>CM053791.1:729169767-730406434 GCA_028749045.1 Cupressus sempervirens | reverse complement strand
TTCCTTATGATATTTGGATGTCTATTTGGGAAGCATATGGAGATCCTCCATCTCCAGAGGACATTCTTCATCCAGTCACTTCAGCTATGGTTTCTTCAACTTCATATGAGATCACACCTCGAGCTCCTGTTGCTCCTACTGATCCCGTTCTAGCCACAAATGCTTCAGATTCAATGCAACAAGACCAATTATGTCTTCCTACATTACCTTCATGTGAAGACTTCCTTATCGCCCTTGCAAGCCTATTCATGGAGTCTCAAATTGAAGATGTGGGAGACATTCTTGATGACATTCGTCTTCTTTTTGAGGTAGATACTTCTTCTTTTTTCGCAATGATAGATTCGTGTACTTCAGGACTGCAGGGTACACATGGTCTTCCAGGTGATGATTTCTTGCTAGACATTGCAGCTCTATTCTTGGAGTCACACATAGCAAATATAGGAGATTTTTATGATGATTTATTGCTTCTCTTTGCTGAGGTTGATTCTTCTATAGTTATTGCACATTCTCTACATGATCAATCTTTCCAGGTTGGTGTGATTGTGGATACTTATGTATAGCATCTACAAGAAGTCTCTTTCACATTTGAGAAGACTCTTGGTTTCCTGAAGTAGGTTCTTCATCACTCCTTGTTCAATCTGCACTTTTCTTCAACAGTTTTGGAGGAAGCCATCATCAGTATCGACACAAGGACTTTTGGACAGGTTTTAGAGACACCAATCATCATAGAGATTCCTTCTCCATCCAGGGGATGCATATCACAGGTACCCTTGCATTTTTTTCTTCCAAAGGGGAGGAACATCATACAAAGGTCATGGATCAACTTCTTCATTTGGGGGGGGGGGGGGAATTACCTTGTCTCCTTCTCCTTTTTGGGGGGGACTTTTTCCTCTTAGGGGGTTTTGTCATTCTCCAGTTTTTTTTGTATATACTCGATGTATGTTGTAATGGGGGGGTCTTGATTACTCTATCCATCCATGCATCCCTTTTCATCTCTCTTTTTGGGGGAGGGCTTTTCCCATGAGGTTTTCCCTCTTTACCTACTTTATGAGAGATTTGCATTTGCATTATGTAGATGGGTACCTAAAATGGCCTAGTAGCTGCGACCCATCCTGTATTTCATCCTAGTTTTCATAAGCTTAAGGGCATTCTCCTAAGTTGCACTTAAGGGGGGGTGTTGGTGTAAATACGTATTTACTATTTACACTTACTTAAGTTTACTTAGGTTAATGCATATTTTTATTATTTATTTATTAGCCACCTAGGAGTATGCATAATCTTGTGAGTTGTCATGTTGACAACACAGGAGTCCGCACCTCTTTTATGCACATGGTGTCTACAACACATGAGTTAGCACACTAATTAAGCACATGGTGTCTACAACCTTGCCATTGTTATCCACTCATCTAGAATTATGGATAAGGCATGTGCTTAGTTGTCATGATGCTTATCTTATCTCCTGGTTGTTTCTAGAGACATTCTAGGTGCTTCCTGAGGGGCCTTTATATACATGCACTCCTAGTGTGTTTGAACATCACATTATATTTTGAACAGAGCAATGTATGAGGACATACTCTGATTAATAGATCATATCCATTTTTGGTTTACAGTTGTGTTTGTGTGTGAGTTCTATGATCTTGGGTTGAATCTTGCCCTTAGGAAAATTCTTACATGGTATCATAGCTATACCAAACTCTTACAAATAATAATGTATGAATCCCCTTCAACATGTAACTTAAATATAGAAAGTGATTTTGCAAGTTCCAAACCAAAAAGCAAGGCCAAGGCCTCAGCTTTGTTATTAGTACACTAAGGGAGAGAAGATAATTTTGCTGCAATCACATGACCTTTAAAATCTCTAATGACTATGCCATAGCTAGATTTGCATGGATTTCCTCTAGAGACCCCATCAAAATTGATTTTGAAAGAACCCTCACTTGGAGGAATCCACTTTTTTTGTGCTTGGATAAGAGGAATCTTGGATGGACACAATGGAGCAAGAAGATGAGGAAAAAGTAAACCGTTTCACCGATGAATAACATAGCCATCCCATGGAGAAAAAACATGTTTACCCTTATATTTACTTATAGAAGCATTAACAAGCTCAACAATTGATCTCTCTAATCCTTCTAGAAATTGAGAGATTGGAGATGACATGTTAGAAACAATAGTCCACCAAGATAACTGAGAGGGGGTGAATCAGTTATCCAATAATTATAATATTTATCTTCTTTAAACAAACTTAACCATTCAACCAAAGTAAATAACAACCATACAAAGATACATATAGACAATTACACCACATATGTTGACTAGGGAAACCTTTGATCAGAGGGAAAACTCCAGTGGGAACAATGCCCACAAGATGATGTACTAATATAAATATCTTTGTTAGAGGATGGACCCTGTTAGGAGTCTATTACAACATTTAGTACAATGAGTCCCTATTAGGAGATTTTGAATCCCTATTAGGAGATTCCAACCCTGTTAGGAGTTGTGCTAACCTTGTTAGGAGTTGTGATATAATGCATGCAAGAAGATCCCACTGCCCAAACATGCAATTTCAACTACAAGAAGAGCTCACTACTCAAACAAGTAATTTAATGTTATCTTCTTCTTTCCTCTAT
Organism: Cupressus sempervirens; assembly: GCA_028749045.1. Lineage (NCBI taxonomy): Eukaryota > Viridiplantae > Streptophyta > Pinopsida > Cupressales > Cupressaceae > Cupressus > Cupressus sempervirens. Next base: position 730,403,807 of record CM053791.1, on the reverse strand, counting down.
CTTATCAACAAGACTAATCACTCTTAGACATTGTAGACCAGGTCACAAACCTCAGATCCAAATACCAAACCTTGGATCATTCAGCAAAACCTCGACAATGAAGTTTCCTTCACTTCTGCACTGCTCTGCTCAACTTTGCATTAGACATTCTCTGCTGCTTACCGAACATTCATAATTCACACTCATCCATACCATAATAAAAGAAAATGTCCTTCCTTTATACTGAGTCCATAAAATAATTCCCTGAGTTTGCTATTAGTCCTTCTCAATTAATTATTATAGGACCACATTAAGAACACATTACACTTAGTGATAACCTTAGTCTTTTGCCTTGCAACTTAAATAACTTTTCATAAATGCAATATTATGGCGAGCAAGCTTAGCCACATCATCACCAACATGTCTTCTTCATGTCTTCAACCTCGATCCTCAAGATATCAACTCTACTAGGAGATATAACAAGTTTACTAGAACATGCCTTTGTAAACTCTATCTCAGAACAAACATCACCAAAATTACATAACTTCTTCTAGACTTATCCTTTCTGCTTCAAATGTTAATTGCATATACCAGATACTCCAAAATATCTCCCATAACCTTAGGTGGTTATCATGCTCAACTAGCCATCCGTACCAACTTAATCTTTCCATTGTTCTTATGTCAGATACCACAAAAGACATCAAACATGCTATGTTGACATCAATGACAAACTCAATCATGAATGTAACATACCATCATCAAACCAATCTTCCAACAATCTCCCCAATCTTTCAACAATCTACCCTTTTGGCATTGATGGCAACATAGATGAAAAAACAACTAGTTCCAAGAATACCAACAAAAGATAGACAATCTTCAAATCCTCTTCATCAATCATACTCCCCCATTGATATACCTCAATGTACTCTATACCAAACTATCATTACAAATACTATTCTTATGCTGAACATCTTCCTCAACATACTGCCAAACTTCTCCTCTAGTATAATACTTTCCTACAATACTTCTGCCCAATAGTATGATGCCAAACTTCTCCTCTAAAGTATGATGTTTTCATGCCAATCTTCTCCCCCGTTGACATCAATGTTAAAGGTTTTTGCAACCAACATCTCTGCATCAAACTCTGCGACAATTGATACTTACCAGCTCGAGTGTCAAAAGACACTATTCAAAAAAACATCAACAGAAGTCCTGAATGACTCTGTCCATCATACATACTCCCCCATACAAGAAGCATTAGAATCCAGTCCAGACAAATAGTGGTGCTTTGTTACCCTAGACTGATGCACTCTTGCATCTTTTACTCTGATGTAGGAAGGGGCATAACCCCAAGCATGCCTTGCAAATGCTCAAAAGTATCTTTGGGAAGAGGCTTAGTGAATATATCTGCAATCTGCTGTTTAATGCTCACATACTCCAATGTGATTTCCTTTTCTGCAACTTTTTCTCTCAACATATGATACTTAATAAAAATGTGCTTAGTCCTCGAACGCAATATTGGATTCTTAGACATATTTATTGTGCTCGTGTTGTCATAATGTATAACAACAAGTTCACTAATCTCTATCCTTATATCCTTCAACATCTACTTCATCCAAATAACTTGACTGCAATTATTTGCTGCTGCAACATACTTTGCCTCTGCTGTACTTTGAGATGTACAATCTCGCTTCTTGCTTAACCAAGAAACCAATCTTCCTCCAAGAAAGAAAGCTCGTCCACTAGTGCTCTTTTTGTCATCCATACTACCTACCCAATCTACATTAGTATAAGCACTTAGAGTAAAATCATTAGATCTGTCATACCATAATCCAAACTCAGATGTTCCCTTCAAATATCTAAATATCCTTTTCACTGTTGCATAATGTTCTTATCTGGGATCAGCCTGGAATCTTGCAACAATTCCAACTGCATTTTCTATATCTGACCTTGTGCAAGTCAGATATTGCAATCATCCAATCATAGATCTGTACTTCTTTTTCTTTCAATGTTAACTGCATATACTAGGTACGCCAAAGTATCTCCCATAACCTCGAGTGGTTATCATGCTGAGCCATCCATACCAACTTAATATTTTTGTTGTTCTTCTATTAGATACCACGAAAAACACCAAACATGCTATGTTGACATCAATGACAAACTCAATCATGAATGTAACATACCATCATCAAACCAATCTTCCAACAATCTCCTCAATCTTCCAACATGACACCTATCTAAAAATTCTTTTATTTCTTTCCCACCAAATTGCCCATACTACAGATGCAGGGATACACTTCCAAAGACATGAAAACATTGATTCAAAGTATAAGATTGTCCATGCTTGGAATAAACCCCATAGATAATTAGGCAATGACATATGGAAATTAAGCTTATTAAGGACAAAATGCCAACAATCTTGGGCAAAAGGGCAGTTTAAGAGGAGGTGATTTTTTGTTTCTATAGCTTGCAAACATAGCACATAGTTAAAGGGATAAAAAATGTTCAATCTATGAAGACGATCGCTAGTTAAAATTTGGTTCTTTAATGCAAGCCATACAAAGTATCCTACTTTTGATAGAATAGAGCTATTCCAACAAAATTCAAAAGCACGATATGTGATCTGATTAAATTGGTTGTGTTGGAGAGCTAAGTATCTTAGTTTAATAGAGTATTTGCCATCTTTAGTTGGAACCCAAAAGAGACAATCTGGTTGATTAGACATAAAAACATTCCTTTCAACTAGTACTTGTTTGAAAGAAACAACCTGATTATGGGATATTGGAAGAATTGAGGGGTCTTGCCAAATGACTAGCCCTGTGAATCTATGAATAGCTAAGACATAAGTAGGAAAATATGTCCCCCAAGCTTTAGAGCTAAGTAGAATACGATTATATTTTAAATCTCCACTTTTAACTATTATTATTATTTTTCTATTTATTTAAAACATAATTACTTGTGATCTCCAAGTGATCTCTATTTATTTAACTTTTGATTTTTAAAATTAATTTAGGTTTTAGTTTTTAAATTATTTAAATTAAATTTTTATATTAGTTTAATTTTTTCTTTAAATATTATTTTTTAGTTTCTATAATTTATTTAGTCAATAAAATATTTGTTAGAGACGTTATTTTTTCATATTTTCTTTTTGTATTTCTCTTATTATTTTTTCATAATAGATTTTTGATGTTTTTTTAACAATTTTTTTTTTTTTTCATATTTGATAAATTGAATTTAAATAAATAATATTTATTAATCTATTTAAAAGATTTAATAAATATTATTTTATTTAAATTGAAAATTATTAATAATATAATTTGTTCAGATAAGATTATATTTTTAAAAATTACTAGTATTTATGAAGTTAATTTTTTTCTTCACATAGACTACAATTTTCAATATTGATCTGCACTATAGGTTGAATATAATACTGATTTATGATATAATATCAATTGGATAACATAAATATTATACTTTTAGTGAGTATATATCGATCTCCTTCTAATTTGACTTTATGGATAGTTGCTTGCTTAGAATTTTAAAAACGTTATGATGCTTTCCTAACTCTAGTTGCCTCTGTTGACTTGTGAATCAGTTTGATGCATGTGCCAATTCCTAGAACAATTCAATGCTTAATCAAAGATAAATTTTCATTAATCTGGGGATGAATATTTCTGCCTAACTGAGATGATCTCACTAGCCTCCAAATAGTAGAGATAAATTCACATTCGTGATAGACTCCCCTTACTTAGTTAAGTATTACTTTTACTCTTAATTTGAAACTACTTCACATAACTTCCAGTAATAATTGAGTGCACTAAAGATTTACTAAAGATTTTTAAAAAAGAACATAGTTCTATTGTAGTATTAGTTATTATAAAATAAGTATTCATTTACTTATTTTGCTATAGAAAGATGTAATAAATATACTCTAGTATTAGTTATCATAGAATAAGTATTGATTTATTATGCTATACAAGATGTAATAAATATAAATATTAGTTATTTATGAATGTCATTTAAAACGAAGTGATACATTATTAAGTAATATATTAAAATCTATTTTGAAAAAATCTATTTTAATTTATTTTATAACATTTTAATTATTATATATATATATATATATATATAAACACACACGCGCACACACACGTTTCTTTTACGCAACTGCTAAATTTTTTGTTTATTCCTCTAACTCACCTAGGTTCGAAGTGCTTCGAATTGACTTACAAATGCAAGTGTTGCTTCTTCCCAAGTTCAAATGGCGTGTGGAAAAGTTCTTTTTCTATAGAATGAATTCATGTTTCTCATGATATTTGATTTGCACTTAGGCCTCATTTGGTTGCAGGAATTTGGTGGGAATAGGAAAATCTAAATACCCATATTCACCAATTTGGCATTTGTTTGCAAAATACAAAATTGGAATTAGCATTTGCCTATCCTAATTTGACCCCAAAATGAGCATAGCGGAATTCCTAAAAAAAGATGGAATAAGAATAGCTTATTCTTATTCCAATTTTTAACAAACCCAATTTGATGGGTTGTCAGGTCCATAACTTTGTTGTTTGATTGTATTTTGCCACTCAAATGCATTTTTGGACTATTTTCTTCGTTCATCATAAGATATAAATTAGGTCAACGTTATTTAACGTTTAATATGTGTTTTTTTTAAAATGACACAAAAGACTAATATCAGATTTGATATATTTTCTAAACTTTCATAAAATTATCTTTACAAATAAATCTTGTCTTTAGTCTTATAATTAAAACTATGTTGAAAGATCATTTAAATATCACATTAATGATCTCAACTTATTTATATTTTTTATTTTCTTTAATATATTTTAAAATTAAATGATTTTATTTTTGATCTTATACTCATTAAAATAATTTGATTTTACAATTAAATTTATTGTTAGAGTAATTAGATATTTTCTAATTAACTATAGTCTACTTAAGCTAAACTTTAGGCATCGAATAATTCATTCTTTTATTAATTGTTATAATGGAACCTAGATTAGACCTTTTTCAGATTTCGATTTCCTTTATAAGGATGATATCTCTTTGTAATTATTGACCAATTTAATTTTGATAATAGCAATCTCTTTTTTGCTCATCAAGAATGTCTCATCTATGGATCTGGCAATTTCAACCTCCATAGCTTTTTGCTTCTCTCTTTTGTGACAGGTGTTTGCATGTAGGTGATTCTTGGGAGCTATGGGGTTGATCTTTCATCAACTTTAACATCGTATCAAAGCTCCAAATCTTCATCCCATGTTCTGTTCTTGAGAGATTTGACATCAGTTTTTAGATCTGAGCTTTTAGCGTATTTTTATTCGATATGGGGGGTCTAATTTTCAGGCACTTTGAGCAAAAATGGACATCACTTTTGAGCTCAAAGCGCTCAAGAACCCTCATTTCCATATAAAATATGTCTGGTTTGGACATTGTTGAAATCAGAGGCAAATTTTTTTTGCACCTAGAATGTTTTAGCCTAGGCATGCAAAACGAGGTGATTATTGGTGGGAATGGTGAATGTATTTTTGCGGGCACTTTTTCATGATTTGCGCTTCACCTTTCTCATGCGGATCTCCAGTACTCTTGACTATGACCAAGCCCCACCTACCTCCATGCCTAGTCAAACAATGATCTTTTATTTTTTAATCATATTTTTTCTTTGATTAAAAATAATCTGCTCAAATTTATCTGTGCATGGCTCTTTGGTTTTTTGAGGGGAGTGTATTTTCTTGGGCCTTCTTGGTCTTTGGATCTGCGGCCCCTCACATGTGATAATTAGTTGGGCCCCTCTTGGGCATACCTGCACAAGATTTCGGGCTTCTTTTTCTAAAGTTTTGGTAGTGTTGCACTTTGCACAGTGGTGGTTGCATCACTTCTGTCTTTGAACCTGTTGGCAATTCATGGGGGGTGTTTGCAAATTAGACCTCGTATTTGGGCCTACGCATGAAGTTTTTTTGGCTTCCTCATCCAATGATCATAGTTCAATCCACGCTTTGAAAGGGGCTATGTCAAATTTGTTGATCCCGTAATTGCTAGGACTCCCTTATTTTTCTTTGCCTCCAATCATGAACTTTGGTGCTTGATGTTTGGAAGTTAGTTGGCTTTTCCAACCTTTTTTTGGCATGCCTCCAAGATTTCTTGGACCTCACACACTCTCCACTGGACTTCGCACCCATTATTTGTGGCGTCTTTGAAGTTAATTGTCAAATTTCTATTTTTGTTTGGTTAATGCATGGCATGGTTTGATTTTTAGCTTGTGAAATAGAGTGTGCTGTTTCAGAATTGCCTGATATACATGGCACCTTTTGAGCTCCTCTACTACGTGTGTCTTCAACCCACCAATCATGGTCACCTCTTTGTTTGGGTAGTTTGTGGGTGATTGGAGCGTCCACCTACTTCCTCCATGGCCCTTGCCTCCCTAGACTCTGACAGTGTCGCCCATGTTGTGGAGAATGGCCTGCATGTAGCGAAGGCGAGAAATAGCAGCTGTAGGTCTTGAGTTTGTTCCACTCCTCCAACACATAGGGCGACATGTGGGAAGTGCTCTGTCATTCATTGTTGGGTTGGGTGGTATCCTGGCTTGTTTGGTGGTTTCTGGTCATCAATGTTTTGTCCACAGATGGGCAATTTTTTTTAAAGTGACCCCACCTTGTATTCAATATTTTGGGTGAGCGAACTTCTTTGGAGGAAGCACTTATTTTTTATTTTCAAATGTGCAGTGATTTTTTTTTGGGCCAGTCTTTGCCTTGACAACTCGCCTTGGGCCGCAATCATTCGTGGGAGCCTTCTCGTTGTGTACACAACACAAGATTGCTTGGTACACTGCCTTCATTGAGACATGTGCATGTATTGGGCATTTGTTTTCCACATGATGCGATTTTATGGCCATCAAAATTCTTTTTCTATCTCCGGCTCAAAATCTACAAATTTGTTTTCCGAGAGGTTTTTTTTTGATGAATGGGGATTTTTTCAAGAATTTTTTTTTGCCTTGATGGTCATCACTTGTTGACGTCAATATTGCATCAACGTTCCTATCACCTCTTCATGCTATTTTTGGACCTATATTCTCTCTTTTGCTCATATCTCAGGCATATAGACTCCTTTTTTTGCAAACGAGATATCACGAGAAAGCTAGTTCCGAGGCCATCGCAATGGTATAATTATTTTTTAGTTTTGATGCTTTTTATGGATTTTTTGCAAGCAAACATAGAATATGAATATTTTGACTCCTCTTCCAAATAGGTCCAAATGATATTCCAAAACTTATTTTAAGAATGCATGAATACCAGAAGAGACCTTATTCCAGCATAGATGATTGTTGCATTCGGCAATTCTTGCAACCAAATAGGCCCTTAGTGCTCGGTAATATTCTTCTCCTGATTTTCTATCACTGAAGTGTGCAACTTATTGCTTGCCCCAAACAAAATTTTATTCTAGTCAAAATGTATGCAATTGGAATTAATGGTTCAACCTATAGTTTGAGTTTGTATTTAATTTTGCATATTTGTAGAAATTCACTTTTATATTAATGTATATAATTATTTTATATTATTAATTATTATAACATTAATATCATTATACTAATAATAAATAATATTATATTATTATTTTTATTTAAGTATTAATTTATTTTTAATATCTAGTTTAAATTTTTATTTTAGAAATGAGACACCACAAAAATATGATTGATTTTGCTCTAGTTCTTTGGAGATAGAATTTTAAAAAAAAATTAAATTCTTTTTATTTTGAATTTAACTCTAATTATTTTTACTAGACTTCAGATCTTTTTTGAAGTGACATGTGTTTGAAAAAGTTTTGAAGTGACATGTTAGTTTACAAGTGGTTTCCTCTTAATTATGTAAATTATATCACTAATATTAATCTTTAAAAAAATGTTAATGTCACTTATTTATATTAATTCTTATATATTGTAATCTCTAACTTACATTATTTATATATTTTATTATTCTTGATTTATACAATATAAAATTAATATAAACCTCAGAACACATGTAGATGCATGCGCGCGCGCACACACACACACAACATAAAGCCATGCATCCCACTATGAAATTAGCAAGCATAGAAATTGCAAAGAAGATCAAATATAAATAACATGTAATATTTTTCACAAATAAAAAACTTTGTAGAGTTATACTAAGAAAATAATCACAAACAAATATCTTTTAACATTATTTTTGAGGAATTTCACCAATTACAACAATTAAAATCATATCTCCAAACATGACTTTAAGTTGCATATAACAACCAAGTTGTAAAGTCGTAATTACACGCCACTTACTAAAATTTAGTAAGTATGACTCATACAACTACATGTACAACATTTTCCAAAATTACTATTTTTGGTAAGTCACCAAAATGAATTACTATTTATCGTAAATTGACTCACAAAAATATTCTATTTATAGTAATTTTAGTAAATCAAAGCTAGTGGAGTCTCCATGATTACTCAACCAAAGTGAGTGTATTCTCCATAATGACTTCACATTCCAACACATCTTATCCACCAAGTATCAAGTATTATTGTACATGTAGAAATACATGAAAGTTCACAAATTAACATTTCTTTTATGTATAAAATGGTATGTATTGACGACCTTTATGTAATTTATTGTATGGATTTAAATTATTTTGAAGATCTTCCAAAAGATGTTTCTTTCTTATCAAATCAATCATGATTTAAGTATGTACCCAAGATGTCTATTACAAAATGTTTATCTCATGTTGTCAGCTAGACAAATTTTGTTATGAAATATTACTCATGTTGGAGTATTAAGGATTGTACACTACACATTTTGTTTTACTAATTCTAACTTTTATTCAATTTTTCTTAAGTTGTATTTCATGTTGGAGGAGAATTGGGCACTGTCAGATTTCTCACTACTGGAGAGGGCACAAGGCTTCAACAACAGTCTACATCTACAACAGGACCAAGTGACTCATACCACACATTGGAGATATAAAATGAGACTCCCTAAGGCCAATAGAATCTAATCAGTTGTGCAAAATACACATGGATGGAAACCTGGAGCTCAAAAAGCATACCACTAGTGTCTTGTAGAAGAGAGATAGTTGGCCAAGCTTCTTTACTGTAGAGAGAAACAACAATAAAGCTAGAAGTGCAAAGTAGTACCTACACCTAACAGAAATGGACATAGATATTATGGATGCCACTTATGTTTTTGGTACTGTATAAAGAAGCTATAATACTAGCAACCCAAGTAGGCATTCAAGACATAATAACTCCTAAAACTCCAATCCATTGTCAAGCATACGAACATATAGGTATTCATTTCATCTCAAACATGATATGCACAATTCGTTTCATATCAGAGTACATTAGAATGTGTAGTCATTTTATTTCATGCATATGCAACAAGTGAGGGGTACCTTATGTCAATATTGAGAGGAATATCTGTGGGCGGTGAAGAGACAGAGTCCCTATTTCGAACAAAAGACACCTCCACCTGGTCTGGTGTCTCCACGACCACAATAAATTCTCTTCCCTAGATCCTATTAAGTCCAGAATTTACACCCTAAAACTAAGCACTAAAACACTAAGAAATCCTGGATAACATGGGAACAATCATGAGTTTGTGGGTAAACTATAAGATGACTGAACCTCTGAATTCTAGGCGGGTTCCTATTTGATGTTATGTGATGCCTCACCTAAACTATTGAAAACTGTAAACTTGTAAGGAAAAGGGATAGGAAGTACGCAATGAAATTTTTCTTAAACCTAAGAGGTGATGCACCCGGACAAGATAAGAGGTTTTGATATTTCAGCAACACAATGATACCTTGAAGTTATATAAGCATAGAGTCTGGGATATCATAGAAGTTTTTTCTGCCTTCAATATAGTCTCTATTCCAAGAAATCAGAATTAGCACGCTGATAGACTAGCGGTAATTGGCGCGCAATTTGACATACCTATAGAAATCAGTAAAGAGAATATCCAACAGCATGTCAAGATTGTAGTAAGACCCTCTATCCCTGATAATAACACTAATTGGCAAGTTTTTGATAATGATGAGCAAATACTTAGTTTTTTGCTAGAAGAGGATGTTTTTTCGATTTCAAATTAGGACAAGATTAAAAAGCATTACGATGATCAAATTATTCAGCTCAAATCCAATAAACTTCCAAAAGGGTTAGTCACTTTGGAGTCTATTTTTAGCAGGGATGACAAATTAAGGAGCAAAATAGGTATGCAAGTCAAAAAGGATCATTATGAGGACCTTGAGGTGGCTGATGGCAAGTTCCTCAAGCTCGGTAAAGTCTGTACACAGCAAGAAAAGTCTGAATTTATTGAACTGTATAAGGAGTTTCCTAATGTATTTTCTTGGGAGTACTCAGATTTGAAGGGTTTTGACACAAATTTAGCCCAACATACAATTGAATTGCTTCCTAATGCCAAGCCTGTAAAGCAGAAGTAGAGACCTCTAATCCAAAGCTAGAGCCTTTAATGTTTAAAGAATTAACCAAGCTTATTGAGGGGGGTATTATATATGAAATCAAACATACCAGCTGGGTTTCTAATCTTGTTCCCGTTAGGAAGAAGAATGGGGAGATTAGGCTATGTGTTGATTTTAAAGATCTTAACAGAGCCTCTTTAAAAGATCATTACCCACTTCCTTCTATGGAACAAATTCTACAAGTAGCCGCTGGATTTGAGAGATTTTCACTTCTAGATGGTTTTTCAGGATATAACTAGGTATTGGTTAAAAATGAGGATCAATATAAGACAACCTTTACTACAAAATGGGGTACCATGGCTTACAAAAGAATGTTGTTTGGCTTATCCAACGCCAGTGCCACGTTCCAAAGGGCAATGGATATATCTTTTAAAGGGTTGTTGTATAAAATGGTTCTTGTATATTTAGATGATATTACTATTTTTTCTAAGACTGCAGATTTACATTTTTCTCATCTAAGGCAGGTCTTTGAAAGGTGTAGACAGTTCGAGATTTCACTTAATCCCAAGAAGTGTGTTTTTTCAGTACATGAGGGCAATCTTTTGGGCCATATCGTTTCAAAAGATGGTATCAGAATTGATGCAAAAAGAGTTAAAGCAATTCTGGATTTACCCCTACCTAGTCATAAGAAAGGTTTACAAAGTTTAATTGGAAAAATTAACTTTGTGAGAAGATTCATGCCTGACATTGCTGCCTTACTTAAGCCTCTCACAGCAATGCTTAAAAGGAATGCAATTTTCTCTTGGACTAGCGAAGGTAAACAAAGTTTTCAGTTGTTAAAAGAAGCCTATCATCAACTCCAACGTTAGTTAATCCTGATTTTTCCAAAGACTTCATTTTATATGCATATGGATCTATTGATGCTATTTCAGCTGTTCTAGTATAGAAAAATGATGAAGGGGTTTGTATTTAGTCTGGGGATTATGATTGTAAAAGGGTTTAGTTTTGGAGAAGGAAAAGGCTATTGTGCCATTTTTATGGTCCTCTACATTTTATCTTTTCTGGATTGTATCATTGGGAGCTAATGTTTTTTGGCCTTTGAAGGAATAATATAGCGAGCTGGATCTACTTTGGGACTCATTCTTTGTGTGCAAAATTGGTGATTGATGTTTTTTTTTTTGTGTTCTTCTAAAGAACCTTTAAGTTTATGTCTCATTTCTGCATCTATTTGAGTCAGTAAAATTGTCATGCATAGGTCATAAGTTGTACGCCTTAATGGAAATAATATTAATTATGGTTTATATATTTTTGATGTTATTCATTTGAGCCTTCTTTTGAAACACTGTTATGCAGAGGTTTTCGTCAAAGTCGTATTTTATTGTTGTCAGTATTCCTATCATTGTGTTGCTGAAATATCAAAACCTCTTATCTTGTCCGGGTGCATCACCTCTTAGGTTTAAGAAAAATTTCATTCTGTACTTCCTATCCCTTTTCCTTACAAGTTTACAGTTTTCAATAGTTTAGGTGAGGCATCACATAACATCAAATAGGAACCCGCCTAGAATCTGGAGATTCAGTCATCTTATAGTTTACCCACAAACTCGTGATTGTTCCCATGTTATCCAAAATTTCTAAGTGTTTTAGTGCTTAGTTTTAGGGTGTAAATTCTGGACTTAACAGTTTTGGCACGCTCGGTGGGACGCATTTGATCAATTTTGAAGTTGCTTGCTGTTCTGATACACAAACAACAGAGTATTACCAGCTGAAAGAGCAAGTTTTTGTGTATCTGGCGACTCCGTTATCAAAAGACCAGTATAATCAAAGTTTATGAGAAAAGTTCAGACCAAGAGTTCCAGTTCTTTTGAATATTTACAGTTGGAGACTCCGAAAAGGCGTGGTAGAACTCTTACCAGGACAAAGTCAGCCAAAAGGACACAATTTTCAGTTCCTAGTATTCAAGTTTACAGAAGAAGAAATCAGTCAAGTAAAAGAGATACCAGGCATTCAACGAGCCCGACTTGCAGAAACAGACACTTTGAATCTAGGAATTCAACTGTTTCTATTGTGTCAACAACAAGTGCAAATCAAGCACATTAGAAACAAATTCATTCATCGCAACAACAACAAATGGCTACACAAAGAGCTTTTATGTTTGTGCCATTTGATCAAGGGAGTCCCTTGAACCTTGCACAACACCATGACGTTCCCTTGGCTGCCTTGAAGAGTTTACCAGATTTCACTGGTGAAACTCAAACTATAGCATTTGAGCACATAAGAGACGTGGCAACATTATGTAATGTTCATCACGTCATAGAAGAAGATGTTGCAGTCAAGTTGCTTGCAACCTCTTTCAAAGGAAAAGCGCTTCAGTGGTTCAGAAGTTTGGCCATTGGATCTATTGACTCATGGGATGTTCTTGGAGATGCATTGACAAAGCATTTTGAAGACAAATCTTATCATTTGTCTCTGGTAGAGCAGCTCACAACCATAAAGCGTGCTCCTCAAGAACAAATGATGGATTTCAACAATAGATTCCAAAGGACATGGACAAGAATACCTGTTTCGGTAAGACCCTTAGTAGATCATGCATATCTATATTACTTAAAAAGTTTAAACAGTGATATTTCTGTAATGATCCAATCTATGGGAGGTGTTTAACTGCCTCAAGCATATAATATCACTGTTAGAGCTGAGAACAATCTTATTCAAGCAGGCAAAATAGCCCCTAGACCCCCAATGCCTATTTTTCCAGACATTCAGTCAAATATGCCTTTGATTGTCCTACCTCTAAATGCTCTGCCTATTGTTCATAGCCAAGAAACAGTTATACCAGGCCCGTCACAAGAGCTGCAGGAAATTAAGAGTAGTTAGCTTAGGATTGAGAATTTGATGCAGACCTTTAGCAATGAACTGATAAATCTAAAAAAGCAGCAATTTCAAGCTAGACAACCTCATCAACAATAAAGTCAAGGTTTGGATCAGCCTTATCAACAGCATAACCAAGGCCAAGTTCAAGCAAATAGACAACCATATCAAGCCAATGCAGCTGGTTATAGGCAAAATGTTAATCAAAGACCTTTTAGGCCTTATAACCCAACACCACTTAATGTTGCTAATCCAGTAAGGGACATCGTTCCTATGTAAAATAACCTGGTAGCAAATTTTGAATGGTGTTACCCCTGCAATGAACCACATAGTCAATCCACTTGTACGAATGGGATGATTAATCAAGCCTTGATGGTACAAAATATCACAACAGGATGACAGAATGTCAATACTGATGTACCCGAGCAGCAACATGATACACGTGCTCCTGAAAATAGTCTTCTCAATTGGCAAAAAGAGGAGTTTTGCACACTAAATGATGATGTGCCAATATCAACTAATACTAGAGCGAAAAAGAGGGCTCTAGAGATGGAGCAAATATCAAGTAAAGACAAAGTAACTAATGCTGCCGAATCATCATTTATTACAAATGCTAAGGTTGCTACTCCTACTTTTGCCACAAAGGATACTATTCACAAGCAAGCTGAGCCTGTTGCTGCTAAAATACATCAAAAATCGCCTGCCGTTGCACCTTTCAACATAGTGGACAATATGAAGAAGTTGAATATAACTATGTCTATGTGGGATACCTTGGCAATTCCGGGGCAGACTGATCTTCTAAGAAAGGCTTTGTCTGATGAAGTGATTCCTAAGGTGACGGGTAACAAACCTCATGAAGCTGTGCTGACCAATGCTGACCATAATGATGAAAAAGGAGATGGTGCCAAGGAGGTCAATAGCAAATCAAGTAAGAGTATTAAGCCTCCTCCTTTTTATCTTTCATTGATTATTGGCAATAAGCTAGTTCATAACTGTTTAGTTGATAGTGGAGCTACGAGTTCGATCATGCCTAAAATGGTAGTAGATCAGTTAGGTCTTAATTATCGACCTCTTGAGAAAGGAGTTCTTCAGCTTGATGGAACAGCTATTAATACTGTGGGTTTTATCAAAGATGCAAATCTTACCCTTCATGCCTGTCCTAATTTTGCCATTCAACAGGATATTTATGTGATAGATTTGCCTCCATACTTCACCATGTGCTTATCTAGAGACTTTACTGCTAAGATTGGGGGGTATCTATCATCTGATTGGTCACATATGTTGTTTAGGACTAGGTACGAGACTAAGGTCATAATTAAGTTAGAGTTGCTTGCAAAAGATGACATAGAGCCTTATGTACCTTGTGCTATAAATGCAAACTTAGTTTCCTCTGAGAAAGAAGACCATGCTGGTGATTTTGAAGATAAGGCCCGTCTGGATGATATTCTAGATATCCTCCTTGATGAATGGGCAGCAAGTTATACTGCTGAAGATCATCATTTAGATTTTTATCATACTGGTTTAGGTAACTATGTTATTCAGGAGCAAGATGTAGTCATTCCAAACTTGGTCAAGTCAAAAAATTTGGTTGAAGAGAAGCCGAATCAGCTTTTGGAAATGTTTTTTGACGGATCTAAGAGTAAAAATGGTGGTGGTAGTGGTGTTATGTTAGTATAACCTCATGGTGAAAAATATTTTTCTACTATTCGTTTCTCTTTTGCATGCTCGAATAATGTTGCAGAATATGAAGGGTTAGTTCAAGGGCTGGAATGGGCTAGGAAAGGAGGAATTGAATGTATCAAGGTATACGGGGACATCAAATTGATTGTCAAGCAGGTGAGCGGCTTGAATATAGCAAAAAATGACACCTTGAAGCTATATAAGCATAGAGTCTTGGATATCATAGAATTTTTTTCTACCTTCAATATAGTCTCTATTCCAAGAAATCAGAATCAACACGCTGATAGACTGGCAGCAATTGGTGCGCAATTTGACATATCTGCAGAAATCAGTAAAGAGAATATCCGGCAGCATGTCAAGATTGTAGTAAGACCCTCTATCCTTGATAGTAACACTAATTGGCAAGTTTTTGATAATGATGAGCAAATACTTAGTTTTTTGCTAGAAGAGGATGTTTTTTCGGTTTCAAATCAAGACAAGTTTAAAAAGCATTATGATGATCAAATTATTCAGCTCAAATCCAATAAACTTCCAAAAGGGTTAGTCACTTTGGAGTCTATTTTTAGCAGGGATGACAAATTAAGGAGCAAAATAGGTATGCAAGTAAAAAAGGATCATTATGAGGACCTTGAGGTGGCTGATGGCAAGTTCCTCAAGCTCGGTAAAGTCTGTACACAGCAAGAAAAGTCTGAATTTATTGAACTGTATAAGGAGTTTCCTGATGTATTTGCTTGGGAGTACTCAGATTTGAAGGGTTTTAACACAAATTTAGCCCAACATACAATTGAATTGCTTCCTAATGCCAAGCCTGTAAAGCAGAAGTAGAGACCTCTTAATCCAAAGCTAGAGCCTTTAATGTTTAAGGAATTAACCAAGCTTATTGAGGGGGGTATTATATATGAAATCAAACATACCAGCTGGGTTTCTAATCTTGTTCCCGTTAGGAAGAAGAATGGGGAGATTAGGCTATGTGTTGATTTTAAAGATCTTAACAGAGCCTCTTTAAAAGATCATTACCCACTTCCTTCTATGGAAAAAATTCTATAAGTAGTCGCTAGATCTAAGAGATTTTCACTTCTAGATGGTTTTTCAGGATATAACCAGGTATTGGTTAAAAATTAGGATCAATATAAGACAACCTTTACTACAAAATGCGGCACCATGGCTTACAAAAGAATGTCGTTTGGCTTATCCAATGCTGGTGCCATGTTCCAAAGGGCAATCGATATATCTTTTAAAGGGTTGTTGTATAAAATGGTTCTTGTATATTTAGATGATATTACTGTTTTGTCTAAGACTACAGATTTACATTTTGCTCATCTAAGGCAGGTCTTTGAAAGGTGCAGACAGTTCGGGATTTCACTTAATCCAAAGAAGTGTGTTTTTTCAGTACATGAGGGCAAGCTTTTGGGCCATATCATTTTGAAAGATGGTATCAGAATTGATGCAGAAAGAGTTAAAGCAATTCTGGATTTACCCCTACCCAATCATAAGAAAGGTTTACAAAGTTTCATTGGAAAAATTAACTTTGTAAGAAGATTCATGCCTGACATTGCTACCTTACTTAAGCCTCTCACAACAATGCTTAAAAGGAATGCAGTTTTCTCTTGGACTAGGGAAGGTAAACAAAGTTTTCAGTTGTTAAAAGAAGCCCTATCATCAGCTCCAACGCTAGTTAATCTTGATTTTTCCAAAGACTTCATTTTATATGCATATGGATCTATTGATGCTATTTCAGCTGTTCTAGTATAGAAAAATGATGAAGAGGATTATGATTGTAAAAGGGTTCAATTTTGGAGAAGGAAAAGGCTATTGTGCCATTTTTTATGGTCCTCTACATTTTATCTTTTCTGGATTGTATCATTGGGAGCTAATGTTTTTTGGCCTTTGAAGGAATAATATAGCGAGCTGGATCTACTTTGGGACTCATTCTTTGTGTGCAAAATTGGTGATTGATGTTTATTTTTTGTGTTCTTCTAAAGAACCTTTAAGTTTATGTCTCATTTCTGCATCTATTTGAGTCAGTAAAATTGTCATGCATAGGTCATAAGTGCACCTTAATGGAAATAATATCAATTTTGGTTTATATCTTTTTGATGTTATTCATTTGAGCCTTCTTCTAAAAAATTGTTATGCGAAAGTTTTCGTCAAAGCCGTATCTTATTGTTGTCAGTATTCCTATCATTGTGTTGTTGAAATATCAAAACCTCTTATCTTGTCCGAGTGCATCACCTCTTAGGTTTAAGAAAAATTTCATTCCGTACTTCCTATCCCTTTTCCTTACAAGTTTACAATTTTCAATAGTTTAGGTGAGGCATCACATAACATCAAATAGGAACCGACCTAGAATCCGGAGGTTCAGTCATCTTATAGTTTACCCACAAACTCGTGATTGTTCCCATGTTATCCAGAATTTCTAAGTGTTTTAGTGCTTAGTTTTAGGGTGTAAATTCTGGACTTAACAGATCCTGTATGAAATGAAATGGAGTTATTAAGATAAAATTTTGACCTTTTCACCTCAATTGAAGCAGAGCTTAAAGTTTAAAGCTTCAACATACAAATTAGATTTCACTAGACTTTAAAACTTAAAGCTTCATCTTACAAACCAAATTTTAGAGGACTTAAAGGTCAAAGCTTCAATTTACAAATCATATATCAGTGGCCGTCAATTATTGATTGGCCTATTCCGTGAATAGTAGGGCAACCGCTCCCAAAGCTATTCTAGGAAATGGCTCCGAAAAAATATATACCTAAACCTAATTAAATTTTGAATTTAATGTTTTTTTGGTTTGTTTTTTTAAGGTTTGAAATGAGATCGTAGGGACACATATGTATCAAGGCTATCGTGGGCTCTTAGCTATCTATAAAGTAATAAATTCGAACTGATCATGTCAACGTCCTTTTGTTGTATGTTTGTACAGATCTGGTGCTTATCTCCTCATCCACCGCCTGTTCGAATTACTTGTTCAACGAGGTATTTGAAAGTGAAACCAATAATTAAAAACACGAAACATATTTACCTTCTCTAGATGCACTCTCCATTACAGTGATTAATAAAATGCTTACAATGGTAATGTATGACATTATTTGTTTCTAAGTCCGATCAAAAGGAAATTAGATATGTCAGTTGCAGATTTTATTAACTAATACCCTCACTAACTAATGTCGTTCCAGTTTTTCATTAGTTTTTCAATGAAAGATTGAATGGATGTCTTGAGTAGGCATTTTGTGGCGAGATGTCAAAAACTAGACTGTATGCAATTAATGCTTGGAAATTATTTCATCTGCCATTCATAGTAATGAGTGCTGCTTTAATGCACTTGAAGTTATCTACTTTGCCATTTATAATTAGGTGTGAGTTGTTTCAGATACATATGTCGTTCAACATTTGCAGAGTGAAACTAGTATTTCAACAAGGTTTTCTTAGTAGGGAAAACTATTCGCAGTGGTGCTCCATGAAGGTATGTTTTTCTGTTCAGATTCATTGTTCTATGATTTTCTAGTTTCTTAGCAAGTAGTTTTTTTTGGGTGTTGTATTTGTAGTTGCATTTTTGGTTAAAAGCTAGAGATTAATGGGGTTTGTTGCCTAAAGGTTTTGAAATAGGCACGATGAAAGATATCTTTCTACTGTTTCAGCTTGAATCCGAGCCCTAATGGGTATTTTGGAAATTGTTTCTTTGTGTTATAGTCTACTCATAGGTTTTGGTCGCATCTTATTATGCGAATTTCATGATATCAAGTTTTGGGCACTTCATTTTATTTTTGCAAGTCAGGTTTGTGTTGTACTATTGAATTAGACCTTTCTAATGTCAAACCTTGTTAAATTGGGAGTTCTATGAGCAAAAAATGTCTGAAAGATAGATATGGCTTCTATGCTTGCAGATGTTGTTACATATATAAATGATCTTAGCTCCGAGGTTAACCAACCTTGCTGATAACATAGGACATAAAGAATAAAATTATGTTTCTTGGTAGAGCCTACATTGTCATAGGAGCTATATAATTTGTAACACTAGTTCTGGTAGTTTGAATCCACACCACAAACATCTAATAATTTGACTTTTTAATGGCGAAGAATGAGATTCTAGTACACATCAAGATCAAAAGTGGGTCTCTGGGTGAGAGAATACATGAATGACCACATATAATTTAGGTTTAATGAGTGCAGATCTCGACCATCATTAACCATACGAACTGGGTGGGTGAGGTCCATCTAATCTATTATGTTACTCATTAATCGACAAGTCTTTGATCTATGACCCAACTTGCCTTTCATTTAAATATTTATTGAAGGAGAAAGATAGAGTTTAGGTGGAAGGCAGGTAGATGGTGGATTTGTTGCACTTAAAACGATAATGAGACACTTTGATGTTTGACATGGGAAAGGAGAAAGGAAAAGGAGTTTTTCTGTACTGTATCAGTTGTTTTTAGAGTCTACATTTGGTTATGATATGGAATTATTTTTAGTGTACACATGGTTATGTAACAGTTACAGTAATATGCATACTAAAGGCATACATACCTTATATTATGTAGCATTTGAAGTTGTGATGACCTCTCCTTCAAGAGCTTAAATTTTCCATCATCACAAGTTTTCTACTACTAAATCAACTTAAGATTAAAATTATTTTTATGAAGATATTATTGATTTATCTTATAATCTTTCATAATTTTGAAATTTGTATTCTTATTTAATTTGAGCTTTATTTTAGTGGAATATTTCTAATGTATTGATATATTAACAGGTGTCATTTAAAAGTTTGTTAGGTTTGGTTCATGTCAGTCCTTATTAATCAAGCATATAGGACTTTCCCAGCTCCATTTTCCTGTACTAAACCTAGAAAATGTTTACCATTTCTACTAGGCCTCCAGCTTATATTTTCAAATTTTTTAAACATTGTAAATTTTAAAGTTCTAATATAAAACTAAAAATTTATTTATCAGAGAATAACATATAAACAAATTAAGAGTTTTTCACAACTTTTGTTTATTAATGAATTTTACTTCATTTTAATCTAATTTTAGATTTAAATAAAAATAGAACATAGATAGCATGAACAAAACTTTTGAATCTAAATACATATCGATTAACTATAAACAACTATATTAGCACGTGACAGAATTGAGAAAGAAGAATAATTAAGATCTCCATAGAGCATGAAGATAGTTGTTGTATATAAATGCACATAGATGAAGGGTAAACAGTGGTAGCACAGACAATTAAGGAGGGTCCGTTAAGAATGGAGTTTTGTTTTCAAGTGATTGTTTGTAGAATCAATAGCATTACACAATTAATTTCAAAAATAATGTTTTGAATATTAAATAAACTTGGACAAACTCATGTCCATTGTCAAAGTGCATTATGACCACCTCCATCATCACAGTTATGTTTAATGAAAGAAGTTTCTCTCTTTGCAAAGGCTAGAGCTTAAAATACATGACCTTTACCATCCAACATAATTCCCTATCCTTAAAGTTCTGTAAATAGTTTTTTGCCTAGCCTAGATGTTTATTCAACCATTGAAAAGCTGAATTTTATTAAGCAAAGATTTAAGTTTTGAAATTTTGGTTTACTAAATTTTAGATTTTGAAAGCTGGATAGACCTAGCTTTTTTGGGTTTTTTTTTGTGAGCATGATTTTCAAGAAACCCTATAAATGAATGGTAATTGGCTTTTTATTTTTCATAGATATTGGTCTTAAGATTCCTCTTTCTCCTATGACTTAGAATATATGTTATCAAAATTATTGAAATATTTTAGCGATTTGAACTTTCATGGATTTTATAGTGAAAACAAATAATTTTGAAATATTCTATATGATATGTCTCTTCAATTTTAATTATGTGATTTACATTGTCTAAAGGTTTTAGAGTACTTTTTATTTTTATAAAGTTTTACTTGACTCAAATTACAAAAAGGGAAAGATATGAAAGAGGATAGCTTTTGCTACGATCTGTTAGCATTGTAGAGCAAACAAATTGAATATGTACTACTAATTGTTTTTTTCCTTTAGTGGTTGAGAGTGTATGTGCCAGTTGCTGAAAAATCTCAGAGCATAAATATTACTTCTGATTTGTCATCAATGTATTGCTGATAATTTATGTTTTTAAGAGCGGGAAGTAATTGTTGTACAATATTGTTTTTGATTGAGCAATGAATTGGTTGTTGGTTAGCATTTGTGATAATTGCTTTCATGTACAATGAATATTTGTATGAGACATGTTCGTTACATCAATTGCAGTATCCTTTTTCTTCATTCAATGCTCCATAGCTTTCAAATCTGTGATTGCATTTTGAGCAAGAAGCATGGAATGGACTTGAATATGCAATTTCTATAGTCAAATTTCCCATGACCTGTTTACAATGTGCATGTATTAGTATGCTTTAAAACATGAAAGATAAAAAGATAAAGTAAAATGAGAAACAATCTGAAATCGCTTACCTCAACTGAAGTCTGTAGCAACCCATGGAGTGCATCTAATGTTCTTTTGTTATGTAGTTTACCGATAAATGTTGTTGGAGTTGTTCGTAGAGTTGGTTTTTTGTTAGTTTTCTTAGCTATGTTTCTAAAGAGCAGTGATGGTATTTCATTTCTTTCAAGTTGGTGATGTATCTAAATATATTGGTGTGTAAAAGTGGATGCATGTATAGCTGATCACAAGTAGTAGAGTTAGTTTTCTAGTTTTAGAAGTCGACATAGTAAAATCGTAAAATGTAATATAAAGAAGGAAATAAAGAATTATTTTCATAAATTTATCAATAAAGTTGTTTGTATGAGCTTACCAGTGCTTTGCTCATGTCATTGTTTCCATCTTTGATACTAAGCACATTTTGAGTACCTTTTTTGTATGCTGCTAGAACGATAGCACCAATTGTTCCACTGGTGTAATCAACTGTGCTTTTTACTAATTGCTTTATAGTTGTACCAAGAATGAATTTGTATTCATGCAATATAGCTAGTATTGTTTCAACTATGTTGGACTCTTTTAGAATTAGTATGCAATCACTATCTCCTTGATCAAAATCTGATTTTGGTTCTATGTCAAAGTCTACTATTCTTAATGCCATGCCTGAGATTATTTTACTTTCATGTCTGATTAGAAGATTGTTGTCACTGATATTTAATGTTATAGTGAACTCTCCTTTGGAGTCTGTAAGGTCAACACGTAGAACTTCACGTGTTCTGGTTACTTTGTCCAAGAAGGCTTTGTAAACTACCAAGACATCACCTTTGAAAGTTTGGCCTACCTTTTTTGCATTTAGATCTTCTATTAATGTACATGGTTCATTGTTCTCTTTTGTCCTACAACAAGTAAAGACAAAAAATTTTAATGTTCAAATATTTGGAAGCATGAAAAGGTTGCAAGAATGAAGAGATCACAAAGTTCAAATTTAAAATACCTTTTGATGGCTTCCTATTGATCTTGTGGTGGTTCACTTGCTAGTCGCTTTGGTGGAGTCATCGTTTTTGTAGACATAACCCAAGTTAGAATTAAATTGTATGTAGTTGAATGAACGTTGCAAGATGGTCTGTCCAATATGCTTCAGTTTTGTTGATGAAGCATGTATTTACTAGTGTATTTGTCCATATATGGTCAATGAGCAGTTTGTTTATGTTGTGTATTTTAGCTAACATGAATTGAATGTTGTATTTTTGCATATGTTTTATGAGTGTTATTGTAGTTAGGTTTTGTGTGGACATGTCTATGTTGAAATATCCAACAATGTAAAACTTGTTTTTCGATGTGTAGGTTGTAGCTATTTCAGTAATTAGTGTTTTGATTTCAGCAATTGTTGTATGTGGTCATATGTAAACATTAGAAACACTGAGTTGAGAATCTGTTTGTTTGAGGGTAATTGGTATAGCTTCAATATTTATAGATCTATGTTCTATTGAATTGGTTATGAGGACATTGCTTGAAGTAAGTATTGTTATACCGTGTATATGATACATTGAATGGTTATTGTATTTTCCAAAAAGAATATCAGTGCTGTGTGGGAGAATAAATAATTCCTGTAGACATATGATATTGGGGGACATGATATCCCAATCATTTGAAATGTCATTTGCATGAGCATGTAGGCTACGTGTTTTTAGTGTGCATAGCAATATGTGTTCATTGTGAGCTGTACAGTGTAGTTGACTTTCAAGTTTCCATGTTGCATTTGAGTAGAGCCGAGACATTTCATGATGGATTTTTTTGTGGATTTTAAATTTTTTTGGAGTTAAAGGTTTTAAGAGATACAACAAATTAATTGTTCTTGTTCTTGAAAGTGCTATGTATGTCAAGCCATGTTGTGTTATGTCACTAAAATCAAATGCAAGACCATCCATTGTGAGGCCTTGGGTTCTATGTACTATCCTGGCACATGCTACTTGTATTGGAAATTGTTTTTTGATTCAAACTTTTCCAGTAGTTGATATTTTGAGAACGGGTCTTGAAATTTGAAGAATCGAAACCTAGTGTTTTTGAATGCCTTGAACGTAATTCTGGCATAATTTATTTCTTTGTTCCTGGCCTATTTTTGCATTGTTGAATTGTATCCAAACTATGTCGACTTCTTGTTGTTTGGTATATGCCTTAAATATTCCATCTGACCCATTTACTAGCCCATCCTTTGTGTTGTAGTTTCCTGCAAAAATTTCGACAAGAATATTTGGCTTTACAACTATTTGGACTAGTAGAATCATTGTCTGTGTATACAGTTGCATTGCATTAAAATTTTCATCTTCAAAGTCTATTGCATCTAATATAATATAGTCTCCAGGAACTTTGGAAAACATATTGTTGTTGTGTGTAGTCACATCTTTTTTCTTGTAAAACATATATGGAAATGTTGGATCGCTAGGTGGCAATCGAAGATAGGTTTGATTAAGATAGTCTATATCATCTTGTGTATGATGCCCTAAACGTATCTTATTTAGAATCAAAATAAATTTCTCATCTTTTTGACACATTGTACTATTTAGTGAATAGCATTTCACATTATCAATCCAAAAATTATAGGGCATTAATTCTATTGTTGATGGTTTGTTATCAAAAATAGCTAAGTCAAGTATTGGAAGTGCTTGATAGAAATCTCCACAAAAAATTGTGTCTAGATTGCTAAAGTATGTTGTTGGCAACTGCATTATGTTGCGCAATCGTTTATCAATGTAACGTAAGACGGTGGAACCTACCAGTGAAATTTCATCTACGAGGAGCACATGTGGTTGACTATAGTTCTTCAACATTGTATCCAATGTTTCTGTACTAAGTGGAATGAAATTTGATTTATTAAAAGGTATGTGAAAAGCTATATGCAATGTACTTCCACCTATATTGTATGCTGCTTTTCTTGTATATGCAATTAGTAAGCCTTTAGGTTTGTCTGGATCGTTGTCAATGAGATAACTATAAATGCAAATAAGCGCCTGAAAAATGGCTATTGCTATAAATGTTTTTCTAGTTCTAGCTCCTTTGGTTAGGAAAAGATGCAGAGGAGTTTTTATGTCCTTAAACTTGACGATTGTTTGTTGCTCTCTATTCAACTTTCTCCTTAACTTATAGTACTCATTATTGCTCATTATTTGAGGGAGTTGTATAAGCTCAAAAGATTTTGGACTTGTATTTTTGGAGCTATCAATTTTTTTGGTTTTTATATCTTCATGCATGTCATACTTTTTGTCAAGTACTTTAATTATTGGTTGTTGACAAATATTGTCTTTGGTTTCTTTGCTATTATCTATTTCATTAATAGCACGATCAATATCACCCTGTGTTGAATTTGCATTATGCGAAAACTTTGCTCGATTGTGCTGAATTATATCTTCATTATGCATGTAAGCTTTTTCCCATGAACCATAAGTTTGTTTCAATGTATCTTCAGTCACAATAAATGAAATGTATAGCGATAATTGTTCTCTGCAATAGTTTTCTAGTTGTAAATGTTTATTGAAATTAATGAAACGTATGATGTTTGGTTTAGCTTTTGGTTTGAGCTTAGTTCCATCTTTTTTATAGCTTGATACAAATTCTGCTAGACATAAATTAGCAATAGCTTGTGGCTGGCATAGGTAATATTCAATTAATGATTTGCACATCATATTTTTAGAGCTATCATGGTCTTTCTTTAATTATTCTGTTGGTTTTAGTACAAATGTACAGTTATTATGTGACCGTGTGTCAATAAAGATGCATTTTCTAGAGCTAGAGTGTAGTGGTAGTGCTAAAACTAAACGAGTTGCTTGTTGAGCAGACATTTGTTGTAAGTTTAGTAGAGTGTTTTCAAGTCTGCCTATCATTTTGAGTGCATCTATATTGTCTTGTTGATGATCATCATGTATTTTCTTAAAAGAATTTGTCATAGACCTATCAACTTTTGCTATGTATGAACTGCAATACATTGCAGCTGCATATGCATTAAGAATAAACTGTGCATCTGTATTGGCTTTCCATAGAAGAGGTATCTTTTTGCCAAAGCTATTATTCCAAATTTGTGAGGGATTTCTTTTGAGAAAGATTGTTGGTCTTTGAATTGTTGACCTCAAAGCAACAATGTCATTTTCTTCAGTTATGTCTATTTCACTCAGGAAGTTGTCAAATGTGAAAGATGTGTCGTACGTTGCAACTTCAAGTTTACACTAAATTTTGTTGGCTATTGAGCTTATTCTTTTGTCTTTTTCAGGCAAAGGCTAAAGTATTTTTGTTTTTCTGATTGGTGGAAATGGAAAGTCATGTCTACAATGTTTGTTTATTGATCTTTTGCATTACTTTGTATGATGATGTCTATGGAGATTAGCAATATTTGGATCAAAAATTTTCTATTTCACATGTAAGATATGTATCATGAAATTTGTAATACTCTCATTCCTTTGCTTTCCATACACAGGTGCATCCTTCACCCATATGAGAAAGTGATCGTGTTCATTTCCACGATTTTGAAATTCTGTTACTGAAAAGAAATCTACTACATTTCCAAAAAAAGATTGGTCTGAAAGTATCATTTTCTTTAGGGAATTTATCCGATGTATATAGTATCATACACAAATTATTGGATCCTTCTTAATTAGTTCATATGTGGTAAGTTCTTTTGTCATATTTGATCTGTCCTGTGTTGTTGATTGGTGATTGTCGTTTGAGTGTCTTCATTAAAGCCTTCCAATTTTGTTCAACACTTATAAATGTGAGGAAAAATGTTGGAGTAACTAGTTGTCATATCATAGTGAAGACATCTTTTTTTAGTTGATGTGCATAGTCTGGAGATATACGAATTCTCTTGAAGTCAATGTACCCTATGTTTGCTTTTAGTATTTTTTCTAGGTTTGGTTTGTGTTTAACATCTCTTGCTAATAGCTTCCTTCCTTTTAGCTGTCCTTTATGAATGCTTATCCACATTGTGGACATGAATTGATCTATGAGTATTTTTATTGTTTTGAAGAAAAGATTTGTTGTATGATATGAAAAATGTCTTAGTGAGTGTAGCAATTCCCACTTTGTAATTTTTTGATACGATAGTTTCTGGTTGATGTCATGGTCACATGGATCAGCAAAAAATAGTGTTGGAAAATTCATTTCTTCTGCATATTTATCTTTGAATATTCCAATCGGGCATTGGTTTTGTGTAGGTGCAATTTCCATTAATTTGTCTAGCATTTTATGTATGTTTATAGATTCTATAAACCCATGTACCAAAGTTTCACAAGGGTCATTTTCAACGTCACTTTCACATTTAGTTTCCATGTTATTTATGTCATTTTTTTCAACAACCTCATTATTTGTTTCTAGAACTTGTTTCCAATTTCTATTCAGTTTGACATGCTGCATTTTGTACAATGTTCTTGGTAGTAGTTGTTGAAGAGCTTGCATGATCATTTTTGGTTGCACCATTCCCTTTTGAAATGTGTTTTTGTATTCTAGTCTTCTTTTCAAGGAGACAACAATTGTTGTTGTATCTATAGCTGATAAAGGAAAAGCTCTTTGTGTAACATTACTATCTACAGGAACATTGATTATTGAACTAGTTATGCCAACTTGAGATCTTTTGTGTCCCAATTCCCAAATTTGCGCAAATGCAATCCGCAATGAAACAAGACGTTCTTCTAATTGTGTTAGCATTTGCACATATTGCATTGGCTTGTTCATTCGAATGTTATATGGTGTAGCATATTGAGGAATCTTGTATTTCTTTAATGCAGTGTTACATTTGCGACAAATGAAATTTGATAGTATGTTGCAATTTGATTTGACTAATCTGGAATGAGTTTGCTTTTATTCAAGCCAAATTTTTTTAATGTCTTTCTTAAACTATAATGTTTGACAGACACTGCACATGTGTATTGGCGTGTCTTCAATTGCATTTTGGAATACTTCAGTTGCAGATAATGTTTTTTTCCTTTTTTTAAAGAGTTGTTCTGGATTATTGTTTCGAATGCTTTTTTGAATCTTTGAAGAGAAGTTGTTTGTTTTGTATAGGTTGTTTTTGTTGATTGATATCTCAAATACTACTCTTTTTTTTTGGAGGTAAGCATTCTATTTTACGAGCTCCTTTTGGTTATTGTTTGGTTATCTATGGCTTTCACCTATGCTGGCCGCAGTTTTCATGTTCACATTTCTTGTCACTTGATTTTGTGTAGTATTTCTGATTGATTTCTTAAATCGAGAAAAGTGTAGTTGTTGTTGGTTCTGCAAACTTAGTGTCACTATTTCTATTAGTAGCTGAAAATGGCCAGAAAGTGGGTTAGCATCATGGAAAAGAAGTGAGTATGGTTTAGTCGCTAAAGATTTGTTGAAGTGCAAGTATTTTTTGCCCGTTGTAGATGACCAAATACATATTCCTATATTCAACCATTTTGACAACCATCGTATGCAAAATATATCTGCCCAAAGACCTAGTTCATTATTACTTACGTTAGGATTTGCAGTTTTTTGCATTCTTCGCAAATATGTCTCACGATCCCTAACTTTATGCAATTCGTAAAGTATGTCTCGATATAATTCATGGTTGTAAGAATCAATTGCCTCTAATTCTTGTTTTTTTAGACAATTCAAAAAGTATTCAATAGTTCCTTTGTGAAGATTAGTTGATGTATGCTGATTCCCAAGCAAAAGTTGTAACGAATCAAATAAGCAATCTCCAACATTATATGTAAATGTTGGAATCCTAGACAATCCCTGTTGATTAAGTACGTTGTCAATGTTGAAGAATGGCTTTAAGCTTTTGTTTTTGTAGTTCTCTATACCTACAGTTTCAGTATTTTCTATTTTCCTTTTTTCTGGTGCCACCATCTTCTGTAATTATTTTGGCTACAGTTGTAGAACCTAACTCTAACTATTGTCTTGAGGAAATCAAAACACTATGTTGCTTATATTAGGAAATCGTAGATATGACTATTAGATTTAGTAAACATGATAAAACAACGATTTAAAATTCAAAGCAACCAAGCATTTTATTTATGACTTTCTACATGCGATAAAGAAACCAATAGTTTACCTAGTGCTTGTGTATTTGCAATCAAATGCTCTGGATGATCCGAAATCTGTTACAAGGGTAAATAATATCAGCTATCATTTTTGTACATATTAGATATTTAATCAAGAACATAAAACCGTTGTCTAAAAGTAATGGAGCTAAGATTTAAGATAGATCTACGAGAAAAAATAGTAAAATAAAATAAGACTAAAATATTATTATTAGAATGTATTTGATCACTTTATGGAGGTATAGTGTAAATATTTAGTGGAATATATTAGAGGTCATAGAAAATGATAGAAGGTAAAATGAACATAAAGCATGTAGAGACATATGTATATATAAATTGAAGAAACAATAGTAACAAATTATCTAAGAATTGTGAGCGAAAAGATATGAAATTTCATTCCATCTAAAGAACACATAGACAAATCTAGTATGTCATATTTTATGAGACAAAAAATATCATAACATTGTTCATATAGAACAATTAAGATTACAATTCTAGTTATTAAGTAAACTAAATTAAATATAAATATAAATATTTATTTAAATGTTTGTTGGTTTGATTAATTCTCTATATTTTCTTTAATAATTTGTGTCCTTTTTATATTTAGTTTGTCAAAAATTATTACCCTTATTAATGTATTCATAATCAATTATAAGTAAATCAAATTATAAATATATCAACACACTTCAATTAGTGTGGGCATATATTCATTTTAAAAATATACATCTATATTTCTATTTTATCGATTCATTTGATTTTTATCAGTCCATGTATATTTATATTTTTTATTAATGTTTAAAAATAACTATAGTTCTATATCAAAAGTTATATTTTTAATAGTTAAAGCATGACCAAATTATTAAAAAAAAACATAAACATAATTCAAGAATTAGTTCAAATATTTGAGGAGTAATAATTTTCAAATTTTAGTGTTTAAAGTATAAGTATATTTTGTTTAGGTATTAATTTAATAGCAAGTATAAAAAAGTATGATATTATTTTTTAATAGACAAAGTTTCACAATGAGTAACATTTTTAATGTATTTATCTATAGAATTTTTGATAGTAAACTAATAATGATGTCGTGGCAAAATTATGGAGCATAGATATAAAAAGTCATTTTAACTATGATAAAATTTTCAATATGTAATGAAATAATAACTATTTAATAAATAAAACAAATAGCTGTAAAGAAAATATAAAATTAGAATTTGTAAAATAGATATTTACAGAGATATAGTTATAGTTGAAGTTATTCTATTTTTTTTGAAAAAAACTATTTATTTAGCGTGTATATATATTCATTTAATAAATATATACTTATATTTCTATCTTATTGATTCATCTTATTTTTTATCAGTCCATGTATATTTATATTTCTTATTAATGTTTAAAAATAACTTTAACTATATCAAAAGTTATATTTTTAATAGTTAAAGCATGACCAAATTATTAAAAAAAACATAAACATAATTTGAAACAAACATTTTATTTATGACCACCTACATGCAATAAATAAACCAATAGTTTACCTAGTGTTTGTGTATTTGCAATCAAATGCTCTAGATGATCTGAAATCTGTTACAAGGGTAAACAATATACAAGGGTAAACAATATCAACTGTCATTTTTGTACATATTAGATATTTAATCAAGAACGTAAAACATTTGTCTAAAAGTAATGGAACTAAGATTTAAGATAGAGCTGCAAGAAAAATTAGTAAAATAAAATAAGACTAAACTATTATTATTAGAATGTATTTGATCACTTTATGGAAGTATAGTGTAAATATTTAGTGGAATATATTTTGAAGAGTAATAATTTTCAAATTTTAATGTTTAAAGTATAAGTATATTTTGTTTAGTTATTAATTTGTTAGCAAGTATGAAAAATTATTATATTATTTTTTAATGGAATTTTTTTTATAGATCTGTAAATGTATGACTTTATAAATTCAACGAGTAACATTTTAAATATATTTATCTATAGAATTTTTTATAGTAAAATTTTGATAGTAAAAGTAAAATTTTGATAGTAAACTAATAATGATGTCATGGCAAAATTATGGAGCATAGATATAAAAAGTCATTTTAAATATGATAAAATTTTCAATATGTAATGAAATAATAACTATTTAATAAATAAAACAAATAGCTGTAAAGAAAATATAAAATTAGAATTTGTAAAATAGATATCACTTTTACAGAGATATAGTTATAGTTGAAGTTATTTAATTTTTTTTGAAAAAAACTATTTAATTAGTTTGTATATATATTCATTTAAAAAATATATACTTATATTTCTATCTTATCGATTCATCTGATTTTTTATCAGTCCATGTATATTTATATTTCTTATTAATGTTTAAAAATAACTTTAACTATATCAAAAGTTATATTTTTAATGGTTAAAGCATGACCAAATTATTAAAAAAAACATAAACATAATTTGAAACAAGCATTTTATTTACGACCTTCTACATGCAACAAAGAAACCAATAGTTTACTAGTGCTTGTGTATTTGCAATCAAATGCTCTGAAATCTATTACAAGGGTAAACAATATCAGCTACCATTTTTGTACATATTAGATATTTAATCAAGAACATAAAACATTTGTCTAAAAGTAATGGAGCTAAGATTTAAGATAGAGCTGCGAGAAAAATTAGTAAAATAAAATAAGACTAAAATATTATTATTAGAATGTATTTGATCACTTTATGGAAGTATAGTGTAAATATTTAGTGGAATATATTTTGAAGAGTAATAATTTTCAAATTTTAATGTTTAAAGTATGAGTATATTTTGTTTAGTTATTAATTTATTAGCAAGTATAAAAAATTATTATATTATTTTTTAATGGAAAATTTTTTATATTATTTTTCAAATCTGTAAATGTTTGACTTTATAAATTCAACGAGTAACATTTTTAATGTATTTATCTATAGAATTTTTGATAGTCAAATTTTGATAGTAAAATAATAATGATATCGTGGTAAAATTATGGAACATAGATATCAAAAGTCATTTTAAATATGATAAAATTTTCAATATGTAATGAAATATTAATAAATATTTAATAAATAAAATAAATAGTTGTCAAGTGAATATAAAATTAGACTTTGTAAAATAGATATCACTTTTACAGAGATATGGTTATAGGTCAAATTATTTAATTTTTTTTTTAAAACTATTTTTTGTTTAATTATTTTCTTTTTTAATATTTTCCCAATTTTTTTAATATAAATAAATTATATAGTAACTTAAATTAGAAACAATCATTAAAAGGCAATACATAATTCTAATGTAACTACTTGTTAGTATTTAATTCTAGTTTTGCAGCTTATAAAAGAGCGCATAAATGAATCGACCTCAACTTACTGTTAAATTAAATTTACACAACAAAAAAGACAAAAACTAAATCTACACAACAAAAAGACAAATCTAGCAACATATAGTAGATATTAAGACAAAATCTAAAATAACAAATCTATAGATACAATATTAAATATGACCTCAATTATTTTCGTTAGAGCTTAAATCTGGGAAAAAAAATTTCGTCAATTTCCTTGTGTTCAATGCAAAAGCTTTCAAAGTTTTCAAGTTCTACATATCCGTGCAAAAGACTCTCGGTGCGAGGCTTCTGTTCAATAGCACGTCTAGTCGTCTTAATAGGCACTCCCCGTTGCCTAAAATGTCTAAATTGTTTCTGAATTCTTCAAGAGTTGCCAACCAGTAATCCTTAGGCACCAAACATGCCATGTCGTTGTGACTTCCAATGTAGAAGCACTTGAATTTGAGCGTGGGACCGTGTGGGTGTTCCATTCCGTTGTAGAAAACAAAGTAGGCCTCAAATGAACGAGTGGAATGCGCCTCCGCTTGCATACCAAACTTTCCAAGCAGCTACTGAAATTTCTCGTCCTCCCAACGAGTTTACTGTTCTGCGTTTGCTTATATTAGTTCTTGCCAGGGGCAGAGCACTATTGCCCAAGCTATATTCTTAAACAGTGATTAATCTTAAACTCGGTTGTCCAATAAAACCATATATTATTTATTTCTATTGTAATACTATATTCATCCAGAGAAAGATGCAAATTTGTTAAACTAGAAATCCATCAAAAACATTTTTTCGTAACTTGAATGGGCTAAAATTGGTTCCAGAATATCATGGCCCTTTAAAATATCGAGACCTAAGAACGCACATGAAGCGAGATCTCAGTATAGGATGGTGAAAAAGTAGATTTGATCTAAATTATTTTACCTGCATTTGATTGGCTTTACAAACGGCCAATGCAAGAACACACAACTCTCAATGTCTGGAGAATTACAACCGTATCATTGGATCTCAACCTTTTCTATCTACTTAAATTCTGAAAAAAAGAAGAAGCATTCAACTCTATAGTATGTCTGTGAGACATACTGTGTGTATCAACAAATTCATTGTCCCAAGCTTACTTATGCATTAATGAAGTACAGAAATTTTCGGTCCTACCCTACAGCCAATGGGCATCTGCTGAAAATCAGACAACAGAAAATGGGGGCTCCGATTCACCAGGAGAAGAGTTTAATTTATCATGAGCAGTTTTAGCTTTATGCCATTAGACCCCTTGATCCTCTATCATAGATCCTGAAGCCGCCTCATAAAACTGGTTCCAAACCTGCTTTTGTATGAATGTATAGGAATTATTGATTTTTGTGTATATTTTGTGCACTAAGTTACATCCTGCACCATTGCAGTAGGAAATCTAAGGTGGACTGATAGAGTTAAAGCTATCTATATCTATGGTACACCAAGTTTAAGACAATATTAATGAGCCAATTCTATATAATCTCCATGTACGATGCTTTAATTAAATAAATAATTTGAATGTTATTTCAGTCGGAAAAACATCATTTGTTTTTGAAATTTGACTATGTAATAATGTTTGGATTATCCTCTCACCATGAAGGAAATATCCCTGTACTGTAAATTAGTTGAGTAGTTTGGAAACGTCCCAAGTTTTTATAAATCAAAATCTGTAATTATTTGTTCTCACTCAAATTACATACGAGCCTGCTTGTTCAACACATTCCAAACACTCACTTCTCCTCCCTATCTGTTGGTTAATAGAATGACAAATGCTTTACTAGAATGTATCTCATGGCTAGATAAATTAGAGGAGGAGCATATCCCATGCTATAATTCTCTTTTCCGAACAATTTCCATCTGCTTAGTAAAAATAAGAGAAATTTAACAACCAGAATTAAGTGGAAGGAATCTCCATGTTATGATTGTAAGTAGCAGCCTAGGAGTTGTTAAATGGTTTTACATTGATTAGGTTACAAGTTTAAAGTTTAAATTTTAAGAAGATAAAATATGTATATAATTTCTAAAATATACTTACATGTTTTTTATTTAAAAAAGTATGATTATTGTATTTATTTGTGAAGAATTATTATTATAGTTAATTTGATTTCAACCAATGAATAATGACTATTTTTCTATAATTTCAATTTTTTCAAAAGTTTGGCTATTTACTTATGAATTTTGTATAAGATAAAAAATATTTTTCTTAAATTCTATTTGTCCTTTTCATCTGGTCTTTTAGTTCCCTTTCTGGTAAAGGATACTCCATCATTCTATTTTATTTTATTTTTCACTAATATTTTTAGAGATGCATGAGTAATATTATAAAAATAAATGATAGATGATCAAATAGTTAAAATATAATTGAATATAGTTGTATAACCAATGGAAATATGTTTTAATAAAAAATAACCATTGCATAATAATTTACTTAGTAAGTTTGTAAAAGATATTTGGAAAATTTCAGATTACTATGATTAATTTCATATATTCTATTAAATAAATTAAAAATGATAATCAAATATTTATAATTAAGAATTTAAACGTAAATGGTATGACTTTTATGGTATTTTTTATACCTAAGTATTAAACATTTCAAGATAAATTAGAAAATATGACTATTATGATTTCTTTATACCTCTTCAAGTTTATCAAATATTTATGATGTTTCTATTATAATTTTTATAATGTTTTATAATATTTTAGATTAAACTCATTCTAACCTTTTTTCCCCTTTCCAATAGTGACATCCCACTCTTAGTAGCATGACACTCACTTGTGTATTAAATTTTTTAATATTATATTTAAGTTATCTATTTTGATATTATATATTATGTAATATATATAAAGAAAGCCGAGAGATATCAAGCTTTAATTTTTAAATATGATAAAAATAAAAGCCTTGATAATCTAGGCTTTCTTTATATATATTATATAATATATAATATCTATATAGCTAGTACTAGTAGCACTCAGAGGGAAAAGTCCTAGGAATAAAATTACAATTTAGCTTTGTATTGGTGTCTATATTATATTTAGAATTTAATTTTTCTAGGATTAATATAGAACCACACATAAAATTTAGATTAAATGACTAATTTAATGTGTGGGTTAGGATTCAATTTGGTTTCGTGCAAAGTTTTATATTAGGTCTAGGAAAATAATTTTTAATTCAATTTCATGTTATAATATAATTTGAGTTATGGCTCCCCCCCCCCTCTCTCTCCATTGCCTTCTAATTATCTCTTCACCCTAACTAACATCTCTCTCTCTCTCTCTCTCTCTCTCTCTCTCTCTCTCTCTCTACATATATATATATATATATATATATATACCCTTCTCACTATCACTTTACTATATTACTATCTCTTTTTGTCTCTCCCTTGTTACTCTCGTTCACACGCTCTCCTCCCTCTTCTAACTAGATCATTCCCTTTTTACCTTATTTGTCTACCTCATGTCTCTTACTATCTTCCACTTCTCGAGGGATAACTTTAAGAAATCTAAAAAAAATATGAATCTGTGGCAAATACAACATTACTTTGGGCGGGGGCGGGGGGTGGGGGTGGAATTAAGTTTTATTGGCAATTTTTTTCGATGTTAGGAAAAGTTTAATATTAGATGCAACTTTTCTTCAACCATTACAAAATTTCATAAAATCGAGGCGATTTTGTCCCTTTTTATACAAAGGGTGTATATTGTATATGATGATTTTTCCCATTCATTGGAAAAATATATATATATTGCATTAGGCAATTTTTCTTGTTTGTTGGAAAAATAATATATTTGATTAGGTGATTTTTCTTGTTTATTGGAAAAAATATATATTTGATCAGGTGATTTTTCCTGTCTATTGAAAAAACATATTTAATGCATTGGTGAATGTGCTAGAAAATGACATGATTACTCAATGAATCAATGACTAGAAATTAACCATATGTTTTTCCAATAAGTTGTCAAATTATCAAAAGATTACACTCAGAAATCAAAGAGTGATAAGAAAGTGAGGTTTCTATAGGATGACATGTATGTGGAATGTCTTATTGCATTTATGGCATAGTGGAATCTGGTTGAAAAAATATTTTTTAAATTGTAGACATCGTACTTAGTGGTTGCCATTATCAGAAAAAGTAGTTGGTTGCCAAAAATGGGACTGCCTATGGAAGAGGGACCGTCGAATAAAAATCTAAGCCCTTTTGTCAACCCAGATTTGACTGTGAAGAAGGATGAGGAACAAAGTAATCTTACTACCAGGTTTATTGCAGCTTCACAGGTTCTCTCTGCTAATCCCAAGGATGCCATCAAAGAGCTAAAAAAAGAGCAGGAAAAGATAGACCTCTGAGCGATGCTGATTGAAATGTGTCTCGATCCTGCTAAATTTGAAGAACAAATTGCAAATGCGGTGGAACAACAAAATTGGAACTTCAATGCTTTTGGGATATTTTGAAGGATAAAAGAAATGTTACACGAATAATTGTTGATTTAGTTAGGGCTTCTTTTTTATTTGATAGGCAATTTATGGGAACTTTGTTCTCAAAAATTGAATTTTTGATGAAAAAGTTGTCAGTGGGCCGAAAAATTGTTAGTTTTGCCAAAAAATTGTAAATCATTCCCGTTAATTATTTACCAGCCAATTTTTTTATAATCTCACTCTACTTTTAACTCTTGTTTTGATATTTATTAGTTGTTATCTCCATTTTTAACTATTGTTTTTCTTTTTTCTGTTTATTTTTAAAAAAATTACTTTGATCTTACACTATCTCATGTTGTGATTACTATTTATTTAAATTTTGATTTTTGAAATTGATTTAGATTTAGTTTTTAAATTATTTTTTTATATTAATTTAGTTTTTTCTTTAAATATTGTTTTTTAGTTTCTATAATTTATTTAGTTTAGAGATGTTTTTGGTCAAGAAAGCCTAGGATTAGGTGTTATTGGTTGTTTTTAGGTATGTTGGAGCCTTTTCCAAGTCCTAGAAATGAAATCAAATGAAAAATGCAAAAATTGCACTTTTTGTGCAAAGTTGCATAGTTGTAAAAGTTGCTCAAAATTGCAACTTAGTGGGAAAAGGGTTATAACTATTAAAATATTGGTTGTAACCATTGAAATAGACATAGGAGAGATGTATACCTCATTTGTGAGGTTTGGAGGGCATTAATGTATAGATAGGAAGAAGTTGCAAAGAAAGAAATTCAGTTTTAGAGTCATTTTTACTGTTGTTTGTATGCTGCACAAACTGTATGGATTGTTAGACCAGATGTGATGGATGTTTGAGATAGAGCTTTAAATCAAATTTCTTTTTCTTATGGTCTCATCATTCTATGTGTTTTCTTTCTCACGTTATTGCATTTTTAGTGAAACTAGATTTTTAGGACAACATTTTGGTGCATACAACAAAGATGGGCCTCCAACTACAATTTCCTCGATTGGAATTTCATGGCTACTTGGGAAATAATAGTTAGTAGGGTCCTCTTAAAGACTCCAAGGTTACAAAATTGGAGGATGTGTTTTGTGATTTTTCCAATCAAGCCCTAGGTCAAGTACCATGACCTCTTGTAGTGTGCTGATTTGTGACTAGCAAGAGTTTGAGACTTGTTGAAGGGCTAAGCGTTTGGAACTAAGTTATTTTAGTGTTGCTGATCATTCCTGAGTATTGAGTTCATTTCCAGGACCTCGTTTCCTACTAGTTGCTTTGTAAACCAAACTTAACTTGATCACTTAGGTCTGTGTTGCTTTGTGAAGGAAAGGGAATGCTGGATTGGGGCTAGAACTTGGTGCTTTGGGGTTTGAAGTAACTTTGAAAAGGGTATTCAAAAACCTAATTTTTTTTTGGGTCTTGTTTGAAACTTTGTAAAGTTAGATTCAAAAAGCCATTTCAGAAGGGCTAAAAGGGGCTTATAGGGCTACTAGGCCAAATCGGGGTTTGAGGCTTTGTGCAAGCGTATGATTCAAAACAGTGGTGTAGTCTATGGTAAATAGGTTCCCTGAGATCATTTAACCTCTTATAACCCTTGGGACAAACTTCTAGGGTGTTTTCCTAGTATTGACCTAGTTGCGGGAGATTGGTGCAAAACCCATAAAGTGGGCAAGTTTGGTTCTTTGTTCTTGGATTCTTGGTGAAGGTGGAAAGTGTGTTTATTTGATCCATTGAGGATTGGAGTGTGTTGAGACCTTGTAATAAGGTTGAAGATTTGATAGCCAGTCGGTTGATTTCAAGAGTGGGAAGCCCATTTGAAGCTTCTCAATTGTGCTCTTTGCATCAGGCCCCTATCATCATAAGCTTCTTTCCTCTTGCGTATCTTTCTTTGTTAGCATCATTCTTATCCAATCCATATAAATATGTTATATTACAACTTTGTCTTGAATATCAACATCACATCTACACCGCTGCTCCACAATTAGACCCTTGATCCCCCATTGTGAAAACTCATCCCCACATCCCCACATGTTTTAATCTGAAAACTCAGTATAAATATGATATTAATTTTTCTTGGAAACTAAATATCTAACATCATCCATTGTAGAAGGTTGAAGTCTTGAAATCTACTTGTAGAACATGATTGTTATGCTGCAGAAACTCAGTTTTTGACTCATACCATGGGGAGGTTTGTTTAACTTTTTAACTGCATACAATACTGTATTTATCACTAAGAGCAATAAAGATTACAATCATATATAAATATTATTTTTGTAAGTTTTCAATTGAATTTGAGTTACTTTGAAATTTTAGGAAGAGTAAGTGTCGATTCCAATTTTTAATTGTCAACTGGCAGAACTTTAATGAACAAGTGCTTGTATTATCATTTCAAAAGAGTAGATCTAGAATAGGCAGAGAGCATTAGTAATCGATAAAGGTCTAATAATAGTTATGTTATGTTTTTGTTAGGATGAGTTTTTAGAAAAGTTTCAAAAATGATAATAATGTCATGCCCAAAAATTATGGCCAAAAAAAAACACACCAAAATTTTTTTTTTTTTTTTTTTTTTTTTTTAAATATTTTAAATGTATTTATTTAAACTTAAGTGCACTAAGTTGATACAGTAAGTTCACATGAAACATGGATGCCAAGAAGGCGGTTACACGAACTCTTAACAATCAATTGATTCAGTTAACAACCCTTCTTATTTAATTAGAAGACCCAATTAATTGATAGATTTAATAAATCCCTTTAAAAGATTTACACTCTAAGAACATTAGTAAATTTCTTAAATACAATTTTATTTAAATTTTACATATGAATTTGTCGTCTACTTCGACAAGGAGTAAAACTAAAATTATCATTCATTTTATGAGTTAATCTGGATTGCATGACCCTCCAATAGACATAGATCAATTTTAAACTATAAAATTCTAATGTTTAAGGCTTATGAATTTAAACCACATTTTACTAATCCCGAAAATAAAACTTCCCATTAGGAACTGCTAATTGACTAATTAAACTTAATTAAGTTATCCTTAACTACATTAAATAATAACTATATTGCATTCACAGAATTTAATAATTAACGTTACAAATTAACGATTAATAAATAAACAGATAAAACTATTTTAGAACGATTCTTTAATTAATAATATTCATTAATTATTAAATTCGCTAAGCTAAAATTACTAAATTTATAAGTTGTTAATGAACTTCATTAATACACATTATCATTTAAACTAATAATTAAATAAAATAAAAATAAAAACTACTAACAACTATTTTTAACTAATCTATATAAACGAAAATTTAATTTAAACTAAACTATATAAATGAAAATTTAATTTAAACTAAACTATATAAATGAAAATTTAATTTAAACTAAACTATATAAATGAAAATTTCATTTAAACTAAACTATATAAAAAAAATTTTAAAAAAAAAATAAATAAAAAAAATTGAAACGCCGCCCCACGCATATATATGCGTGGGGGATCCCACGCAATATATGCGTGGGCCTCACGCATACACATGCGTGGGGATCCCACGCATTTAAATGCGTGGTCCTCACGCATGGGTATGCGTGGGGTCTTCCACGCGTACGTGGACTGGCCGCCGGGTACGAGCCGCAGGCTCTGCCCGAAATTCAAAATTTTTTTTTGTTTTTTTTTAAATTTTTTTTTGATGGGTTGCATTAAATAAGGTAGGTCGCCCACCCTTTGAAGCCTTATAATAGGAGGGTGATTTACTATAATTTATTGACTGTAATAGAGGGGTCTCCCCTTTTTTTTTTTTGCCCATACATTTTCCAGCAAGTTTGAGCACCTACAGGCCTCTATTTTTTTTTGAAGATTAAGTTTTTATCAAATTTCTCCATTGATCTTGAGACATGGGTGTCAATAGATTGGTGAATCTATACATTGCATATTACATCATGAACACAACCATACATTAATCAAATGATATGCTTATAACATTTTTTTTTTTTAAAACTAACTTTAGTTCCTCTTCCTTTGTTGTTGGATCAATACAATTCTATTTTCTTTCACATACAAATGCAACAACTGCATATGAATCCAATTTTAAACATAATGCAACTAATTACTCCATGGGAATGGAAAATAGGAAGATCACAATGGGTGTTTAAATTCTCTATAATTTCATATGCATATATTTTCTCCATACCATTCTAATGTCTAATTGAACTCAGCCTTTCCTAACATAATTCCTTCATATACAAGATTAACATTCACCATTCACAATCCATCACAATAACATGCATGAACAAAAAGGTGGTTGAATTGGCTATACAAGTTTCACAAAATGAGAAGACCATTTAACTTACATTACGCAAATTTTCCAAAGAACATGGGAGCAATGCAAGGAATTTCTCATAATCTCTTTTTTTTTTTTTTTTTATTCATCCTGGTTCAAAGGCTCCACTCGGGAAAGAACCAGTAAGAAAACCCAAGGTCATTGCCCAATACTTCCAAGTTTCCAATCCATTTTACATCATTTTACAACTCACATAAATCTCTACAAACTTCCAACATGTGCTACCTTCCAAATAACTTCAAAATCACAATAAAGGATAATGGGGAAGACAAAA
Organism: Cupressus sempervirens; assembly: GCA_028749045.1. Classification (NCBI taxonomy): domain Eukaryota; kingdom Viridiplantae; phylum Streptophyta; class Pinopsida; order Cupressales; family Cupressaceae; genus Cupressus; species Cupressus sempervirens. The sequence continues at coordinate 730,362,992 of CM053791.1, read as the reverse complement.
CTAAAACAAGGTGGATAATCACAACAACATCAAATCAAACATACACTCCAAACCCGGTTTGCACAATAGATCTATACATGGAATCAAAACAAGGGGGGAGGTGGATTTTCCCAATGGGAGAAGTCAATCACCATTCCATTACATGGCCCTTTCGGGGCTTGAATTTTAAGAATTTCCATTCTATATAAGGCCCTTTCGGGGCTCCAATCACAAGGATACTCATTTTCTCTTCATACACATGATTTCACAACATCAATAAGGAAGGTGATGACAAGTAGGGGCCCATACACCCTACCCTTTTTCCTTCCTCTCACCATGAAAGGAGACTCTCACCAATGAGGTCCAACTAAAGCCCTACCCCCATACATGGCCACTTCTTCCCTATCCAAGGGTGAGTGATGCCATCACAATCCCCATGAAAACTCAAAGAACAAGGTCTCAACAAAGCAAGAAATGAAATCCAAAACAAGGTAAAATTCCCTTCAATATCCTCCCAATACACACAACATAAAAGGACAAGAACCTTCACAATACTATAACAAGATTCACACATGATCAACAAAAAGGAAAACTAAGCCCATGAGAGAGAAATTCCTACCTCCACAAGTGTTATGGCAACAATGGAAGTTTTTTTGAGAAGAGCTTCTTTCCTTTCTCCTTCCTTCAATCTTCAAGCTTGCTCTCTCCAAAACTAGAGATTGGGTAACCCCCCCTTCACTACTTCCCAAGTGCCTCTAAATAAGAATCTACTTAACTAGGCTTAGGGTAACCCCTTGGTGGAGTCAAGGTCACCTACCTATGAAGTGACAACCAATTTCGAATTCAAGCAAAGATGGAGTGTTTGAGTGACCATAAAGGTCAACCAAGGAGACTTGGGGAGTGGAAAACACTCCCAACCCAAACCCTTACCCTTAGGGTAATTAATTTTGAAGTTTTAAGGCTTAAGGATTGAATAAGGACAATCAAACTAGGGGAAACAAACTACCAAAAGAAATACACCTTAAAGATGGACTAGGTAAAAAAAAGAATATAGCACAAAATAAACATGGGGTTCAGCTTTTGTCTTCCCATTGGATTTCCCGGCTAAATTTCCTGCACACTCATTGCACACGTCAGTAATTCGAGAAGCACATGTATATATATAAATATAAAAATACGCATCAACAATTTCATGAAATTTAAAACATCCATTCTTCCATAATCTATTCATTCATCTCATTCTACTCATTAAAATTGGAGATTCAAAGTGTTAGTTTGCATTCATTCATTTTATCAGCATATACGTTATAAAACATTAAACTACAGAAACCAAATATCTGAAATAAAGCATCATACATCATAATTAGCAAAATAATGTTCAGTGCCACAAATAATGCTCTGACATATCGAGCCATAAAAAAAATAATATATAGTATCATCGAGGCTAGGATGGGTCGAGGCGGGGCCTCACAAATAATCTATTACATATGTATTAATAGTTAGTTATATTTTAACTTTTTTTTGTAGGTAATTAATTCATTTGTGTATTATTATAGGACATTTTTGTACAAGTATTAAGATATTTGGCCACAAGTATTGGTATTTCGGTATTCGATAATTTCTATAAATAGATCTATGCATACCCAAAAGCATAAACCTTAGCTTTAAACAATTAACTCAAATAAAAAATAAAACAACAACAAAAGAAATTGTCAAAATTCCATATGTAATTTAAATTTAGATTATAAAAAACAAAGTTAAAATATAAGAATAATAGTACTCTTCCCTTAAATAAACATAACAACTTTATCATTGTTGTTTACATAATATTATTATAATACATGAAATAATCACTTTTATATTTCTTACACAATATCTGAAGGCATGCACTTCACCGCTCGCATACATTGTTCCATTGCATGTGCATGCAGCGGTGATGCATTTCAATGCATTCATAGTGCATTAATTTTAAATTATTTTATTTAATTAGTTCATGCTTAATAAAACTGCATGTTGCAGTTAGCTTTGTAGGGATCATTTATTATTATTTAAAATTAGTTTGCATATTATGCAAAACTAGTATTATCATGCAATCTCTTTGCATGTTCTTGTTTAGAGTTTTATTCTTTAGTTGATTTCTTTATAATTTATTTTGTATTTTTAAAATTGTAACACATTCAATAAAAACATAATTTTGATTTTGATTTCGATTGTTCGTTGTTTATGCTCTATTTTTTATTTCTTTGATTATCAGTATAGCATAAGAGCTTTTATTTTAGATCTTCAATTGGTATCAGAGTAGGTTCTAGAATATTGTTCTCTTGCAGGTAGAGCAATGATTTTCTCCAAGATCTTTCAGAATGGCAAATGGTGGCAACTTTCCATTTCAGCTTCCGCTATTTTCTGGAGACAACTATGAATATTGGAGTATCAAAATGAAGACCCTACTATTATCTCAAGATCTTTGGGAATTAATAGAAGGAGGATACATCGAGCCTGCAGACCTAAATGCTTTAAATGCCTTAACACAGGCTCAACAAAATCAGTTGAAAGAAGACAAGAAGGATAATCAAGTTCTTTTCCTCATTCAAACTGCATTGTATATGTCCATTTTCCCTCATATAGCTAGTATGACAAAGTCAAAGGATGCATGGGAAGCCCTTCAAATAACATACCAAGGATCTGACAAGATAAGATTGGTGAGACTTCAAACCCTTCAAAGAGATTTTGAAAATTTAAGGATGAGAGAAGCTGAGTCCACTCATGAGTTTATTACGAGGGCTCAAACTATTATCAATCATCTTAAAACTCAATGGGAAACTATCATAGAGCAAAAAGTTGTAGAGAAGATTCTGAGATCTCTTCCTCCAAAGTTTGATCTAGTGGTCATAGCCATTAAACAGAGTAAAGATACATCTACCTTCAAAATTGAAGAGTTGATAGGTTCTTTACAATCACATGAAGAGCGCATGCGACGTTCAACATAGAATCTAGTGCAAGTCTTCCAGTCTACAGTCAAAATTGAAGCAAAACTTGCAACTCCTTTTCAATCAAACAAAACTCAAGGGGAGTCTTCTACATCAAGAGGATGTGGTAGAGGATGAGGAAGAGGAAATAACAGAGGAAGAGGAAGGAGTTCTGAGGATTAAAGAAGCAGCCAATGTAGATATATTGAAAGGCATGGACACTATGAATCTGAATGTAGAAAGAAAAAAATTGATTTGAACAAGTCACGTGCCAACTATATTGAAGAATCTCTTGAAGATGCAACACACTCTATGTTCTTTACATGCAATTTGGCAAAAGAACCTTAGAAGGACATATGGTTTCTTTATAGTGAGTGCTCAAAGCATATGTATGATAGGTAAATATGATCTCTTTGTCAAATTAGATGAATTTGTGAGAAGTCAAGTAAATTTTGGTGATGATAAAGAGGTTGATGTTATGGGAAAATGTACCCTTGCAGTGAAAACTAAGCAAGGAGAAATTACTTATATTCATGACACCTTGCATGTGCCCAAGTTACAACCTAATCTTTTGAGTATTGGGCAGCTTATAGCAAAAAATTATAAGGTTGTTTTTGAGGATAATTGCTGCAAAGTTTTTGATAAATTAGATAACCACCATCTTGTAGCAAAGACTTGTATGACAGAGAATAGATTGTTCCCTCTCACTTTGGCTTCTGCTAATATGCATGTTCTTAAGGCAACCACAAATAATTCGTGGTTATGACATCAAAGGTATAGTCATTTGCATTATCAAGGCTTAAGTTTGCTTCACAAAAAGGACATGGTGAGAGGACTTCCTGCCATTTAGGAAAAAGAAGAAGTTTGTTAAGGGTGTGCTCTTGGTAAACAACATCGAGAAAGTTTTCCAGTGAACAAGTCGCGAAAGGCAAAATCTCCTCCAAAGCTTGTGCATTCTGACATTTGTGGTGCTATGCAAGAGGAATCCTTGGGCAAGAATATCTATTTTTTGACCTTTATTGATGATTTCTCACACCACACATGAGTTTATTTTCTTAAGAAGAAATATGAATCACTTAGATGCTTCAAGCATTTTACAGCTATGACAGAAAAGCAAAGTGGGTATTCCATTAAAATACTTAGAATAGATAGAGGGGAGAATTCATCTCCAAAGAGTTTGCTGATTTTTGTGACATGCATGGCATTCAAAGATAGCTTATGAAAAACTTTATCCCATAGAAGAATGGTATTGCAAAAAGAAGGAACTGTACCATTATGGAGATGGCACAAAGTATGTTAAAGTCTAAGAACCTTCCAAATTCTTTTTGGGGAGTTGCTATGGCAACCAAAATTTACATTTTGAATCAAAGCCCAACAAAAGTGCTTTAGAATATCACTCCAAAGGAAGCCTGGAGTGGACACAAGCCCTCAGTAGGCCACTTTCATGTATTTGTTTGCCTTGCATATGTTCATGTTACTGTTCAAAAGAGGAAAAAGTTGAATGCCAAAGCCCAACTTTGTATCTTTGTGGGATATTCTGATTCCATCATAGGATATAAATTTTATGAACCTAGCACAAAGCAATGGATTATTAGTTGAGATGTGGTTTTTGATAGGGGGAGTATGGAAATGGAAGAAAGAAGTTCAACAATCTACACCATTCATCATGGGTAATGAAGATGTTCAAGTCCCTCCTCTCCCCACAAGCTCAAGTGGAATCTCAAGCCCAAGTTCACCAAGTTCCTCTTCAGGTGAAAGTTCAAACTCACAATCCAGCCCAAGTTCCTCACAAAAGGTGCCAAGTCCACCAAGTTCACCAAGTTCCTCTTAAGGTGAAAGTTCAAACTTACAATCTAGTCCAAGTTCCTCACAAAAGGTACAAAGTTTAAATGAAATATATCAAAGGAGTTCTATTGTGGATCTGTTTGCTAACTTTGCATTGTTAAGTTCCATTCAAGTTGAACCTTCATTGTATGAAGAAGATGTGATAGAACCAATGTGGATTGATGCTATGAATGAAGAGATGCATGCTATTGAAAAAAATGATATATGGGAATTAGTTCCACTTCCAAAAGACAAACAAGTGATTGGAGTCAAATGGATTTACAAGGTGAAATATCATGCTGATGGTTTTGTGAAAAGACACAAAGCCAGACTAGTTGCCAAGGGATTCACACAAATACCTGGAGTAGATTATTTAGAGACTTTTGCTCCAGTTGCCAAGTTTGATACAGTTAAAATTATATCGTCTATTGCTGCTCAAAACAAGTGGCTAGTCTATCAGATGGATGTAAAATCAACTTTCCTAAATGGTTATATTGATGAAGAGATTCATGTGGATCAGCCTATTGGCTATGAAATTTTAGGAAAAGAACACTTGGTTTACAACCTGAAAAAAACACTCTATGAGTTGAAGCAAGCACCATGTGCTTGGTATGCACGAATTGATAGTTATTTCTTGAAGAAAGGATTCTTTCAAAGTCCTTTAGAGCCAACCCTCTATATCCAACATGTTGGTAATGATATTTTAATTGTTTTCCTTTATGTTGATGATCTCATTTTTATAGGTAATAACCCATCTCTTTGTTAGAAACAATAGTCCACCAAGATAACTGAGAAGGGGGGGGGAGGTTGGGCGAATCAATTATCTGATGATTAAAATATTCATCTTCTTTAAACCAACTTAACCATTCAACCAAATTAAACAACGTCCATAATAAGATGAACATAGACAATTACACCATATATGTTAACTAGGGAAACCATTGATTAGAGGGAAAACCTCGGTAGGAATGATCCCTACAAGATGATGTACTAATATAAATATTCCATTTTAGAGGATGGACCCTGTTAGGTTTCTATTACAACATTTAGTATATAGAATCCCTATTAGGAGACTTTGAATCCCTGTTAGGAGATTCCAAACCTGTTAGGAGTTGCAGTACAATGTATGCAAGATGAGTCCACTACCCAAACATGCAATTTCAACTACAATAAGAGCTCATTGCTCAAACATGTAATTTATTGTTATGTTCTTCTTTCCTTTGTTTTTTCAACTGAAGCAATCATTGTCAGACCTTGCAGACCAGGTCATGAACTTTGAATCCAAATATCAAACCTTGGACCACTCAGTAAAACCTCAGCAATGAAGTTTCCTTCACTTTTGCACTACTCTACTCAATTTTGCATTCAACTCTCTCTTTGCTTACAATTACTTTGCATCAATATAATTCATGTCATACTTGATAAAGGAAAATGTCCTTCCTTTATACTGAGTCCATAAAACAATTCCCTGAGTCCGCTGTTAGACATTCTCAATTAATTATTATAGGACCACATGAAGAACATGTTACACTTAGCGATAACATTAATCTTCTTTCTTACAACTTGAATATCTTTCTGTACATTCAATATTATGATGAGCAAACTTAGCCACGTCATCGTCAACATGTCTTCTTCATGTCCTCAACCTCGATCCTCAAAATATCAACTCTACTAGGAGATATAACAAGTTTACCAGAACATGCCTCTGTAAAATCTATCTTAGAACAAACATCACCAAAACTTACATAACTTCTTCTAGACTTATCATTTCTTCTTCCAACGTTAACTAAATATGCCAGATACTCAGAAGTATCTCCCATAACCTCAAAAATTTAGGATACTCAACTAGTCGTCTGTACCAACTTGATCTTTTTGTTGTTCTTTTGTCAGATACCATATAAAATTGCTATGTTGACATCAATGATAATCTCAGTCATGAATGTAACATATCATCATAGAAACATATCCACAATACTCCCACAAAGGAATATCATCAACATTCATGCTTGCAACACTCTCATGCAAAAATTCAATGAAGAAATGAAACAAGCATTTGAGATGTCAGATCTTGGACTTATGCATTATTTTCTTAGGGTAGAGGCGCAACAACAACCTGACGGTATATCCATTTCCCAAACCAAGTATGTTGTTGATTTATTTAAGTGGTTTAGAGTGATGTCATGCACAATAGTTGTTGCCCTTGCAGCCCTTGGTGAAAAGTTAACCAAGGATGATCCAAGTCCTCGTGTTGATCCTACATTATACAAAAGTTTGGTTGGGAGCCTCATGTACCTTACTACAATGAGACCTGATATTATGTATGCCGTGAGCCTCATCTCTCAGTTCATGAAAGATCCATATGAGTCTCATTGGTGAGTTGCAAAAAGAATCTTAAGGTATGTGAGTGGTGCACACAATTTTGGTATTCGTTATTCTCCCAATGATAAGTTTGAGCTAGTTGGTTACACATATTCTGATTGGTCTGGTTCAATGGATGAGAAAAAATCAACCTCTAATTATGTTTTCTCACTTGGTTCTGCAGTTGTTTCATGGAGTAGTAAGAAGTAGGCAACTGTGGCTCCCTCTTTAGCAGAAGTAGAGCATATTGTAGCAGCAACAACTAGTTGTCAAGTGAATGGATTCAAAGGATTCTAAAAGATTTTCATTTGGTTCAAGAACATCCTACAACTATTTTTGTGATAACAGTAGTGTCATTGCAATGACCAAGAAACCAATGTTTCATGCTAGATCGAAGCACATTGAAATTCACCATAACTTCATTTGAGATTTGGTTAAGAATGGTACAGTGGAGTTACAGTTTTGCCCAACTTTTGAGCAAGTTGTTGATATCAAGTCACCAAAGTTTTCACTACATCCAGTTTTACTACCTTGAGAACTCAACTTGATCTCATTCCCATTGTTCATGCAAGGGGAGATTGAAGGCATGCACTTTACCGCTCGCATACATCATTCCATTGCATGCACATGCAGTGGTGATGCATTTCAATGCATTCACAATGCATTAATTTTAAATTGTTTTATTTAATTATTTCATGCTTAATAAACTACATGTTGTAGTTAGCTTCGTAGAGATCATTTATTATTATTTTTAATTAGTTTGCATAGTATGCAAAACTATTATTATCAGGAAATCTCTTTGCATGTTCTTGTTTAAAGTTTTATTCTTTAGTTGATTTCTTTATAATGTATTCTGTATTTTCAGAATTGTAACACATTCAATAAAAACAAAGTTTTTATTCTGATTTTAGTTGTTTGTTGTTTATGCTCTATTTTTTATTTCTTTGATTATTAGTATAGCATAAGAACTTTTAGTTTAGATCTTTAATATCTTATCATTATAATGCAATTCCCTTGGATTCCATATCCATAAGTGTTTGTGTGATTTTCTATAGGATATCGTCACATATGAACTTGAAATCCACACCCATTGACACAAAAAGTTATAAGACACTCAGACATTTGGTAAGTGTATTTTCTTTTAGAGTTGCCTCTTATAATCTTTAATTATAGAGATGGTTCAATCACTAGGTACAAATTTGATTAATGTAAGATATAAATATACTATAATAATAAAATTATTTACATTTGTAGTTAGAGGTTATGTCTGGGGACAAGAAGGATATGAGATATAAATATAATAAAACTTTTCACGTGTAGTCAAAGACTATTTTTGGGGACGGCATGGACCTGTATAATGGATTGTTCTTGTGCAATGCTAAATTCTATGGAGTAAATTGAAAAACTTGAGCGAGCCTTTGACACTGTTAAAAATGATATATTTGGGAGACTACATAGCATGATAATAAAGCAACTTGTATGCTGTCTCTCTGATCCTTTTGCCTCTTCTACCATGGATCATGCCAATTCCCTAGAAAAAGTAATTTTCAAACATAGTCCTATATAAAATTATCAATTAAAAGTATAATGTTTTGTATTGTATATAAATCTATAAAGTTTGGGAAAATTCTTAATATCCCAATCTATATTAGTATATTACTTTTATTTTATCTTGAGATTATGAATTTATAATCAACTTTATTATAAAGTTTATTAATATGAAAAATAAAAAATTATAAAAATTGTTTCTATATCAAAGTTATAAAGCTGTATATTTTATTTGATATTTAAATTGTTAACTATTACTTGACTTTTAATGCACTTTTTAGTGTTCTATAATAGGACCAAGATAATGGTTTTGTTATTTTTAATTTTAAAAATAATGACAAACTATTTTTCCTTGAGTAATTTAAATAATATATATGTTCATACATGTGCTTGCTCATACATAGAAAAAATATTCAATGAGTTAATTCAAAATTAAAATTCTTTTGTAACTTCTATGTAATGAAAAGAAGAATGAAAGCCTAATAATGAGAGGCTTTTTTTTGGAAGTATGCATATCTTGATTTATTATAATGAGTAATTGCCCATGAGCTTTAGTTGTCCCTGAGCTTCCTGAATGAATTGTTTTTGCATTCTTGAGTAGTAATGAAAGGAGAAGGTTTGTTTAATATGGAGCTTATTTTTATTTATTTGAATCTAGATATAGTTATAATGTTGAGCCTTGTCTTCCCATTTATTTAGTTTACCAATATTAGTTTTCACCTTATGTAATGCTAAGCCTTTAGATTCATGTATAGTAAATTTCAAATTTTGCTCACCAAAACTTTTGTGTAGAGGAATGAGCTCTAATTTCCTAATAAAGAATTATGTGGTCGATTTTGAAAAGAGAAATTTATTAATCAAGAAAATGTGATTGAGGAAAACTGTAGGAAAATTTAGAATTTTTTTTTGACTATATTCTTTTAAAACCCTTTCTAATTCGATTATAGAAAATTGAAAGAAAACAACAAATTGAACAACTATGGTTTGAACTTTAAATTTGTCATGTAATTATCATGAGTTTTCTAAATAAAGATAAACATCCTTCTTATATCTAAAATAATTTAATTGCAAATTTATTGAAAAAAAAGAATTAATTGAGAGAAAAGCATGTTGTAGCTAAACTTATGCATGCATGTGAAAATAAACATACTAAATATAGGAAACTAAGTATAGTATGGTTGCATGATTTGAAAGATCAAATGCATGCAAAAATAATAATTCTATATTTACTTTTATTTTATTAAAATATTATATAGTTTTAGGATATATATAATAATATTAATAACAATAATTTAATGATTTTTTATTTATTCTAAAAATTCAATTTTCGGGTTTATTATTTAAAAAAAAAACTTTTTTTTGGAATTATTTATTAATTTTGAATTTAAAAAAAATTAATTTTTTTTGAGTTTTATTATTATTATTTATTAATTTCAAAAATTAAATTAATACTACTCATTTAGTTATAAAGTGGATGGTATTAAAGAATCTTTAAGTTTAGTTAAACTATTAGTTGCATATAAATGATTGTTATATTTATTAATGCAAGTGGAGTAATAAGTTAATAAATATATATTTGTGACGTAGCTATATTTTAAGAACTAGTTATAGCGGAGTTCAATATATAATCATCTAGTTATGAATATTTATATATTATGAGAGAAATTGTAAATAGTTGAATTATAATTACAATTTTAAATTTGAGTTATCTCGAGTTGCATTACAAATTGAAGGAAAAGTAAATATTAATATTAGACTTAAATAGAAGTCAAATTAATATTTTAAGAATGAAATTGATATTAAGATTTAATCTAATAATATACATTTATATTAAAGATTATTTAAATTAATAACATGATAATATTTCATGATTGATAACCTTTATCCAATTGTGATACAATTATGAAATGAAAACTTGAATTTAACACAAATCAACTTTTATGGAATTATTTAAAGCAAAATAAAAAATAAAAAAATAAAAAAAGGGACTAAATAACTACACTTTTTAAAAAATGTATGTCGAGATGTCATCTTTTATTTTGTGGTGGGTTTGGGGGAAACCTATTAGTTGACTAGATGGGCATGTTTACTAGAGGCTTGGGAAGTGGTTTTTTTTGTGATGCTTTTATATGATGTTGTTTTGTCATGATTATTTTATTCTCAACTAATGTGCTATATCCACGTGTTTGTGTGATGAGATCAAGTTCTTTTTTTGTAAGCTCATGTATTGTGATTTTCTTGGTGTAAACTATGAGGTTTTCAATTAGTTATCTATTGGTGCTTTCCAGTTGCTTGTATAGGACTGAGGTGAATATTGTGATTTATCTATTGGCACTTTCCAGTTGCTTGTATAGGACTGAGGTGAATATTGTGGTTTTACTAGATATAATTTTTTATGAGCTTATGGTAGGTTATCTATGTGTATGCTAGGAAGTGGCTTGCAATGGAGGTCGAAGCTCTAAAGAGGCTGCTTGGGTAACCCATTGTAAGTTGTATTAATAAGTGATAACATTTCATTAAATGAGTTAAAATGGATTAACAAGAGTCAAATTTTTACCCCATCCATGCCTCAGGTGTTAGTACAGGCTAGGATGGGCATAGAGAGGATGCTTGGTTGCAACCTTGTCTCCTTAGTATGCCTTGTTTGTAAGAACGGATACTGATGCTGCATAGAGTCACTAGGGGACTGAAGTTTAGAGAGGTTGCGAGGGTAACCTTAGAGTTGACTCATGTGATGACACTTTCCCACATGCATATTAGGTTTCCTACATGTCTTTGTTGCCTTTGGGATTAGATGTTACTTGTGTACTTGGTACCTTTGAGATATATTGCCATAAGGATTCCTTGACCTAGATTCTTATTATTGACTTTTGGATTGTTTTCCATTTGGTACTTGAGATTATCTCCTTAGCATGGTGAGAGTGGTCTATTTAGATTCCACAAGGTCGGATGGTAGTGTTTCTTATACCATTGAGATCTGATAGCTGGATGTACTTGTGCAGTTGTTCCTTTCATTCTGATCTTGTGTTTCTGTTGGATCATTATATTCTATTGTACTGTACTTGATTATCTCGAGATCTTTTGAGATGATGTATTTATTCATGATGTATATTCTTTAAATAACATTTCATACCATGTGACTTGTACAGAGAATGATTATGCATGTTGGATTATGCCATGTAGCATCTAATGTACTTGTATATTATTTCATTTGATTTTGTATTTATGGTTATCCTATGATGTGGACTTTGTTATGTATCAGATTTAATTTTAATGAAACTTATGTATATGATTCAACATCATGGAACCCTTGAGAGATGTGATTGTCAATGTATTGTTTATGTATGTAAATTATTTCTTGCGCTATATTATCTCTTCTTGTTTTAACCTTCCAAAAAAAATAGTTAAGCAAACTTAGTGACTTAATAGGTTAATTTATTTTGGGTTCCCTGGCGGGGTGTTACACATTACACATGCCATGGATGGTTGTATTTTTTTATGCTTACCAAGTGACATATGTAGTATAGGCATCATTTTGGTTCTAGGATGGTCTGTTATAGATATTATCTCTTTGTATTATGTTCAACAACACATCAAGTAGTTTAGAGGCAAGGTTGTCAACAATATTTATGAACTCTCCAAGAGACCCATTCAGAAGTAATTTAATTTGTGTGCTTGTTTCAACACTTAGGGAAATTAGACGATAACTAATCAGTGCATTTAGAATAATTACTCCCATAACATAAAAAAGTAAGTATACTCATAATTTCACATTATATTTTGAACCTGCTTTGGTGTCCACTCCCTTATCATGTTCTAGGTTCATTAAGCATAAACTTTGACCTTATATTTCTCACACCAAGAATTGCCTAGTTTTTAGACCACAATATATTTTTACATTTTACATAAACAAGGTTGCTATTTATAGTAAGTTTAATTTTGAATATAAATTGGTTTAGTTGTTTTCCCCAAAGCTACAAATTGCCTATACAAGCATACCAATAAAATTTTGTTGCAAGATCATGTCTAAATATGAAAATATTTTTCATTTTGGAGTCAACCATATTTCCAATATTCCCTAAGTATTTCCAAATAGTATATTGGGTGACTTTTGGAGTGTACTAAAAGGGTTATCACCACATAAATCACTCTCTTGTGGTATGCATGTTATTTACATTTATTTCTATTAAGTTTATGAAACTATTATAAAGATCTAAGATTTTTTTTTGCGTAACCCTTTTCTCAATGTTAGTGTAGGAAGTTATTTTTCTATCTTGTTTTACTCGCAAAATATGGTGAATGGTTAAAGCAGTTAAGAACTAATATTGTAGGAGTGTTCTATTGTAAACTCATAGACATGCTTTTAAAATGAAAAAAAAAAAGATAGATAAGATAAGATAAATCTATTAATGTTCAACAAAAGAACACCAAGGGTCTAAGGGACTGAGAGCATTAAAACAAGCAAGCAACAAACTACAAGACATTGAATGGTGTTTGGGAAAGAGCAAGCGAGAACAAAATAAACAAAACAACAAAGAGGCCAGAAAGGAGGCAAGAACTAGGGACCCTTCCTCCACTAAAAGAACTACAACACCGAACGAGATGAATCTAGGCATGAAGGACCTCTGGTTTGTTGCTCTGAGTTGCGGGAGTGGGGCTGCTAAGGAGTAAGATAAGATAAGATAAGATAAGATAAGATAAATATATTAATGTCCAACAAAAGACCACAACATGAGTCTATGGGACTGGAAGCTTACAACAAGGAAAAAGCAGACAAACAGAGCACCAAACGGTGTCCAAAAAAGAACAAGCACAACAAAAGAAGAAGAAAGCAGGAAACATCACATAAAATATTAGGTATCCATCTTCACAGGGAAAAAGTCCAACAGTGGCTGATCTGTGTGACTACCAGAAGCCCTGTGATGAAGCTGAGTGCCACGAGAGGAGTGTCGCTGGAAAAAAGGTCCCCTACGGGGTCTCACCAATCTGGAACAGCTCATGTTAGGGAAACTATACGATCGCTTCACACCCCAAGCTGGAGTTAAGGGCCAGAAGAAGGTCGTAATAAGCTATGCTTGGGTCTGACTCCTGGGAAATGAAAGCTGTGAAGTATGGTCATGAAGCTGTAAGGACTCACGGAGATAGAGTGCAATGCAACGCTGATCGGTGTACCTGAAAAAATCTGAGAGGGATCTCCAATCTCTAAACAGATAGTAAAATCTCCCTCTAATCTCATAGTATATGGGGCATCTGAAAAGAAAATAAATCTCAGATTTTGCCTCTGCTAAGGTACAAAGTGTACACACTCGATCCTCTCTAGCAATATGGTGATCGACTTGAATTCAAAGTTTGTGAGAGCCTACCCTAAAGGAGCCAAGGGAGATACATAGGACGTGAGTCTAGTATCTATGTAAGTACTTAGGGTGTACAATAATCCCATCTCGGATAACTAAGAAGTGCTTAGCGTAGAAAGCCATTCTTAGACATAATCCTCATGGAGGATCCACTCAGGTCCGTGTGATATACTTCTTATAAATGTCAAGTCTGACATGCCCAACTCCTACCGAGAAGGGAGTAGATGAGCAGGGGCATCCAATGAGAACTGGTAGGGAGGAAGATGGTCAATGTCAATTCCCACTGAACACAGTAGGATAGTAGCCTGAGCATACCAACCATGGGCTCTAGTGGTAGGATCGACGTCAAAATAGCAACTAAGGAGCAGTAGGCTAAATAAGGGTATCTATGTTGGCCTTCCTCCGAGTCAGCAAAGCCACGAAGATGGTGGAGAAACTAGATCAAGTCAAAAATGGTTGCAAGTCTAAATGGGTGAGCACTGAACTCGGCCAAAATAATACTATGGGGGGTAGAACCGTGACATTTGATAATCTAATGGAGGAGCATAATCTGGGTAAGATCGATCATGGCCCAATCCGAGTCTAAAAGAGAAGGACCCCAAACCACCAAACCATAAAGCACAGTGGGTCTTACTAAGGATTCCAGGAGGGATAGCTTAGACGATGTATCCTGAAAGTGGTGTCTGAAGCATTGTCTCTTGAGCATGGCAAGGGAACCCAACCCTTTACTGATCTGAGGCTGAATAGCTGATCTCAAGCTCAAATGAGATCCAAAAAACTTAACCCCAAGGTATGTGTAAGATGATGTAATCTCAACTTCCCGACCCTGGAAGTGAAAATGGAGATGTGAAGTCTTCAGACCATTGAAGACCATAACCCGAGTCTTCTCAAGGTTCACAACCAGCTGTCTCATATCACAAAAAGATGCAAGTCTATCTAAAAGCCTCTGAAGACCCTCAGGAGAGAAAGCAAGAAGAACCACATCATCAGCAAAGAGAAGGATAGAAATCATGATGGGGACACAACCCAAGAATAGAATGGACACAACAGAAAAGGGAAATTGTGTTAACTGAAAAATAACCTAGTACATTCAGTACAGAGAAAATAAACTTCAAAACATGCCCTAAGGGCTTACAATAGCATAAATGTGGAGATAATTTCTCCTTTCAGTGCCTCCTCTCAAACTCCACTCCGAACTGCCTTTTACAATGCCAGAAATCTCCTTAAAAAGACCCCAGAGGGTTAAGGACTAGGAGTACATTCTATAAAGTGCTAGTAGGCATCCACCGACCAAATAGAAGGTTCTAGAAGTTACGTTAGAAGTTGGCGCAAATCTAGAAGAATCCAGAAACAGTAACCAAACTTTCGGGAGGCATAACTTTTGAACCGTAGCTTCGATTGACGAACCGTTTACATTTTCAGAAAGCTCTCAAAGCGCTCTATAGCCCTATGTACAAGCTTTGATCGTCCCCCATTTTTTGGACCTTTTCAAGGTAATTTAATGCCCCTAACCTGACTTTGAAGCATTCTTAGGAGGTCTCCAAAACTCGAAAAACTACAATAACTTTCAAACCGTGGGGCCTATTGACCTGATTCTTTTTCTAGAATGCTCTAAATCATGATTACATTCATCTAGCCAATTCACACCTTCTAGTTTACCAAAATGATGGCCCAATTACATGCTCCTATTTTTTCAAGATTTTCTAGCATACTGATAGTGGAATTGTGAGAGTTGGAACCTTTATTTGGCCCAAATGGGTATCAAAAATAAAAACACATGAAACAGAAACTAAGTCTAAGTATATTTTTTTGGGTGACATAGGATTGCCCTTATACCTCTGGATGCTCCTGCATCAGACACCCAAGGTAGATTGAAAAGTGACCCTGTCACTTTATGAATGGTAGAGGAAATCCCAAATGGGAAACCTCAGCTGCTAAAATCCAAGCTGAGTCCTCGATCGGTCGTCCTTTCCATTTGACCAAATACTCATCATACTGCCTATTTCTGGTACTCCTACCCACACAATGATCTAGAATATCTTCTATCTCCTCTTTCTTAGAAGCAGGAATTGGACATGGCTCTAACACCAGCTCCTCATCTGCACCATCATCATGATACTCTATGAAATCTGCAATGTTGAAAACGGGAGAAATGTGAATACCATATGGCAGCTCCACTTCATATGCATTTCCTGAGTCATGTTTCTTCAAAATTTGGAGGGGCCAAATTTCTTCATTTTCAGCTTGTTGTAAGTGCCGGCTGGAAATCTTTCTTTTCGTAAGTGCACCATGACTAGATCCCCTACTTTGAATTCCTTATGTCTTCTCCTTTGATCAGCCCTAGCTTTATACTCTTGATTCATCTTGGTAATGTGTGCCTGAACCTCCTCATGTAGATGCTTGATATGTTCAGCAAATTCCTCAGATTCAACACTTGTCCTCTCCCCTTGTTCTATCTTCCTCAATTCTGGTGCAGTCCTTGGGCTATTCCCATATACAATTTGGAATGGTGATTTTCCAGTACTCCTGTTTATAGAGTTATTGTAAGAAAACTCTGCTTGTGGTAGAATCAAATCCCATCCCTTGGGCTTATCCCCAACTAAACATCTCAGCAAATTGCCCAGACTTTTGTTTACCACTTCTGTTTGGCCGTCAGTTTGTGGGTGATGTGTGGAACTGAATTTCAAGTCTATTCTCAACTTTTTCCATAATGTCCTCCAGAAATACCCCACAAATTTAGTATCTCTGTCAAAAACTATGCTCCTTGGAAGACCATGTAGTCTTACCACCTCTTTGAAAAACAAGTCTGCAATATGGATAACATCATGAGTTCTGTGGCATGGAATGAAATGTGCCATTTTGGAGAACCTATCAACCACCACGAATACTGAGTCATTACCCCTTTGTGTCCTTGGCAATCCAAGAACAAAACCCATACTTATGTCCTCCCATGGTCTTGATGGAACAGGCGATGGCTGATATAGGCCAGTATTGTGACTAAACCCCTTGGCAACTTGACAAACCTGGCAACTCCATACAAACTTCTTCACATCATGTGAAATTTGAGGCCAAAAATAATGTTCTCTAAGAATGGCAATGGTCTTATCTCGACCAAAATGTCCTGCCATCCCTCCACTGTGTTTCTCCTTAATCAGATTTTCCCTCATGAAACTCATTGGAATGCACAATTGACTACCTTTGAACAACATGCCATCCTGAATCAAATAGTCTAACCACTTGGTTCTATCTACAACAATAGGTTCTTTACAAGCTTTCCATGCTTCAGCAAAATTAGGATCCTCGGGGTACAAGTTCTTGAGTTCATCAAACCCAACTACTTCAACTTGCATTACTGTAAGCAACAACTGTCTCCTACTTAGTGCATCTGCAACCCTGTTAGATTTTCCACTTCTATGCTTCAACACAAATGTATAGCTCTACAATAACTCTACCCACTTCATATGCCTTTGATTCAATTTACCTTGGCTATTTAGGTACTGTAATTCCTGATGATCAGTATACAAAACAAATTCCTTTGGCAATAAATAATGCCTCCATTTCTTTAAGGCCTGAACTATTGCATAGAACTCTTGATCATAAACATAATATTTCTTCTTTGCATAATTCAGTTTTTCAATAAAATATGCAATAGGCTTACCTTCTTGGCTTAATATAGCCCCAATAGCGCTTGCACTGGCATCACAATCCACCTGGAAAACTTTTCTAAAATTTGGAAGTGCCAACACAGGCTATTCTATCACCTTCTTCTTCAGCAATTCAAAACTTCTCGCAGCTGCTACAGTCCATTTGAACTATTTTCTACCCCCTCTTATTGTATCAGTTAGGGGTGCACATATGCCACTGAAATTCTTAATAAACTTCCTATAAAAACTAACCAGACCATGAAATGATCTCACCTCAGTAGCAGATCCTAGAGTAGGCCATTCCAAGATGGCTTTTACCTTCTCTGGATCCATTTTGAGACCTTCAGGTGATATAACAAATCCCAAATAGACTAACTCCCTTTTTGCAAAGATACGCTTCTTCAAATTAATTAACAGTTTCTCTTCCCTTAGCCTTTCAAGGACACTACGAATATGCAGTAAATGTTCTTCCAAAGTCTTGCTGAAAATTAAAATATCATCCAAATAGACAATAACAAATTTTCCCAAGAACTTCTTAAGTACCTCATTCATGAGCCGCATGAAGGTGCTTGGGGCATTCGTCAATCCAAAGGGCATGACTAACCACTCATAAAGACCCTCCTTGGTCTTGAAGGCTATTTTCCACTCATCTCCTTCTCGAATCCGTATCTGGTGATAACCACTGTTCAGATCTATCTTTGTGAAGTACTGAGCTCCACTTAAGCAATCCATAAGATCATCCATCCTTGGCAAAGGAAATCGATACTTGATTGTGATCCTATTTATAGCTCGAGAATCTGTACACATCCTCCACTCTCCATCCTTCTTTGGTGTGAGTACTGCAGGTACTGCACATGGACTCAGGCTCTCTCGAATCAAGCCCTTCTTCAACAGCTCCTGAACCTGTCTATTTAGCTCCTCTGTTTCAGTAGGAGTCATCCTGTGAGTAGCCTTGTTAGGAAAACTAGCTCCTAGAATCAGATCTATCTGATGATTGATTTGCCTTACTGGTGGCAATCCATCTGGAACATTATCAGGGATAATATCTCCAAAGTCCCCTAGTAAATTTGAAACTTCAAGTGGTATTTCACTACTACCTTCTTTATCTTTCCTAGGAATCAAAGCATAGCACATATGCTAATGTTTCATGCCATCTAAAAAATTCCTTCCATCAACAAGACAAATCCTAGCACTGCTACATACCTTTTCACCTTCCTTTTTCATAGGCTTCAATTTGTGGCAAAGTCCATCCTTTGTCAAAGAGTATGTGTTTGCATGTCCATCATGTACCACATGTCTATCAAACTGCCATGGTCTACCCAACAATAGATGGCAAACATCCATCGAAATAACATCACAGAGAACTTCATCATGGTAACTCCTAATTTTGAATTTCACTAAACATTGTTCACTTACCAGGACCTTATGATCATCTTTTACCCAAGCAATCCGATAGGGCTGGGGATGTTTCTCCCTCTTGAGCTTCAACTTAAAGACCATCTCTTTTGATACCAAGTTATCAGTGCTACCACTATCAATGATCACGTCACAACATTTATCCTCACACTTGCATCTGGTATGGAACAAACTCCTCCATTGTCCTGGTTCAATCTCACCACTTAGTAGGACTCTTTCATTTACCAAGGTCTCTCCTCTTTTTGCATCCTCTGAATGTGATGATTGTGCATCCTCATCCACATGAGCAACCCTAGCTTGGTCCTCAGCTCTCCTATCTGTCCTTCCTTGTCATTGAGGGCATTCAAAGGCACGATGACCTTCTTCATTGCAATGGAAATAGGTACCACTAAAGCCTCCTCTTCCTTGTCCACGCCCTCTACCTCTTCCTCTCTGATTTCCAAAGTCTTGATCATGGGAGCGGTTGAAACCCTCATTCCTCTGCTTCCTGCTAGTACCCACATCTTCATTTTTCTTTTGGGTTTCATTGCGGCCTCCAGATGATCTACCGCTTCCCCTTCCTCCTTGACCACGCCCTCTTTTTCTTCCTTCAAACCTTTTATTCAAGTTCTCTTCAACTCGTAGGGCAAACTGGTATGCCTCTTCAATGCTGGTCATTCTTACCAGACTTAATTCCTCCTGGATGCTAGGTTGCAACCCACCAATATAACAAGCAACCTTCTCCTTATTTGCTTCTGCATGCCTCGCTCTAATCAAGAGTCGGTAAAATTCTTCTGTATATTCTTGGACTGATCTTCTTGCTTGCTTTAACCCATGCATCTTCTTAAACAAATCAAGCTTATAGTCCACAGGAATGAACTGCTTCTTCAATTTGTCCACCATTCGATCCCATCTTGTGATCTTCTCCTTTCCTCTTCTATCTCTTTCCAATTGGACCTCTTGCCATCAAATTTTGGCATGGCCTTTCAGTTTGGCCTTTGTAAACTTAACCCTATCTGGGTCCCTGATATCCTCATACTCAAAGTATTCTTCCAGTTCATTGATTCAATCGATCAACTCATCTGGTTTCAGATTTCCTGAAAATACACCCACTTCAATTGTAGGTCTTTTCCCAAACTTAGTAATGGCCCTAAAAAGCCTTTCCTTTGCATGATTCAGAACTTCCCTGTCAAATTCCCCTTCTAGTCCCATTACATCTTCTTCATTGTCATCCTCACTATCGTCACCTGCGGCAACATTGGCTCCTCTACGGAGCTCCTCTTGCAATGCCTGTACTTGCCTTTGGAGGGCTCTAACCTCCTCAAGATTAATAGCTCTGGCCCTTCCGTCACGCTCTCTTCGTGGAGGCATCTTCTTAACTCAAACCCACAACCACACAGTCTTGGTGCAAACTGCCTCACAGTCGGTGCTCTATCTACACACTCAGGAAAATCGGCTCTGATACCACTTGATGGGGACACAACCCAAGAACAGAATGGACACAACAGAAAAGGGAAATTGTATTAACTAAAAAATAAGCTAGTACATTCAGTACAGAGAAAATAAACTTCAAAACATGCCCTAAGGGCTTACAATAGCATAAATGTGGAGATAATTTCTCCTTTCAGTACCTCCTCTCAAACTCCACTCCGAACTGCCTTTTACAATGCCAAAAGTCTCCTTAAATAGGCCCCGGAGGGTTAAGGACTAGGAGTACATTCTAGAAATTGCTAGTAGGCATCCACCAACCAAATAGAAGGTTCCAGAAGCTGCGTTAGAAGTCGGCGCAAATCTAGAAGAATCCATAAACGGTAACCAAACTTTCGAGAGGCATAACTTTTGAACCGTAGCTCCGATTGACGAACCGTTTACATTTTCGAAAAGCTCTCGAAGCGCTCTATAGCCCTATGTACAAGATTCACTCATCCCCCATTTTTTGGCCCTTTTAGAGGTCATTTAATGCCCCTAACCTAACTTTGAAGCATTCTTAGGAGGTCTCCAAAACCCGAAAAATTGCAATAACTTTCAAACCGTGGGGCCTATTGACCTGATTCTTTTTCTAGAATGCTCTAAATCATGATTATATTCATTTGGCCAATTCACTCCTTCTAGTTTACCAAAATGATGGCCCAATTATATGCTCCTATTTTTTTAGGATTTTCTAGCACACTGATAGTGGAACTATGAGATTTGGAACCTTTATTTGGCCCAAATGGGTATCAAAAATGAAAACACATGAAACAGAAACTAAGTCTAAGTATATTTTTTTGGGTGACACAAGATTGCCCTTATACCTCTGGATGCTCCTGCATCAGATCAATACCTGATGTAGATGACAACCATCACTTGGAAGCGAGGAGTCACTAAGAAAAGCCTCGAGTTCATCAATGTAGATCTCGAACAAGGTAGGCAAGAGAGGGCAGCCTTGCTTCACCCCAATGGTGCTCTGGATAGGATCAGAGAGGCCCTCTGTGGTCCTGAGCCTACCAATCATAGTCTCATATAACCTCATAATAGCCGTCAATAAGATCTCATAAATACCAATATCTCTCAGTCTTTGAAAAAGGGCTGCTCTGGGGATGGAATCAAAAGCCTTACGAAAATCCATAAAACAACAGTAGACTTTCTTCGAGTGATGTCGAGCCTCCTCGATAATAGCTCATAGTGTAAAGATATGATCTATGGTCTGGTAGTCTGTCCTGAATCCTGCTTTACCCTTAGCCCTACAATTCCTCCTATCAAGCTCACTGGATAAAATAGTATTCAAAGCTGTAGCATAAAGTTTAGCAAATGTATGCCCAATCATGATGGTCCTATAGTTTCTGGGATCAGAGGTCAGCCCAGACTTATGGATCAGGTGAATAATGTGTCTCGACCAAGAATCCAAAAGACCAAAAAAAACCACTCTATTAAAGAGCGTAGAGAGATAAGGGCCCAAGATCATGGTACCGAGTTTGAAAAGCTCTGCCTGAAAACCCTCCTCATCAGCCATTTTGCTGCATCTCATAAGTCTGATGGCCTCGTAAATGCTGGAGGTGGATAATAAGTGATAATGGGGGAGTGGGTTGGGAAGGGGGGTGAGTTGACTCGGGATGTCATACAACGTGGAAATATGGGAAGTAAGGAGATGAAGGTCGGGGGTGGACTGGGGTTGGCTACGCCTGGGGAACATGATGCGCCAAAAAAACTTGGGATAGTGAATAAGCATGTGTAGGAGGGATATACCCTATGAAGCAATAAATAATTGCTTCTTATGGCGAAGAAAGCGTTTGTAAGAGAGCCATAAATTGGTGAAAGCAGGGGAATGAGTATCAAAAGCCAAGCGCAAGGAGCGGTGGAAAGTTTTACAGTCATCATCAAACCACTGATTCATGGGACAAGTATTTCGTCGAGCTGATCTATGAGTGCTAGAAATGGAGCGGTAGTTGGTAGTACTAAACTTGGTGTGAGGTCTCATTGATCTAGAGTGGCTAGCTATGGGGGTATTGTTGGCACTGGAGGTCCGCTTCATCCCCCTCGTTAGAGACAAGGGGGAGAAGAAGAAGGTGGTGATGAGGGGCTGATCCGTGACCTTCTTGTTAGAATTTGAATAGATTAATAACCCATAAAACTAGTGCAAAGAGTAAATATCTAAACTATGAATGCAAATGATACAAAATCAAAATAGCATCATAGAGTTAGTCTCCAAGAGAGTAATGCAAATGCTGGAAGCAAAATAACATTAAGAGGATGCACAAACAAGAGATGCAAATACAAGCCAGGTAGCATGCTTATATAGGCTAGGAAGAGGGAGGAGGTGGCAACACTAACCAATGAGGAGCAACCATCTATCGGACTAAAGATAGAAAAGTATCTTCCCAAGATAGCTAATGGATGCTCACATGTAGGAAGGTGACACCTCACAACCATTCACCTAATAAGACATGCTTTATTAACCTAAGCAAGATTATTAAAAGTGTAGGAAAAACCTAGCAAAATAAAAAAAATAAAAAACTACACTAACACCCCCCCATAAGCGAAGCTTAGGTGGATGTAGAAATGGGTCCCAGCAACGAGGCCATGTTAGGTACCCAAGTAAAATGCAAGAAGATGCAACCTCTGAAAGCGGAGAAAGAGAGAAAACCACATGGGAAAAACCCTCCCCCAAAAAGAGGTAAGAACCTAGTGAAGAACTGAAGAAGTCTCCCGCTAGGGAAATTGTCCCCTAAAACAGGAACAAGGAGTGATCATGAAGAAGCAGCATCACTGAAGCATGAAGAATCGCAAAACTTTGTCAAAATGCTGATCTGTAGAACCCCCATGGAAATAGAAGGCACGAACCATCAACCAAAGGAACCTCCATGGAAATAGAAGGCACGAACCATCAACCAAAGGAACCTCCATGGAAATAGAAGGCATGAACCATCAACCAAAGAAGCATAGAACAACAATATAACCTCCCCTTAAGGTAGGTGAGGTGACAGGCAGCTGAAAAGATGGGCCAAAAATCTCCTACAATACAGGAGCCAAACTCATCGAGAGTGAGGTAGAAACACAAATAAAGGCATGTGTCATCGACACTACATGAGAAATTAGAGAAAGAGGGCCTATAAGCAGCAAACAACTATCCCCCCCATGGCACTTTATATAATAGTGCGAGTACAATGAATCACAATGATGAAAAGGATCCCAAAACGCAAGAGTGGCACTTTATCTTAGTGCGTTGCATAAAGATGCTTATAATGAATATCAACAATGATTAAAAAAAACATAAGGCTGAAACAATAGAAGGTAAAGCCCAAAACAAAGCAATTGAAGCAACAAAATCGATCTCCGAACCTAAAACAAACAGAATATTCACCAGAATGCTAAAATGCAAAACACTAAATATGATGTGTTTGGAATAGAATCTGAAACAACAACTAGCATCACTAGAAAGAGTACAGAAAGAGCTTTCCAAGGATATAAAGAAGTCCAAAATCGGAGATCCAAAGCTCAAGATACGCCTCTCGGAGTGCAAAATAGAACATCCAGCTTTGACTGCCATAATAGGAAACCAAACTGCATCAAAACTCAAAAACACCTATACCAAAATCTCCATCTCAGAATCAACTTTCCGGTGCTTCTTTCGGATTGAAAAAATACCTCTGTATGCAAAAGTTATGGCCAAAAAACTGAAGGTAGGTCCAAAAGAGAATTTGAAGGAGAGTGCAAGCAAGGCTGATGACGTCAGCAATTTAGGGCATTAAATTTGACAGCTAGACAGCTGTTGCCTCAAAAAAGAGTGCCACGTGGTAGGGGTGACATGGCGGGTCCACGTGGCAGTGTGCCACGTGGCACCTAGGCCACGTGTCACCCCCACGCTGGGCCAAGTGGCGCTGTCTGTGCTGACGAATCTGCAGAGCTGGCTATGCCAAAAATCAGCAAATTAAAAAATGCCACGCGAGTGCTGAACTGTCTCCACGTGACAGACTGGACAGGCGGAGGTCGGCGGGCAGAGAGGTCAGAGAACGGGCGGAGCACCGGCGGAGGTGGCCGCAGGGCGGCGGACGGGAGGTGGCCGGGCTGCGGTGGAGCCCGAGCGGCGCTACCAGCTGCGGCCGCTGCGGGCTGCGCGCAGGTGGCATGACGGCGGCCCCGCGGTGGCACGCTTGAATTTGATTTTTTTTAAAAAAAATTTAAGCCCTGCGTCCGTATGATCCGTACGGCAGCGACCTCGGAGGCTTCAAAAAATCTCCAAAATTGCCCTGTGTCCAAAAACGACAAGTTTTATATGAATCCTGACTGCAAACGGCCTTCCGGATCCAATGGTGATGTCTGTTTGTGCTGAAAGTGCTCTGAAAATTTGCTGATCTCCTGATTTGAAGAAAAATTGCATTCAAGTCTACGACTGCCAACAGAGAGGGGTATGGCTGTAGCTTTGCATGCTCGATTCTGAAAAATATACAGCTTGCATGCAAAATCTAAAAGATACTTAGATGGTTTTTCGGGGCTGTGAACAAAACTCAGAAAGCATTTTTATTTTTGATGTACAGAAGATGCTGTTGTAGTGTAAATTGGATGCCTTTAACAGTAAAAAATGGCTCCAAAAATTTAAAAACGACCCCAGCAACCAGAATATGACATGCAAATGTTGGATCAGCTTCCTAAGTCCATCAATGGCATGCTGGAACCTGCAAAACTGATTGAAAACTCCAAATATGCAAGTTGGTTGTCAGATTTGAGATTGAAACCCCAGAGAAAAACTGTTTTTGTCAAAACTTTTCTGATTCTCAGGATCATCCAAAGATGCAAGAGAAGAGCATACTTCATTTTTCAAAAAACTATAATAAAGTTTATTTCCCCCCCCCCCCCCCCGAATCTCTCAAATAAGGAAACTAAAATCTACTCTTGCATATAGAAAAGCTCTGATACCATGTTAGAATCTGAAAAGATTAATAACCCAGAAAACTAGTGCAAAGAGTAAATATCTAAACTATGAATGCAAATGATACAAAATCAAAATAGCATCATAGAGTTAGTCTCCAAGAGAGTAATGCAAATGCTGGAAGCAAAATAGTATTAAGAGGATGCACAAACAAGAGATGAAAATACAAGCCAGGTAGCATGCTTATATAGGCTAGGAAGAGGGAGGAGGTGGCAACACTAACCAATGAAGAGCGACCATCTATCGGACTAAAGATAGAAAAGTATCTTCCCAAGATAGCTAATGGATGCTCACGTGTAGGAAGGTGACACCTCACAACCATTCACCTAATAAGACATGCTTTATTAACCTAAGCAAGATTATTAAAAGTGTAGGAAAAACCTAGCAAAATAGGAAAAATAAAAAACTACACTAACACTTCTAAGGGGTCAACTACTACAAAGTGGAGTCCCAAAATTGCATCGCCTCCCTTAGATAGAGCACCAGGCATCTCTGATCCGTATACATGAAGAAAGTTGTAAGGGAACTACACTCTTTGAATAGGCAATAGAACCTCTCTCTGATCTCATAGTAGGATAGGCAACAAAAGATGAAATGGGTCTCTATCTAGACCTTTAACAAGGAGCATAAGTGATAGATCCAGTCCTCTTTGCTCATATGATGATCAGTTTAGATCCGTAACCGATGGGAGCCGACTCTGAAAGATCCAAGGGAGATGCGTAAGGCTTGACACTAAGGCCGTGATAAGTAGCTAGGCCGTGTAATATAATATTACAGATGAAAATATAACATGTTATAGAAGAAAATATAATATTACATGTTACGAGTTTATGTTGTTTTCTAGGATGTCTTAGTCTAGTCTTAAAACTTAAGAAGAGATTAGACATGCTCCCAAATGTAAACTATAATTAAGTGCTTTGTTCATATTTAAAGGTTATGCTATGTATTTAACATTTTTAAAGGAAGTTTGACACTTGTTAATTTTTTTAAAGACATCTTTATCAAAATCCATTTTTTAAAGATGTCTTTATCAAAATCCATAAGACATGAGTTGAGAGGCATTTTTTCCTTGAAAATAGTTTTAGTTTTGATAGGATAGACCAATCTATTAGGGTTTTATCATATTTAGAACACTTTACATAAGAGTTTGCAAGTTTCTATGTTGTAAGAAGGGCTATTTCAAGCTAAAAATGAGAGCCACATGAGTGATTATGTTCACATTACATTCAAATTTCATAATGGAGAGTGCATGAAATGTCTATATTCACTACTTTTTTTTCTAGTTTTAACACCTTGGAAACTTGTTATAAATAAATTTGACATAGATACATTTTTGATGAAGGCAACTTGGTTTGAAAAGGATATGTGAACCTTAGATATCACCATGTTCTTCTCATGCAATAATATGTCTGCGAAAAACAAGTAAAAAGAAAGATTATGAGATTTTTGTTTAAGTTTCAAAGGATCCTTTACCATTTGAATAAAATTAGGACAACTTGATGGATAATACAGAGGTATGGAACCTATCCTCCAAGTCTCCTAGTCTTAGAGAATAGTGAGGCTCTTTAAAACTAGTCCCTAACAATGAGTAAAAGAGGATCATCTTGTCTTTTTTTTACACTAAGGATATAAGTGCTTTATAACTTATAGTTCATCTAGTTTAATGCTAATGGGCATGCAACATAGCCTCATAGAGTCATAAGTGGGTGCATTTAAGCTGTCAAAACCATGTTTTCTATTAAAATAACTTGACAATAGATGGTACTCTCAAAGTAGTTCTAAAACATGATACTATGATAGGCATATTTATGTTTTTCTTTGGTTTTTTTATGTCATGGGTTTCATGAGACAATTATTGGGGCCAAACATATGTTTTTAATGTTTGATCTTCATTTATTTAATTAAAATCTCACAACCATAATGAATTTCTTGTAATGCCTACCCCTAGTTTTCTCTTTATGTTTTATTGCCGAATTCTTTTAGGCTAGCTTTATGGTTATGTTTTATGATTAGCGGTACTTGGTTATTGAATTTGATTGGATGTTATTTCATACTTATTTTATATATTCAATGAGCTACTTGATATTCAATTATTTCATGTGTTTATGTTTATCCTTTCAATGATGATGCTTGTATATAGTAACTTTAGTTATTTCATGATGATAGTTAGATGGATGATTTATATGCAGTTTCTATGGATACTTACCTCATACTTGCATGTGTATGGTGTATATGTATGTTTTACTTTATGTCTGACATTTCTGATGTGGTTGAGGGAGGGAGTCGTAGTCACCTGCTAGTTGGGATTTACACGATGCACCACTCCCTGCCATTGCCTGTTTAGTTTAGATTTATATGTAGATGTACATGCTCGACTTTTATGCAGATTGTAGGTACCATGCATCGACATCCCTGAATTGCCAAGATGAGCATGCCCTATCGCAGTATCTAAGTGGTAAATAAGGGAGATAGTTATGGAGTCCAAATCCTAGACATAAGCCAATTGCCTTAGAAAGTAGGACAAGTATATGAGTTATTTACCCTTCCGAATTCCTCAAGTGACGTGAATTCGAGATTTTGACCCTTGAGTTTGATTTAGTACTTTGTCTTTCAGATGAGTTTTCTTAATTGGATTTATGGGTCTGTTGTGATTTTCAGTTATAATTAAATCAAATAAAAAGATTATTAAATGATTTAATTTAACAAAAAAAATTTATAAAGAAAAATCAATTAAATAAAAGAATTAAATTTAAAAGATTTAATTAAAGTTCTAATTTTGGTGTAATTATATTTATTTAATTTAATAATAATTTATTTAGGAGTTTCATTTTAATAATAAACTCTAAATATTATTATTAGTTGAATTAATAAATATATTATTAAAGATGTTTTGTGATTTAATAAAAGAGAGAGAAATTTAATTTAGAGTTTTCATTTTAAAAATAAGCTCTAAATCTTGTGATTGTATGGATCTGTTTTCATAATTTAATTCAGGTTGAAACCCTTGTGTTAAAATTTATTGTTCTTTGAAAACATCTGTGAATGAATTTAAAATTGGAAACACTTGTTTGAGAAATTCAGTGATTTGTAATTAAATTTATTGAATTCAGGATGGGGTTTGGAAATGAATACTAGTACTTTAATTTAACAAATTTGATAGCTTGTATTTGTTTACCTATTAGATCTATACTGATAAATTATATATATATATATATATATATATATATATATATATATATATATATATATATATTACCAGAGTAATTATTTACTGTGATAATTTTTATGACAAATAGAGATTTCATATTTACTTGAAAATCAAAATTGTGTACAATTTGGGGGGGGGGGGGGGGGGGTGGGGTGGCGCAAATCAGGGGTCATAACCTCCCCCATCCCCATGCTATATCGAGCAACCAAGGCCACCGATAGCAATCGTAGCTTCTCTAATAGCTGAGGTTGCCTAAGCAGCTAGAGCTGTTGTACACAGTAGGTCGTCGACCTCTAAACTTAAAGACATTCAATTTTTTTTTTTTTATATTTAATAAAGTGTATATATATAGTTTTTATCAAATTAGTTTAATTAATATGTAATATTATTAATAATTTATTATTATTATTATTATTAATTTATTATTATTATTATTATTATATTATTAAATTAATAATTATTATTATTATTAATAAATTAATTAATATTATTTTATTAATAATTTTATTATTATTATTATTATAATTTAGTAATAATAGGTATAATAATTTAATTTTTTTTAATAATATTTATTAAAAGAATTAGTTTTGTAGTTATCATTAAGTTGTTTTATAATTTTTTTTTTAATTAAAGAAATTATTTTAATGAAGTTTGGGTTTTATTAAGTAATATTTCACTTTTTATATAAAAATGGGTTTTTTACATTTAGATGATTTTAAGGAATTTGTTGAGTTCTTTGAGATTCTTGTGGACTCGAAAACCTTAGAAAATCTGACACTTGAAAATTAGAACTTGAACCCTATTTTTAAATCAAAATCTTATGTTTTCAAAACCCGTGATGTATGGTTTACTGGTGTTGGTTTCAGGTTTAATTTAGTTTGTTGACCAATCAAGATGGTTACCAGAGGCTTAGGAGATTTTGTTCTATGATGATTGTTACCCATGAATGCTTCACATTTATTTTCGTGTTCATGGTATTCTAAAGTCGTTGTTAAAAGATGGTCTCCTATTGAAGTCCCATTGTGAACATTAACTAGTTTGATGTTCTTTGTTTTCAAGTCTTTTGGTCGAACAAATCTCTAAACTTGAACATTGAACACTTTGTTCAAGGTTCAAGATTCATAGGTTCTCTTTGGTCAAGTCGGAAAGTCACTCATCCTAAGGATACTTTTGCTCATCATTGGACATTGAATGCTTTGTTCAAGGTTCAAAGTTCACGAGTACATGTTCATGTCCAATCCTTGTTGTCAAAGGGCATAGTTTTCAATATATCGTGACTTCTAAACTTGAACATTGAACTATTTTTTAGTTCAATTGTTCATGTTCACTTGGTCATAAATATTGATGCCTTCGTTCTCCCAATTAAAAGTGCGTGGGTTCCCTTTCACTCTTTTTAGTAGCATAATGACATCCTTAATCTTAGGGATCATGTGCTATCTAGTCAATGGACAAAGAAGGTGAGATGCCCCTCTCTCGAATTTGAAAAGCCATCCTTTTGCAATGGTATTGTTGAATTCAGTGACATCCATGGAGAATTGTGTGTAGGAAGAACTAATAGTCCAATTCTCATAGATTTCATGTGGAGGGATCCTTAGTGCACCCATCACGAAAACTCGATTAACATACACCAGGACTTCACCATTAAAGGCATGGACACACTTTTCGGCTACATCATAACTATCTCTGCATGCTAGAGTTAATTCAGGACAAGGGAAAGCTTTGAGGAAAGCAAACGCTTGCAAAAAACCACTAACTAATACTCTTTGAGATATGGAACCGGGTTTTGGCTTTGTAAATCTAGCTAACAATTTACCCATATCTTATTTTGCTAGGAAAGTGTCTTCAATGTCAGGCATGGCACTAATTATAACAGACTATCTAACCTTATCAGGTAACTTAGGGTGGGATGCAGTGACCATTATAGGAAGGTTAACCAGAACGAAACAAAATAGAAAGAATGCATAGCCCTAAAGATAATGCAAGAAAGAAATGACATCTAAAAAATGAAAGGCTAGAGACTCACTATGTCGAGTGCATGCAAGTTTGCTGAGACAGAATGCTTAAGCTACCACTGTGTATATCTAGAGGAGACAAAACAATCTTTACTAAAAGAAAAAATGGAAAAGAAATAAAAACAAGGTGGATTCCTTTTAAAATGTAAAACCTAGACTTAAAGCATGCAGATGGCTGACAAGACTGGTGACAGAACAAGTATTTTCAATCATTAAAAGCTCACTCGAGTTTCACACATGTCGTGACATGCCTTGCCATCATTACCTTTAACTCCCAATTAATACATATCTTTTCCGTAGATTTGGTGAAAGTTGTACTTTCGCTAAGTTGTTAGCTTGGACACGTGGCACTTGGATGTACTTTTTCATCCAAACAATCTTGGGAGAAGATAAATTCATCGATTGGGCAGATATCATAGCTACTAGGTTTCAAGAAGAAATTTCTCAAGCTTCTGGAATTTTTGGTTTTTATAAAATCTCCTATTTGTTTTATATCCTGGCTTGTGGTAGAGAATGGAAGGGTTTACCTCACTCAAACTGGAATGCCTATTTATAAGTACTATCCCCTCTTGTAGAAGAATAAAAACCTTGAGGGTTTCAAAATAGTTCAAGACACTTTCCTGGCTAAACTGGTGTTTGAATTGCAAGGGAAAGAGAACATGAGGTTGACAAAGGAGGCCACTCAATTGATTGATAATTATGATAGCTTCTTTACTCAATTCCCCAAGTTCACCCACCTTAGGATTAGAGGATATGAAGGAAAGCCTCTGAGGTTACCTCATCGCTACTTGAATCATTTTGTGTTGATCAAGATATGTAGACATTTGGCAGATGTTGACAAGAATTGTACAACTTGGAAAGGTTCTGGTTACACCTTCCTTGTTGAACTTGGGCACTACAAATGCAGGACAATCTAAGATGCCCTTAAGCTTAAAGCTGAGATTAAATCCATGAACCTATTAACCTATTCTGCTAGACCTAACTTTGACAATCAAGAGTTTTCCCTAAGGTACTCTAAGCTAGGTTCCTTTGCTCTCCATGTTTCCCATTTAGAAGATTTTTGGGCTAAGTATCAAGATGATTTTGATGATAGGAGGAGGCTATGGTCTAGGTTGTCACTAGCACAGATCAAAGATTTCAATCTCCTACTAGATACTTCTAGGGTAATCAATGAAGTAGATGAATACATTGTTGACCCAACTTACATTGAGCAAGTGAAAGCTTACCCATTGCTAGAAATTGATTGGACAATGCCAGAGGAGGATGACCTACATACAAGAACCCTACTTGTCCTACCCAGAATAGAACAATGGCTCATAAGCAAGAAATAATCAAAATCAATGGCTCATAGTGTTCAAAAGGTTCATGCTAGTTCTAGTTCACCTTTATTTGTTCTTAGTACTAATGATGTTGTTCCTTCTCCCACTGCAGGAAAGCTAAAGTCAAGTGTTAAACCTAAACACTTTGTTCAAGGTTCAGTTCATCTTCCTCCTTCTATCAAATGGACTTGTTCTTGCAGTAGGAGTAGATGAGTAGCTTGAAGGAGACTCATGATAAATCAATAATGATAGAGCTTGAATTAAGGGAAGAAACATAAGGAACAAGGGAATCACCGATTGGTGAGATGGAACAGGGGAGTCAAAAAGTAATAGAAGGGGCCAACACTTTAAGTGCAATGACACTCAGTTCATCACTCGTGCTACAAACCCCTCCTTTAAAGAGAATCCTTCTACCCCTAATTGGTTCTAGTTATCAGTGAGTAAGAAAAGGAGCATAGTGCCAAAAACTCTCCCGGTGGGTGATATGGTAAGAAAATTTCTTGGGAAGGATCCTAAGGCCAAAAGGGAAAAGATTGAAACTATGTTGAATATTGATGGGAATACTGGGCAGTGGGTAGTAGAGGTGATGAAGCTAATGGTTGAGAAAGTTATATATGAAATACAACCCCAAGATTATACAGTTGAGAAATCCATCCCCGACCTTGCCTCTAGAGCAACAGATATGAAGATATGGAGCACAGGTAACTCCAAGATTTCCCAACGCATGTGGAAAGAACAAAGAGATAAGTAGGAGCTAAAGCAATCATTGTGGAAAATGGCCAAATACATTCATGAAATTCAAAGCCCAAATGCAAAAGCTTTGCCTACCACCATTTTTGTCATCAATGTTGAATCTCCCCTAAATAAGAGTTTTATTGAATAGGTCAAAAGGGATCATTCCATTTCCCAAGCCTATGGCAAGTGGTTGAATGCAGTTCATGCCTAGGAAACTAGTTATTTCTCTCACTTTACAAATACCAATGCAAGAGCTGATAAATTGATGACAACCCTAGAATCAGAGATGAATGCTTGGGAATCTGAAAAGATTAAATGGGATGAGTATGTCATTGACATCACAGAGGTTCAAGAATATGACATTGACAAGTTCTTGAATGAAAACTTAGAAGCCAAGTTCAATGCTGATTTTCTATTCATCGCCAGGGTGAATCTGGAATAGAGGAACATAGTGATGGAAC
The DNA here is from genome assembly GCA_028749045.1 of Cupressus sempervirens. NCBI lineage: Eukaryota > Viridiplantae > Streptophyta > Pinopsida > Cupressales > Cupressaceae > Cupressus > Cupressus sempervirens. Next base: position 730,329,783 of record CM053791.1, on the reverse strand, counting down.
AAGGATTAGAAGAATGCTCTGAACTACTAAAGGAAGTGGGGTGTCTGAAAGAAATTCTAGCGGCTGATATCAAATGCATTGATGTCAAGATTATGGTGAATGAAGACCAGAATGAAAAAGCCTCGAAGGAAGTGGAAATAACCTTTTTCTCCAAGATCAAACATGTGGAAGCTTCGCTTGGAGTAGCTAGGTGTCTTGTAACAATAAAAGTTGGTTAGTTTCTTCGTAGTGCATAGAGTCTAGAAATAAAATGATGACAATTGCTCTAACTCTCAAGATCCTCGTGCCAATGTCAATGATACAAATGGAGCTTAGGGGATGATCAAAGAGTCACCTACATCATTTCCCTATATTTAGTTAACTTTTCTTTAAGACTATCCGTTTAAAATTTTTGGGATTCCTTAAGGAATTACCTTTTTGAAGTGAATTCAAAAAGCCCTGTGTGGCTATATATGTAATATTTTGAACAATCTAAAGGGTTAGCTCTCTGGACTTAGTGTCTTTATTTTTGCTATAAGTTTAGTTGTTTCCCTTTTGTTGAATGAACAATAAAGTTAATGATAATAGAATTGATCATATGGTTATTTCTAGTGCATCTATTTGATAATCATGTAGTTGTCTTGCTGGGTGATGGAATTCGTGTGAATTTCATTCCTATATAGATGTTGTTTCATTAACTGTGCTGCAGTTTATTTCCTTTTCTTTGGTTTAGTGAGCTTGATCACAAATCTGGAATTTTAAGCTATATGTTGTATGGCATATGTGGAGTGTTAATTGTTCAATCTACATCATTTTTGTGTGGTTATGAAAGGATTGTTTCACTTTCCTTAAGTTCTTTAAGTTCAAAAGAACGACCATTATAATTCATTTATAATAAGAGTTGTATTAATTAATTATTGTAGAAGGGAGTTGTGCCTTTGAAACATAGAGAGTCTATGCAAGTTATTGAGACTCATTTGTAGTGAAAGTTGTTTTTCTTGTTGATATAAACTCAAATAATTGGGAGGAAAAACTATTCACTAACAATGATGTTATGTATATTTTGGGCACGATCTTTTATACCCAACCATTGTGATGTATTCACATATTTCTATGATGAGTTTTTGATTAGTTCCTTGTTTGTGATTTCCAGTTGCTTGTGTAGAACTGAGGTGAATGGTGTGATTTCTTGGTTTAACCTTTGAGTTTTGATTAGTTATCTTTTGATGCTTTCTAGTTGCTTGTATAGAAATGACGTGATCATTGTGACTTTCTTGTTTTAACCTTTGATTTTTTGATCAATTATCTTTTGGTGCTTCCTAGTTGCTTACATAGGATTGAGGTGAATATTGTGATTTATCTTTAGGTGCTTTCCAGTTGCTTGTATATGATTGAGGTGAAAATTATGATTTTATGAGTTGTACTTTTTATGAGCTTAGGGTAGGTAATTTATGTGTATGTTGGGAAGTGGCTTGCAATGGAGGTTAGAGCCCTAAAGAGGATGCTTGGGTAACCCATCATAAGTTATTTTAATAAGTGATAACATTTTATTAAATGAGTTTAAAATCAATTAATAAGAGTCAGTGTTTTTCCTCACCCATGCCTTGAGTGCTAGTACAAGCTAAGATGGGAGTAGAGAGGATTCTTGGTTGCGACCTTGCTTTGTTAGTATGCCTTGTCTGTACGAAAGGATACTGATGCTGCATAGAGTCACTAGTGGGTCAGAGTCTAGAGAGATTACCAAGGTAACCTTAGAGTTGGCTCATGCGATGACACTTGCCCACTTACATAGTAGATTTCCTACATGTCTTTGTTGCCTCTAAGTTTAGATGTTATTTGTGTCTTGGCACTCTTTGAGATAGATATCTATCATGTGTTTCCTTGACTTAGATGTTGGTTATCACTTTTGGGATTGATTTTCATATGGGACTTGAGATTATCTCCTCAATACAGTGGGAGTGGCCCATTTAGGTTCCATGAGGTCGAGTGGTAGTGTTTCTTATACCATTGAGATGTAACAACTGGATGCCATTGCTAGATGTACTTGTGCAGTTGTTCCTTTCCTTCTAATTTTGTGTTTTTGATGGATGGTTATATTCTATTGTACTATACTTGATTATCGTAGATCTTATGAGATGATTATTTAATTCATGATGGATATTCTTTGAGCTTTTCATACCTCGTGACTTGTACACTAGATGATTATGCCTAGTGGCATCTTATATAATTGTATATTATTTAATTTGATTCGTACTTGTGGTTGTTCTATGATGTGGATTTGTTATGTATCAGATTCAGTATTAATAAAACTTATACATGTGATTCAACGTCATGGAACCCTTAGGAGATGTAATTTTTTTATGGATGGTTTGTATGTATGTGAGTTATTGCTTCCATTATGTTATCTCTTGTTGTTTTAATTTTTCAAAAATTTATGTATAGTAAAATTATTGAAACTTTAGGTTAATTTCTTTTGGGTTCCCTGGTGGGGTGTTACATTTCCTATCAAGTAACATTTGAGTAAATGAAACATTCTATACTTGCCATAAACTCCATCTACTTCATTTAAAAATATTCCAAATTTTTTTGATTGTTTCAAATACTACTCATAGAAGTATGCAATATCATACAAGGTGTTCAAAATTTTATCTTAAACCCCATTAAAAGAACTTACTACTATTTGATTTCTTGTTGATATTGGTAAAACTCTTTTCAATAAGTCAATATCATAAAGGCAATGAGAAACCCTAATATTTGACATAAAAATGATGAAAAGACTATTGTGATATCTATTAGAATAAATAATAGATTAAAGATATATCATAGGTATGATGTTATATGGTTATCAAGGAAAATATAATAATGATATGTCTTGAAGTATAATAGATTATTAACCTAGAAAATAAGGTAAATTATGATAATCCATAAGTTGAGTTGATAGGGATTTTAGAGACTAGATCATGCATTAAGATGAAGAGTGAATCTAAAAACCCTAGAGCGTAAGCCAAGGGTGGATAATGATGTGAACATAATTCTTGAAGATGACAAAGTTTAAATCAAGCAATAGAATATAATCACGAGATATGTATGTTTCTATAAATAAGAGATATATGATCCAAATAAGTATGATAGTGATGTAAGTTTTCAATTCAATTTTGAGAGAAATAATAAGAAGATTCTAGGAATCATAAAGAGCATCATTAGTAATGGGCTCCATATTGACAAATGATGAAGGATGAATACCAAATCTTTCATGTTAAAACCTTGTTTGATAAAATCCAAACATAAATAATACTAACAGGTCTATGAAAAGAAAAATACTAAGATAAGATAATATTGTAGAAATTTTGAAAGGTATATGATAGTTAATAGTCATAGAATGCTATATTTTAGACATATGCAACGTTCCTTAACTCTTAATTTTTTCAATAGGTATTCAATATTACAAGAACAATAAAAATTGTCACAGTGATGATGCTCAAGTCTAACATGATAGATTTCAAACAAGAGACCTTACCAACACAATTTTTTTTTACCAAAGACGATAAAGGATTGTGGTAGTAAAGAAAATATAGCATTCAAAGCAAGCCTCACAATCATGAAGGCCTTCATGACAAAACTTGACAAGCCCCGCTACAACAATTTACAAAAGATTAACTAGAGTATATACAATCATGTAAACACTTGATCGAAAATAAACTTGAGTATCTACATGCAAAAGTTTAGTAATGATGTACAAGAGGAAATTTAAAGCAATGCAAAAATAGTTATGTGATAGTCGAGAAAAAGAAGGGATGCATAGAAACAAGAAAAATTAATCCAAGTGCAAGACCCTATATGCCAAAATCATGGATAATTATGAGCATAAAAGGCAATAGAGTACAAGGGAATTTCAAGGCAAAGAATTGCGTACAACTTTAACACTCCAAAAGATGTAGAGACTCTAATTTAAGAATAAATGAAAAAAAGAAACTTAAAATAAATTTACAAATACACAATTCTCAAAGTGGGCCTTTAATTGTTTGGGCTTGTTAATAATTATAGCTTTAGTCAGGTAAACATAAATGATAATTATATCATTAATCTTGAATGATCTACGATTTTGTTTTGGATTAAAGTAAAAGTAAGTTTTAAGGGGCCCTGAAACCACATACAAGATTAAACCATAACCACTAAAAAGTCCATCAAGCTAACAAAAAAATTAGGTTTTACAAGGACCTGGAACCTAAAGTCAGATACATCCATAAAAAAAACTAGTTTTTACAAGGACCTTGAACGTAAGTACAGAGAGAAAAATGATCTAATCAAAATCCCAAGTAGCAAAAATAAACAAAATCAAGCAGCATATACCATTACTGGCGATTAGAACCAATGTTCGTAAGGACCAATTGGACGGGAACCACCCTACGCTAATTCCTTCGCAGCTCTTGCCATATTCTTCCCAATGTTGGCAACATCTTCAATTGAATCTTTTGTAGTTGAACCTGTAGCAACATTAATGTTCTTCTTAGTACTCAGCCGCATTCACTTGCTAGGACCCCCAATCAGTGAAACAACTACAAGGGAAACAATCTCCTCCATGCTCCTTCCGAGATTGACAGTCGCAACACATAGACTAGAAGTAACCATATCCATTTGTTTCCCACTATCTTTGACTAGTTGCTGCAATTTGGCCTCATAGTCAAGTAACTTCCCAGAGATCTATTGTTTTTTATATGCATGTATGTATACCAATATACATTGAGTATATTGATATATATATACATACATAATTAAATCATAAATCATTATATTGATTGTATGAGTATAAAATTATCATTTATGTTAATTGACTTGATGAATGATTATCATTACTATTACCCTTCCAAGTATAAATATGTATTTATTGATCTACATCAATTCAACATTCAATATCATTATCATCGATATTTAATGTGTATCAAGTTAATCAATATTGAGCATCAATTATTGCCATCGATAATGTGTATTGATAAAGATATTTGTACTGATTATGAATCAGTTTGTATTTGTTTGCATTGATTATATTACCAATTACTATCAGTTGGTTTAGATTGATCATAATGTTGATTATGAATCAATGTATGGACATGTCGATGGAGAGACATGTCTCCTCAATCTTATATATTTATTTCAAATATGGTCGATGGATGATAAGTACAAACATACATAAATGCAAGTCATTTGGAAACCTCTCTCTCTCTCTCTCAAAAATATTTGTGACTTAAATTCAGTAACAATTGAAGTACTATTAATATATTATTTGTCAACATTCTTTGTGAAATACTAGTGTCTCCTTATTTTGGCAGCAACTTGAAAACATTTATAAGTAGTAAGAGCATCATTTATGAGATGATAAAATTAAAAGATATCTGATAATGACTCTAATCTACTTTAACATGGCTTAATCAAGACACTGCAAATATTGACCAATGTAGGACCTAATTATAATCCATTCAGAAATCGTTCACTATCAAACAATGCTTGATTTTTGTTCATTGTTAAGAAGTATTGTCTAGTTGATGCCATTAAACAACATGTTTCAAGGATGCTATAACCGTATATCAAGTTTCTTTTTTAAAATATCCCTCCTATTTTTTCAAATTGTTCTCTACCCACCTGTGCAAAAATCAAAATTTATAGTAAAGTCAATTGAAAATGGAGTTGTAAGCAAAGTGGGTTTAACCATGGGGAAAATTCCATAGTTAAGAACCCTCGATCTAGACTAGTACTGCGATGGGCGACTTCCTAGAAAGTCTCGATGCTTCACCTTTGTGAGCATCACCTAGATGTAATGAGTGCTAAATTTTTCATTTATTCTCATGAGAGATGGGTTCATGTGAACTACTACTCATGAAACATAGGTCAATGAGTTTAACTCAAAAAATTGTACAATCACAATTTAAATGGTTGTGGAAAAACATTCTACTTGTCAATTGGTCAAATTAAGGGGCTGTCTAGTGAATAGTTCATAAGGCATAAAACTTGTTGATGGTTTTTCAAATGGGGTTTCAAGTAGAGTGGGTTTGACCATGGTATTTAAGCATGCTAGAGATGGAGGTGTTATCATGATGATGAGGTGTGACTTGGTTATAAGTGTTAGATTGGTTGGACCACCATCCTTATGTTGTCATTGCAGGCAACTAGATGATGTTGTCATTGCAGGCAACTAGATGATCTATAAGTCATAGATCAACTATGATGGTGGACACATTGATGATATAGATAAAATTGTTAAGTATAGAGTGTACTCGGTAAAACATAGTCAATTGTAGTAAATTAGATGCAAAATAATATAGTTGATGAATTATGATGAGCAGTTGATACAATAGTTCTATCAAAGGCATGTGAATTGTGTTGGAAACTACAATTGTTGTGTTTTCATTGATGTCAAACCTAATGGTAAGATAGAGTGTCAAACAAATTGAGAGACATTTACTAACATTGTAGAGTGCCATATTATTTTATTGATGAAGAGGTTTTGAAAATAAGAGATAGCAAGGTGAGCTAGTGATGTTGATGAGTGATGAGAAGTTAAGTATTATGGAAATACAAGGGGCACTTGATAAGTTATTACTTTGAAAAATAATGTGTTTTTCAATCAATACATGAAGTGAAGAAGACATTTGAATGAAGCTTAGAGTTGGAACAAGTCAAAAGGATAAGCTTGATCGAGTATCAGCATTGGTTGGTCAATGAAGGAGCTGAAGCAGGAGATTAAGGAACTTAAGTTGAAGTCAAGTGATAGTTATTGTTGAGTAAATGTATGAAGAAGTGTTAGTAGTGACCGAGCATAGTAATGGTCAAGTGAGTTAGTTGATACCGAGCAAGACGATATAGTGTATGCAGAGCTACACAATGATGATTGAGCAAAAGAACACAATGATTACCAAGTGATAGAAAAAGTTATAGTTTGTGAAAGAATCGAGATTAAGGCCGACACAGTTGAAATTTTGAATTAGTCAAAGTGCATAGAAGATAGATTTATGAGCTGACACATTTAATGCACTAGGAGAGTTTTTAAAGTGATCAAAGGAAAGGATTTGATTAGAAGATTCCAAAAGGAGAAGGAAAACAAAATGATGGAAGGATTCAATGAATCTAACATAACTCTAAGATCAACAGTGATGTTTAAGCAGAAAAAGATTGAAATTACCTATTTAAGGAGGCATAAGAGATGATTTCTAAGGTTGGTTTGTTGTTGATTGATGATCTTATGAGCTATGAAGAGAAGAGTAGTAGAAGAGAAGTGAGAAGATTTTGGTGAAGTGTGATTGCTTGAGGAGATGCCAAGAAGATCAATGATGGAGATGTGAATGGAGGCCAGTCAATAAACCAACATATTAGTACAAGGAGATCTAAATTTGCAAAGTGATTTGTATTCTATAGATCAAACCTACTGTTACATTCTAACCATTGTGGCAGTCAAAATCCTTTAATCAAGGTTGACATAACAGTCATTTTGTAAATTTTTTAAATCAATTTTGACATTCTAATGGAATGATCCAAAGTCCTCTAACCAGGCCATGCCTAACAGGGTGATTAAAATCCTTTAACAGGGCCACACTTCACAATGTGTTATATAACCTTTAACATGGTTGGCTCTTAACCAAGCTCATTTTAGAAGAGTGAACAATTGGTAGCATGTTACTTGGTGGTTTTTCCCAAATTGGGTTTCCAAATTAAATCTTGGTGTCAAAGTGTTATTTGCATGTGTGGATGTTATCTTATGCATGCTACTTTTACAATGGTTTATTTACTAATAGTCAACACATATAAGAAATAGAGAGTTAAGTAATTGCATGAAAATTTGACTTTTTGATCATATACTATATTGACTGAGTTGCTTATGAGATTGATTAAGTCCTTTGAAGTTATTAAAAGTTGAATCGATACAATATCTCGACTTGAGGATAAGTGATTCACCCCCCCTCTCAGTCATTCTAAATCATTATAACAATTGGTATCATAGCCTATGGTGCTTGTAAGTAAATTTTGAAGGACTTATAGCTAAGGATCAAGATGTACAAGAGAGAGGTACCCAATTTGAACAAGGATAACTTCCTAGCTTGGTAAAGATTGATGAGATTACACTTATTTGGCACTGGAGATTATACATCATACTATCTGCACAATGATTACATTGAGGTGTCTAGACCTATAAGAATCCAACAAATGAAAGAGAAGCAGGAGCACAACCATATGATGATTGAACTTTCAACAACCAGTTATGTTGAGTTTGATGATGTGAAAGATTGCACTACTGCAAAGAAAATGTGGGACAAGAGTGCCAAAATCCATGGTGGAGACAAAAATGTGCTGAGAGCTAAAGCAGAAAGCTCGAGAGGAAAATTTGATGATATGAGAATGAAAGAAGGTGAGACTGTTCTAAAGTAGTGTTGTTGAATTAATGAGGTGGTGAATTCTATTAAAGGAGCTAGAGGCATTATATCTTATGAGACTATGATAAGTAAGGTATTGAAGAATTTCCTTCCTATTTATGCAATTAGAGTATATGTTATTCAAGAAATAAGGTGTACACTTGGTAATGATCAATTGGTTAACAAATTGTCTTCCTTATCTTTTTGGTTTATACCTTGACTCTTAACTTGCACAATGGCCTATGGAGGACAAAGAAGTTAACAACAGAATGAGCCAATGTAGTAATCTATCAAGGACCCTTGAATTGAAAGGTAAATCTCCCTTTTGAATCTAAGATACACAATGAATTTTGTTCTTCTTATGAGTTGTTATACCTTGACCTTCCCATCACCATTAAATTTGGGAAAATTCTTTTGAGAAACTCTAGGGTGTTCATTATTGGCAGCAAATCGCAAAGGGCCAATAGAATTACCCTAGGGAACAACCATTGAGGTAGGGAGGATTACTGGTATGGTCTAAAAAGTGACAATAGTAGGGGTAACTACTCCATGAAGAGTGAGGGCATTGCACAATGATGGGATTTGAGTGTGGAAAATAGGAGTTGAAGATGAATGGTTGTGTATTTGGGAAATAGGGCAAGGTGGTAGAAAAAGAGCACCATGGATACCATGATATACTTGATCTCGAGAGAAAGTTCTCCCTCTCTTAGAGGATCTTCCAATATAGGGAACTCAACTTTTTGCAATTCTTCAAAGACAAGGTCGACTTTCCCTTATTATGAGCATTGTGGGTATTTTTAGGATCCAATGTGGGCTATCTTAATTCACAACTAACATGCTTCTCTTAATCTTCTTTCCCACAAAACTCCCTCCCAATATTCAACATTGGCTTCCTCTCTTTCAAGGGTGATGCTTACTCTTCTGTATTGGTCAAGTGACTTTTGATTTTTTCAAGCAAGGGTATTCAATTGATTTATTATGTCCTCTTGTTTGTCCTGGAAACTGAGGTTAGGTTGCACTACCTGGGATTTTTCCATCATGAGGAAATGCCATTTCTTCTTATGAGTTTTTATACATGACTCAACTAATTGAGTTCCATAGAGATAATATCTAAGTTTATCAGTAAAGCCATAGACAAACTTACTAAGAAAATTTAGGATGTATGAGTATTCTCCCCAGTAGAGTCACCAAAAACTATTGGTTAACAGTTTGTCTTCCTTTTCTTTTGGGTTTATACCTTGACTCTTAACTTTCCCAATGGCCTATGGAGGACAAATAAGTTAAATATAGAATGAGTCAATGTAGTAATCTATCAAGGACCACCAAATTAAAAGGTACAACTCCCTTTTGAATGCAAGATATGCAATGAATTTTGTTTTTCGGGTTTTGGGGGTATGCTCTTAACTAGAGAGAAGAAGAGGCAAGTAATAAGTTGCTCAACAATTTAAAAAACTTAGGAAATTGAAAGGGGGACTAACTCACAACATGCAATCTATTCTAACCTAAAATGGAATGAATGGAAACATGCATAACCAACTATGACAGTAGGAAGAAAGGAAGAAATGATGAAATAGGTAATTCTAGGATCACACAATTAGCTAATGTTTTAACAATACTTGGATTATCTATCACTTAGCTGCTCCATTCACCATATTTTGGCTTCCTTATGTAGCTATACTAAGCACACAATCTACGATGTACAACAGAAAGAACAAAAGAGATGCTTATACTTAAGAAAGTAAGACATACAATCCATTCAACGAAGGAAACAAAACCAAGTTCATTTACATTCATTCAATCCTCAACAATATCAGATTCATTCAATACACTATACTAAAACTAAATGAACAACAAAACTAGAAATGGACTCAGAGTCACACATAGTAGTCCCAACTACCAGGGTTTGCCCAAAAGTAATTTTTTGATCTTATTAACTTTTCCAAAGGTTGCATTTATAAGCTCTTCAAAATGGCTGGTTACATTGGATGATTGCTTTGTAGAGCATCTTTGAATAGAATAAACTAAAAACAGGACAAGCTTGAATCATTGTCCATTAAAGAGATTGACAAAATGCCATGAATGGCTACAAAAATAAAGTGAAGATGGAGAATGAAAGGTGTTTGGAAAGCATCATAACATCATGTCTTCATAGGAGTAACTAATTTGGCTGTATATGCTTTCATGACATCAGTTACTTTGTCTAGTTATTTGACATTTGGAATGATGATGTTGTTAGCTCAAACCATCCAGTAGTCATGCATCTCAGTCAATTCATCTATTTTAGTGACCCTTGACTAGAATTTTCCTAATTCTCTACTTATGATTGCGTCTGCTGCTGAGAGTTCCTAAATCTTGGACACTTGGAAGTTGAGTGGGTCAATGGCTTCATCGAAAAACACCAAGAAATTTGATTTCATCCTCTCAACATCCACGAGCTTGCCATTAGCAGACACAATGGACTTTGTGTGCAATATCTTCAAGTATTGAAATAACTTGTCAATGGCCTTCTGCACCAGGTCATGTACATCCTTAAGCTCATTTGTAGATCGCATAGAGCTTTCTATAAAAAACTCCAATGATTGTTTCCAGTGAAACAGTGGCTCCTTGCCCATCTTGAGGATCCCATGAGTAATGGCAACATTTGTCTTCATGTCAATTACTTCTTGCAGAAGGGCCAATTGCTCTATCAGTTTCTCTGCTACCTTTTGAATGGTAGTCTGATGATTTGAAGTTGCCTCCTTGAGCTTGTAAGAATCCAACACCAGGCTTCCCAAGTTTTCAACTAGTGGGGGACCTTGAGCCTTCATCTAATATACCCATGCTCGACTAACCTGCCTAAATTACCCTTCTTGTTGCAACTTTAGGAGTAGATTTTTGTTCTCCTCTACATTTGGGTCAAATTGACTTGTTAAAGTTCTCTTGAGTGGAGACCTTATGTACTCCACCAATTCTCTATTCGAGGCCTTCAAGATTTCCTTTTTTGCTCTAATCTCTTACAACTTAACTTCAATTTTCTTGTTGCTGGACTTCCTAATGTTCACCATGGAGTCATGAATTGGGATGCCAAGATCCACCATTTTGATCTGGAAGTCATCCTTGTAAAGCTCATGAAATCTGCCTTCCTTTTGTGGCTCAGTGATCTCTACTAGCATATGGTTAGTTGTCAAATTAGTAGCTAGTGCAACAATTGTCTTTTTCTTCTTCGTCTTCTTGGATGACTGAGAAGAGGTGACTTGTGTGATCAAGTCCTTCGATGGAGTTGCTTCCTCATATATCCTCTTCTTCCTATCTATGGTCTCTTCAATCCATGGCTCTGTAGAGAGGACATTGATAGCAGACTACAAGGCAGTGTGATCGAATAGCTTCCTCAGAATTAAGGGAGTTTTCTTACTCTAAGAAGCAATAGGGAAGGCAATGACCTTAGTCACTAAGAAGGCTAAGGTATCCCCTTGCTGAGATGCATCTTGTTCCTGGACATCTATGGGGTTAGTGTCGCCATCCAAATTGATGACTCAGACAGTGGAAGATGGCTTGGCCACTGATTTTTCTTTTCTTTCCCTTTATCCTTGTCATCCTCCTCCCCAACTTTTCTAGTGTTCAGAAGAGAGCCAGCTTCGTAGGTAGGAGTGATTGGTACATTCTTCTCTAGAGGCTGGTCTCCACCTTGACCAATGGACTGTAATGGCCCTGTAGATGTTGATGTAGTAGTTGTGGTGGTTATTGTGGTTGACTGGGTGGCTCTAACAGATACTCGACCTGTAGAACTAGTGCTCCTAGTCCTCTTCTTGCTCACTCTAGTCCACTCCACCCATTTATCCATTCTTTTGATTATCCCCTACATAAGAATCTCCATAGTGTCAATGATTGGATGTGTAGGTGGGGTAGACAAAATAGGGGTGCCTTTGATCTTCTCGTAGGATGTGAGATACATGTAGGCTCCATCATCTGCAAGGTTAGAAACATCAACATAATCGTCATACAATTTAATCTCATTAATTATTAGCTGCGACCAAAACTTCTCCTGAGTTTGGTACTCGTTGAGACACCTGGCCTAGAAATCTTCAATATCTAGAACATGCTCGTATGCATATCCGAACTTCAAGTGATCCTTTAAAAAATTTACTAGATCATATTGAGGCTTGAGTACCTCATATTATACCAATTTGATTTTTATCAAATGCTCTTTACCAGATTTTGAGCATCAGATCTGGAAGCACATGAATATGGTCCAACCACTATAGGGAAAGGAATCTTGACTATCTTCTTCACATTAGAACATAAGGTGTTCACTTCAAGGATCTATCGACACAATTCGACTAGAACCACCTTGTCTTCTAGATACGTTGGAAGCCTCTTAGGAAAACTGTCGTAATCTCCTATCCACAAATAAGAGAAGCTCAAAAATTGATTGAATGAGCATTTGAATTGGCTGATGGCCGAAATCGGCTCTGGTGAAAATCTCCTTTCAAAGCATCTTTGTAATTCCGAGCATAACCTCATTGTGAAGGCATCATTGACAACCACATACTGCTCAAAAATTCTTTGCAACTATAGATGTGGGTAGAACTGATATACTTTGGTGTGCTTGTCATAGTTATATTGCCAAGGCATAAACTAGATATGAGGACATGTAAAATTACTTAAATCCTTTGGCTGGATTCAACCATGAGGCGAGCTCATCGCAGATAATTTGTGCCCAGTCGATCTACATACCCTCATCACATATTGCTTGTACTAGGAAGAAATAGTGCTCAATGAACTCCAAAATCTCCTCTTTTCCTTTTGTCTGAGGAGGAGTGCGAGGATATCCACTATTTCTCTTTTCAAATTTGTGTCAAAAAGGGTCTTCAACATCTTGTTCTTCTTTGAGCGAGTAGTCTAGAACCATGTCCTCTACATATCTTCTCGTTTGAGGGTCTTTTTCTCATTAAACATAGATGCGAAGGAGCCAAAATTAGCATCACAATGGGAATGCTGAACATGAACTACATTAGTGCTTTGTTGATCAAGATGAGGATAGATTGGCCAGGAAACAAAATCTACTTTGTTTCTGGGTCATATCTCTCAATACATTCCCTCACAAGCTGAGGTGCATGCACTACCAATTGAAAACTAGCGGCCCCAACCAATCCACTATCTTTAAGCTTTTATGTGATTGGGCGAATGGGTTGAGAATTGAGTCTTCTACAAAGATCACCCAAATCATAGAATTTGAAAGATGTGTCTATTAGCTCTTTTAATTCATTCTCTATGTCAATAACTTATCATAACCAACAACTTTGATTACCATTCGCTATGATTGTGCAAGATATAATTCTCGATAAATAGTTGTTTTAATATACTTGAAGAAATCAATTTTAGGAAATTATGATGAAATAGGTTTAAGAATTAGATCATTGGCACCATATAGATGAAATTAAGTTTGGCCAACAATTATAACGAAAAGATCTTCATTTAATTCCATGATTAACAATTATTTGAACTTTTCATTGTCTTGCACATCAAAACTTAAGTTCCTAGAAGCACTATTACTTTACTTAAAGTAAAGTAATATTACCAAAAATTAGTTAACAAAATAAGTCTTTAAGTTCTATGAGGGAGAAAGAAAAACTTATTTTTTTCCAAACAAACTTTCCTTCTATTTGGAATCACAACACAAGGAGTAATCCTTTGTTAGCTTGCAAAGTTCATTCTTTCACTTTCCTTCTAAAGCCTTTAACAGTGCATTTCTTTTATATTGAGGTCACATTCCCACTACTGACTTCTCTAGAAATATCTTTTAAGCATCCTCAAGGAATATTGGTAATTTAAAGTCACTTGTGTTTCTATTACCAAAGTCTTTGGATAAGTAACCTTTTTCATAACCTTGGGATAGAAAACCCCTTTCTCAACAACATTTCCTAGATTGGAGTACAACTAACAACACATTATCCTTAACCTCAGTTTGATGGTCTCAAGCATGGCTCATTGATGAATAGCTCGCAACAGTTCTTTCAACATTGTGCCTTTATTTCTTGTTTGTAAAGCCTTGGAAGCAAAACATAAAACCTTCACTTCCATCAGTGCACAACAAAAAACTCATAGATCTGCTCTTTTTCTTATGAAGGTAGAATCTACCTCTTCAACATGAATGAGCTTCTTCCTAGCATTGGTTTTTAGCCTCAAGGGTCTTTCCATCATGACATATTCCTAAACATGGCTTGTTAATCACTATCATGGCCTCATTCTTCAGATACACACTTGATTTTGTTCGCTAAAGGGAAGAGTAGTTCGATTTCTCAAAATCCTTAAGGGAAAGGATGCTGAGGTAAGATAATAGATTGTGAAACATGAATAACTCACTTCTCATTGGGAAGATGCTAGAACACATCCCAACCATGCCTAGATCACCTAGACCCTGCGTGCATCAAAAAATAGGAAACCCACTGTGAATGATTAGGTAAAGGTAATGCAAAGGGGGAACCCAAAAAATAAAGAAATTAAAGCACTCAAGAAAGATGAGAAGTAACCTTGAAGATACCTAGACATCATAACTGGACACAATCTCACTTTCATACCAATGACTTTACATTTTACAAGGTTAGGACTAAAAATTGGTAACATCTGGCTCTAACTAGGGACTTAGGTTTTCCAAATATCTGAGAAGGGCCTCAGAATCTTTGGTTTTGTACAACCAAATTGGCAAATTACAGCAAGCAACTAAGCTAAGCATGAAAGAGAAAGTAAAACTAACCTAGGAAAGCAAGAAAACAAAGCAAGGAAAGATGCAAAACAAACCTACCTAGACTAACACTAACTACAGGTGCTACTTGCTTTCAATTATGAACTTGATACAACTTTAAATCTTGGCCATTATAGGAAAATGGTAGAATCTCTCTAGACATATATGCTAGATTGAAAGAATTATTTTGGTTTACTTGCATAATCTTGAAAGGGCCCTTCCAAAGGGAGTCAAACTTGTGATGCATACCTTTGGGTTCGTGCCTCCTATCCCACAACATGACCAAATCACCCTTCATGAACTTCCTTGGTCTGGCCTTTTTATCGAAGAATGTCTTCATGTGCTTCTAATGCTCTGTAATGTGATCAACCATCCTTTTGCGTTCTACTTCTAGCTTAGTTAGATACATAATGTGCTTCTCAAAACCATTTTGGAATATTGGATCCTTGATCACTTGATGTAGTTTACAAATGGATAGCTCTAATGGGAGAGGAAGGCTAGCTTCAATTCAATATACCAGCTCAAACTAGGAAATCCTGATTTCCTTCTTGGGTGTTAATTTGTCTGCCCATAACGCATCATGCAATTTCTTGTGCCAGTTCTTCTGGTTCTCAGAAACCAACTTCTTCATGATATTGATCAAGTTCTTATTACTTGATTCTGCTTGACCATTCCCTCGAGGGAAATAATTTGATGAATGGATGAGGTGTATGTTGTTTCTCATAGTAGAATTTTGTAATCTCCACAGAAGAAAAGTAAGAAGCATTATCTATGAAAAGCTTCAATGGTACCTCAAACCTCACCAAAATGTTCTCTTTGATGAACTCACATACAATTTCAAAAGTAGTTTTCTTGGTAGGCTTGGCTTCCACCCATTTGGTGAAGTAGTCCATAGCAGTGATAACATACAAATGATCAGTAGAAGAGGGCAGATTGTTTGGTCCAATAAAGTCAATTCCCCACTACTGAAAGAGACCTTCAAATACAATAGGATTTAGAGGTAGAACAACTAATTGAGGCTTACTGGAGAACACCCTACCCTTGTTGCATTTGACCACCCACTTACAAGCATCTTTGAACAAGCCAGGCCAGTAATAAAATTGCCTCAAAATCTTTTATGTTGTAACTTGTTGATGAAAAATGACCACCACAAGCCTCATTATGGAAATTATGAAGCAACCTTTCTTGTTGAGGCTTATTCACACACCTGAAGAAGGTTCTGTCTATTGCTCTCTTGTAAATTTGGTCATCATATATGACATACTTAGTTTATTTAATTCTAAGGTCTCTTTTCTACTTATATGTTAGTCCGTTAGGGCAATCTCCATAAGTTATAAAATAGGAAATGTTTGAGAACCAGGGGTCTTGGAGACTAACCATTAGTGCTCTTGAAGATTCATCATCTAAACTTGAATCCTAATTTTCTGCAATAATTTTGCACAAGCCATTTCCTCACACCAACTTTGTTGGCTTCAGGTCAATGTCATACTCTTGAACTTTTTCTATCCATGTACCTCTATTATTTCAACCTATCTCTTTTTGGGTCAATATTCTTTTGATGATTGAGTCAGGTACAAATACAACAGAAAGAGAATGCAATACATAGAACCTAAAAATTTATAGTGCTCTTACCACTACATAGATGTGCTTTCCCATTTGAGATCATCTCAACCCATGCTCTTTAATGGGAGTACTCATGAAAGCAATTATCACTTGGATAACTTCCTTGTTTCCTTGCATGAGTATTGCAGATACTATATGGGTTGAGGCATAACAGTATAATATGAACTCCTTAGTGTAATCTAGATGTACCAATACGAGTGCTTTGGCTATGGTGTCTTTAATTTGATTGAAAGCCTTCCTTCCAGAATCATTCCATTTGAAGCTTTGACTTCCTTTCATCATATCAACTATGGACTTCGTGATTTCGAGAAAATCAGGGACAAAACATCTCAAAATTTTTACCTGTCCAAAGAATGATTTGACTCCAGAATTGCTTCCTAGAAAATTCAGTTGCTGGATTTTTTAACACGTTCTAGGTCAATCTTGATGCCTTCTTGGGAGACTATATGACCTAACAATTTTTCTTCTGTAACACAAAGACTAATTTCTTGGGATTGAGTGAAATCTCATGTTCCCTACATCTTTTCAACACTTTCTCCAAGTCCCTTAGGTGATTCTCTCATTTTTTGGAGATAATTGTCAAATCATCCAGGTATATGACAATGATTTTATCCTTGAGACAAACAAAGAATGAATTCATAGCCCTTTGAAAGGTGGCTCCAACATTGATGAGCCCAATGGGCATCCTATTCTATGTGAACGTTCCCCAAGGGGTGGTGAATACTTTCTTGAACTAATTGTCTGGGTTTACCTCAATTTGATTGAAACCACAAAATCCATCTAACATGGACATCATTTTAGAACTGACCATTATTTGCAGTAAATGATCCATATTGGGCAAGGCATAATTGTCCTTTAGAGATGCCTGATTCAAATTCTTGAAATCCACATAAATTCTATTCTCCCCATTCTTTTTCTAGATAGGTACAATATTGGCTATCCACCTAGATAGGTACAATATTGGCTATCCACGTCGAATGGTGTATGGGGTAGATAATTCTTGCTTCCATAATCTTGTGAACGTCCCTAAAGATGGCATCTGAGACCATAGGGTTATAGTTATGTTGCTTTGCCTAGAGGGAGTAGCTTCAAGCTTGAGGGGAATTTTGTACTTGAATTCACCATTCCTAAAGGTCTTTAGGTCCTCATATCCTCTAGCAAATGCATCTTGGTATTCTAATAACAATCATTTTTCTTTTTTCCTTTCTTCGTTTGAGCAACATCTACCAATATTAACCATTTGAGGTTTATATTCAGTGTCAATGTTCATTCCTTCATACTCTTCGGAAGTTCCACCTTTTCTTCCTCTTTCGCTTCTAATAAATGCATCATGCCTATCAAATAGTTTCTCAAGAGAAATAAGATGTTGAGGGATCTTGTTACCTTTGAGTTGTTCAACTCCAAGCTCTGACTCTTTCTTGGTGTTAGGGGAGAAATCTTTGTAGGCATTTTTGCTTCCTTCAAAGTACTGGTCATTGAAATGTTTGGATCCTTCTAGGAAAGACTGGATTTTCTTATCATAATTGAACACTTGCCATGTCTCAACATTGTTAGGAATGTTTGGCCTAAACAAGACTTCAATCTTGTACTAATTATCTGTCAAATCTAGATGTGGGAGTAGTAGTGAGGATGAGGCAGCTAACAAATCTTCCCTTGCATTCTACTCCCTTGGAACAACTTGTATTAAGAAGGTGTCTAGGTGCTCAATCTCATCCCAGACCTTGTTTCTATAATTCCCAAGCCTTGCATTTTTCATAGTATACTAAGCTCAGACTTGTTTTACTATAAGCTCTGCATCTCCTTGAGCTCTTAAGACTTTCACTCCTCTCTGCTTTGTAACAGCGATACCTAACAACAAGGCTTCATACTTTGTTTTAATATTGGTATTTTTGAATTTCAACTTGTATGCAAGCTGAGTTACATCTCTATTTAGGGATATAAACACTACACTAGGTCCTGACCCAACGGTAGCACAACTGCCATTGAACTCTAGGATCCAAATCTTCGGGTCACTTTTAGAAGGCTTTGGCTATTCCCTAGAACAATTAAAGTCAGAGAACATCATGTTATTTTTGAACTCCATTTCTTGATATAAAATTTTTGCCTTAGGATCATCAAACTTCAAGACCATGAACTTGGCCTTCTCCTCAGGTTCCAACTGCGAGGTCCCTCCTCGCATGTACTTATTAAATATGTATCTCTTTATTAAAACTGTTGTAGGAGATTAGAATGGATATGAAATAATGTTTTATGGTTTAGATGCCCTTATAAGAACTGAGATCCTAATACATTCATGTTTTAAATATTTAGTGATTCGAGAACAAACTACATTATCTCGACTATTTAAACATTAAAATTTCACTAACGATGATACGAGGCATTTTCACCTGATGATAAGGGTGTTGATTTTTATACCCTGATGATTAAGTTTTATGTTCCAGATAGTTCAGTATTCCTTAAATGGAAATGTTTATGATGTTAGGTAAATACATGCCTAATGATGATTTTTCTAGCATTTTAATCTAAATTAATGAATAAGTTATGTTATATTGATTATGTGATTGATGATGATTAAATGCGAGTAGAAATGAATTAAACAGTTAATTATATGAGGGATTCATGTTTTGACTTATGTAACTATCTAGATAAGTTTTGAATATATGTATGTAATTTTCTTGAGCTACTAATGTGTGCAATGAGTGTGCAGGTTATTTTAGCCCAGAAAACCTAACGAAGAAATGAAACTGAACCCTATGTACCATTTGTGGAAACCAGGGTTAAATCTGCTGAAGGATTCAAACCTCGTTGTTCGTATTTTATTTGTATTGTGCGTTGAATGAATGTATCATTCTATAATTAGTAAATGTTAATGTTTCGTAACAATGTTTTTATAGTGTCGCTTGACACTCGTGAATTGTATATGCATTCCAACATGATAGTTAGGGTTAACCAAGTAATCGAAAGATCTAAGTCAGACTAGGTTAGTGACCTTTTTGTTGATCAAGTTAGTAATTGAGATTAATTACCCCTAATCTGGATTAGTGTTTAATTTACTTTTTGAAGGTTGTTAGATAGTCCTAAAATTTCCTAGCTTTTGATAGGTCCCTAATTAATCCTAAAGGCCTAAAAACATGAAATCTAAATACCCAAGGGGTATGGGTATGGGTTAGGGCCATTTTCCACCCTAGCCCCTTTTGTTGACTTTTGAGGTCACTCAAAAAGTCCATTTTTGCTTAAGTGCAAAAATAGAATGTTTTCACCATGGGTTGAATGACCCTAACCCCACCTTGAGGTTAGCCTTAGGTTTAGTTGAGTTAGAAACCTCTAGATTTTTACGCAAGTGGGGGAAGTTATTGCCCTTTTTAGGTGGTTGAGTTTGGATCTTATTTAGAGGCTTTTTTGAGTAGTTTTGTTTGTTACCCAATCTCTTGTTTTAGAGTGAAGTTTCGGAAGATTGAAGGCAAGGAAGGAAGAACTCTTCTCAACTTGTTCATTTTACCATAACCTTTTTGTGAAGGTAGGAGTTCTTCATTTCCTTTGTTCATGTTGTTCATGTTGTGCATGTTGTTTCATGCTTGGTTCATGCTTATGTTATTGTATTGTTCATCGGTATGCTTGTATCTATGTTGGGTATGCTTGGGAAGGATTGAAACATGTTTTCTTGAATGCTTTTCCTTCATGTTTTGCTTGAATTTTGAAGTTTTCTTGTATGGGTGTTTTGGCATTACTCACCTTTGGATAGGGTAGAAGTGGCCAATTTTGGAAAAGGTCTTTAGTTGGACTCCAACAGTGTAGAGTCTCTTCTTAGGATGAGAAGAGGGAGAGAGGGTAGGGTGTTATGGCCCCCTACTTGTCAACACAAACCACGTATGAGTTTTGGCACGTAAGAATGGAAGAATGAAAGTTCTTGAGTTATAGCCTCGATTGGGCACCTGGTTTGGTGTTGTGTCTGACATCTCCTATTGGAAAAATCCACCTTCTCCCTAGTTTTGTTTCAATGTCGAATCGGTTGTGAAAACCCAGTAAGGAAATGAATGTCTAATTTTAGTCGTTGTTATGCTTGTTTGTCACTTGGTCAATTTTTGTTCCCTCCACAATCTCAATGATGCATTACAGAAAATGAAATGGATCACTTGTTAAATGACATGATGGAAATTTAAATTTGATTTTTGAAAATCAATTATGTTCGGGATTAAAATCCTGTGTAGAAATGTATTTAAACTTATTGTTGAAGTGGCAACGATGTCGAGTTTTCTTACTGGTTCTTTCCCGACGGACCCTTTGAATTAGGTGGTCAATAAATTAAAAAAAATGATTGAGTAATATCTTTGCTTATGAGATTTTCATATTTTCAGTTATATGCACATGTGTATTGAAAAGTAGATAAAATGGTGATGTTCAATTTTGCAAATTTCAAGTTCAAATATGTTAAGAAAAATTTGCATTTGAGTTGTGCTTAAATTTCATAGTTATACATGTGTATGAGGAAGTTAAGTGATTTTATTCGAATACTTATTTATTACATTTAATCCCATTATCACTTTAAAAAGAAAAAGAAAAAGAAATTGTTGGTGTGTTTTTGCCTTGTATTTCGGGGATGACACTAACTTATTTTTATTGTTACCCACGGGAATTATGGCATAAGACCAATCCATCTTGATTTCCCCTCCCATGTCCCTACAAAAGTTTCTACTTAAAAGCATACTGTAGTTGGTAGGAATATCTAATACTAGGATGGTTAGCTTCATTCTCTTTGCAAGGTGAGCAACCAATGCTACTTGTGCATCATTCACTTGACCTAATAGAGGGACCTGCTTTGCATCCATAGGATAGCAACGTTCAAAATTTTTGGCAAGGTTCAAGCCAAGGGCATA
Organism: Cupressus sempervirens; assembly: GCA_028749045.1. NCBI lineage: Eukaryota > Viridiplantae > Streptophyta > Pinopsida > Cupressales > Cupressaceae > Cupressus > Cupressus sempervirens. The sequence continues at coordinate 730,308,187 of CM053791.1, read as the reverse complement.
AACAACAAAAGAAGGTATGACATTATTAGAAGCTCTAGAATCAATTATGTAGTTACTAAGCTTATGACCATTTACGTATAAAGACACATAGAATGGATCACGCTTCTAACTAGGGGAGGTAGCCAAAAATGATGCTTCTTCCTCTTTGAAGAGCATAGGCAAAATATGCTCTTCATCAACTAGTGGGCCACTATCCAATTGAGGTTGGTCATTGCTAATGGTGGATTTGACATTAGGTTGAGTTTTGGAATTAGTATTAACCTTACAATAATCTACTAGATTTTTTAATTCAATAGGATGAGTTTTGAGATAATCGAGGGGAGACACCTAGATATGAGCATCCTTACAATATTGTATTATATCAAATGAGGATTGAGGCTTACCATTTGGATCAAACCTTGTGTACTCTTTCCTATAGGATGAGGAAGTGGATGCTCCAGCTGTAGCTGGTGTAGGGCCAGTAGCATTATTCCAGGTAGGAACAAAGTTTGTTGGATTCTTCTCTCTTTGACTTCTTATAGCCGCAGTCATCTACACTTTGTCTAAGGTGGTGAAGTAGTCATCTCCAATCTCTAAATCCAATTCATACTTCAAAAAGAATGTTCCAAAGTCGCCATGGGGAGAAGAATCATCTTCACTTTTGTGGTACTCGATGGGTAGCTCATTACTAGTTGTGAACCAATTATATATGTTCATTTCTGGACAAGAATCACCATTGTGATATGCTCGTAGATGAAAAATGCACATATTTTTCTTCTTGGGATGTGCCTCAATAGCAAATTTTTGTTGAGTAGACGATAATTGCAATGGTTTTCCTTCATGTGACCTTCATGGAATGCCTTGATATGGTTGTTGGAGTGAATAACCGAGCTTCCCCATTTGTCTCTTCATGGAAATAATTCCATTAGAAAGCTTTTGAAGCATCACTTCAATATTGTTAGTTATACCAGTGGCAGAGCTTGTTGAGGCTCCACTCTAAATTTCTCTTTTCCATTTCTTGGCTACTATTTGATCACCCTCAAATTTGATTGCTAGGGTCTGAGAAGACAATAGATTAGCTACATGTGCATGCCTAATTTGAAAACTTATGTCTGGGGGCATGGAGCTAATGAAGAACATTTTCTAGTTGTCTACAGTAAGCCTGCTTGCAATAGGGATCCCATTGACCAACTTAATGAACTCTGCAATGAAGTCTTTCATAAGAACATTAGGTTCCTTCTTTATCTGGGTAAGTTGAGTCAATAGAGTGTGTTCATCTTCTGTACTCTTGTAGCGTGCTTCAAATCGATTCTACATGTCATCCCAAGTTGTGATACATCCTACTAGAAGGTGTTGAAACCAATAAGCTATGTTCTTAACAAGTATTTCCACAAACATCCTTACTACTACATCCTCATGCTGAGGACTAATGACACTACATGTGATAAAGACAACCACGATGTGCTCATCAGTAGAGACATTCCCATCACCATTGAATTTAGGAAAATTCTTTTGAGAAGCTCTAGGGAGGTCATTATTGGTAGCAAGTCGCAAAGGGCCAACAAAATTACCCCAAGGAACAACCATTGAGGTAGGGAGGATTACTGGTATGGCCTAAAAATTGACAACAATAAGGGTAAGTACTCCATGGAGAGTGAGGGCATTGCACAATGATGGGATTTGAGTGAAGAAAATAGGAGGTGCAAATGAATGGTTGTGTATCCAAGAAATAGGGTGAGGTGGTGGAAAAAGAGCACTGCAGATACCTTGATATACTAGATCTCGAGAGCGTGTTCTCCCTCTTCCTAGATGATTTGTCAATATAGGGAACTCAGCTTTCTACAATTCTTTGAACATAGGGTTGACTTGCCCCTTATCACGAGAACTATAGGTATATTTAGGATCTAGGGTGGGTTATCTTAGTTCACAACAAGCACACTTCTCTTAATATTCTTTCCCATAAAACTCTCTCCCAATATTCAACATTGGCTTCCTCTCTTTCAAGGGTGATGCTTACTCTTATGTATTGGTCAAGGGACTTTCAACTTTTCCAAGCAAGGGTATTCAACTGATTTATTATGTCATCTTATTCATCCTGGAAATTGAGGTTAGGTTGCACTACTAGGATTTGTCCCTTGTGAGACAACACCATTTCTTCTTATGAGTTGTTATACATGACTCAACTAATTGAGTGCCACAAAGATAATCTCTAAGTTTCTTAGTAAAGCCACATATAGACTTACTACAAAAACTAAGGACGTATGAGTATTCTCCCTAGTAGAGTCACTAAAAACTATTGGTTAACAGTTTATCTTCCTTTTCTTTTTGGTTTATACGTTGACTCTTAACTTGCCCAATGGCCTATGGAGGATAAAAAAGTTAACAACAGAATGGGTCAATGTAGTAATCTATAAGGACCTCTAAATTGAAAGGTACAACTCCCTTTTGAATGCAAGATATGCAATGAATTTTGTTTTTTAGATTTTGGGGGTATGCTCTTAACCAGAGAGAAGAAGAGTCAAGTAACAAGTGTCTCAACACTTTAAACAACTTAGGAAATTGAAAGGGGGACCAACTAGGTAAGGAAGGATGAGATGATGAAATAGGTAATTCTCAGATCACACAATTAGCTGATGTTTTAACAATACCCAAATTCTATCCCTTAACTACTCCATTCACTAGATTCTGACTTCCTTATCCAAAAAACTATACTAAGCACACAAGCTATGACATACAACAGAAAGAACAAAAGAGATGCTCATGTTGAAGAAAGTAAGACATAATTTCTGTTGAATGAAGGAAACAAAACTAATTTCATTTACACTCATTCAATCCTCAAAAATAACACATTCATTCAATACACTATACTGAAACTAAATGAACAACAAAACTAGAAATGGACTCAGAGTCACATGCACTAGTCCCAACTACTAGGGTTTTCCCAAAAGTAATTTTTCCAATCTTACTAACTTCTCCAAAGGTTACATTTATAGGCCTTCTCAAAATGGCTGATTACATTGGATGATTAGTTCACAAAGCATCTTTGAACATAATAAACTAAAAATAGGACAAGCTTGAATCATTGTCCATTATAGAGATTGACAAAATGCCATGAATGGCTAGAAAAAGAAAGAGAAGAGGGAGAATGACAGGTGTTTGGAAAGCATCATAACATCATGTATTCTTAGGAGTAACTAATTTAGCTCTATATGCTTTCATGGTATCAGTTAATTTGTCTAGTTCTTTGACATCTGGAATGATGATGTTGTTAGCTTGAACCATCCATTAGTCATGCATCTCAGTCAATTCATTTATTCTGACAACCCTTGAGTGAAATTTCTTTGATTCTCTCCTTATGATAGTGTTTTCTACTGAGAGTTCCTAGATCTTGGACACTTGGAAGTTGAGTGGGTCAATGACTTCATCGATAAATGCAAAGAACTTTGATTTCATCCTCTCAACATCCACAAGCTTGCCTTTAGTAGACACAAAGGACTCTATATGCAATATCTTCAACTATGGAAATAACTTCTCAATGGCCTTCTACACCAGGTCATGTACATCCTTGAGCTCATTTGTGGACCTCATAAAGCTTTCTATGACAAATTCCAAGGATTGTTTGTAGTGAAACAATGACTCCTTTCTCGTCTTGAGGATCCCATGAATAATTGCAACATTTGTCTTCATGTCAATTACTTCTTGTAGAAGGGCTAACTACTCTGTCAGTTTGTCTATTTCCTTTTATATGGTGGTTTGATGATTTGAAGCCGCCTCTCTAAGTTTGTAAGCATTCAACACTAGGCTTCCCAAGTTTTCAACTAGTGGGGGACCTTGAGCCTTCATTTGATCTACCCATGCTTGACCAACTTGCTCGAATTGCCTTTCTTGTTGCAACTTTAGGAGTAGATTTTTGTTCTCTTTTGCATTAGGGTAAAATTGACTCAATGATGTGCTCCCAAGTGAAAACCTTATCTCATCCACCAATTCTTTATTTCAGGCCTTCAAGATTTCCTAGTCTTCTCTAAGCTCTTCTAGCTTATCTTCAATTTTATCATTGGTGGACTTCCTCATGTTCACCATGGAGTTATGAAATGGGATGCCAAGATCCACCATTTTGATCTGGATGTCATCTTTGGAAATCTCATGAAATTTTCCTTCCTTTTGTGGCTCAGCGATCTCTACTAGCAGATGGTCAATTGTTGAATTAGTAGACAGTGCAACAATTGTCTTCTACTTCTTCATCTTCTTGGATGGCTGAGAAGAGGTGACTTGTGTGATCAAGTCCTTCAATGGAGCTACTTCCTCATATCTCCTCTTCTTCCTATCTATGGTCTCTTCGAGCAATGACTCTATAGAGAGCACATTGATAGCAGACTGTAAGGCAGTGAGATTGAATAATTTCCTTAGAATTAAGGGAGTTTGCTTACTCTGAGAAGCAACATGGAAGGTAACAACCTTAGTCACCAAGAGGGCTTAGGTATCCCCTTGCTAAGATGCATCTTGTTCCTGTCCGTCCATGGGGTTGGTGTCACCATCCAAATTGATGACTTAAACAGGGGAAGATGGCTTGGCCACTGATTTTTCTTGTTCTTTCCCTTTATCCTTGTTATCCTTCTTCTCCCCAACTTTTTGGTGTTCAGAGGAGAGCCAACTCTATAGGTAGGAGTGATTGGTACATTCTTCTCTTGAGGTTGGTCTCCACCTTGACCAAAAGATTGTAATGGCCCTATAGATGTTGATGTAATAGATGTGTTAGTTTTTGTTGCGGTTGACTGGGCAGCTCTAGTAGATACTCCACCCATAGAATTAGTGCTCTTGGTCCCTTTCTTCCTCACTCGGGTCCACTCCACCTATTTCTTTGTTCTTTTGATTATCCCCTACATAAAAATCTCCATAGTGTCAATGAATGGACCTACAGGTGGGGTAGAAAAAATTGGGGTGCCTTTGATCTTCTTGTAGGATGTAGGATGCATGTAGGCTCCATCATCTACAAGGTCAGAAACATCAATATAATCGTTATACAGTTTAATCTCATTAATTGTTAGCCATGACCAAAAATTTTCTCGAGTTTGGTATCCATTGAGACATCTAGACTAGAAGTCTTGAATATCTACAACATACCTATATGCATATCCCAACTTCAAGTGATCCCTTACAAAATTGATTGGATCATATCGAGGCTTGAATACCTCATAGTCTCCCAATTTGATTTTTCTCTCAAATATCTTTACCAGATTCTAAGCATCAGATATGGAAGCACATGAATATGGTCCAACGACTATAGGGAAAGGAATCTTAGGTATCTTCTTCACATTAGAACACAAGGTGTTCACTTGAAGGATCTGTCGACACAATTCGACTAGAACCACCTTATCTTCTAGATACCTTGGAAGCCTCTTATGAAAGATGTCGTAATCTCCTATCCACAAATAAGAGAAGCTCAAAAATATGATGAATGAGCATCCAAATTGGTTGATGACTGAAATTGCCTCTAGTGAAAATCTCCTTTCAGGGAATCCTTGCAATTCTCGGCATAACCTCATTGTGAAGGCATCATTAATAGCCACATACTACTCAAAAATTCTTTGCAACTATAGATGTGGGTAGAAATCATATACTTTGGTGTGCTTGTTGTAGTTCTAGATGCTAGGGAGGCCAGGCCACAAGTGGTGCATTTCCAAGGCATAAACTAGATATGAGGACATGTAAAATTTCTTAAATCCTTTGGCTAGATTCAACCATGGGTTGAGCTCATCACAAATAATCCATTCCCAATCTATTTGCATACCCTCAATACATATTGCTTGCACTAGGAAGAAATGGTGCTTGATGAACTCCAAAATTTTCTCTTTTCCTTTTAGTCTAAGGAGGAGTACGAGGATATCCACTATTTCTCTTTTCAAATTTGTGCCAAAAACGGTCTTCAACATCTTGCTCTTCATTGAGCGAGGAGTCTAGAACCATGTCCTCTGCATTCCTCCAATTTGAGAGTCTTTTTCTCATTGAACATAGATGTAGAGGAGCTGAAATCAACATCACAATGGGAATACTGAACATGAACTACATCAGTGCTTTGTTGATCAAGACGAGGATTGATTGGCTAGGAAACAAAATTTCTTTGTTTCTGGGTCATATCTCTCAATACATTCCCTCACAAGCTCAGATGCATGCACTGCCATTAGAAACCCAACCACCTCAACCAGTCTACTCTCTTTAAGCTTTTGAGTGATTGGGTGAATGGGTTGAGAATTAAGTCTTCTATGAAGATCACCCAGATCATAGAATTTGAAAGATGTGTCTATTAGCTCTTTTAATTCACTTTCCAGGCCAATTAACTTATCGTAACGAACAACTTTGATTGCCATTTTCTATGATTACATAGGATACAGTTCTTGATAAATAGTTATTTTAATATACTTGAAGAAATCAATTGTAGGCAATTATGATGAAATAGGTATAAGAATTAGAATGTTGGTGCCATACGAAAAAAATAAAGTTCGGCCAACAGTTATAACAATTTTTTTTTCATTTAATTCCATGATCAACATCTATTTGAACTTTCCATTGTCTTGCACATCAAAACTTAAGTTCTTGGAAGCACTATTAATTTACTTAAAGTAAAGTACTATTACAAAAAAATCACTTAACAAAACAAGTCTTTAAGTTCTATGGGGGAGAAAGAAAAATTTAACTTTTTTGCAAACAAACTTTTCTTCTATTTGGAATCACAACACGAGGAGTAATCCATTGTTATCTTGGGAACTTCTTTCTTTCACTTTCCACCTAAACCTTTTAACACTGATGTGTCGATGCGGCTCGCATAGCGCATGACAATCTTGTTAACACTAGGAAGGAGATTTTTTGTTTGGTTTATCCGGGTATGCATTATCATGTTCTTTATTGGCCTTATACTAGGTATAATTGTTGGGTACCTGATTGTCTCTGGTTGGTCCATTCCTATTATAGATATTGGTGCGAGGGGAGAGGCATCCTCACCCGATCCCAACGGCCCGAGAAATCCTACAGCGCCCCCTTCACCCCCCACAAAATCACTATTGGGTAAGCTATGAATCAGATTGATCAGCCTGATTCGAATAATATAATAATAGGGGCGAGAATAATATAACTTTATATTAGAGTCACATTCCCACTACTGACTTTTCTGGAAGTATCTTTCAAGCATCTTTGAGGAATATTGGTACTTTAAAGTCACTTGTGTTTCTATTCCCAAAGCCTTTGGATAAGTAACCCTTTGTTGGAAATGTAGATGGAGTAACTGAGAGGGGGAGTGAATCAGTTACCACAACAACACTTCAACAGATCCCTTAGATGTCAACAAAATTACTTATTGCTGTCACTCAGTAAACATACTAAAAATGTTGTAACTCAATAAATGCAGTGTATGTTATACTTTAACAGATCTTAAACATTCATAGAGATTAACTTGCAAGCATAAAAGAAATAACATGAACACATAAGACACTAGATTTAATGTGGAAACCCAATATGGGAAAAACCACCAAGTAACTAGCTACTGATTTTCACTCTTATGAAGTGAGCTTTGTTAGGAGCCAACTTGGTTAAAAGTTACAAAAACACATTGTTAGGTGTAACCTTGTTAGAGGATTTAATCACCTTGTTAGGAGTGGCCTTGCAAGAGGTCTTAAAACAATTCAATGGAACTATCACCTTGTTAGAGGATTTACAACTGGTTGTTAAACCAACTCTGTTAAGATATTTTGGAATCACTGCTACAATGGTAAGAAAGCAACAATGAAATGATATGAATGAGATGCAACTGAATTGCTGAATACATATCTCTATTTTGCTTCACACTAGATCCTTCCTAATCAAATATAAACTTTCTACTCCTCATGGATATCTGATCATCCTTCAATTCGCTCACACACTTTCTTTCTCAAACAATCAATACACTTGCATACTCGCTCATTCATTTAGAAACTCAACTTGACCTTTCATATATACCATCTAGATTATCAAGTCATCTCAATTAAAACTTACAATGACCAATAATCATTACCTCAGTCGGCTAGAAACAATATTTGAATTAATTAAACTTCATAACCCAAAATCAACAAAATCCTTCATTGGCCAAACCAGCTCGGTATACACTGATCATGAAATGATTTCTCGTGTTAACCAACATACGCTTGGTTAACACTACAGAATTGCAAAATCCTTTGGAAACTGAGTGAACTCGATAAACACTAACTTCTGACTAACTTTCCTTCATTAACCATGTGAGCTCGGTTAACACTACTTTCTACCACATTTTCCTTCGATGCCCGAGTGAGCTCGATAGACACTCTATGCAAAGTAATTTTTAGGAAGGCTCGGTAGACAATTTTTTTTTTCTTGCTGACCAAGTGAGCTCGATAAGAACTGTCTACCAACTGATATGACATTTGTGTATCATCAAAGAAAACACACAATTAGACAATTGTATCCAACAATCTCCCTTTTTAGCATTGATGGCAACACAACATGTCATAAGCATAATAAAATTTGAAAACAAGATTTTCTCTGATATAAAGTTTCTCCCTCTTAGATCTTATACCAAAAACTTCTCTAATGCAGTAATCTCCCTCTGTGAAGGAATTACATAGCTTCTTCCTCAACACAAATTACAGTAAACTTTCCCTCATACAAATTTCAGAAAGATATGACAGTAAACTCTCCCTCTTTGACAACACATGCCAAAGACAACACATACCAAATAAGTATCAATGTACCTTGAGTACTGATTCACATGCAATGTTCTCTAGATTAAGCTGCATCAACTAATAGATCTTCAATTTGGTTCTTGTTGATGCATCACTAAAACTTTTCTTTAGTGAGCTTCAGATAGGGGAATGACTCCTAGCTTACCTCTTAGATACAAAAATGCATCCTTAGGTAATGGCTTGGTAAATATGTCTGCAATCTATTCTTTTGTATGGACATATTCCAATATGATTTTCTTATCCTGCATCAATTCTCTAACAAAGTGGTATTTTATAGCAATATGCTTGGTTTTGGAATGCATCATTAGATTTTTAGATATGCTAATTGCACTTGTATTATCACAAAACATGACAACTGGTTCTTTGATCTCAACATTCATGCCTTTCAACAACTGTTTAAACCAAACAATATTAGAACAATTCACTGCTGCTACAACATATTCTGCTTCTGTTGTAGATTGGGATGTGCAATTTTGCTTTTTACTTGTCCAAGATACCAACCTTTTTTCAAGAAATAATTTTCTACCACTTGTACTCTTTTTGTCATCAAGATTTCTTGCCCAATCAGCATCAGTGAACACTTTTAAGTCCAGATTTTCTCCAAGTTTATACCATAGACCATAGTTTTCAATACCTTTCAAACATCTCAAGATTCTTTTGATTTCCATCATATGATTTTCTTTGGGCTTAGCTAAGAATCTTGCTACTATACCAACTACAAGAGCAATATCAGGTCTTGTATGAACCACATACTGTAACTTTCCAATCATTGATCTATACAAGGTGTAATCCACCTCTTTTGAATCATCATCTTTGGTAAGCTTTAATCTAGTACACATGGGGGTTCCAACTGGTTTACAATCTTCCATACCAAACTTCTTGAGTATCTCCTTGATATAGTTAGATTGAGTGATGTAGATACCATTCTTGTTTTGTTGAATCTGAAGACCAACAAAGAACTTAATCTCACCAAACATAGACATTTCAAACTCTTTGTTCATTTTCTCTAAAATTTCTTTGCATAGATCATCATTTCCTATAAATAAAGTATCATCCACAAATATTTCTACCAAAAAAATCTTGTTATCTGGTCCTTCCTTGATGTACAAGCTATTGTTGTCATTAGTTCTCTAAAAACCAATCTAAATAAGGTAGTTATGCAATCTCTCATGCCATGTTCTAGGAGCTTGTTTTAGACCATACAATGCTTTGTGTAACTTGCAGACTATGTCCTTTTTGTCTAGATCAACAAAACCTTCAGGTTGTTTAATGTAGATTTCTTCATCAAGAATACCATTGAGAAATGCAGATTTGACATCCACCTGATATACCTTAAATCCTTTATGTACTACATATTCAAGTAAGGTCCTGACATCTTCCAATCTTGCAATAAGAGCAAAAGTCTCACCATAATCAATGGCATCTTCTTGAGAATAGCCTTTACACACAAATCTAGCTTTGTTTCTTGATACCTTACCATCTTCATTCAACTTATTCCCGAATACCCATTTTTTTCCAATCACATTTTTATATTTAGGCCTAGGTACAAGAGTCCAGTTTTTTTCTTTTCTGTTTTCTCTATCTCTTCATTCATAGCCTCAATCCAAATTTTATTTTCCAATGCATCTTTGGCATTTCTAGGTTCAAAATTAGCAAGTAGACATGTACTTTTTAGCTTACTTCTTGTCATAGTACCTTCTGATTTATTTGCAATAATTTGATCTGGTGCATGATGCCTTCTGACATACTTGGCCAATACAGGTTCCTTGCCTATTGAATGAATTGCATTGTCATCCTCTTCAACTTCAACTTCAGGTTTTGGCTACTTAGACTCGGTAGCTTCAGAATGTGACTCGGGTCCTTGTGACTCGGTGACCGAGGAAGACTCAGGAGTAGAAATTTCCTGATTGACAGATGTGTTTGGCAATGTGTCAGGTTCAATGTAAACAAATCTCTTGTAATCTTCTAGTTTCTTTTTGCTTTCTTCTTCAGTCCTTTCAATAAACTCATCAACTTTCACATGTGCACTTTCTATGATCTTGTGAGTAGACAAATTCAAACATCTATATGCCTTACTCTTGCAAGAATATCCTAAAAATATACCTTCATCACATTTCACATCAAATTTTCCTTTTCTAGATTCTTTCAAGATGTAACATTTACTTTCAAATACTTTCAGGTAACTTACATTAGGTTTATAGCCATACCATAACTCATAGGGGGTTTTAAATGAGTCATTCTTCAACTGTACTCAATTTAAGGTATGAACTACAGTGCTAATAGATTCCTTCTAGTATTTGATAGCAATGTTCTTTTCAATCATCAAAGTTCTTGCATAATCCATGATGTATCTATTTCTCCTTTCAGCTATTCCATTCTGCTCGGGAGTTCGAGGAGCTGATACTAGTCTTTTGATTCCTCTTTCAATGCAAAAGTTATTGAATTTATTGGAGATGAATTCACCACCTCTATATGATCTTAAGCATTTCAGTCTTTTCCCTGTTTCTTTATCTACTCTTGCCAAATGCCATTTGAATTTGTCAAATGCTTCTGATTTTTCTCTAAGATACATAACAGTCATCAACAAAAAGAATAAAGAATTTTTCTCCAGTATAGCTTTCTATTCTAATAGGTCCACACAAATCAGTATGCACAATTTCCAAGATATCTTCAGACTGATAGTTTTTGCTCTTAAAGCTAGTCTTTCCCATTTTACCAATTTGACAATTCTTGCATAAACCAACATCAGGTTTCTTCTAACTAGGAATGCCTCTTACTTTCTTGAATTTTCTTATTTTCACCATGTTATCAAAATTTACATGACATAACCTTCTGTGCCATAACCAACTTTCTTCAACTTGAGCAATAAAACATGGGCAATCACCAAGATCAACATAGAACAGGTTACCTTTTGTTTTTTTGCCTGATCCAATCAATTTTCCTTTGTCATCCAACAATCTTGCCTTGCCATGCATGAATTTCACCTTGAATCCAATATTGATTAGTTGTGCCACACTCAAAAGATTATGTTTTAGTCCTTCAACCCAATATGAATTATCACATACAAGTTCTTTGGTTAATGAGATTTGTCCTCTTCCTTTTATGCAACAAGGTTCATTGTTTCCAAACCTTACACTACCACCATCATAGTCTTCAAAGTGTTTAAACTTTGTTTTGTCACTAGTCATATGATGAGAACATCCACCATCTATAATCCATGTATCATTTTTGCTCACATGAGAGATAAGTTCCATCTTATCTTCATCATCATCATCAGATTCATCTTTCACAACAATGTAAACTATTTCATCTTCACTATTATTAGAATCTTTAGCTATAAAACATGTTTTCTTACCTTTGTCTTTGAATGATTTGAAATCTTTCTTTCCATTGCACTTGTGACCTTTCATCTCATCCTTGCTTTGCTTGTTTGGGCACCTCGCAGCAATATGACCAATTTATTCACATGAAAAATAGATTAAGGGAACTTTACCTTTGTATTTTCCTTTGCCTCTAGAATATTTCTTTGCAAGTATAGCTTCAACAACTTCAAGATCACTATCAAAATTTTCTTCTGATTCTTCTTCACTTTGTGACTGAATGTCCTTTATTTTCTTTCCTTTCTCCTTGAGCGAAAGCTTTGCCTCAAATGCAGATTCAATATACTTGGGAGCTGGAACATAATTGTCATAGTTATCTAGCTCAAATGCTGTCAATCTTCCCACTAAGGTATCCAAAGTTATCTTATGATCTGTCTCACATCTTCTTTATTGAATAGCAGATACTCTAATTGCATAAATGGGAAGCAATGTTCTAAGAACTTTACTTACAATAATTTCTTCCTTTATTTCTCCTCTAGATGCTTTGATTGCATTGACACTGGCTTTGATTCTTTCCACATATTTTGTAACATTTTTGTCCTCTCTCATTCTAAACTGATCAAACTATCCTCTAAGGCTTTCATCTTTGGCTCTCCTCACATTGTCATCACCACCATAGATATCCTTAAGCTTGTTACACATTTCAAAAGTAGTTTTGTAGTCCTTGATATCATCAAATTCTTCATAGCTTAGAGTAGATGCAATGTCTATCATCATGGTGTTATGAGTCTTTTTCTCAACAATGTCACCAACAGATAATGTACTAGAAGGAGTTGTGTATTCTTCATCAAGGTATTTCAATCCTAAATCACCAATGGAAGCTAGATGAAGTCTCATGAGACCCTGCCATGGTGAAAAGTTTTCTTTGTTAAGCTTTGGAACTTCTCTCTTGTAAGACATCTTAATCTTTAGCTTAGGTCCTTGAAACCTTTCTTGCAAGCACCAAAAGCTCTGATAACAATAGCTGGAAATATAGATGGAGTAACTGAGGGGGGGGTGAATTAGTTACCAAAAAAATACTTCAACAGATCCCTTAGATGTCAACAAAATTACTTATTGCTATCACTCGGTAAACATACTGAAAATGTTGTAACTTGGTAAATGTATTGTATGTTATACTTTAACATATCTTAAACATTCATAGAGATTGACTTGAAAGTATAAAAGAAATAACATGAACACACGAGAAACCAAATTTAACATGGAAACCCAATATGGGAAAAACCACCAAGTAACTAGCTACTGATTTTCACTCTTCTAAAGTGAACCCTATTAGGAGCCAACCTGGTTAAAGGATACAAAAAAACACTGTTAGGTGTGACCTTGTTAGAGGATTTAATCACCCTATTATTAGTGGCCTTGCAAGAGGTCTTAAAACAATTCAATGGAACTGTCACCTTGTTAGAGGATTTACAACTGGCTATTAAACCAACTCTATTAAGAGATTTTGGAATCACTGCTGCAATGGTAAGAAAGCAACAATAAAATGACCTGAATGAGATGCAACTGACTTTTTGAATACAGATATCTGTTTTGCTTCACACTAGATCCTTCCTACTTGAATATAAATTTGCTACTCCTTAAGGATATCTAACCATCCTTCAATTCGCTCACACACTTTCTTTCTCAAACAATAAATACACTTGCATACTCACTCATTCATTTAGAAACTCAACTTGACCTTCCATATATACCATCTAGATTATCAAGTCAACTCAATTACAACTTACAATGACCAATGATCATTACCTCAGTTGGCTAGAAACAATATTTGAATTAGTTAAACTTCATAACCCAAAATCAACAAAATCCTTCATTGACTAACCAAGCTCGGTAAACACTGATCCTGAAATGATTTCCTATGTTAACCAACGGAGATTTGGTTAACACTGCGAACTTGCAAAATCCTTTGGAAACTAAGTGAACTTGGTAAACACTAATTTATGACTAACTTTCCTTCGTTAACCATGAGAGCTTAGTTAACACAGCTTTTTGCCACATTTTCCTTCAATGCCCGAGTGAGCTCAGTAGACACTGTCTACATAGAGTAATTTTCAGGAATGCTTGATAGACATAGAAAATCACCTTGCTAACCAAGTGAGCTCGGTAAGCACTGTCTGCCAACTGATATGACATTTGTGTAACATCAAAGACGAAACACAATTAGACAATTGTATCCAACAACCTTTTCATAACCTTGGGATGAAAAACCCCTTTCTCAGGAACATTTCCTAGACTAGAGTACAACTAACAACACTTTACCCTTAACCTCAATTTGATGGCCTCGAAGCTAGTTCTCGAGCATGCCTCACTGATGAATAAGTCACAATAGTTATTTCAACATTGTGCCTTTATTTCTTGTTTGTAAATCCTTGGATATCTCACAAATCATTATGGCCTCAGAAGCATAACATAACACCTTCACTTCCATCAGTGCATAGAAAAAAACTCATAGATCCACTCTTTTTCTTCTAAAGATAGAATCTACCTCTGTAACATGAATGAGCTTCTTCCTAGCTCACAGCCTCAAGGATCTTTCCATCATGACATATTCATATACACAACTTGTTAATCACTTTCATGGCCTCATTCTTCAGATACACACTTGATATTGTTTGCTGAACAAAAGAGTAGCTCAATTGCTCAAAATCCATAAGGGAAAGAATGCTGAGACAAGATAATGGATTATAAAACATGAATAACTCACTTCTTATCAGGAAGACACTAGAACACATCCCAACCATGCCTAGATCACCTAGACCCCACGTGCATCAAAAATAGGAAACCCACTTAGAATGATTAGGTAAAGGTAATGCAAAGGGGGAACCCAAAAAACAAAGAAAGTAAAGCACTCAGGAAAGATGAGAAGTAAGTAACCCAAAAGATACTTAGACATCACACCTAGACACAAACTCACCTTCATACTAATGAATTTAAGTTTTACAAGGGTAGAACTAAAACTTGGCAACATCATCTGAACTTGGATAGTCTGATCGGTAGACTTACTATATTTGAAATGTCAAATTTTGATAATTATTCATCTGATAGTGTTGAATCTAAATTTAAAACACAACCAACCCTTGATGGATCTAAGAAAAAGAAGAAGAACAGTATGTGGAAAGTGACAGTGAATTTGATGATGATCTTGATGAGCTTGAAGCTTTGTTGGCCAAAAGACTACCTAAAGGAAAAGAATAATAGAAAGGTAAACTTCTGATAATCTATTTTACATGTAACAAGGTTGGTCATATTGCAGCAAGATGTCCTGACAAAGATGACAAAGAGGAAATGAAAGACTTCAAGTACAAAGGAAGAAGAGATAATAGAGACAAAAGAGGTAACAAAGACTAAAAGGATAAAGGTAAGAAATCTTGCTCTATTGCTAAAGAGGATGGTTCTGATAATAATTTCGATGATCATGATGAAGAATTTGTTTATGTTGCAATGAAAGATGATTTTGATGAAGGTGAGGAAATTGTATTAATCTCACTTGTGAGTAAGAATGATAGATGCGTAATTGATAGTATTTCCTCACATCATATGACTGGTGCTTCAAGTAAATTTGAGAAGCTAGAACATTATAATAGAAGTAGTGTTAAGTTTGGTAATGATGCACAATGTTATCTGAAAGGTAAAGGAACAATCAAACTAAATGATAAGATAAAATGTGACAATTCATATTAATAAATTGTTGAGTGTGGCACAATTGATAAGTTTAGGAAATAAAGTTGAATTCCAGAACAAAAAGGAAAAGATCTATGATGCTACTGGTGAACTAGTTGGAAGTGGAGAACAAACAAAAGGTAATTTTTCTATCTAGACCTATTTGAAGATACTTGTCTATTTTCAAAATGTGAAGATATTTGGTTATGATATAAGACGTTATGTGATGTGAACTTTGATATTTTGGTAAGCATTAGTATGATGAAAAGAGTTAGAGGATTACCAATACTAAGAAAACTTGATAAAATGATGTGCAAACAATGTCAAATGTGTAAAATGACAAAGTCTAGTTTCAAGAGCAAGACCTATACTTCTGATGATATTTTGGAGTTAGTTTATATTTACTTATTTAGTTAATATTGACTTATGTGATCCTATTGGAGTGCAAAGTTATTATGGTGACAAATATTTCATTCTATATGTTGATGACTTTTCTAGAATGATGACTATGATGTTTCTTAAAGAAAAATTTGGTGCATTTCAAATATTTAAGTGGTATTTCACTAGAGTTGAAAAGAAATAGGGAAAAAAGCTAAAGTACTTGAGGTTAGATAGAGGTGGCGAATCCATAACAGATGATTTTAAGATATTCTGCAACGAAAAAAAGGAATCAAGAGGCAAATGAGTGCACCAAGGATTCCACCATAGGATGGTATAGATGAAAGAATGAATAGATCTTTGATGGATTGTGTAAGGACATTGATGGTGGAGAAGAATGTTTCACAAATGTATTGGAGAGAAGTTGTAAGTACGGCAGTCTACACTTTGAACTGAGTTCAAGTGAAGAGAGGTACAAACAAAACACCTTTTGAACTTTAGTATCGTTATGCACCAAATGTGAATTACTTTAAAGTTTTTGGAACTAAGTGTTACCTATTAAAAGATGCAAGAAAAGAAAAAGTTGATACAAAGAGTGATTAAGGTGTATTTTTAGGGTATTCCACTAAGAGAAAAGATTATAAGTGTTTGAATTCTAACACTAACAAGATTGTGGAAAGTACAAATGTTAGAGTTGATAAATTTGTAGAGAAGAATGGAGAAGAATGCAAGAAGGACCCTAAAGATTATAGAAATTTTATCTATATCTATGAAGGTAAACCTAGAGGTGGTTTTTGAGCATCAGAAGCTAGGAACTACCAAGGTTCTATAGAAGAGTTCTGCCAAGCATCATGCTTGAGTCACAGA
The DNA here is from genome assembly GCA_028749045.1 of Cupressus sempervirens. Lineage (NCBI taxonomy): Eukaryota > Viridiplantae > Streptophyta > Pinopsida > Cupressales > Cupressaceae > Cupressus > Cupressus sempervirens. Next base: position 730,291,176 of record CM053791.1, on the reverse strand, counting down.
CAAAGTGTCAACCATCAAATAGAGGAAGCAAAGTTGTAGCCAGAGATAATTGAAGAAGTTGAACATGTTGAATCTAGTGACTAACAAGAAGAAGAAAATAACCTTGAACTTGTATTGGAAAAGTATATGAGAAGACATCATGCACCAAATTAAATCATTAGAGACAAAGATTAATGAGTCATGAAAAGAAGAAAATTGAAGAATGATACACACTTACTATGTGAGTTTGAGCTTAATCTATCAAAGATGCTTTGGAGAATGAAGATTGGAAAGAAGAAATGAATGAAGAAATTTAGAAAATTGAGAAGAACAAAACTTGGACATTGGTACTTAGAACAAAGGATAAGAATGTGATTGGAACTAGGTAGGTTTTCATAAATAAGATGAATGAGAAAGATGAAGTCACAAGGAACAAGGCAAGACTTGTTTGTAAGGGTATGCACAAGAGGAAGGGGTTGACTATAGTGAAACTTTTTTCCCAGTTGCAAGGTTGGAATGAATGAGAATTTTGCTTGCATGTGCTGCTAAGGAAGGATTCAAAGTGTACCAAATGGATGTCAAATTTTAATTTCTAATGGACTTCTTTAGGAAGAATTCTACATTGAACAACCTAAAGGATTTGTTAATCCAAGAAAAAGGAGTATGGTATGTAAGTTACACAAAACTTTATATGGTTTGAAGCAAGCCCCTAGAGCATGATATGAAAAGTTACACAATTATTCGATGAAGATTGGTTTTGCAAGAACTAATGACAATGAAAATCTGTATCTCAAAAGAGAATCTAAAACCAAGATATTACTAGCCGAAATTTTTGTTGACGATATCATATTTGGAGGAAAATATTCATTGGGAAAATCTTTTGCTAATGAAATGAAAAGGGAATTTGAAATGTTAATGTTTGGCAAGATTAAATTTTTTATTGCATTTAAAGTTTATCAGATGAACAAAGGCATTTTTATTACACAATCCAAGTATATCAAGGAAATTTTGAAATCTTTTGGTATGGAAGACTCAAGACTAGTTGGAACACCTATGGTGACTAGATATAAATTGGCAAAGAATGATGATTTCGTTAAAGTGAATCAAACATTATATAGGTCAATGATTGGAAAACTACAATATGTTGTACATAGAAGACTTGACATTACATTAGCATTTGGAATTGTTGTTAGATTCTCTACGAATCCTAGAGAAAATCACATGATGGTAGAAAAGAGGATACTGAGATACCTGAAAGGAACATAAAACTATGGATTATGGTATGAGAAAAGTGATGAATTCGAGTTGAAGGTTTATACAGATGTAGATTTGGAAAGAAATATTGATGATAGAAAAAAGTACAAGCAGAGGATCTTTCTGTTTAGGATGAAGATTGACTTCATGGAAAAATATGAACTATATTTCATAATGTGCAATAGAGGCTAACTATTTTGCTGCAACAGTGAATTATTCTAATATTGTGTGGATCAAGCAATTATTGAAATGAATCAAGAGATTACTAAACTTGTTGTGATATATTGTGATAACACAAGTGTTATTGATGCAGTACAAGGTAGGAGAATCCATAAAGAAGATGTCCTAGTCCCCAAAAAATAATCACACAATGGAAACACAATACAAGATACAAGATGTGATACCAAATACAACTCTTTATTCATAAAATAATTGATTACATTCAATGTGCTGGGCTGTAAGGCCTCCCCAGTTACAACCAAATAGTTCCACAAGATCCCTCAAGATCCAATCCAAAGCCTAGCTAGTCCAAATCCACACTCTGGTAGAAACCTCCAAGGAGAATGTAAACTTGTGCTGGCAAGCCCACCAAGAAATCTTCTTATTTCTCAAGCCTCAGCTACTAACTATTAAAATTTTACTCCTCTACCACATCCTCTTCCCTAAGCTAGATGATTATCACTAAAGAATCCACAAGACCCCCTACTTATATGCAACTAAGCCACAAGTTAGCCTAGTAAGATACAAATTAAATAAACCCTTATATTAAATACATGTTGAGCCATAAGTCGACCTCCAATAGATATTAAACACCAAATGCCTTAAAAGGCTTACCACACTTTAAATACATCAAGAACAATTAACCAAGACCAAAATAGGTTGATAAAAACTCAAATGATTGATCCACATCATGATCTCATGCAATATGCATTAAATGCTCCAACTCGATTGAGGAAATCTGCAAGAACTCCATCCCACAAGCCATATAGTCGAGTGTCAACAAAACCACAAGCATCGTCGAGCTCCCATAAGCATTGTCAAGTTATATAGTGTAGATGTCAAGAAAGCCTTCAATAACTGAGCCCTTTCACTGACTGAGTACCTTGGCCAACACTACACCCAATAACGACCTAGCACCACTTCTTCTACACGTGAATTATCCAACTCCAAGGCCAAAACCACTTCACCTTTCAGGATTGTCAACTACCCTAGGATGCTCCTGTGTCAACTATAAACATATAAATAACCCTATGATGTACATAAAGACTAAGCATATTAAGATCACGTATCATTACTTGAGAGAGCTAGTACAAGATAAAGAAGTGAGATTAGAACATGTGAACAAAAAGAAACAATTAGTTAACATATTCACTAAGGCATTACCTAAGGATGCTTTTGAGTATCTAAGAGGTAAGTTAGGGGTCATTCCCCTACTAGAAGAAAAATAAGTAAAGATGTTGCATTGCATGAAATGTTTTAATCATAATACGATAAACATTGATGTAGGAGGTCACACCTTAGGAGCTACCTAAAGATGTCAAAATCAAGACATTAAATTATGAGCAGATGAAGCTGCATAGAGCTTATGTTGAAGTGACATTTCTATATTAGTCATAATATTGACATGATGATGTGTTTGAATGGTTGATGTCTTTAGCATTATTTTCAAAGAGGGAGAGCAGTTATGTTACCATACAAATAAAGAGGGAGATGTATGGAAATTGATCATTCCTATCACTTAAGTAGTTACCCATTTCTATTAGTTAGAGGGAGAGAAGTTATGCAGAAAAAGAGAGTGATTATTGTTAAAAAAGAGAGATATGATAGAAAAAAAGTATGTGCTAAACTAATAATGGGAACATCTTGAGATTGCATGGATGAGAATCAAAATGAAACTAAGAAAGAGAGAACACAAAATTAGAGGGAGTTGACAGTACAAGTGTTGAAGATTTTGGATTGCATGATAACTAGTGGTGTTGTCATCAATGCCAAAGAGGGAGATTGCTGGAAACTACAATTGGAATAATTGTTATTTTGTCATTGATGTCAAACCTAATGGTAAGATAGAGTGTCAAAATACTAGAGAGAAATTTACTAATAGTGTAGTGTGCCATATCATTTGATTGATGAAGAGGATTTGAAAAGAAGAGATAACAAGGTGAGCTAGTGATGTTGATGAGTGATGAGAAGTTAAGTGTTATGGAAATGCAATGGGCACTTGATAAATTATTCCTTGACAAGATAATGCATTGTTCAATCAATAAATGAAGTAAAGAAGATAGTTGGATGAATCTTATAGTTGGAACAAGTTGAAAGGATAAGCTTGATCAAGTATCAGTATTGGTCAGTCAATGAAGGAGTTTAAGCAGAAGATTAAGGAACTTAAGTTGAAGCTGAGTGATAGCTATTGTTGACCAAATGTATGAAGAAGCATTAGTAGTGACCATGTAGAGTAATGATCAAGTGAGCTAGTTGATGTCAAGTGAGACAACATAGTGTATGCTGAGCTACATAGTGATGACCAAGTAGAAGAACGCAGTGATTGTTGAGTGACAACAAAAGTTACAGTTTGTGAAAGAACTGAGATTGAGGTTGACACATTTGAAATTTCAAATTATTCAAAGCATGTGGAAGATAAGGATTGATGCATGATGAGAGTTTGTTAAGCAATCAATGACAAGGATTTGATCATAAGTTTCCAAAAGGAGAAGGAAAAAAAATGATGAAAGGATTTGATGAATTTGACCTAACCCTAATATCAATGATGATGTTTAAGCGATAAAATATCAAAATTATATATTTAAGGAGGCATAAAAGATGATTTCTAAGGGTTGTTCATTGTTGACTAGCAAGATTAAGAAGAAGTTGCAAAGATAAGAGTTTGATGAAGTGTGATTGCTTGAGGAGATGCCAAGAAAATTAGTGATGGAGATGTGAATGGTTGTCAATTAATGAACCAACATATTAGCAGATGGAGATATCAATTTGCAAAGTGAGGTGTATTATATAGATCAAATCTATAGTTACATTCTAACCATTGTGGCAGTAAAATTCCTTTAATCAAGGTTGACCTAATAGTCATTTTATTAATTATTTAATCAAGGTGACATTCCAATTGAATGATCCAAAGTCCTCTAACCAGGACACTCGTAACAAGGTGATTAAATCCTTTAATATGGTTACATTTAATAGTGTATTGTATAACCTTTAACAGGGTTGGCTCTTAATCGAGCTCACTTCAAAAGAGTGAACAATTGGTAGCATGTTACTTAATGGTTTTTCCCAAATTAGGTTTCCACGTTAAATCCTATTGTCAAAGTGTTATTTACATGTGTGGATGTTATCTTATGCATGCTATTTTTATAGTAGTTTATTTACTAACAATCAACACATATAAGAAACATAGAGTTAAGTAATTGCATGAAAAGTTTATTTATTGATGATTTGCTATATTGACCGAGTTGTTATGAGATTGATTAAATTGTTTGAAGTTAGTAAAAGTTGAATTGATGCATATGGACCTGAGGATAACTAATTCACCCCCCTCTCAGTTATTCTAAATCATTTAACAAATTGATTTGTGAAAGAATATCTGCCAAAAATTTAGAGGAAGTGAATATTTGATGAAGTCTACAAATTACAGTGTGAAGAGAAGGTAATCAATAAAATATACTTCTATAGATTCAAAAAATTGATAAAGATTATGTTGTTTGTTGAAAATTCAAAGAGGTTAGGTGAGATTGGGATGACATCAAGGTACATAATTCAAGGTTTTAGTGCTCACTCATGGATTCTGAATTTTTTTTGGAGCTAACTAAGGTTAACACATTTAGGTTTTTTTCACTACCTTAAGAATAGTATAAAAGGGATTGAAATATCTATGTTTGGTGAGAGTTTGTGAGATATTTTTGTTGTGGTAGTAGTACAATATGTGAGAGGAATCAAGAGAAGAAAATTGGTTAGGAACTTAGTGGACCTGTCATGCATTGAGTGCCACATTCTAATTCCCTATCACCTATTGATTTTAGTAGGTTGACAAGCTCAATCCCTTAACAAGGCCACTCTAAATAGGGTGTGAAGGATAAAAATAGGTTTGAAGAACATAAACCTCTAACAAGATGACTCTCAGAATGATTTTTGAGTCTGTTAACTAGGTAGATCCTAAAAAATCTTTATTGTAATCTCCTTATAGGGCTAAATACTCTTAACCATATATATCCTTAACCAGGTGGATGTAATGCTCCTAATATGACAACTTTTTACTACACTAATGGGAATGTATTGGTATAAATTCCTACCATGGTTTTTCCCTCTAACAAAGAGTTTTCACATGAAAAATACTTGTGTTAAAGTGTTACATGTGTGGATGTTTGATTTACTTCGATACTAAATTGTTGATTCCATTGTATGTTACATCTTATGGAATTTAGTAGTGAAAATACTTAGATTTTTGGTTACACGGATTCACCTCCCCTGAGTACCTCCTAGCATTAACATTTGATATTAGAGAAAGGTTCCCTCCCTTAAAAAAGCCTAATAGCTTGGGGAAGATCCTTGAAGGATACATGGATTCTACTAGATATGTGACAAGTCTTGAAGATCAACTTACGAAGGCTAAACATGCAATTAAGAGGTTGAAGGATCAACTAATACATTGAAGAGAAAAGAGGAAAGGTTTATATGACTAATTGGAAGCATACAATAGCACTAAATTTGAGGAACTTAAAGCCCTAGAAGCCTTATCTCAAGAAAATGAGAAATTCCATAAGGACAAGAAGAATACCAGGAGGGAGTAAGAATCTTTGTCCATCAAGATGGGTCAGGAAATGGAAGCTAGAAAAGATGATGAGGAAGCAAGAAAGTTTGCAGAAGATTGCTTAAAAGCTAAGGACCAAGCCTTGAAGGATAAGGAACATTAACTCATAAAACTTGAACAAGAAGTTGTTACCTTGCATGCACATATTCATGAATGAGGAAATATAAGATCTAAGAGGAGAGTTCAACAATTTGATGATGAACAATGAAAGTTTGGTAAGAAAGAATGAAAGATTGCAAAATGAACTAGATGCTACAAACCATTTTTGGAAGAAATTCAATGGAAGTTATAAAAATTTGGGAGAGCAATTTAGGAATCAAAAGATGCATGGTGAGACTCATGGTCTTGGCTATATAAGCTTTGATATTAGAGAATCATCTAGATCCAAGAACGCCAAACAAGATGACAAGTCTCTGCCCAAGGTGAAAAAGACAAAAAGCATAAAAACATATTTGTTTTAATTATCAAATGGTAGGATATACAAAAAAATATATGAAGGAATAGCCTTGGTACTCCTACATGCCCAATTTGTCATGAGTTACATCATACTACTAGAGTTTGTAGAAATAAGCCAAATGTGTTCAATTGTCATTGTTATAACTGCAACATGTTTTCTCATAAAGGTAATGAGTGCATTACAAGATTGAACAATCAAAGGACATTTGTGAACTTTGAGAGACCTTATCAAAGTGAGAATATGTGTGATATTACATGCTCACATTTCCACAACCATGGCCATATGGAAATCAATTGTAGATTAAGGACTGAAAAAGGTAATGTTGGACCTTAGAGATCCACTGAGATGGAATATTTTCACCATCACAAGATTGGACATGTAGAAAGTTCATGTAGGACAAAGAACAAAGGAAAGAAACAGATAAATTAGGAAAATGACAAGAAGGGAAAGCCAATTGCTACGATTGGGGAGACAAAGAATTAGATGAGAAAGGTATGGATCATGAGGGATGAGTATAAGTCATTGGAAGGGTTTGCACCTCCATTGGGTGTAGATAATTCATCTGCTAACTAACCTTGCATTAACTTAAGAGGAGTTTCATTGTCAAATCCATTTATGAACCCACTAGATGCATGTGCAATAGGTTTTACCTGCATAATTGGATGTATAATGATAAGATCAAATATGAGACATGATGAGATGATTTTCTTTATCATGATTATGATTATTTTAGTGAATTTTTACTAGGTTTTCTAAATTGGAAAAATATTTAATGTTGATGTATGATAGCTGATAAAAGGTGCTCTTGAATTGACTTTTTACTCAAACATTTAGAGAGAAATCAGAAAAGAAATATAGTGATTTCTTGGGTTATTGAAGTGATCCAAGCTATCGAATGAAGAATTAATTGAAAATTTAGTGTAAGTTTGTGTGTTGTGGTCAAGTGCTCTTCAAGGAACCCTAGTTTTATAGTCTCAAAAGGTATTTATTAAATCTTGAATCTTGAATTATTTTGAGAATCATACCTACTCCAATGTTTATTATTTTTATTGAGGGATCTCACCTAAATTCAATAAATACCCTTTCAAATCAATAGAGGTCGACCTGATGGGTGCCATATCTAGTGTGCCCTACAGTGTCATGCATGTTAAAGACATAAGAGCTTAAATACATTGCAAGGTTAAAATCCTAGGTGCCACTGCTATCTTTGATCAGTATAATGAGTTGAGTGATGATAACCTAATGTTGAAGGATGAGTATAAGGTTCTAGAAAATAAAATTTTGACACACACTATTCAATTCCTAGGAAATTTAGAAGATGAACATATTAAGTATGTGATCAATTGAGTCCATATAGTTCTTTTGGTTGGATATACCATACAAGATCACAAAGGAGGAAATAAAAGTGGTTATTGGTTATTGTTCTACTGGGGAAGTCCCCATTGTCAGAATAAATAAAAAATATGAGGTCACCCAATCAATCAAGTCTAAGTGGGATAAGAGAGTTGGGACTATAAATGGTATCACTAATCTGACTTTGAGATTATCCTCAATGATCATCGAGTACAAGATATTTTGATCTAGTAGGATGAATAACATACCAGTAAGTGCTATTCTAATTTCATAATAGATGGTCAAGGAGAATATTAATTTTGACCAGTGTGAAGCATTGAAGGAGAAGTTATGCCTGAACTTGGATAAGATTGAAACCAACAAAAGAACACCTTTCAACTATGAACATATATTGATGAGTTTGTTCTTTTTTTTTTAAACAAGATTTCTTCCAGGGCATTGGAAGTGTTGCATGAAAATTGGACACCCTAGCATTAGTGTAGATTAGAAATTGTGTTACAATACTAGGAAACAATTTTACTAGTGTAGTATGGGGACATTTTAAGGATTTCAAGTAGAAGATGCATTAAAGAGAGAGAATTCCATTTTCTATGGTGGAAAAATATAAATATTATATTTATTTCTTGGTAGAAATTGATACATGTTTGATGAAGGTAGTAGAACCAAGAACTTCTTTGGTAATGCCAATGGTTTATGAAGTAGAGGTTGATTTATTGATAGCCCATATGGAAGACTTACTGTCTAAGCCCAAATATCTAAACGTACCAAGTTTTGGAACATATGAGGAAAAAGATAAGGAATTTCATAGAAAGCTCAATCCATTGGTGATTGAGAAGAAAATAAGAAAGGAGGTGGAAGAACTTGCTATCAAGCATGGTTTTACCAAGGAGTAAATTACACAAGAAAGAGAAAAACATGCATCTCAATAGGTTAGAATGCTAGGTATTACCAGAGATGAAGAAGTGGAAGTCATTTCTTCAACCAGGAAAAACACAACTAGGAGGAAGACAAGGAGTCAAATAATGGAGAAGGAAAAAAACACTCCACTAGTCAAAGTGTACACAAAGAGCAAGAGAAAAACCACTAATGCCAATAAACCTGGGCCCTCAAAGAAAAGGAAGAAGTTGAACTAGTTGAGACTACCAGAAGGAGGAAGAAGGAAAATGTGCAAAGGGAAAAAATTGATTGATCAAGATGAAGAACAACAAGAGATGGGAGAAAGTGGGAAGAAGTCTAAAGTGGTTGGTGCTTCCACAATGAAGAGTATACAACTAGAAAAAAGTCTAGTAGAGGATTTTTGTAAGACTCAAACAAATTAGCTAGTAACACCATTTAATAAAAAATACTAAAATAACTAATCTATTTAACCCTACAAACAACAAAAATGAAAGCATAATCAATTAGAAATGATCAAATAACTAAACATGCAGTCTGAGAGATTATTCAAGCCTTTGTTGCTTCTCTTTATTTGATATGAAGTGTGCACTCAGTTATGAATTCAGAATCACTTAGACTCTGAGCTTCGAGAAATGTGATAAAAGATATGATTCCAAATGATAGCAAAAATGACAAAGGTTTGATACCCGATTGATTGGTAAGAGGGTTGCTTATATAGAAAACTAGTTTGAAATGAGCAATCAAAATCAATAAGAGAAAATAATGATTGACAAATGAGAAGAGATGAGACTCAAGAAAAACTTAGAAGGTTTCCAAACCAAATTGGAAAATCAAAAGATAAAATCTAAAGATGTTCTTAATTATTGGAGATAAAAAGTTCTCAAAAAACTCTGAAAAAATAGAAACCTTTCAAATAGAAAAATCAAGTTTTCAGTTTATGAGAATATTCTAATTTTTAGAATTCATAGTTCTTCATAAATTTATTTTTTAAGATTTTAGAGGATTTAATTGAATGTAAAAAAAAATTAAATAAGAAAGATAGAATCAGTAGAAATGAAATGAAATAAAATGAAATTAATAGGAAATTGGAATTGATGTGAAATTATATTATTTTTATAGAATTAATTTAATTAAGAGTCTAATTGAATTAGTTAATTTAAATAAGGCAAGAGCCTATAACACAATGGTAAATTGTGAGCCTCTTAGGTTGGAGGTCTTGGTTTCAAGTCTACTCGAGCTTAACATATAAACAAATAATAATAATAATAAATACTCTAGGCTTTGGCCCATTATCTATCAAAATGAAATATCAATTAATTTAAATAATCAATGACAATTATTTAAATTATGAGATTTTAAAAATTAATTTTAATTATCCAATATTGATGAATTTAATTAAATAAATTTAATTATTTAATTAATTTAGGAGAAATGATTAAATGATGCAAAGATTCAATTTTTGGAGAAAATGAGATGATTAATTAACAAATAAAGAACCATTAATTAATAGTAAAATAATTAGTGCATTAAATGTGTATTCACCAGTATGTCCATTTTTGGTGTCTACAATAAGTAAGTATCATCTCATTGATAAATTGTTGATCAAGTAGAAAAATAGGGCATCATGACAAATGCTAAAAGATACTATGATAGTCTTAAGAAGGATAAGAAGAAAATATTTGAATATGTTGTTGTGTTTAGTATGAATAAGCTAAGCTAAGCATTTATAGCGTTGCATGGCCAAATGCCGACAAACCATTTTTCAAGGCAAAGAAAAGGTTTACTTGATTATCGAGTGGAGAATCCCAACTAGTTCAAGATGAAATTGAGGAAATAGTTAGAAAGTTTTTGAAGTTAAATGGGAAGAAGGAAGAAAAATAGGTTCAAGTAATTGATGATGAATTGGAGAAAGAAGAAGAAGAAGAACCAAAGTTCACATATAGAGATGAGGGATGGAAGATAGGAAATATGAAGCTAACTATTGATAGCATTAACATCCAAAAATATTGAGAGGGACCAATGGATGTATCAGACATGGCAAGGATAGATCAAATAATGAAATAATTATCGATTGAAGATACCAATATCAATATTCCTACTGGAGAGAAGACGTAGGAAATAGAGAAAGATGCTTTTAGTAATGATGAAAAAAAGGATGAGAAGGCACAACTGAAGAGTGCAAATCGAAGAGGAAATGAAGAATCCAAAAGAAGTAGAGAAAGATATTGGAGACATGGGAAAATAACAAGACGATGTTATTGAAACATTATCTACATTGAAGATAAACAATATTGATGGTGAAGATAACCTATCTATTATCAAAGGGACAATTGATCTAAGTACTATGAGCCCTAAATAAATGATGAAATGTAGCAATGTAAATTAAATGAAAAGCCAAGAGAGATTAGAAGAAGAAGAAGAAGCAAAAAATCATTGAATCTTTTGGAGATATTTTATCAAATCTAGTGTTAGATACAAAATTTGAGGTAAGGGGAACACCTATTGAGAAATTAGGGTAGTTAGTGTTAACTACTTGTTAGAAAATGAAAAGTCTTGAGGAAGTTTTCATACAAAGTATGGAGTGAGAATATGAAAATAAAATATCTAATAGGTTGGCACAGAAGATTGTATTGAACCAAGTAACATTGATTGTAGGAGTCAATCAATTGAAAGAAGCATTGAAAATGGGTGGTAAGATATTCACTTCTATTTTTTATTATGTAAATTTTGTTAAGTATGTTGATAGGAAGGATATGAAGTTCAGAAAGGGCTTAGGTTAATAATTGCTTATTTTGATCCTATTGAGAATATTGCAATATAGTCAATTATACACTCAAAATTTACAATAGTGAAAAGGAGAAGTGGATTTATACTTGGATAGATTTGAAAAGTCAACTAATTCCTAAAATTGGCATTTTGAAAAAGGGAGTCAAGGAAGATGAGGTGGTTTGGGCCTTACCAGATATGGGTATTATGGACACCTTAGAGGAATTGGTATATCATTTATGTGGTTAGATTGTTGTAATTTAAGAAATTCATGTGAAATTGACTTGTAGCTATTGAATTTCTTTTTTGATGAAGTGTTCAAAAGGCTTTAAGCCTATATAGGTAATACATTTTTGCATCTTTAAAATTTTGCACTTCTTTTTCATTGTTATCAAAGCGGGAGTAGTATAAGTAGAAAGTTTTGTATAGTAGGTAGTAAATGCAAAGCAATGTAAGGAGAAATAAATAGTAAGCTGCACATAGAGAGTTGAGTTTTAGCAAGTCAAATTTTTGGTTAAATTTTGTTTTCTGGGAAAATTAGATTTTCTTCAAGTGTTTCCATCAATACTAAAGGGAGAGATTTTTGGCATGATGATGATGTGTGATATGGTTAGAAGTGTCATATTATTTGGATCATAATTCTTGTGTTGTCATTTTTAGCAACCTGATGATCTACATGTCATAAATAAACTATACCAATAGACAAATTATTGAAATAGACATAATTGTTAAGGGTAGAGTGTACTAGGTAAAAAAAAAGTTAATCGCAATAAATTTGATGCATGGTAATATATTTGATTAACTATGATAAGCAGTTAATAGGATACATCTATTAAAGGCACGCTAATTGATTTGTAAAATAATATATATCATAAATTCAGAGGAAGTGGAGATTTTGATGCAGGAGCATCTAGAGGCATAAGGGAAATCTTGTGTCACCCAAAAAAATGTACTTAGACTTAGTTTCTGTTTCATGTGTTTTCATTCCTGGATACCCATTTGGGTCAAATAAAGGTTCCAACTCTCATAGTTCCACTATTAGTGTTCTAGGTTAGAGTTTTTAATCACCTTGGGATACGTGTAAATGCCAAAAAAATAGGAGTATGTAATTGAGCCATCATTTTGGTGAACTAGAAGGTGTAAATTGGTCAGATGATTATCATTGTAATTAAGAGCATTCTAGAAAAAGAATCAGGTCAAAAGGCCCCACGGTTTGAAAGATATTGCATTTTTTTTTAAATTTTTGGAGACATCCTAAGAATGCTTCAAAGTTAGGTTAGGGGCATTAAATAAGCTCGAACAAGGCCAAAAAATGGGGGATGAGCTAAGCTGTCCATAGGGATATAGAGCGCTTCGAGAGCTTTTCAAAAATGTAAACAGTTCGTCAATCGGAGCTACGATTCAAAAGTTATGCCTCCCGACAATTCAATTGCCGTTTTTGAATTCTTCTAATTTTGTGCCAACTTCTAATGCGACTTCTGGAGCCTTCTATTTGGTCGGTGGATGCCAACTAGCACTTTCTAGAATGTATTCCTAATCCTTAACCCTTCAGGGTCTTTTTAAGAACATTTCTGACATTGTAAAAGGTAGTTGGGAGTGGAGTTGAGAGAAGGTAATGGGAGAAGAATTTATCTCTAGATTTATACTATTGTAAGCCCATAGGGCATGTTTTGGAGTCTGTTTCTCTGCATTAAGTGTACTAGCATATTTTCATAGTTAATAAAATTTTCCCTTTCCTGTTGTGTCCATTCTATGCTTGGGTTGTGTCCCCATCAGATTTGATGGAGTTTGCAAGTCACAGTGCAAAAAATAGTTAACTAACAAAGTGTACTTCTATAATTTCAACAAGTTGGTAATGATTATGTTGTTTGTTGAAAAGTTAAAGTGCTTAGTTGAGTTTGGGCTAACATCAAGGCACATCATTTAAGGTTTTAGCACTTGCTCATGGAATTTGAACTCCTTTTGGAGTTGACTAAGGTTAACATATTTAGGGTTTTTCTACTGCCTTAAGAATAATATAAAATGGATTGAAAGATCAAGATGGGGTAACAATTGGTGAGATATTTTTAATTGTGGTAACAATACAATGTATGGGAATCAATCAAGATTAAAGCATTGGTTTAGAACTTATTGGATCTGTCATGCATTGAGTGCAATATTCAGATCACCTATCACTTGTTGATTTTAGCATGTTGACAAACTAAATCTCTTAACAAGATCACTACTAACAGGGTGTGCATGATTCTAACAGACATGAAGAGAAAAATCCTCTAACAGGGTACTCTTAGAAGAATTTCTAAATACCTTAACCGATAGATTCTAATAGATATATATTGTTTAGCTCTTAACAAGGCTAAATACTTTTAATTCTTAACTAGGTATACCTTTTTAACTAAGTGGATGTAATGTTATGAATTTATCTCTAACCAAGGCTTTTCACATGAAAAATTATTTTATTAAAATGCTTAATGTGTGGATTTTTATTTAATTTATTTTTATATTAGTATTTCCATTGCATGTTATATCTTGTGGAAGTTAGTGGTGAATGCATTTAGATTTTTGGTTATAATGATTCACCCCCTAGTGTCTCCTACTATTAACATGAATTATTGAGATGGGTAACCTCTTAGGTATTCTCAGCGTTTTACCTTTGTCAACATCACCTAGATACGATAACTGCTAAGTTTTCCATTTATTCTCATGAGAAATGAGTTCATGTGAAAAAATACTCATAAAAATGGGTCAATGAATTTTACTTGAAATACTGCATGGTTGAATCCTTATAACAATATTAGAATTTGCCTTGATGTGTAAAGTATCTCCTATTATTGACCAGTGAGCTTAAGGGGATTTATAGTGAATTGTTCACAAGGCATAACACTTTATGAAGGTTTTGTAAATGAGATTGCAAGAAGAGTGGGTTGAACCATGGAGGAAACTCCATAGTCAAGTGCACTCAAGTTTGAATAGTATTGGGATGGATGACATCCTAGGAAATCTAGGTGTTTAACCTTTGTGTGCATCACCTAGATAGAGTGAATTCTAAGTATTTCATCTATTCTCATGAGATATGGATTCATTTATTCTAATTTTGAGTTAAATATTCTAGTATTTCTAGTTTATTTTTAGTAAATTGTCTATTTAATTTTAATATTATTATTTAATAATTTATCATTTCAAGAATTAATTATCATTTAAGGTTGTGTGATAAACTCTTTAAATTAATTGTTATAAAATTGCTTAAAATACTAGAAAATGATGACATGGCACATCAAGCACTATGGAAAGATAGGAATATTTAAATTGGCAAAGCCACTAATCATCAATAGTCTCACATAATGTTAACCATTATACAAATACTTCATGCTAATGTTAGCTCTCAAGAATTAAGCCCATACTAATGTGCGTGTGGTCTTAGCAACTACTCACATATAAAATACTAGAAGGATTATATGCATGATGGTACACTATAGTCTACAGTACACCATGGTTGTATTGGGGTCTATAAACTTTGTACTATGCAAAAACAAAAGGTTGTAAAATGCTAGATTCTATAATCAACTATACTAGGGCCAAATTTGTCATAGGGGCATAATAATTTAGATACCCACCAAGGTAATATTGTGCATACCTAGTATAGTGGCCAAGTACTAATATATAGATCAAGTACAAATATGATCACATTAAATATATGTTATGTTTGGGAAAATTAGAAATTGGTATCTCAACTTTGAAAAAAAATAAAATATTAACTACCGATAAAAAGGTTACTGTAAATACATGAGCATAGGGCATGTAAGGGAGGTACCACCCTTATAAGATCCAATCCCTTAATCGAGTAGGGGCCAAGGGTAGCACACTCCAATAGATTCAAGGGCATCATCTGAAAAATAATTTTTCATTGCAAATCTTGATTGTTTCTGGTTAGTTCATAGATCTAATAATGATTATTTTGTGTATTTTTTTTCTTTAGAAGGCAACCCTATAAAGAAGGAATTATATTGGATTGAGTATTATGATGTACTATGAGAGTCTAATAGTTGTTGATTTACTTTTGGGTCTTGATTGATGATACTTGTGTGAGAATCTTTAAATGCTTTTATATTGAAAAATGTTGTAAAAAATTTAATAGTATATTGGATAGAGCTTGGGTAAGCACACAAAGATGTGGGGCCAATAAGGGTGTATAAGATGCAACTTTTTCCTGAAATCAATAAACTTTGAACTTCAACAAGAAGTTAAAGATACTTAGTGTTAGAATTTGGGGATGTGACAACGAAAAATGTTGTAGTACTATGAATCTAGTTTCTAAACTACTAATTTAATTTGAGAATGGTGGAGATCGATCCCCATTGAAGAGGGAGCACATAAAGTGGTCATATTTTTTTAATGAAAAAACATAACATACCATCTAGTGTACTCCCCTAAAATGTTAAAAAAAATTATTATTTTTGTTTAAATTGGTTTGGCGAGAAGTTATCTATCATCGCACACTTTATCCCAAATTTTTATGTTAGTTGTTTTATGAACATATGTTATTATTTTTGAATTTATAAAGTAGAGACATCATGAAAATGTGAAATATGAGTATGCTCTCCTAGAAATAATTGAAAACTAATTGAAAATCATTTTTTAAAAAGTGTATAGAGTGGAGTCTAGTTTTTAAATTTATTTAAATATTTTAAAACTTGATACATGAATCATAATCTATTCAAAAAATAATACTTGCTTGTTTTTGACAAAAATGGACATACTTGCAAAATAAATTAGGGATGAAAAGCTCAACATAGTTAGAATTCAAATAACATTATATAGATAGAGAGCTAATAGAGATCTCTATAAGATCCCTTTGTTTGATTTTGTCATTGCTGAACCACACACAAACCTTTGGGTTAGGTGCCCAAGGAAAATCCAAGCATTATTCTTGGTGTTTCTTAATGTAGTTAATAAGGAACATGCCATATATGATGTGCACTATATATGTGTCAAAGTACTATGTAATGTTTCATATTTCCCACATATCACATTGTTTCATATTTCACATATGGCTTATGACATATATAGTGTACACCAAATATGAAATATGCACAATTTAAAGAGCTCTCTCTCTCTCTCTCTCTCTCTCTCTCTCTCTCTCTCTCTCTCTCTCTCTCTCTCTCTCTCTCTCTCTCTCTCTCTTCACTCTCTCTCACCAATTCTCTTTCGCCCTCCCCTTCTCATCTCCTCTCTCACTCCCCTTCTCACCCTATCTCTCCCTCCCCTCTCTCCAACCCTCCTTATCCTATTTTCACCCTCTCCCATTCTCATCCTCACTCTCTTTATATCTTCCCTATCCTTATCTTATTATTTCTTTCCCCTTCTCAACATGCCATATGTGATGTGCACTATATATGCATCAAAATACTCTGTAATGTTTCATATTTCCAATATATCACATTGTTTCATATTTCACATATGGCTTATGGCATATATAGCGCACACAAAATATGAAATATGCATAATTTAAAGTTCTCTCTGTTACTCTTCCTCCACCCTTCTCTCTCCTATTATCCAATTCTCTCTCTCTCTCTCTCTCTCTCTCTCTCTCTCTCTCTCTCTCTCTCTCTCTCTCTCTCTCTCTCTCTCTCTCTCTCTCTCTCTCTCTCTCTCTCTCTCTCTCTCTCTCTCTCCCTTCTTATCCTATTTTCACCCTCTCCAATTCTCATCTTCACTCTACTTATCTCTCTCATATCCTTATCTTAGTATTTCCCTATCCCCTTCTCATCATCTCTGTCTACCCTTCTTATCATCTCTCTCTCTTTCTCCCAAGGGGTCGTAAGGGGCCCTAGGATAAATTAATATATCTTACAACCCCCTAGGACTATAATAACCCCTTAAAATACATTAATCTATAGTAAAAGTTCTTAAGGGGTCCTAAGATATATCAATATATCCTATGAATCTTTTTGATCCCTTAAGACCTCTTTCTATACATTAATATATGGTAAGGGGTCATATGGGGTCCTAGGATATTCCTAAGGGCCATATTAGGAATATCCTAGGACCCCTTACAACCCATTACCATACATTAATGTATGATAAGGGGTTCTAAGGGGTCATGTGATATATAAACACTAGTACATTTGGCCTCTATTTTCGATAAAAGTTTTCAACGAGAGGCAAAATTGGCTTGTGAACTTCTTCTTTTTTTGTTTATGCTCCCATGTTCATCGAAATAGGCACAAACATGGGATCTTGAAATAGTGACAAAAATGGGATTATATTTTAAAAAAGAAAGAAAGTTGAAACACATTTTTCATTGTTCGTGGGAGGAGGTGAGTTTGCAGATATAGGCACGGGTTCGCATACAAAGGTGGTAAGCTTTTTTTGAGGTAATGCATTGTAATGCATGAAAAAGTTGAGAGACCCATTTTGTATATACTTAGAATCCAACATTCTTTAAAATCCCTACATAGAAACCCCATAGCTGGCTAATTTAGGTGATTTATTTTCTGAATTATGCTTATTTTACAAATGGAATATCTTTTCTCCTTGCGCAAAACCCTCTAATTTTTTATAGGGCCAGAAGTGTATTGTTTGGTAGGGGATCCCTTGAAGACAGACCCAAACATTACCTTTTTAAACTCATGGGTGAACTTGTCCATCACAATTCTGAGCTCTCTTTAGCTAAATGTTGTCAACGGTCAAGGTATGCGATCATAATCAACCTTTCAAAGGGCTCCACACTTACTTCTCTCCACTTTTTCCTCCCTTGGGGTGTGGTTTACACAAATTTGAAGAAACCAATCACTGAAGTAGTGATGCAAGAAGAACATAAACCCCACAAAATTGTAGTAGTAAACCCTCGCCAAAGCAGAATCCCCACAAAATTGTTCTTCTCAAATATGACAAGGGTAACCTGAGAGCACTAGCATTATATTGTGATGTATTCCTCTCCAGTTTTAGTCAATTCAGATACTGACACTTGTTGCTAAGGAATCTGAATGGATTATGAATGGGTGATTTGACTTCTATCAGCATCACTAATGATATGGGCATTATTACCTAACTATTGATAGGTTTTCTAACTTTAATGCAAATGCCTCGTTCCATAGATGTTTTACTTCGTACGTTCCTCTGAAGATTGACTAGCAAACCTTTAATCTAGGGTAACCTGAGAGCATTTCAATGCAATATTTTGCATGATTTCAATTGAATAAAGCCTGACATTTGGTAAATAACATGGAGAGGTGTAGATAAAAAAATTCCAAGTTATTTTTAGGAACCCATGCAAGGAAAGAATATGCATTTGATTACTAGAATGTGACTAGTAAACTGTCATAGGGTAAGGTTATTGATTGTGTGAAGTTGCAATAGGGCTTTGTCCATTAGATGGGTGGTTAAAATATGGATATAATATTGTGAAAATATTATAATAAGAGTATATTGATGTGTGAAAGATCTGTATTAAGTCTAAAAACAATATTTTTGGATTGGATACAAGAAATTGTAGATTTGGAGTAGACTGTCATGACACGATAGCAAGGTATAAAACTTGTTTTTATTTCATTTGATTAAAGATATTTAGTGTGTCAAGATGTTTGGAGTTTTGAAAAATCAATAGAGATGGTTAAAAATTTCTTTAATGGTAGGGGTAAGGAAGATACTATATGTTAAGGTTATTAGATTGTTGCGTTAACCTATATGCTAATAGGAAAGTGCAAACTTGTCGAGTTTGAGTTATGGGAAATGTAAATGCTGATCACATCATGATAAAAGTGTCTTTAATGGTAGGTGTAAGGAAGATACTATATGTTAAGGTTACTAGATGGTTGCGTTAACCTATTTGATAATAGGAAAGTGCAAACTTGTCAAGTTTGGGTTATGGGCAATGTAAATGCTGATCACATCATGATTCCTTGTGATGTATTCCAAAGATGTAGCTTTTCATCATAATGAACTTGTGGAAGGGCTTAGTATCCTCATTAAGTCATGCAAACCCTGATTAGATTTGTCATGTTTTGTTGTGAAGGATGATTGGCCTGAAATAGGAGAGTGTTGTGGTAGGTTAGACAAATACAATTATGATGAATGTAAAGAATTAAATAGGGAGAGAGATAATGAACTATGAAAGAGTTTTCAAATGATATGTTAATGATGTTTTATGTGTATACAGGTGAAGATTGAGAACTAATCTTGTGATAGGGAATATGTATGAACACAAAATCCTTCAACCAAGTGAGAATAATGTTCTCATGCAAGTTGTTGGTTGGTGGATACAATGTTAAGGTTTGGTAATCCTATGGTCTTGACTGCAAGAGTTATGGATGATACCTCAAGAATATAATGTTTAAAATTGCTTATGTAAAATTGTTATCCATATTTTTATCAAGGGTTGCAATTTATCTCAAAGTTTTTCAATTGATATTGGGATTATTCTTTTTTTCATTTTGATAATGGATCATTAAATGTATTTGATTTAAAAATTCAAACGTTTAAAAGTAAAAACAATCATATTCTAGTTTATAGATTGTGAAAAACTAATATGAAGAATCATTTAAAAATAAATCATTAGTCCTCTTTCTTTGAATGTATTTACCATCCAAGTTCAAAATCTCATGCTCTCTAAGCAACATCTTGATCTTCAACTAAATCCAACATTGGCTCAAACCACTTGGCATCGAGAGTTATACCAATGCACCCTTTTTGTTTCTCCTACGTGTAAGAGACATCATTTAACTTGTAAGATTGTCTGAAAAGTTTATACTTAGATTTGAGTCCTAACTGATCCATGAAAAGATCACAAAAGAACTACCTTCCTCCATTAAGTTAGCCTTCCTCTAGAGGACCTCGTTTTATTCAAAATAGAAATTTGAAAAAGTAGGTTGAGACCTTGAAATGTTGCCTATACATATTGATAGTAGCAGAATGGGATAAAAGTATGTCGTGAGCAACTATGTCAGGTTCTGTTGAAGAGTTCCCTTGCTTACAAAAAAAGTGAGAAATTATTGAACATCTTCCAAGAGCTTGGATGCCAAGGTCATAACCATGGATAGAAAATCCCCTAGGCTCATTAAATGTGAACCAATGCTTCACTCTGTCTCCAAAAGCCTCAAAACAAGCCTTTGAATAATTGGAAAAATCATCACTGCAAAATGTAGAATACAACTATTATTATGAAATGGTTGCATGGGTGAGATTATATAAAATGAGTATAAATTTTTAGTATATGTTTTAAAAGTGTTATATTATAAATTCTAGAATGCTTTTCCTTTCCAGAAGTCTGTTCTTCATTTACCTCTTTGGCCTAGAGATGCCAAGATTTGCATTTGTAGGATTTACTTTCCTGGATATATCTATGGAAATTTCCTATCACAAGATATTCCCCTATTAGAGTAACTAGTTGTTTTGTCTATGTCTTAATTGATTTCGTTGATATATCTATGGAAATTTCTTGCCACTTCTCATGGAGGCATGTTGTACTGAGATGATCTAAATGATCTTCTACATTTTTTTTGTTCTCCAAATTTCTCCCAAATCTTATAGATGTTGAATATCTTCTTTACCCAATTCTATTCATAATTTTGTCCATACATTCATCCCCTATCCATCCCAATATAGTCTGGAGATTCCATGGAGCTACAACGAACATGATCACCACCTTAAATTCCTTCAACACATATTTTAATATCTGGAATCCATTGCATTTTGTGTTTGTGTAGGAATATTTTTAGCTAAAAGAATATTATTCTTGACAGTTTGTTTTGCTTAGATAGCAATAGATGACAATAATATCACCAACTGTATATTTTTTGGGTATTAGTTTTATAAATAATTGTATCAGTTGTTGGTGGTTGTGTACACTATAACTAATAGCCATAAGTTTTATCTTTGGGAAAGCAATTATTTGTCAGGGAAGTTATGATGATTTTAGCCTTCCCTGTATTGAAAAATTAAATAAATTATAATACCAAACCTTTAAGAAAAGATACATTTATTAGTATTAACTGTGTTCAATTCCTATTATTATTTCTTTTACTGTAATCTTGTAATGTAGAATCAATAGAAAACTAATGCATACCTTGTTGTCTCTTGATGTTTTTTAATGATAAGAATTATGTCACTTTGATATGGTTTATATATCAAAATGTTTTTGAACATATTTTAACATTTTAGTTGATTAGATCATAAAGTACATTGATTAATTGGATATAATCTTCTCATTCAGTTTTGCACTTAAGTAATATTCTTAAGTTTCTCTTTAACCCAAAGAGTTCACATTTGTTTTTTCCATCGTTCACAACCAATTCTTTTATCTCAAAGCCAACATACTTATACCTAAGGCTCAATTGTTTCTATTATGGTTATATTATAATTATAAATTTTGCATGCTTCTATATCTGACATAGGTGTTTATGAATGTGGTGCTCAATGCAATATGCCATGGGTGCCTCTAGTCAATTTATATACTAATCACCAATCTTCTTGCTTTATAGATGTGTGCATGTCTTACTCTTTCAACAGCATCTGTATAATCTTCCACTTGTTTTGGTAGAGATGATTTTTATGTGAATTGAGATGCCTATACATTGGAGTATTTTTTGGCAGAGACGTTGATTTTTATCATCTATATTGCTATTTATTAATATTTTCCCTATTCTCATTATAGATCTATTTGTTTCATGTATTGCTGATTGATATCAGTCCCTACCATAATCAATGATTATATTATTATTGGTGATGTAAAGATATTCCTAATTGGTCTTGTAAAATAACTGAGGAGAAACAATGCAAGGTTAGATAATAAATGATTATTTTATAATGTGAATATTAATGAGTGTTAAATATTAATAGATTTATATATTGTTTTCAATCCAACTATCACCCTACCAAAAGGCATCTTGATTATTAATGTTGGATGTTCTTTTAATACACTTGATATAGAATCTGTAGGTTGCAAACAAATCATCCTTCTTCCACCCATGAGTCATTCCATTCAAGAAAAACCATGTCTGATGATATCAACGCACAACAAAATAGGGAGACAATTGCTAGACTGTGGTCTAACTTAAAAAGAAAAGGTGATAGAAAATGTTATTGTCCTTGCAAAAATTATAAGGGCTTAAAGACTCGAAGATATCTAATCAAAATAGCCAAGGAACATTGGAGGTAACTGTTGGAAATGTTTTAGAATAACTAAGGGGCGGGGGGGGGGGGGGGGGGGGGTGAATCAGTTATCCAAAGTCCAAATGCCCTAATAATACTTTTTCACTAATTATAGTGAGCCCATTAAACTATTCATCCATCCAAGCTTAAAACAACCATCTTAGCAAGTTACAACAAATCAACATGTAGGAATAAAATATGCAAGATCAACACATGACACAGTGATTTACGTGGAAACTCGATTCGGGAAAAACCACCAGTAACATGCTACTCAATTCTCACTCTTCTGAAGTGATGCCCTGTTAAAGACCTGCCCTATTAAAGGCTTACAACACACTGTTAAATGTGACCTTGTTAGAGGATTTCACCATACTGTTAGGAATGGGCCTGGTCAAAGGACTTTGGAACATTCACTTGGAATGTCACCCTGTTAAAATATTTACAACATGGCTATTAAACTAACCTAAGTCCATAGGATTTATACTAACTGTTACAATTTCTAGAGAGTAACAATAAGAGCTTTTGATCTGATACAACTCACAACATATCTTACAGATTTCATATCACACTTTAGTTCAATCCTTTGCTTGGCTTCAATCACTGCGGCTCTAATAGCTTGTCTTACTTTCAAGCTTCGTCTCCTTTAGTCTTCTTGCTCATCATACCAATGCAACCATCTCTGTGGTCATCTATCGAAACAAAGTTTCTATGCTCTCTTCCTCCTTAGCACCTTCTTTAGCACTTCATGCTTTCATACTTGACCAACTCTCTTTGCTTCGTGACCTTATGACTCCTTAAATAGAAATCTGGAATACTTTTCCCACTCGATTCTCCCTCTCCAACTTTAGGGTTTCCATACAATGTATCTGTCCCATATCTCATTTTTATCTAGAAACTTCATCTAGAATCTAGTTATATTTGCCAAAAATGTTTTACATATTCTTATCTTCTATTTGGTTCACAAAGTTCTAGATAACAACCATGTCGGCTCAGATTTGGCGAACCTTTGACTTTTCAAAATAATGCAATAGCTTGACACTTTTGACTTTCTGATGCTCGGCACATGAACAAAACTCGGCACTTGATCTTCACTTCGCACTTGATCTTTACTTGGAACTTGATCTTCACTCAGCACTTGATCTTTACTTGGCACTTGATCTTCACTCGACACTTGATCTTTACTTGGCACTTGATCTTCACTTGGCACTTGATTTTACTCAGCACTTGATTTTTACTCGACACTTAATCTTCAAGTATATTATGAATACATCACTTTATCATTGTCTTAACTGATCTTTGCACTTCATTCCAAAACCATAACTCAACCTTTCCCTTAGGTGCTTTTGTTACATCTTATTGATTCCTCATCAATCAACTAAGTGATAGTGCTTGGATCTTATAAGCAATTTCCATTCCAGCAAATAGTAGGTTTGACATCAGTGACAAAATAATGATTGAACACATTCTGTAGCAACAATATCTTTCATACAATGATCTATTTCAATCAGATTACAACAGTAGCATGGTCACATTGAAGGGGGAAACAAATTTCATCCATTGGTATGTATTTTAATAATTTATAAAATACACAAGACATGATTTTATGGTGACATCATGGTCATGGTTAATATAAGGTCATCATTTTGATATAGGCCAACCACCCTGGGTTTCATGTTATGGACCATGCCAATTCAGAGAATGTGGATTCCGAAATGAGGGAACATGGAGGTGTGAATATAAAAGTAGAAGGTAATGATCCAATTGAAGAAGATCACGATGATGAATAAGATCACGATGATCAAGATGATGATGATGATGATGATGATATTGACACGAACCTTGATGTACCTATACTTGAGAAGGCACATGAGCCCTTATACGAATTCTCCCAAACAACTCTTATTGCCGCTATATTGTTGTTGGTGAACTTGAAGGTTATGAATGGTTTACCCAATGTAGCAATGAAACATATGTTAAGGTATGTAATCTTTTCTCATTTTTTTAGTTGTAATTCCCTTACAATTAACATTGAACAAATTGTGTAGCAATTAATATTCTTTATATTAACAAATTATATTTTTTTTCATAGGTTGATAGGTGAGTGTTTTTTACCACCATCAAACATTCTACCTTGCTTGTACCAAGAATTAATTGCCATTATGAAAGATATTGGATCAGAGTATCAAACAATACATGTATGTCTGAATGATCATATTATATATCATAAACAACATGAATTTGCAACACAATGCCATGTTTGTCATATTAATAGATATCAATTAGATCGAAGACACTTTTTCCACAGAAATCATAAGTAACAAATTACCGAAAAAAATCTTTTCAATGGGAAAGATGAGACTGCATCAAAGCCACAGAGAATGACACCTCGCATATGGAAGTTGGAATATAATAAAATAAATTGCAGAGGTAATGTCATTCCATCTGATGGCTTTTTGTTTGAAATTCATATTTTGATTTTGTTTACTAACGATCTAATTGATGCTCCTGAAGGTCACCAAGGCATTAACGACCAACTTCCAGAAGGAGTAAAAAGTTATCTTACAAAATTTAGTAGGTTATCGTACTATGAGCAACTTCCAATCATGCATTTGTTTGATCCTATGCATATTGGAAAGAATGTAATAGAGACATTATGGAAAATCTTGGATGGAAGGCATGACAAAGAAAAAATTGTCAAAATTTGTAATGACATTGAAGAATCCAACCATGCAATGAAAAATTTCATTCAATCAAATAGCAATCAAGACCAGATTGATACAAGTGGCCTTAGTTGGTTATTGTCAGAGTAGCAAAGCAATGCTATAAAAGAAGTCATAAAAAAATATGATTTCCCACAGGATTTGTTGCGAACATAAACAATCTCATATCAAAGAAAAGTGTTGGTGTAAATAAGTACTTTACTATTTACACTTACTTAAGTTTACTTAGGTTAATGCATTATTTAATTATATTGCATTAATTTATTATTTTTATTTGTGAGACACTTAGGAGTTTGCACACCTTGTGATTTGTCATGTTGACAACACAGGAGTATGCAACTTTATTTGAGCACATGGTGTCTACAACACTGATTTGCGTGTCCCACCTTTGTAGGCTCATCCTCACATCACTACACTTACTTTCGTGCTTAATGGAGGATAATCCATATCTGTTGGACATGTGCTTGGTTGTATGACACTTCATGGTGCTAACTTCTATGCATTCTAGAAGCTCTCCTGAGGCCTTTATATTCAAGTACTCCTAGTGTACTCTTAGTATCAGTTTATTGAATACATTGTTATTCTGATCATACTCTCTCCATTTTTTTGGTCTACAATTGTGCTTGTGTATGAGTTCTTGGGTCTTGGGTGAATTTTTCCCTTAGGCAAATTCTTACATGGTATCAGAGCTTGAGAACTTTCTCTTCACAAGTCGTTCGAGACCTCTTGCTTGCTTCATCACCTCAGCCTAAATCCGAAGTGCTACAGAAATTGGGAGTGTCTAACACCAAATCTGACCTCGCCATTGCATCCGAAATGTTGAATCGATGAAAATTGACTATAAGCACGCTTACTTTGGCCTATAGTCAACCGTGAGGCAAATTTTTTTTTGCAAATTGGAACCTGGAAGCCCCGATTTGCGGTATGGGTATGATCTCTTGCAGATCTTATTAATTATTTTTCAGATCTGAGCATTATCTCTTCTCTGCAATTTCTAGCATTTTCAAAATTATTTCTGGTTATTTTCGAAATTATTAGTTTTAGATTTAAACCAGGTAGAGAAAAAATTTTCTCGAACTGGGCAATGACACCTCGGCTCGGTACATTATTTGGGTGGAAGTATTTTATTATTTCATAGGTTATTTTATTACTCTATGGGCTAACAAATCTGGCAGGCCCGCATCTGCCGGCGTTTCACCCCGTTTTCTGTGAAATTCGGTGATCATTTTCGAGAGCCAACCCACAACATTTTGGCTAATAAATACCAAACCGGTAGCCAACCCTGTCGATAGGCAGATTCCAAACAGAACTTGCAGAATCAATTTCTTTACACTCTACAATCACTGTCTTTTAAATAGCTAACTCCACTCGCTTCCCACCAATGTGGGATAATACCACGACCTTCGGCGACTATTAATATAGTCTGACATCGTAAACAAACCTTTTTTGGTGACGTACAAACTCCGCTGATAGTAGACAACCACACTTTCGCGCAGTCACCATTGACTCCGCCCCGCTGACAAATCAACATTCACTCAGCGGACCATGCCACTTGTCAGCCTACGTGGACAACACATTGTGACTCGGTGACTGTCTTGCACAGTCAGCAGACAGCGTAATGCCCAGTCAGTGCCCAGTCAACCCACCGTACGCCGTGCCATCCAATACGTCAACATTTTTTGTACAATCGTACGGTTCCAAACAACATCCATACAAGTTGTACTACTGACGTCATCCAAGGGGCCGCTTTTGCTGACGTCATCTGTTCACTAGATTAAATTTGACGCCCATCTGAACATCATTTCTAAGCATTTTTGAACTGCAGTAATGGTCATTTGACCATCAAATTTTGACTCGCAATTTCTCCTCTAGACCCCTCTCCAGATTGCTTTTCAGTCTGGTAACCTGACTTTGCAAGCTCGTAACTTGGACATCCGGACTCCGATTTAGGTGCAATTTTTTTTGAAATCAGGTAGAATTTCTTGAATTTTCTAGTGGTGGTGGTGTTTTCTAGTTTTGGTGCATAGATTTCGCAAAATTTGCATTTCTTGGTGACTGTACCTGCATAATCCTGCATTTTGCAACTTCAGAAGCTCTGTACGGGCACATCTAGTCACTTTTTCAGGTTTTGTTTTTTTTGAAAGTGCATATTTTTTTGTCTACTTTCTAGATCTGAAGTTAGATTCTAGGGTTTTGTGGAAAAATCTCTCACTTTTAGAATTAGGCCTTCTTTGGCATTGTAAGCTTTCATTCTTTTTCAGAATTGTTGTAAAAATAAGCTACAGTGCTTAAGTGACAGATTTTAGCCTTATAAGACAGTTGTAAAAGCAAAATCAGAAAGTCCACTTTGTTCATTTTGACAAGTGTTCCATTGTAAACACACTACTTATAAAGTGCCAAAGCATCTCTTTTGGGGGGGTCTTTTGATTGAGTGAAAACGGGAGGGTGTACAGTGTTCTTGTGTCTCTATTTTGTGCTCTTTCATTTCTACATCATGGGTTTTAAATGTCCTCCTCTAACTTCACGCAACTATTCTACATGGAAAGATATTGCATGGAGTAGATTAATGGAAAAAGGATATAGTTTATATGTTGATGGTACAATTACCCAACCTACTGATGCTAAAGAACTCATTGATTGGAAAAGACAAGACCAACAAGCTTTAGGTGTTATCAGGAGTTGTGTACATAGCGATCTTCTCTTTCACATTAAAAATTGTTCAGAATCTAAGGAAGCTTGGGATAAACTTGAATAGTTGTATGGTAAAGTGGATGAAGAAAAGGGATTTCAAATTGAAGATGATCTACTTCTCTTAGATCCTAAAAATTATGACTTAATTCAGGATTATATCATCAAAGTCAATGAGTATAAGGCACTTCTAAAAGATTGTGGAAATCCCATGAAGGATGACAGGTTGATTCATCACATCCTGAAGCGGCTACCTTCTAAGTACGCCAACTTTGTTTCGAGTTTTAATATTCACAAGTTAACCATGGGATCTGCTTACCAGAAGCCTTCCTTTGATGGATTTGTAGACATGTTGATTGTTGAACAATCTCACTTGGTGGATTTTGGACTTCTCAAGTTATCTAAGACCAAAGCCTTGGTGGCGAGTGATGCTCAGAAATCTAGTCAAGGGGAAAAAAACAACAACAAGAAGAAGCAGTGGAAGAAGAAAACACAATCTAAGACACAACATGACTCCTCTCACAAGGTGGTTCTTCTTCAAATAAGAAAGGAACTAATGAAAAGAAGGACAAACTCTTTTGTTCATACTATAAAAAACCAAATCATGACGAGCATCATTGCAAGACAAAAAGAATCGATGAGTTAGAAAATCTACTCAAGAAGAATAAGATTCAAGTGCCAGGTACTTCCAAGGATTCTACTCCAACCTCTTCAAAGGGTAAAGGTCAAGCACTTATGGCACACTCCAATTCTTCTTCAGAATGGATACTTGACTCAGGTGCCTCTTACCACATGGGTTCTTCAAAGGAAGACTTTTCTTCATTGGAGCAGTCAAAGGTACCACACATCTTCGTGGGAGATGATGCTAAAATGGAAGTTGAAGGGAAAGGACATGTTGAAATGGAAGATGGGGAATTCAAAGATGTTCTCTATGTTCCAAATCTAAGTTCCAATCTACTATCATTTTACCAAATCACTCACCTTGGAGATGGTCATAAGGTTGAGTTCCTTCCCGATTCAGTGATGGTGCACAGTCTAAAAGATGATTCATTGGTAGCAGTTGGGAAAGTCAATGATGACACGAGGTTATATTCCTTCTCCCATTCTATGCCTAAGAGTTCTTCCCAAGCCTTGTTAACTCACTCTAATTCAAACAAAAACTTATGGCATGAGCGGTTTGGTCACCTTGACTTCCACTCTCTTCAGGAACTTTTCTCAAAACGCATGGTCAAAGGTCTACCTACTATCAACTTTTCTAAGGAAGAATGTTCATCTTGTTTAGTGGATATGAATCTCAAGGAGAAGTATGATAAAGGGAAGTATTCTTGAGCTCCAGTTGTTCTTCAGCTTGTTCACATGGTATTAGCAGGACCATTTGCAGTGACCTCAGTCAGCCAAGGCCGCTACATACTCGCATTTGTTGACGACTTTTCAAGATTCACTTGGGTCTTCTTCCTTCATCATAAGAATGAAGTAGTTCATAAACTTCAAGAATTCAAGGCTCATGCTGAACACAAGTCAAGGAAAGCCATCAAAGTATTAAGAGTGGACAATGAGAACAGATATGTTGACAGGAGACTTAAGAACTTTTGTAGAATTGAGGGGATTGATCTTCAAAACTCACTAGCATTCAATCCACAAAAGATAGATGTTGCAGCTATGAGGATTAGGACTCTCAAGACCATGGCAAGTTGCATGATAAAGGCCAAGTGTCTCGATCCTACACGTGAAGTTGAAGCCATTAGTAGTGCTACTCACATACTTAATAGATCTCCTATCTAGCCTTAGATGGCAAGACTCCTTTTGAGGCATGGTGTGGCAGAAAACTAGTTATGAGTCACATTAGAGTCTTCGGTTGTCTAGCATGGGCTAACCTTTCTTCCAGGAATTGCAAGGCATCGACACTTAGGCCTTGTACTTTCATTGGTTATGAAGACAATGTGAAGGCTTACAGACTGATAGATCCAGAGACACACGAGATTTTTGTGGAGAAGGATGTTCACTTTGAGGAAAGTTCACCAAGCTTGTCCTCTACTCCTCTCCGCATATCATACATAGTGGAAACTGATAGTGACACCAACGATAGTGCTTCAACAAGTTCAGATATGTGGGGTTCTGTCGACAGTTGCAGTGAAAGGTCACATCAGTCCAATCCACGTGCTTACATTGCCATAGTGAAAGGTCCATCTCTGCATGGTACATCTTGTCTTCCACGTCTAGCTTCATTTGACTTGGGAGATAGACTTGAGGACATACATCTTCTCATTGATGATGATTCTTCTACAGTTGTTGCGAGGGCTCACTCTAACCCTCATGTCCATTCTCTACATGATCAATCTACTCAAGTTGGCATGATTGTGGATCCTTATAAACAACAATTAGTGGAGGCCTCTTTGTCACTTGAGGAGACAGATGGTTCAGTGGAACAGGTTCAGCAAACATCCTTGACAGATCTGCATTCATTCTTTTTAGCACAGTTGGAAGGGGTGAACTTCAGCATCAGTACAGGGATACTTGAGCAGGTTTCAGGGCCACCATACATCTTCAGGACTGTACCTTGGGCATTGTTTCTTCCTAAGGGGAGGAACACCATTCTGCATTCATGGACCAGCTTCTTCCTCGGAGCAGCTTTCACCTGTTGGCATTCTTCTTTTAGGGGGGGAGCCTATTATGTCTCTCTTCCTTCTTTCATTCTCTTATGTATATACTGGATGTATGTCGTAATGGGGGGGTCTTGATTACTCCATCCATCGATGCATCCTCTTCTATCTCTCTTTTTGGGGGAGGGTTTTTCCCATGAGGTTTTCCCTCTTTCCTCGCTTTATGGGAGATTGCATTTTCATTATGTACATGGGTACCTAACATGGCCTAGTAGCCAGGACCCATTATGCATCTTCATCCTAGTTCATAAGCTTAAGGGCATTCCCCTAAGTTGCACTTAAGGGGGGGTGTTGGTGTAAATAAGTAATTTACTATTTACACTTACTTAAGTTTACTTAGGTTAATGCATTATTTTATTATTTTTATTTGTGAGACACTTAGGAGTTTGCACACCTTGTGATTTGTCATGTTGACAACACAGGAGTAGGCAACTTTATTTGAGCACATGGTATCTACAACACTGATTTGCGTGTCCCACCTTTGTAGGCTTATCCTCACATCACCGCACTTACTTTCGTGCTTAATCGAGGATAATCCATATCTGGTAGACATGTGCTTGGTTGTATGACACTTAATCGTGCTAACTTCTATGCATTCTAGAAGCTCTCATGAGGCCTTTATATTCAGGCACTCCTAGTGTACTCTTTGTATCAAGTTATTGAATACATTGTTATTCTGATCATAATCTCTCCATTTTTTTGGTCTACAATTGTGCTTGTGTATGAGTTCTTGGTTCTTGGGTGAATTTTGCCCTTAGGAAAATTCTTATAAAAAGTAAATTTGGGCTAGGGATGAAAACACATGATTGAAATACATTTATTAAGGTAATTCATGTTATTTTGTATTCATTATATATTTGTATATTGCATGTAGTTTTCATTGCATTCTTTTATAAAATATTGATAATCTCATTTTACAAATATTGTAGTACGTTCTACCTTTATCTCTCCCACACCACTTCAAGAATAGCGTCAAACAAGTTATATATGATCTTAGAAAATACACGAGGTGGTTGTCATCAAAAGAAATCAATAAAGAAGATATAAAATATTGGAAGAGAAAAATTCCTCATCTTATATGTGAAATGCAAAAGTGTCTACCTCCAACTTTTTTCAATGCACAAGAACACTACCTCATACATCAAGTTGAGGAGATTGAATTGTGTGGACCTACACCAACTAGGTCAATGTGGATGGTTGAGAGGCACTTGAAATTTTTGAAAGGCTTGGTTCGATAGAGAGCACATCCTAAGGGTTCTATGGTGGAGAGATATATGGTATACCAGACCATGGTGTACATTAGTGAATATCTTCCTAAGTGTACAACAAAGATCCATGTAGATCATATTTGGGATCTGAGCTCTATTAACAAATTTGAAGGGGAGTACTTGATGGGAAAATTTAGATTGAGGAAACTGAAAGGTAAATATAAGATGTTATTGTAGTTAATTAATTTTTATAAATCTTCAATATAAGTTATTTATAATTGGTGTATTTTTTTAATATAGTTGGTCGAGAGTGGGATGCAATACATTTTTATATTGCAAACAATCTTGATTGGATGATGGTATGGATTGAACGATGTCAACAAAATAGTTTTTCATTAACATGGGAAGGTGTTGCTTCATTGGTTAGAGAAGCTCATCGTAATGGATATTTCAATGTTATGTCGATGGTAGTTGATCTAGTAAAAGGTTTAAGAGGTGGATAGGTACGTACAAATTTATTAATGATCATCACTCATATGTTTCATATCAACTCAAGATGCAAATAATTGTCACATGCTTCAAAAATTTCAAGTCAAGCACCACAAAGCTATGTACTACATAGGCACAAATTTTGCATAAAAAAGCTAGAGGACACTAAGAAAACTTGTGATTCTAGGATAACCATTATTTTTGAGGTCACTAATATATCATCTAGAAACAACATACATCCTCAAAAATCTCAAAATCGATACTATGTCATCTTGGATGATATAATTGAGTGTGACTTTAACTCCTTCAAAGTAGTTCTATTCTTTGTCAAATGGTATAAGCTATGACTAAATCAAAATGATCCAGATAGAACTGTTATTCAACATGATAATGGATTTAAAATGATTAATAAAAGGTTGTTTGAGCTAGTTGGAGATGATCCATATGTTCTTCCAAGCCAATTTGATCAAGTGTTTTACTCAGAGGTTCTAGATAAACAGGGTTGGTCATTTGTTGTTAGACATGAACCAAGAGGAAGGCCGATAAAATATAATGTTATGGTAGAAGAAGATGTTGAAAATGAAGAAGAAGAAGAAGATGATGGTGATGATGACAACAATGCTAGTGATGGTGATGATGATGATGATAATGGTGATGATGATGATGGTATTGATGATGATGGTGATGATTGTGATGATGACGATGATGATAATGGTGGTGATGATGATGATGATGATGATGGTGATGATGATGAGATAGATGAAGAAGATTATTAATGACATGATTTAAATGTACAAGGTATGTGATCAATGACTCCTACTAAGCTTTGATCGCTAAGTACAACATACACCAAATTTTTTTTTCAAAACCATATGTGTAGATATAAACATTAAGTACAACATGTCCAATTTTTTTAAGATAAACATGACTCCTAATAAGCTTTGATTGTTAAGTAGAACATGCACTAAATTTTTCTTTCAAAACCATATGTGTAGATATAAACATTAAGTATAACATGTCCAAAATTTAAGATATACATGACTCCTAGTAAGCTCTGATCATTTCACACGCAGGTGTCCTGAAATAAATTGAGTGAAATGTTCATGTTGTCTTCTAATTTATTTGTAGCTAACTTAAAATAAATGATTAACATATGCAGGAAATTTAACCCCTTTGGTGAGGATCGTGCACAGTGACATGGATCAACAGGTATAAGTCAATAAATAGACATATTTTTCTTATATTCTTCTTTTTAAAATATACAAAGAAGAACCATATAGACATGTAATTATATAATCACTTTCAACTTAGTACATTTTATATCTCTCACATATAGACAAAGAAGAACCATACACATGGGTCATGACTTGATTATTATATGTATATTATTTAATTATTATCAAAATTCTCTAGTAGTTGAAGCAGGAACATGACAATATCTTATTTGATGGATTGCAGGGACCACCAAATAGGTACTTGTCAGATCTAACTACATCGAATGAGAGAAATGAGGGAATGGTAGATGAAAGTTCTACATGTACTATGACTAAAATGGGGAGATCAACTAGAGGTCAAATGATTAGAAGAAAATTCAATAAACGCATGTAATTTTTCCATGCTAAAGGGGGGTCATGTTCTTATGATGATGAGAGCAAAGGCGACATCAAGGTGCCCTTTTGGTACACACATATTAAGAAAGAATGCATACCTAATGAGCTATCTCCAATTAACACTGATTTTTGTGTTAATAAGAGGAAATATCGCATAGCTCCATCCTCATTACATGGTTTGGAATTATTTTCCATGGATGGGATAAAGGTATGTTACAACAAAGTTGTTGAATTGATGAAGTATGTCGGTCCTTGTTACAATTACAATGATTGGATTCAGATTGTTCAATAAAAAAAAAGTATGTGTAGGTATGCACTATCCACAAATTATATACAATGGAGAGAAAATTATCAAAGTAAAAGATTTGCTATGTATATTGATGGGAGACCGAAAGCAATAGGTAATATTGCAGGTTTTATAAATAGTACGTGACCTTCCTCAACTAATAAGCAACCCAATTGCATTTTTGAGGCGCGTGAGGGGAATCAAGTTTTTATATGTGTGATAAAATCAATAAGTGTAGGGGAAGAACTGCTAATAGATTACCATTTAAATCGCATAGATATAAACAAAGTTACTATCATGAGGGTGGTAAGTACTATATACCATTTTATTAATAATTTTTTTTTGCTAAGATTAGTGGGCTAAAGTTTTTATATATAATCTTTGTCACAAGACGATATGGATCAAACATGGGATAGAGGTTGTGAGTATGCTCCTCCTACTCATTCTTCAGCCATAGTAAACCTTATTGAAATTGTACAAATTAGATAGTTGAAGAATGTTATATTATTATCAAGGTTGTATGGGGATAGGGGTACTTTGGGTACTTAGGGTACCGGTACTAGTACCGGTATGACTATTTTTCATAATAGGGGATGGGGGTACTTGGTTATCAAATTGAATTTTTAATTATACTTTTATATTCATAGAAAATCTGAAATTGTGAGTCATGAACACGAAGATCATCATTGGTAGAGAACCAGTTTAAACTTGAAATGTTGAAGCCTAGTAAGACGAGAAAGCACTGATGTTTGAACCACCCATAAATGCTTTCAGACTTTTATTATATAAATAATAATTTGATTCCCCTAGTTAATAATTCGTTGTAATAACAACCCTTTCCTAGAACTCTAATGTCAAATGAACACCATAGTAACGCAAATAGAACTTTCTTGCCATATAAGAGAGAATTGCCAAACTACATTATTACACGAACAAATCATTTCATTCTTTGATGAGGAAAAAATTGAAAAAAATCAATTTAGAAATTATGAGCATTTTCAACGATCCAAATCCAATGGAGGAGGTGTTGAAGAGGCAACAAAAATTGATGGCCACAACACGTCATTTTGAAGTAAGCAGTAATGAATCTTTAATTACAAAAAAAGTTCAATAAAGGTTAATTTTATGTTGTGAACTAAAATATGTATGTGTTCTCATTATAGGATTTTTTTGCAAACTCAAGTGCCTTGTCTAGGACATCGCGGTGAGGCCGGTACTAGAGGAGCTCTAACTGCCTCAGGTAAAATAATCCTTAAGTTGACAAGTTACAAGGAATTTTTTCTTTGATCGAACATTCAAAAACTTCTTAACTCAACTCTTACTTTTATTATATCAGAATGTCTTTGCTAACAATGTATTGTTCACTAGGTCATCAAGTGCAGGAGACTCCTAGGAGGTCGACAGAGGTCCATTAGAGATTGCCGATTGCAATGTCAGCAACAAGGGCCATGCAAACATCGACACCTTCACGGTCTATGCTTGGTAAATCCTTGTTTTTCTATATTTGGTTTTGTGTTAATTATGATTTGATAATTTGTACTTTAATCATGGGTGCATCTAGTAGTACATTCATTGCCAAGGTCTGCGACACCAGCTATAGATCATAGTACATGTATTGGTGATAATTCACCATCATTTCTTGGATCTACCCATATTTCTAGCACGGGAGCTATGCAGACATCATTGTTGATTGATGACAATGAATTGATGCCTTTGAAATGTCCTAAGCTTCCTAGTACTTCTAAATTATTATTTTTTATATTGTAATATGCATTTACCTATTCATAACAAGTTTTGGATTGATGATCCCATGACATTTTTTACAGGAAATAATTGCTTTTATAAGACACGCTATGACCATGCACTGAAGATATTCGAGCCCACCATACGTATAAGGTACACAACTTTTCTTTTAGTATATTCAAGGTACAAAACTTTAGTTAGTTTTTCTATCTAACAATTTTGTGTTTTTTCTTAAAATGTGGAACTTGCAAGATAAAAAATTAAAAGATCAGTTCATTGCAAATTTAGAGCATGAGTTTGGTAAAAATTTTAAGGAGAAGAAAATTTTGGAAAAAGTTGCAAAACATCTAAGCACTATGAGGGAATCCTATAGAAGGAGTCTCGTCCACAATCCAAAGTACAAGCATCGTCCCTTTATTTTAGTGAGGGATTGGAATGACTTCATTTTGGATGCAAAGGAAAAAATGGATGTTAAAAGAGGAGTTACACCTACAAATAAGAGAAGAATGTATGCAATAGTATTAACTACTAGTACAATGTAATAATGCACTGATTAGGCATCTTTATATCTATATCATCTAACATATTTCAAACTTCTCATAGGTTGCAGGATACATCAAAGGCAACAAAGGCCAGGTTGGAAAAGATTGGGTAGCACAAACTTGGCTCTGGTGGATACTCAAAAATTAAAGCACGAATTGTAAGTAAGAGTAAATAAATTCCTGATTTTTTTTTTTATAAAATGGAAATAATTTTGTTTAATCAAAAAATGCAGGGCTCTAAATTTAATTTAGAGGCCACAAGAGAACACCAATAAATTGCCTTCAAGGAAGGCTATCAAGCCATGGCTAAACGCCTATGCCAAGCTTCCATTGGCCCAACCCAAGAGCCCCCTACATCATGTGAAGAAGTAAATATGCAAAAAATAAATAAATTAGAAATTGAATACTAGAGCAACAATCTATTTGATAATAATGCGTGCATGACATTGCAATGCAACCTCCTAATTGGAATACAGATCCTTATTATACACAACATGATGAAGCCCCTAATGTGCATCGTAGTGTCAATGGAGGTGTTCATTTGCTATTTAAAAATAATTATTTAATTATTAATACAATTTAACATCTTAAATTAAACTTTGTGTAACCTTTTTTGTGTATATTTTAGAGGATACAAAATGTCACGTTGAATGAGTGTCAGAGGATGTTCAGACTGATCACCATGTAGATCATGTGGCACATTCAGGTAAAGAAAATCTATGTTTTGTTCATTTAAATATTTTTTTTTGATTTATAGTTCTTTTACTTAATTAAATACATGTAATTCAATACTATAACTAGTTTGAATTTAACTCATGATGTAGTTGTTTTTGCAGCAGACTCCCCTTTGCTGTAGCGACCACCTCTTCCTGAACAGATGAGGAGGAGACATGTATTGGCATTAGAATCAGTAGAGGAGGGGAATGCCAAAGACATTGATATTCCTCTTACAAGATACTTTTTTAAAAAAAACATTAAGAAGCCCAAAAGGAAATGATAATGAATTTTATGTGTTAATGAAATATTCATGAATGTTGTGTGTTAATGAATTTTATGTGGTAATGAAATATTCACGAATCTTGTGTGTTAATGAATTTTATGTGGTAATGAAATATTCACGAATCTTGTGTGCTAATGAATTTTATATGTTAATGAATTATCCATGAATGTTGTGTGATAATAAATTTTATGTGTTAATGAATGTTATCGTGTGATTATAATGATTGAATGTTATATTTCAAAAATGTTTGAATGGTTGAATGAATGAATGTTATTAGATGTTAATGAATTTTATGTGTTAATGAATGTTATCATGTGATTATAATGATTAAATGTTATATTTCAAAAATGGTTGAATGAATGAATGAATGAATGAATGAATGTTATTAGATGTTAATGAATGTTATCGTGTGATTATAATGATTGAATGTTATATTTCAAAAATGGTTGAATGAATGAATGGTATTATATGTTAATGAATTTTATGTGTTAATGGATGTTATAATGTGATTATAATGATTGAATGTTATATTTCAAAAATGGTTGAATGAATGTTATTAGATGTTAATGGAGAATTTAGAGTGATGCTAGGGGGCAGGGAGAGGGGCCAAATGAGCTTCCTCCTTCATGTGGTTGGCCTTGTTAAGTAGAGAATATTAAACTATTCTTGAAACCAAGTGAAGCTCAAACTAAACTAAACAAAAATAAAATTTCTAAGGCCAACTATATATAATCATCTATGCCTTATTAGGCATAGGATGTTGATTATCTTCTATGCATGCACTTCACAGCTTATAATTAACCACTAAACTCTTTTCTTCTAGTTCATTACCATTCTCATCAAATTTAGGTACATACATGGCATGGCAAGAAAATGGATTGTTGCATTGTTTGATTTAGATTTTTGGATATAAGATTAATGATTTCTTTCTCATATAATTCTTGCTCTTTTCTTTTTATCAGGAAATAGTTGGCTTTTCTTCTTGGAAGAACTGGCATTCCATCAGGCTGCAGTTTAGTGGTAACTACCTTCAAGATTCCTCTTATATTTGTGAAGGTATTTAGTTAAACTGTTTCAAAGAAATCTTGCTTGATTTTTTCCAATTTTGATTGTACTTCATTTTGTTGGTTCAATAACCAGATCTGCTTCACCGAGGTGGAAGAAACTTTGTAGGGTTGCAAAGGAAAGTATAGGAGAATAAGCATGTACCTTCTTTCATTTAGGCTTTGTCATTGTTAGAGCCAAAAGTGAACATGTCACTACTTCTCAAACCACTATTAAAAAATGATGTAAATGTTGTCATCACTTTAAGGTATTTGTTGTTTTTCTTTTCTTTTATTAATGTGAATCTAGTATTTTTCCGACAGTTCTTATTTATTGAACTTGGAGGATAGACATGATTAGATCCTTGATTCGATAAGGTCTCTTTTTGGTCTTTTTTTGCTAGTTTTATATGTACACTACTTCAATTATGTACTATTTGGTCACTGCAGGAGTCTTCAATCTTGTGCATGCAATTTGCAAGTGTCTGATACTATTTTGACATAGTTGGAAGAGGCTGCTAATGTTGCAAGAATAATGGAGAAGCTTGGATATGGCTGTACAATCGATGTTGCACATTGCAAAGATGTTTTGTCATTGTTTTGCCCACTTATAGAGCAAATTGTTTCCAAGATAATCAATACTATTGTTTGCACTCACACAGGCCTTGTTGATGCTCATGACATGCATGGAACATTTTATTCTTCACTTTTTAGTAGTTCCACAACTTAATATTCATGGTTAACCTCTTGGAATATAGACATTCTTTTAGATTCTATTAAGGAATTGGTCAATCTTCTATGATTTACGTAACTTGTTGCAAAGCTATATATTTTATTTGTGTCATGCTTTATGGAGCTTTGGACAAAGTTGATACTAGTTGTTACTGCAGGCCCTAGACATTAGTTGGGTTAAAGTAATGGAGGCATTAGATCATGAAAGGTTTTATATACCAGATCAACAATCGTTCTCAATGTTGATGTCGACCTATGCAAAATTTTTCCAGGTAAACATGGCAGAGTTCTATATCACCAGATCCTATTTGCATGCTTATATATTTTGTGCATTTTTGTAATGCTCCCTAAGTAGGGAAAAAAAGGGTTTGCTAACCATAAATGACGAACTAAATATAATTGGTTTTGGATTTTAATTTCTTGCAGTATCTACTTCATGTTTAGACATTTTGTGGAAGTGTATGGAAGAATGATGAAGGTCATCTATTGTTCTTGAGATTTTTTGTATCTGCATCAGCTGAAATTCTAACATATACAAATTCAAGAAGGCTACAGGTGATGAGTTAGCTTACAAGTTCATCTATTATTTTGATTGTTACTCTAATGGTGGAGTGCCCTTTACCTTTCCATGTTAAGAGTGTGATTCATCTCTTCAATCAATTTCTCCATGACTTGCATGAAGCATTTCCCATCGGAGTACACCATACTCAAAATTGGATGCAATGCTTTACTTGGTTTAACGTTCATCTTTTATTCCAAATAAACATATTTGTGTTTTTTTGGGGATTTGAACACAACTCTCCACTATGAAAGCTTCAATGATTTAACATTTTATCCCATCACATTTGACACAGCCTTCTTAGCTGTTATGCTATTTTTCAATTTTTGATTAATTAAAAAAATCCCACTTTGATAGGAACCCTTGGAAGGTCCACATGGAAATAAACTTCCATATGGTAATATGAATCGGGCATGCTTGTTTATTGATCTGGTAGAGGGACTATGCCATTTGGCAGAGA
Organism: Cupressus sempervirens; assembly: GCA_028749045.1. Lineage (NCBI taxonomy): Eukaryota > Viridiplantae > Streptophyta > Pinopsida > Cupressales > Cupressaceae > Cupressus > Cupressus sempervirens. The sequence goes on along the minus strand of CM053791.1, from coordinate 730,250,769 downwards.
TGGGGTATGGGGTTGTTGTGTACTTGATGTTTGAGTGTCCTATTAATCATTGTCCAGAGACTTTGCTCGTCGTTGTTGCCCAAGTCAAAGTTAGTTTCCTGTGGCACTTTTGTTTCATTTATTTTCTATGTTTGTGACACTTAATTTATGTTGACTAATCAGAATGCAACACCACTTGTGCAGACCAACTTCAACATGCTTCAACGTGATATATTTTCTACTCTTTTTTCCTTATGCCTTGGGGGAAATCTTAGTAACAGCATTGTACTTAACCAAATTTGGCATATTAATCCTCAAATTGTCCTTTGGAGTATGATGGATATCCATTCAAAAGATCGTAGTAGTATCTCAAAAATTGTAGATGCATTCCAAGAGATAAAGGTAAGACAGTGAATTCATTACAACACAATTATGTGTGCATATTTTTATTATTGTGTATGTAGGAATGAAGCTATATTGTTTTACCATATTTTAACATGGACTATTTATGCATATCATGTCTCACTAATGTGCCATAAAGAAAGAACCATGTGCTGCAATTGCTGGTAATTTTGGGTAAAAGTCAGTATTAGAAACATTAGCCATGTCGTTGCTCAAGGATTGTGTACTAGGGACAGCTAGGAAACCCCATGTTTTCCTTACCCTCCAGTAAATTTCAAAGAAACAACTAGAGAGGCCCTCTGTAATTTACATTTTATTATCTTAGAGTTTCTTTTGGTTTAATATTTAGGTTATTGTCATCATTATTAAACACATAACTTGCAATTTTCAAGCATTGTCTCTTGTTTCGGACATGACACCCTTTTCTTTTGCAATTGAACTTACAAATTTTGCATCCATAAGGGAGTATTTGAATTTGGAAACATAGCTAAATGACAATTCGAGCACATACAAATACCTTATTTCAAGTAAAGGTTTTGAATGATGCTTATCCCTTTCAAATTGGTTACAATGAGCAATGTTGTATGCTTTTTTTAGTGACATGGATTTCATTTGTTTAAAATAAATTTTTATTTAAAGGTGGTTTACCTTTCTATTGAAAAAAAGGTGACCCAACAAATGTTTTGGTCATTAATGCATACTATTTCATGATCATTAATGCATACTATTTCAAGACATTGACTACTTGTATGCCTTTTAAGGGATCTTCACCTTTCTAGTGAAAATAATGACTGAACAAATGTTTTGGTCACAAGTGCATACTTTTTCTTGTCATTGACTACAGGCATATCTGAAGTTTTTGAGAGAGAGAACATTATTTGAAGCATCAAATGATGCACTAGGAAATTTAGCTCAATGTTCTGGACCTATATTCAATCTTTCTTTTGATACTACTGTAAGCTTCTTTAAGGTTGGTCATGTTTTTCTCTCCCTAATATATTTAGAATGAATGAACGTATCTTGCTTTTCTATGGGACTGTGATTTTTTTTAGGTGCTTCAGTCTAATGTTGGCCAATTAGAGTCCCAAGATCTTGTGGAAGAAATGAAATGATTACATTCTGCAATGGTCCGTGTGAACCCCCAATTATTAAGTGTTGGTGTTGTAGAGTAGTCACCATCTGAAGTATTTGTTGTTGATATTGATGAAGAGTCAAATTCTTATTTTCAAAAGATCTATGTTGGGCAATTGAGTATTGAGGATTTAGTGCAAATGTTTGCATGCTCCAAGGAGTCTTCTGAGAAAAGGTATATTACTTGTTGACCAATTAGCTAGTATAGTTGACTATTATAGCTAAATAAGATGTCATTTGATGGATTTAAAGTCTATGTTATTTTCATTTTGTTCTTTTAAATTGTCATTGATTCAAAAAAGCATGTAAACTATCTTAAATTATTTTCCTTTAAGATCATCTAATATCATGCTAAGCATATTTGTACATTTTCACTAGTATTGACCTACTCAATCATATGTGGGCATTAATGCATTTCATTCTTTGTTTGCTCTACCTAGGGGGTAGTACTCGTTATATTGATCACCAAAAAATAGATACATATGTTACGAAGAAGATTCTCCAATACTAAACTAAAAATACATCCTCAATGATAAAGGTATCCAATACCCTTACCAATTGAGGCCAACCTAGCTACAACATCCTCTGAGAAAAGCTTGCCATTAACTTGACAGAATGACAAAAACTTTTCCATATCATTAACTTGAGCAATATAGTTCTTGAAGATCATCCAGGATTTTTTCATAATCTTTTTCTTTTCCTTATCTTCTAGAGCAAACAATGCCTTTAGCAACCCACCCAAGAGATTGGCATCCATCAGGTCTAAGGCCACAATCACTTGGTGAAAGAGTTCATCCATGAGCATTCTTCTGACCATACTGTTGACAAGTGTTGGGTGGCCTATAACTTGAATGATGGGTAAGAAAAGGTCCTGAATGATTTTTCCATCATGAACATGATGGGCAAACCAATAATCTATCCCCATAAATGCAATCATGGTTGCCTTCTCCATTTCATTGGCTTTGCTGAAGATGCACTGCAATTGCTCTCTCGGTGATTCCCTTAGCTACACTTCTTGTAGGCACTTACAATTGATTCCCATCATCTACGCCATTGCCTCCCTTATCTCTGTGAATTGCAAGTCCTGCAACCAAAAAATTGGAGAGATCTGCCCTATTGAGGGGTTTTTATTAAAAACTCTGGTAGTGCCGAAAAAAGCTTCAAACACTCTAGACTTTCCTACGGAGGTCGCCATTGCAGAGCTTGAATGACTTTGCAATACTCATACATGATAGCAAAAGGAGCTTATACTTCCTACGCAAACACTCTAGGCTTTCTTGTGGAGGCTGCCATTGCAGAGCTTGAAGGACTTTGCAATAGTCACGCATGATACCATTACATATTTTAATCGATAATATAATATATATATTAAAAAAATAGAATCGAATGTCACAATTTTGATGAAAGTGACCACAACATTTTTACAAGGATGCTATACGTGCGACGTGAGTTTCGATGACTATTCATGGAAATTGCAACGAAAGGGACCATAGCATTTCCATGAGGATGCTATACGTGCAATGTAAGTTTCAATGACTATTTCTTGCCATCTCAATGAGACAGAGCATAGCATTTCAACGAGGATGCTATCCGTGCAATGTGATTTTTGATGCATATTCGTCACAATTTCAATGAAAAAGAGCACAACATTTCAACAAGGATGCTATATGTGCGACATGAGTTCCAACATGTATTGGTTGCAATTTTGATGACAAAGAGCATAGCATTTCGACGAGGATGCTTACAGTGCTTGTGGGTTGAGGCGAATATCTCGACAATAGTTTCATTGATATATCTACGATAGTAACATTGAAATTTTGACAAACATTTTGGGTGTCATAAGCTCGACGAAAAAAGATTGACGAAAGTGTTCATCATTTTGTCGACATAGTGGTGTCAAAATTACAATGAATCCTCATCGAAAATTAGGTCTAAATTTACTAGTGTAATATATCATAGGACCTCTTGAGACCCCTTACAACCCCTTAAGACTTATTACCATAGTCAAGAGTATGGTAAGAAGTCCGAAGGGGTCGTAAGTGGTCTTAAAGGGTCCTAGAATATTGATCCTCTATCTCTCTCCCTCTTAGGACTCTTTATAACCTTTAGGTCTCTCTCTCAGACAACCCCCTCCCCCCCTCTCCCCCTCCCTCCCTCTCTCTCCCTCTCCATCTTCCCTTATCATTCGGGCTCTCTCCCCTTATCATCCTATCTCTCATCCTCTCTCCTTCTTCCCTTCTCTCCCTCTACCATTTTTATTCACTCTCTCTCTTTCTCCCTATCCTTTTTCATCCTCTACCTCCCCCCCCCCATCATCCTCTTTAACGTTGTCTCTCTTTTTACCCTCTCACTCTCTCATTGGCACCGTCTCTTAGCATCTCCCTCTCTTGTCAACATAGAGAAAGAGAGAGAGAGAGAGAGAGAGAGAGAGAGAGAGAGAGAGAGAGAGAGAGAGAGAGAGAGAGAGAGAGATTTATGGGTGGATACAACAACACAAAAAAGAGAAATTGGTATGTCTCCTTTCGAATTAGTATATGGATTTGGTACTAGTTTATCATTAATCTACTTCTAAACTAAAAATATTAGTAGAAGACTTAGTTTTACAAGATTCTCTTGAGAAGAGGATCATGTACCTGACAAAAAATGAAGAGAAAAGTGAAGACATGGTAGATCAGATCAATTTGCATCAAGATAGAGTTAAAAATATCTTTGATAAGAAGACTAGGCCTAGATAGTTCATGGAATGAGATGTGGTGATATTATGGGACAAAAAGAGAGAGCCTAAAGGTGTGCACATTTTTTTTTGACTCATTATGGAAAGGACCATTCAAAATCCACCATATGTGTAGAACTTGTTACTATTGATGAGATCAAGATTACTAGGGAGTGTGAATTAGTAATCTATCAGATCTATAGACTTAGACTTGTAATGGTTTAAAATATAAAGATAAAAGAGCTCTTAATAAGATATGGCATGCATCAAATTCCTTTCTTTGAAAATCTCCTACACTCCTAGAATATTTCAGCCATTTCGAAAGCCTTTTTCACATGTTCTAAAACATGTAACTAAGGCTATGAAGGTTTCGAGGAGTAATGGTCAGTGATGAGTGAGAATACCTAAGAAGAGTAGGGTGACTTGGACAACAATTAAGAGGATATACATGAGATACAATGAATTGTTTTGGATCACTTCCAATCATTTAGGATCTATTTATTGAGATTTCTCAAATGGATGTTTAGTAAATAAAAAGTAGATTTTTCCTCAACCACCGTTATAGAGCAAGCAAATAGAAACAAAACAAAGGCGACATTCAAGCACAAAAGAAGGTTGACCCAATGCCTAAGAATAGTTTAGAATCACTTTTTTTGGGGATAAGTATTGTAGCCTATATGTCATGCCCAAAATATATGGGCAAAACACACAATTTATTTTATTTTATTTTAAAGGTTAAAAATTAAACTACTCTATGTTGATATGCTTGTGTTCGTAGTTAAGGTATAGGTCCTCTACATAACATCTTACATTGAAAATCTTGAGGAGGAATTAATCGTAAAATTTATACTCTCGTTATAAAATCAATGTTGACATTTATTTTGTTATTACATAATTTTTACAATATATAAATATTAAAATTATTGGATAACAATTTAATGAGTACGAGTCTAATTAAATAGAATTGCTTAATCGAGAACCAAATTTAAGAGATACCACATCTAGACATACACATAATTATACTCAATTCAAATTGATCAAATTAAAATCTAAATTTAACAATTACTAACAAACTTCTCTATTAAAGCTAACCAAAAGAAGCAAGTTCATAGCTAAAACTAAGTACACTAAAACTTTTAAATGTATTAATTAAATTTACTATTTAGTTTAAAACTAATATCCAAATTTACTTTGCAATCTAACTCCTTATACTAAAAACTATTGATTAATTCAACTATCTTAAATTTAAAAGCTTTAAACAATTAACTCATACTAGCACTAATATATATACAAAACCTACATTAACTACATACTTAATATCAATAATTCATAACTAAACTAAAACTAACTATACTTGCTAAAACTGAATACATTTAACATTTAAGATTTATTCTAAAATAACAATAACATTAATTATATATCCAAAATTGAATAAGTCGAAATCAAAACTAAAATTCATTAGTAAAGCTTTACTGATTTAAACTAAAACTACTAATTACATTTTAAATCTTGAAACCTTTCAAACAATATCAATTAAACTGACATTAAATTTCTACTAACTCAAAATTACACAATCTAATACTAATTTAAATTACAATTAAATCTAACTATCTTAAATTTAAAATTATCATAATACTGACTAAACTAACAATCTTTAACCCAACTAAACTTACTAACTTGAAACATAAAATACTAACATTATTAACAACTAACTTTTAAACAAAACTTTAACAATAACAAAACATACTAACCTAAAAAATGTAACCAACATTCTAACTTAAATCTAAAACTAACTTAAATTTAATATAACCTAACTACAACTAAACTCTAATCAATGAATCTATTAATTTTAAAATGTTGATTACAATTATATTAACTAAAATCTGAACAAAATTAAACTACTAACAATAACCACTAACATAACTATAGTAAACTCTAACATTTACTTCTAATTCCTAAGCTAACTCCTAACTAGCCTGCCAACTGCCCAACACATTCTCCTACACATGACCCCATGTCTGCACACGCTGACCTAGGGTACTGCAAGAGATCCAAGCCATGCTAGGGTCGTAGATCAAGGACGAAGGTATGAATTGAAGTTGGAGTATATATTTGAAACCATATAAAATGGTCAATCCCCTTCATTTTCAACTGACCCATCACTCAACGCCCCACTTCTCATAGGATGAAGCACTATCCAAGGTACTACGCATTGCAGACCTATCTCCTTCTTTGCCTTGCTTGAGTGGTGGTCAGACAACTCCAGCGCATATGGGAGAAGAGATGGGGGAGTAAAGTTAATAAGGTGAAGTTTAAAGGGACTATACTTAATAACATCTTCCCTTGCTCCCCCCCAAATCGACATGACCACTGTACCTTGCTGCAGGGTGATTGGAAATTGCCACACCTAGCATTGAAATGTGAAGGTAAAGAAAGCAAGGGAAAAAGGGGAAAAGAGAGTGCATTTACTTTAAAAAGTTTATTAGGTAGATAGGAACTTAGTTAAATATATATAATTTTTTTTTTAAACATGTATGTCCTTTTTTTTATATTCTTTTGTTTATATATTAAAAATTAAAACATTCAATAAGCTAAGAGGATGTTGAGAGAATCTTTTTAAGATTCTTTGTATTCCAAAAAGGAGATTAAAAATTCTCCATACATTTTCCGGAGAGTATTTTTCACTCCTGGAGATGCATTTTTTGAAGCCAATTTCTAAGTGATGATACCTTTTTTTTTGCCACATATATATATATATATATATATATATATATATATATATATATATATATATATATATATATATATAATCTTAAGAGAGAATTCTACCTAAGGACTACATAGATTTCCTTTGAAAAAGCATACTAAAACAAGGATGTAAATAAGGTTATGGTTTATTAATCATCATAAAACAAGGTTTTAGTTAGAATACAAGGAGATGCATAATTCTTAATCAAATTTGATTTTGTTAATTATATAATTTAACAAGGATAGGTATAGCTTTGTGATCACAATGTAGGATTTTCATTTCCTCTTAATACATAAACCATCAAATTGGGAACTTCAACATACAAATTACTTTTCCTTAACATAATTGAAAACTTGAGAATTCATAATTTGAAGACATTATCTATTGAGCTATTTTCTCACATACATATGCATAATTTGAAATCACATAAAAGAAATGCAAGGAGATTTTCATAACCTTTTTTTTTCTCTATTATTCATCCTGGTTCAAGGCTCCATCAGGAAAGAACTAGTAAGAAAACCCGATGTCTTTGCCAATACATCAAAATTTGAATACATTTTACATAAAATTACAATTCAAATGAAATCTCTTCAAAATCCTTCACAAGTGCTTTTTTCCAATACCTTCAAACTTCAAGGAAATACAAGGAGAAGAGAAGAGCTGACCCGGGGTGAAACATCACAACATCTAGAACAAATCAAGCATACACCCCAACCCAATTTTACACAATAGATCCAAACATAGGACCTGACTAGGGGAAAGATGGATTTTTTCAATGGGAGACGTCAATCACCATACCATAACATAGCCCTTTCGGGGATAAAACTTCAAGAACTTCCATTCTTCTACAAGGCCCTTTCGAAGTTATTTCCACAAAGATTTTCATTCCTTTCCATATTCAAGAATTCACAATATCAAACAAGGTATGTGATGACAAGTAGGGTCTCATACAACCTACCCTCTTTCCCTCCTCTCACCATGAGAGGAGACTCTACACCATTGAGGTCCAACTAAGACCCTTTCCCCATACATGGCCACTTCTTCCCTATCCAAGGGTGAGTAATGCCAAAACAATCCCTATGAAATCCCCTCAAAACAAAAAACATCAAACCAAGCATGGAAATAACATCAAAAGAAAAACAAGTTAAGATCCCTCCCAAATCAACCCCAACACACAAGCAAGCAATACAAAAACAACACAATGCCTCATGCATGATTCAAGCATGAACAAATGAAGAAAACAATTCAAACAAGTGAAGAACTCCTACCTTCACCAAAAGAGTTATGGAAAAAATGGTGGTTTGAGAAGAGCTTTTCCTTTTCCTCCTTCAATCTTCAAACTTTCTCCAAATCTAGAGATTGGGTAACAACCCAAAACTACTCCAAAATACCTCTAAGTATGATCCTTAACTCAACTAGACTTCAAGCCAACTCAAGATGGAGTTTGAGTCACCAACACATGGACGAGACAATCAATTTTGGCAATAAACCAAAAATAGGGTTTTTGAGTGACCCTAAAAGTCAAACAAAGAGGCTAAGGGGGTGGAAAGTACTCCCCACCCATACCCTTACCCCTAGGGCACTTAAATTTAATGTTTTTAAGCCTTAGAGACTTAATAAGAACCAAACAAAAGCTAGGAAAATAATAAAATCAAATAACAACCTTTTAAAGATAGACAATTCAAATTAAGATAGCACAAAATAGACAAGGGGTTCAGCTTTGGCTTTCTATTGGATTTCCCGGCTAAACTTCCTACACACTCATTGCACACATCAGTAGTTCAAGAAACACATGTGTGTGTGTGTGTGTGTGTGTGTGTGTGTGTGTACACATCAAGAAATTCATGTAATTTAAAGCATCCATTTTCTACAATTCAATTGTTTATCTTATTCTATTCATTAAAAACTGGAAAGTTCAAAGTGTTAGTTGTGCATTCATCTACTTCATCATCGTACATGTTCATAAAGCATTAATGATGAAAAAATAAATCTAAAAGTAAAGAATCATATATCATAAATAGCATAATAATGTTCAGTGCATCAAATAATATTCTGACATATCGAGTCATGAATATCGAAAATAATAATGTAACATCGATGCTAGGATGGGTCGGGGCGAGGCCTCACACTATAGAACAATTCTTTTAGTCATATAGTATATTTAACTCAAACATAAGTTTCAAGAATAAAAAACTACTATAGAACTTCAATTTTCAAATAAGTACAAGAATTTGTAAGGTATATCATGTTTTAAGAACACGTTTTATCAATAAAAATAAAATTTCATCTCTCTTGTCATCTATTATATTGTGCAATATTTAATGATTGATGAATATTATGTAAATCCTTAAATATATGTTTCATTCCAATAGATATAGGCAAACAACATACATTTTGTGTAGATTGTATGTTGTGTAGTGAATACAAAGTGTTATTAGTTGTAAAACACTTCCTTTTTCTTTTATACTATGAAACACTCAAACCTTCTTACAAAATATTAATGAATGGATTTGTCAAACACTTAATTTGTGCATTAAACCAACTAAATCGTTGGAAAATTATGTGTCAAAAGAGCAACATGTCTTTCCAAAATTTGGTGTATAGCCCTATAGGTTCTAGGTTTAATTTTTATGTCATTTTATATCCTTTCCCTAGAAAAAAATAGTAGAATAAAGTAGTTTAGGTGATAAAACTTAAATGAAGAATTATTTTAGTCTATAGGAAGCCCACTAGTCTCATGAAATTTTCATGTTTGTTGACTAAGGAGAGTGTCTAAATATGACCCTATCTAGGGAGTACTCAAGAGTGCCAACATTGACTATAAAACTTTTTTTTATCAAGGGAGCTTAGGTCTATATTATTATTTGTTCAATATCTTTTGGTCTTAGAAATTCCAAAACACAAACAAAGGATTAAACATGACCACGAACATCTAGAACATATCTAGAGCATACAATGTTAAATACAAGAATTATGAAAACTTGCATTAAATAGTCATTATTCTACTAAATTGTTATATCTCAAATTTACTATGCATTTCAAGAGTGTGTGCACACAAACATACATACATACATACATATATGTGTATATGTATGTATGTATATATGTGTGTGTGTGTGTATGTATGTATAGTGTATCTATGCATATGTATATATGCGTATATCTAATATATACATATACATCTATATACACATACACATACACATACACATACACATACAAACACACACATACACACACACACACACACACACACATGTATATCTATACATGTGTGTGTGTGTGTGTGTGTGTGTGTGTGTGTGTGTGTGTGTGTGTGTGTGTGTGTGTTATCATGCACCATTTCATATAGTACACAAATACTAATATGTTTGGACATTATATACTCAATCAAAGATGCCAATTATAGTTAACATATTTGATCGATTATAATGACATGGAGCATAATAGTTAAACAAAATGCATTTATTTATGTGGAGATAAAATAGAGTTCTTATCTCAATCAAGATTATTTGTATTGAATGGAAAAATAAATGTAAACTCAAGATCTTATGCGTTCTCATAATTTATGACCATTTGAATGAGATTATTTAAAAATATAATAAATTTAAGGGTAAGATATTTTTATATATCAAAAATATGATTTTTTTTGAAAGTGCAATAAATGTAAGTCAAAATATTTTCCATATATCACATATATGTTAATTGTAACACATGGTTTTTCATGTCACATTCATGTATTTATTATAAATTATAGGTGTTGTTTATGGATTTGATTGTGCAATAGTTTTGCATCATACCGTGATTCACACAATTGAATTCAAAAACAATAACATGTGGATTGTGGAAAATTGATATCATTAATAAATTATATGATCAAAATTCATTTGATTACAACCCCATCCCATAAAATTATTAATAAGTAGAAGGTGTTTTCCACAAGTCAAATTATGATACTCTTATCAAAATTCAATTGGATTATTTTCAAGTCAAACTCATTGACCTATGTTGCATGAGTAGTGATTCACAAGAACCTATCTCTCATGAGAATGAATGGGACACCTATCACTCATTCCATTAAGGTGATTCTCATAGTGCTTCATCTCAAGCGCATTTAACCATGGAGTTTTTTTGAAGCTTAAACCCATTTAGCTTGCTATTACATTTGCAAACCTTTGACAAGTGTTGTGCCTTAATGTAAAATTTGAATATAGAGGAATACAAATACATATTGAAATAAAGAGGGGAAGAAAACTCACTTTGTGAAATACAAACCTGTAAATAGGTTCTAAGATTCCATACTTGAATCTGTGAGATTTGTGAAACCTAGAAATCATTTAGCTCCAAGTTAAGACTGACCTAGAGGGGCAATGTCAATCTAGGTCAAGGCCCACTTGGAGGATCATGAACCATGCATTATAGAGCCCCTTATGTTCAAAAATTGATAAGTAAGATTTATTTTCTAGAACAAGTCAAATTGTGTTATTGCTATAAAAATTTAATTGTGTAGTTTTTGAGTCAAACATATTGACCCATGTTTTAATTACTAGGAAATCACAAGATCTCATCTCTCTTGAGAATGAATGGAACACTTAACACTCATTACATCTAGGTGATGCTCATGAAGGTGAAGTATCGATCCTTCTTGTGAGGTCACCCATCCCAATACTGCTCTAGTTCAAGCACACTTAGCCATAGAGTTTCCTCCAAGGTTAAACCCACTTAGATTTCTACCCCATCGAAAAACCTTCAACAATCATTTTGCCTTATGAAATCCTAGTGGTAATATCCTAATAAAATTATTAAATTTTTAAAAAACCTACACTTTGGAAAGAAGGTTTAGAAATATACACATTGCAAATGAAATAAACAACTTAGTAGAAATGATCTAGTACTTGTCATTAATTCAATGTTTCCGCTCACCTAACACCTTATTTGCTATCTTAAGAAATAATCAACACATGTTAATTAAAAGCCCACTAATGTATTCTACATGTAGCATACCACCTTGCTTATGCACCTAATATATAAATTATGAATATTTAATTGAAGGAGTCAACAACATTCTTGGTAACTGCAATGTAAGATGACTAGGGCATTTGTACAAAGGTATTGTTAAAAAACATGTATTATGGTAAATGCATGTTAGATCAATTGTTAAAATATGAAATTTATATAAAATGTAAATCATGAAAAATAAATCCCATACCTCAAAAATAATGCTTATAAGGGAAAAAATATCTAGTAATTGCCCATGTACTAATAATTGAAATGTTCTTGCCTACCTAACCCTCGTTTATATTCTTTACTAAGAAACTCATACATCATAATTAAAAGTCCACTAAAATATTTCAGATATACCATAGCTCCAAGTTTGTACACACAAAGTTTTAAAAAAATTTCTAGAGGAGTTCACAACTTTATTGTTCACTATAGAGAGGGGTATTTATGCACAAGTATTGTTAGATAAATTTTGATCTTTGTACATGGAGAAAATCTCCTTACATTTAACTACCCATAAATCAAAACAATAACTTTTTTCTATTTATTTAGATCTACAAAAACCCCTCCACCTCCATTGCTAGGATCTACAACACTAGATAAAGTCTCTAACCAAGACAACAAAAAAATAGAGGGACTCGAAAGAGAAGCCCCCTACTACCCCCCTGAGACAATAGGAGGCTGCTTAGACAAGGATATAGTCTCATGCAGTAGAATGCCAACCTATGTAATGACATTTCAGGAAGATAGGAAGAGAGCGCTAGAGGTGACAATAGATGATGTCCTTAGTGGCAAGCCATAGGTAACACTAATACCCAACAAGCACGTGATGGGTAGCATTACAAATGCCTCGTTCATAGGAAGTTGCGTTGTGGAGGCCACAAATTTTGAATTTGTAGAGTGAGTGAAAGCAACCATTGGAATCATTTTTATAACTACATATCTTTTAATATTTGTTTTGAATACCTATAAACCAAGATAAAACATTATACTCATAAATTAGATTAAAAAGAAATCGTTAAGGTGTTCAAAATTGTGAAATAAACAAAAAGAGTAGGAAAAGGGATGTTCAAAATTTAGATCGGCAGCTAGGGTCCTTTACCTTGCAAGACATTGTCAAATACGAGTCCAACACCTAAAAATACATTCTAGAAAATAATATATCAATGAATGTACAAATGATTTTAATGATGTCCACAATGTTGATCAGTCTAAGGGACTGCAAAATCACAACCTTAAGCTAACTCTGTATTCATTTCCATGTTTGAATTCTTCCTACGGATCTTGACAATCAAACTAGTAGTCTGGTTGATTTTATCCTTGATAAGTAGGAGATAATTTACACAACAAGGAAAATTGTGATATTGCTGTCAGGATTTAACTGTGTGATTTTTAGTCAAACTCATTGACTTATGTTTCATGAGTAGTGATTCAACATGAATCCATCTCTCATGAGAATAAATAGAACACTTAGTACTCATTAGATCTAGGTGATGTTCACAAGGGTGAAGCACCAAGACTTCTTGGGAGGTCACCCATCCCAGTACTACTCCAGTCTGAGCGCGCTTAACTACAGAGTTTCCTCCATGGTTAAACCCAAAGCTTGCAACCCCATTGGTAAAATATTCACCAAGTGTTGTGACTTATGAACCATTCATTAGAAAGCCCCTTAAGCTCATCAATTGATAAGTAGGAGATAGTTTCCACAGCAAGTCAAATTGTGATATTACCTTTAGGATTTAACTGTGTGATTTTGAGTTAAAATCATTAACCTATGTTTCATGAGTAGTGATTCAACATGAATCCATCTCTCATGGGAATAAATGGAACAGTTAGCACTCATAATTAATTACTCTACATTATTTTTCCTTTTATATTTCTTAATAGCACATTACACAAGGAAACATTTATGAATAATAGCACAAGTACAACATAACATGAAACAACATATGGAAGAATAGAGATACATATAGAGGAATGGGACAATAGGTTTGATTCCTTTATAACCTTGTACCAGTAGAACCACAAGGGTCGTATAAAAGAATCTAACAACATTTAGCAAACACATAATGGGAGAAGCAAAGTACAACATGCAAACACACAACAAGGCTACCATAAAGGACAAGCCAATCAAATGTGTCACCTACTCTCCCCATCTTGTTCTATATCATTTAGGCAAGGTGGGTAACTCGCAAGAGGGATTATATCCAACATAGTAGGAATGATAGCCAGTTCCAAACAAGGATCCTCTTGAAAATCATAATGTTCGATACTAGGTATAAGTGTCAATTATGATGAAAGCATATTAGGTAAATCAATATCAATGTCAATAGTCTCATATTCATTAGTATCATCAAGAGTATCTTTTTCATCCAAATTAATCAAAATAAGATCAAAGATACAAATGGAATCATTATAATCATTCATGTTAACATCATTGTTAGCAACAACTTCTTCTAACACATCATGCATAGGTTTATCTAAAGATGGTAAAAAAAATTAAAGAACAAAATTATAAGCTTTAGCTTGAACATGATGCTTCTTACGATGTTCATTAGCAGGTTGATTAAGTTTTTTCTTGTTTGAAATGTGTTGAGAGCTAGGAGGAGCAATTACATAATCCTTCACAGGTTCTATAGGATTATCAACAAATGAACAAGTAATAGTAGGAGCTTGATTAACAAATGTAGAAGCCACAGATAAAGGAGGTATGGAAGGTGTAGGCAAAAGACCACAATTAAAATCCATATGAGGTAAGCTTTACTCAAGAATCTTACAATTCTTATAGGCTTGATATGAGAGGAAAAGATTATTAGTTCAAGAAAGACATGAATTAGGTAATGAAGGCCAAAAGAAGTCAACAATAGCACAATCTTTGGGCCTAGAAAGGTGATATAAACTATGATTAACCATCTTCACTTCTTCATCATGAAAAAATTGAAGTCATTTATGGATAGGTGAAGCAAAATCATGCATGACGTTTAACCATGGAAAACCAAGCTTAACTTCAAACTAATCAGAAGTAGGAACAACAACAAAGGTAGTGTTCACAATTTTACCACAAATTTCAATTGGTAAATTAATAGAACCAAATGATGGATAAAGAATACCATTACAAGTTTGAATCCACACATTAGATGTATCATAAGAATCATGATGTAAATATTTCATAAAAAGATTTTCTTCAGTAATAACATTGACTAAGGATGTAGGATCAACAAGACAACCACGAGTAGGTATCTAAGAAATCCTAGCATAAATATAAAGGGGACCATAAGGAGCTTTAATAGTCTCAAAATCATCAAAGGTAATCAAAGTTCCCAAGGTCTTTTATTCTTAGTTTGTTGTCGATGTTTAGGTTGAGTCTTCAATTTAGGCTTAGGTTTTAGTTCAGGTTGAGGTTGAAGTGGAGATACAAATTGAACAACATGTTCCACTTGATTAACAATGTGATTAAGATCATCCATCTTTGAATCATACAGAATATCCATAGAAGATGACTGAGCAATGGTATTAGTATCATATTGAGGTAAAGGAATCATATAGATTTGAAGATTTTGATTAGGAGGAGAAACATATTTGTTCCCTCTACCATGAAGATTATCAACACATAAGGCATTAGAGTCAATTAAGTGTTGAACCTTATGTTTTAAAGAATAACATTTCTCAGTATCATGACCATTTTGACGATGATATTAACAAAAATCTTTAGGATTGAAGGATTTAGATGCAATTGTAGTAGGTAAAGATGTCAAATAGGAGATAAAGTAATCATATTAACAGTTGACAACCTATTCAGAATGGAGTGTAAAGATTCAAAAAGAGGAGTAAATGTACGATTTAATGAAAAAGCAATGGATGTAGAAGTGTCATTGTGAGATGCAACAACAACTTGATCAACAATTGCATTTGCTTGTTTGTTTATCTTGACACAGTTGTTGAATTTTTGAAATTTTTTGGGATTAGGAGTGACATCACTTTTATCAACAGGAATAGGAGCCATTGGAGTGTTGCTCTCAAATTGACTCACTTGTAATTGATAATGATGAGGCACTACAAAAAGTTGTTGAAAAGAGGTAAATTCAATAAGTAGAATCTTATCTCTAATATCTTTTTGCAAATTTGAAATAAACATATGTTGAATATCAATATCAGGAACATTACAGGAAATCTGAGCATGTAAATGCTTAAATCTACCAATAAATTCAGTCAATTTTCCCTTAGCACTTTGTTTACAATGCATCAAATCAGTCAAAGACACTTGCAGGCCAACGTTGTTTTGAAATTGTCGAATAAAAGCTATGGCAATTTGTGGAAATGAATCAATAGAATAAGGAGGCAAGGAACAAAACCATTGTAAGGCCTTATCGTGAAAGGTTCTAGCAAACAACTTGGCTAAAATCCTATGGTCATGAGCATAATCACTACAAAGGACTTGAAATGTTTTAACATGATGAACAAGGTCTCCCTTACCATTGTAATTCTCAAGATGAGGCATATTGACTTACTAAGGAATAGGAGTACGAATGATATCATGGGACAAAGGACTTGCCATGTCACATGTAGGAATACTAAACTTGTTTTGAGTCAAGGATGCAAGTTGATATAAAGATGACATAGTTTGAGCCAAACTATTAATTGTTGAATCATTAGAAGTAATGGGAGGAATATCAACATTAGAAACACTAGGTAAAGTGTATGAAGTTGTAGTAATGGAAGACACAACTAGAGAAACACTTGGAACTATAGTTGGCAAAGGATTATAATAAATAAAAGGAACATTATGATAAGAAGGTTGTGATGTAGGAAGGGACACAGGCAGAATACTCATAGGAATAGAAGGAACTGTCACAGTCACCAAAGAAGGAGTCTAGGTAGGAATACTAGGTAAAGGAATAAAAGAAGGTTCTACACTAGTGATAGGAGGAATCAACCCTAAATATTGAGCTTCTTGAGCTTCTTGAGCTAAAGGTTTAACATTTGAATGCACAAGGTGAGTAATTCCACGCAAGAGGTTAACACCTTGACCATTATCATGAAGAAATCTCTTAAGAACCTTTATAGCTTGAATATAATCTTGATTATGGTTTTCTTGAATGAGCCAATTACCCATTTTATCAAGTTTGGTTGAAGGTTTTTTGACTTGTTCAAGAGGAACTCTAAAAGCATCATCCTCATCATGAGATGAGTGAGAAGAGTTTTGCTCCATAATATGATTGAAATAATGAATAATCAAATTATCATCCGGGATCCTAAGGAAATGAGAGGAAGACTTAGGATCAAAGGCACCCATAAGTCTATGACTTTGTCTAATCGAAATATTATAAGTTGAACTAGAAGTAGTAAATCTCATAAACCAATGCAATACAAATGAACTAAACTAAGAAAACATAAAACATGAATATTTTTGTATTTTGAAAGAGATTTTGCAATTTTTTTGTATTTTTTGGAAATACAGATGCAAGAAATCTAATTAGCATGCAGGATTCATAAAAGACAAATCTAACACCAACAAGATAATATAAAAGGGAATCTAACACCACAAAACACAATAGGGCATCTAATTTGACAAAAGAAAAGAGGGTAAGTGTGTTGGGTGCACCAAAATGAATAGGATAAAAATGAATGGGGTATGATATATGATGTGAGAGGGGGAATATAAGACCTATCCTTAACCCAAATTCCCAAAAGGAAAAGATCCAAATTGATTAATCACAGAGAAATGATCAATACACAAATGAATCAAATGATGGAGAATATGAAGAAAAGAGGAAATCTTATAATCTATTATAGAAAGTATGTATACTTGAAGTCTTGAATGAATAGAAGGAAAATACTAACCTCAAAGTAGGAAAAATATGGAAAATGTTGTTTTCTTATGTCCGTGTACAGTTTCAGGGATTTCTACAACCTGATCTAGACTAGAAATGCCAAGACAAACAAAACCCAAAATTTTTTTGTCTTTTTGAGGATAGGTCGACCTTGACGTAGATAGTGGGGCACAATCTTACCCCTTTATTTCTAACCTTGACTTGCACTGCTTTGACAAAAAATATGTTCACAAATCTCGGAGGTTTGCCAAAAAGGGTATCCAGATCTGAACTTCAATTCGCTGTCCTGTACTTGTACCTGCAAGAAAAATGGCTTTTTTTGTTTGGATGGGGAGTTTGCCTTGGTCAAACCCCAGTTTGGAATGAACCTTGAAATGTAATTGAAATCGTAATATGTATAAACAAAGTCAATGAAACTATTCACCTTGGTTATGTTGAAATCCTTGTGGAGGATTTGAATCCTTGAATCCACAAGTATGGATGCTCCAAATGAATGTAGGATGTCTCAAATCAATGGCATTAGATCTTCAACACCAATCTTGAATGGAACTTAGCATAGGAAGAGGTTTGAATGAATGTGAATAGAGAAATCTTCAACAAGAGGGCTCCATAGAGATTGAATACTTCAATGGCTAACAATATATCTCCTTGATGAATTGAATCTTGAATGCTTGAATGCTTGATCATGAAAGTGGAAATAATGGATCATCTGATATCATAATGTGCGTTAGAGAAAATGAGAGGAGGAGGCTCCCTTATATAATGATCTAGGGCACAAACTTCTAGAGAGGCTGACATTGGAGAATTAAATCCCAATTAACCTTAACCCCTAGAAATGGACCTAGATTAAATGCAATTTAAGAGTTTACCATTTTGAAACCTAAAATGGTCAACTCAAAAGTGGGAAAATGAAACTTTCTGAAGCTCGATATCTCGAAACCTCTGGAACTTGAAATTTGGACCTGGGGTCAGGGTTGAGGTTGACTCTGCCCTAGGTCAGAGTCGAGGTCAATCTTGACCTAGGCTAAGGTCAAGGTTGACCTTGACCCTTTAGTTCATCATTGACCCAAAAAGTTAAAGTCTTCAGTTTCTTAGAGAAAGTTGTCAGAAAGTGGCTGGAAACAGGGGGAGAAAAGCAGAACAGGGGGAAAATAACCAGATCCATGCAAATACCTATTCAAGGCACTTGACATGACCCCAGACCACTTAATTAAAGGGCTAAACATTCTTATCAAGGAAGTGCTTCCATTTTAAGATGATACAGTACCAATGTATGATCTTTACAACAACCTACACTTCATGGCCCTCAAGGAGGGAGGGGTTTAGCATAAAAGCATTAGTCTTCTTTTTAGTATTAGGAAGGGCAAAACCTAGTTTGATGATGTCAACAAGAATGGGGTGATGATTAGAAAGAGAGAAGGGTGAAACTTTAATAGGACTATCATCTAACAATTTAGAGCAGTTGAATACATTTTTGTCAAAATAGACTCTATCTAGCCTTGAATAAATCATTTTATCACCCTTCTAAAAATTAGACCATGTGAACCAAGTCCCTTTGGATTGGTTCTTGAGTTAAGCTAAGGGGTCAATAAGATTAAGCTTGGATATGAGTCTATTCCAAAAATATTTTTCATTGCCCTTCCATTCCAATTTCAGCCCCCTACTTTATCCTGTACCCTTTCTACCATGTTAAAATTTCCTGCTAGAATCTAGGGGATGTTGGCAGGTTGAAGAGCCATTGTCATAGGTAGATTCTATCAGTGTTCTCATTAGGGGCATAGATAGAGAAAGTTCCATATTCAAAATCTCCTAATTTAAAAGAAACCCATGTAACTCTATTACAAGGGGAATTTCCTCTTTTATCAATGCATTTTCTCCATTTGGATCCAATTAGAATGGATGTGGCACCTTTTCCTCTCATGTGGTTGATAGATACTAAAACAACATCTTTCTATATGCATTTAAGGGCAATATCTAATGCAAACCCGACAAATTTCACTTCTTGCAATAAAATGGTGTCAATGTCTTTGGTCCATCTAAGGAACCTCTTAACAATATATTTCAAGTCAGAAGATTCCAATCCCCTGACATTCCAAGAGGCTAGTTTTAAAAATTCCATGAGAAATTCTATTTGTCAGTTTCCATGAGGGATTGGAATCCCTTGAAGCAATCAGGCATTTTAACTCTAGCCACCTTGCATGGTTTAGGGTTACCATTAGGCAAGGGAGGCCTTCCTCTTTTTCTCTGAATCACTTCACCATTATCTAGCAATAAAGGCTCATGTTGTTAGGATAAAACCACAGACAGAAATAAAAAACTACATGCAAATATAACCAATAACAGAAAAAATAATAGATCACACAGAAATGAACACAAGGCACCAAGATTTAACGTGGTTCACCCAATCCCTAGGCTACGTCCACCAAACTGCAAGTCCAATATTATTACAATCCAGTGATTACAACCTGATTACAATCCATAATCCCTTATAGCTCAATACTGCCGCAAGAAGCAATTTCGCATCACAACATAATACAATCCCTAACCCTAAGCCCTTTTATACAAATATTAAACCACTTTAGGGTTATAACATGTCGGCCCGAATCTACGAATGGCGAATCTATAAATCTCGATAAAATAGGGCCCAAAAAATTATGAAGTATGTACAGTACTTTCCTGATCAGTCACCATAATCTAACACATGCTTCTTAGGTTCCCTCTTCTTTTTGAGCTTAATAGCATTAAATACAAAAGTACCCTCAGCAGGATTTGATTCAACAACAAAGCCTTCCCCACCACCATTTCCATGGAGATCAGGAGATGCCATCTCACATTCCTTGTGATTACCCCCATTAGCTACTTGAGCAATATTTTGACACATACCAACAGGATTGATGTCACCATCTACATCATGAGGTTTATCTGAAGTTACAGGAATTACAACCACAAAGAAATCATGAAGTCTCTCTTCTTTACTAAGACAATCCAAAACATGATCGTTTAGAGGTGCAAGTTTTCGTTCTTCCTTAGAGATATTAAGCTTAATGGGGGTAATAGTAATAGGGGATGTCACTTGTTGCTTGCCCCAAATGGGGATGGAGAAGGATTTCTCAACCGAGTGCAAATTTGCATTCTTAAATCTAGCAGCTCTCTCATTGATAGATTTTAGTGCCGGTTGTTGGCCATTTAAAGGAAGAACCTTAACCGCAAGGGGGGTGGAAACAAGCCCAAAGTCAATAGTGTGAACCTTAGGTAGAGAATCCAATTCTTTTAAGGGTGAGGAGGAGGGAACTGTAGACTTCGACCTAGAGGAAGGCTTAACAAACTTATCCTTTAGAAAGTCTAGGGAGGCTCTGATATTATCTACATCCTTCAACCATAGGGATGCATTGGGGTTAACATAGATTAACTTAAGAGATCCAAGCACAATAATAAACTTTAATTTAGGGATATGCCCAGAAGCATATGTGCCCTTCTTAGGGTTGGGTTTCTTAGGAATAAGTGGGCAATCTTTCCTTTTGTGTCCTTTTCTGCAGAGATAACAAGCATTGAGACCGCCCATGTATATAATAGGGCACAAAATGGAAGATTCCTCAAGGTCAAGGTAGATGTTGTCAACTCTGACCACACCCGAGTACATGGATATGAGCACTTGAATATCCATATTAGGGATTAAGGTGTTAAGAGTGGCCAACTTTATGAACCCTTCCAATAGGTTCTAGTAATTGAGGGATAAAATCCCAAGTATACGGTGGGAGATTACGGGACCGTGGTAGGGCTCTAAACTCGATATTTCCAACCCTCCAAAATTGCTTTTCAATCACTGCTTTTTGCGAAGCATGGTTACCTTTCTGAAGCATGTGACAAAAGGAGAAAGAATGCCCTAGTTTCTTATCCCAAAATTAATGGAACCGATCATTTAGAAAATTCCTTGAAGGAAAATTAGACGGGTTCGTGGCAGCAAAAAAAGATCGCTATGTTCTTCAATTTGCTCTTTTCTGTGTTAATTTCTAGTTTCATATGATCATTAGGTTTAATAACAAATTCAACTAACGATAGATCCTTACTTCTATTTCTTTCCAGGGCTTCGTGGTCGATGCTTCTAGTAAATTTGGCTTCTGTTGGCACGACTGAAGGGCTTGTTTGAACGATCGCTCGTTGCTTCCAACTACTCTGCGACTGGAGTTTTCCCTTTGCTCCCCATGTTGCTTGCCTCCTATTTTAGACATCGTCGAAAGGAATGCAGGGGAATCATCATTGTGGGGTTTATTAAATGTAGTCGATGTTAAATGTTGGAGACAGGTTGTTCTCCCGAGCGAGGCCGAGGCCATAAATGCCTCGTACTAGGGATTAATTCAAGGGCTCTACAGCCTGAAGTTGCAGAGCCCTTGCCTCCTCACAACTTGATTTACTATATTTTCAATTAAGGTTCATAATACTACTTTCTTTGCAAAAGCATTCGTATTTTTTCAGTCGGCTAAATCAACACTCACTTGTTTCTAAAAGGTGATGATTCATTTTGTAGCATATTTTATAAGTTTAAAAGAATGTATTATTTATATATTACAAATTTTGAAGATAATTGTCTAAAAAATTCTTATGGGAACTTCCAAATCTAAACACTAACTTATTCTTCAATAGATCTATTTAACTCTTTAAAAATACAATCTAAAGTTCCCTTCAATAGATTTTAAACTATCATTTTGTCGACCTTACTTACTTTTTCAACTCTAATGATGCATTTGTATTTTCTTCTATGCGAATAATTACAGTGCTCACCATTGAGTACAAAAGCAAGCAGTATATTTTATTGCTAGCATATTTTATTTCATCCAAATCTTAGCACACGCTTGTAACTTGATGTTTCCATTGTTCTTATATTTTATTTCATCAAGTTTCTTTGCTCTCAATTTCTTTATGTATTTAAATCAGAATTGAGATGTTAGAAGCAATTAAAAACTTCGACTCGTGCATTTCAAGCGGGATAAATCAGGTGTCAATTCAAGCGCTTACGTTGCCTCAATCTGATCCATTCTTCTGGGAACCATAGCAATTCTTCCTCGCCGTGTACAACATGACAAGAATCTGATCCATTCTTTTGGGAACCATAGTAATTCTTCCTTGCCGTGTACAACATGACAAGAATCTGATCCATTCTTTTGGGAACCGTAGCAATTCTTCCTTGCCGTGTACAACATGACAAGAATCTGATCCATTCTTTTGGGAACCACAGTAATTCTTCCTGGCCGTTCCAAAATGACAGGGCGCCTTGTCAGCCCTAGTTTCGTGTGAGGTTTCAACTTATCTAATTACCAAGTTTGTAGAGGGATTTGGAACTTTCTTGGTGGATTTTGCCTTAAGCTCAATTTAAAAGGCACTAAATATTTTTTGGTCCGGCTCAAACACATGGAAAATCCATCTTTCTTCGGATCTTGTCTATTACTCTGATTTTCGAAGGTGCTCTGCAATGGCGTCCGGGGCCAACAAGGTTGCAAAACAGGACAAAATAAACTCATCTATGATGAAGATCGGCATTGTGGGATTTGGGAAATTTGGGCAATTTCTGGCCAAGAGAATGAGAAGGCAGGGCCATTCGCTTATTGCTACTTCGCGCTCGGACTACTCTGATGTTTGCCAGGATCTAGGAGTCACATTCTTTGGGTAATTAATTCTATTTTGCTGCTTCTTTTGCTTAGATTTTAATGGTGTGCTCATTTGTGAAGGATGTGGTGAGTGCAGGGATCCTCAAGAGTTCTTCAAAGAGCGCCCGAATGTGATATTGATATGCACAACCATTCTGGCCATGGAATCCACTCTGCGTTCTCTTCCATTGGAGGAGCTTAACACTTCTAACACTCTCTTTGTAGATGTGCTTTCTGTCAAAGAGTTTCCCAGAAATCTGTTTTTGGAGGTAAGCAAGTTACATCTCTAATCGGGGATTTTTAAAAATTGGTGAATATGTTTGCGTTTCTGATGTATTTTTGTTGTTGTTTGGGATTTTATTACCATTTTTATCTGTATAATTGAACATACAGCCTGGTTTATGAGCTGTTTGAACAAAAATCTTTACAATAAAAGCGCAGGGTCATCCCTTAAAGTCTTCATATCTATCTTTTAGGTTTTAACAGAGTTCTGGATGCCCTCTTTTTCTTTCTTGCTGCACTTTTAGAGCCTTGTATTGTGATAGATTCTTTCGCTTTTAGTGCCTCAGTTTTTAAATCTTGGGCCAGTATAAGCACCTGCTATCAATTTCCTGAAAAAGTTTCTGACACTTGCAGTGACATATATACTATTAATTTCTTGAAAAAGTTTCTAACACTTGCAGTGTTTGAAATCTTATATACACGTCTTTTTATGGGGCCCTTACCTCTACCATAGGAGAGCCTTTTCATGTGCTGCTTAATAATTTATGAATCTTTGAAGATACATTAAATTTTCTGAAACCTAATTATTATTGCAGGTTTTACCAGAGAAATGTGAAATCCTGTGCACTCATCCAATGTTTGGACCAGAAAGCGGCAAAGACAGTTGGGTCGGTCTTCCCTTTGTCTATGATAAAGTCCGCATAAGCGAAGAGGGCAGCTGTGTACAAACGTGCAATGATTTTCTCTCGATATTTGAATCTGAGGTAAGGGTAATCACTCCTTTCCTTCTGCACATCCCTAACAGAGAACATGCCAAAGCTTGAAAATTGAAATATTTTGAAAAAAAACCCACTCAAATGATGAAAACTACGATAGGTGTTTAAGATTGATTTGGACAAACTTTTCCCCGAATTCTTAATTCTTAACCTTATCCATTGCGGAAGCTGCAAGCCCTGAAATCTGCCTGTTTGCAGGGGTGTAAAATGGTGGAGATTTCATGCTCAGAACATGACCGTTATGCTGCAGAAACTCAGTTTTTGACCCACACCGTGGGAAGGTTAGTTCAATTTCAGTTGATAGATAGATAGTTGGGAACATTTAAAGATGTATATTTTTACTGTCATATATAATTATTCTAAATCCTGAATGGGTTTACTTGATAATTAAATCCCGGTTCCAACACTGACAATCAGCAGCTTTTATTAAATGGGTTTTATTATTATTATTATTATACAACTCCTTGGACTCCATATTCATACCACTGGTTTTAACAATGCTGGCCAATTTTCCACAGGATATTGTCACATATGAACTTGGAGCCCACACCCATTGATACAAAAAGTTACGAGACACTTAGGCAATTGGTAAGTATGTTTGTATATTATTTTTAGATTTCAAATTACATTTGATGATCTATTATCAGAGTGATATAGAATATAAGAACGAAAAGATGGATCACAGAATGAAATTGATGAAAACACACCCATTCAATTTCAGTAGCAACATATAAACAGCTTAGTAGACCGTTGAAATCAATTGACTTCAAGTGTGCATATATTTGCTTTGAAAAGTTCATAGCAGTCGATGGATTTTATTTCTACTTCTATTTATATATAAAGTTTTCTCTCTTGGGATGTGTGTAGACTGAGAATATGTCTGGGCATAGCATGGATCTTTACAATGGGCTGTTCCTATGCAATGCGAATAGCATGGAGCAAATAGAGAAACTTGAGAGAGCCTTTGACACTGTGAAAACTGATCTGTTTGGAAGATTGCACGCTATGATTAGCAAGCAGCTTGTACACAGAGTCTCTGCCTCTTCTACCATGGACGCCAATCCCCTCAAAGAGGCTGAAAAAAAGAGATAGCTTTGAACCACCTCGACTTGGAGGCAGTTAATCATATAAAACTGCTAAGCATTGCATTTGGATAAGTTTCTGCAATCAAATATATAGTGTTTTTAAAGGAAAAATAATGTAGGGTAATTAATTGTGAATCAAAACTATAAGTATTTTATTTAATAATTAAAATGTGTGTGATCTATATGACAAATAAAGTGTGAGGCCTATATGACAATGAAGTTTTATGATGAGAAATAGTAGATATTTTTTGGGCTTTATCTATGTAGGAGTCTAAGAATTGTCCATCTAGCTTCTACATTGCATCAAGAAATCAGTAATATGTTTCACACATAATAAATGTATCATAATAGGTTTTTGGTGCATTTTAGGAGCTATGTAGACCGTTGTAGTCTCTTATAATCTATGAATCTATGATTGCTAACTTAATCTTTGTATTTTTTTTTGGCTTATCTGTCAAGAAATTAATAATGTGTTTCACACATAATAAATATATTATAGTAGGTGTTTGGTGCATTTTAGGAGCTGTGTAGACATTTGTGGTCTCTTACAATCTATGATTGCTAACTTAACCTATGTATTTATTTATTTATTTTTGCTTATTTGTTTGTCTAAGATTTCTTTCTAAAATTTACTAAAATATCTTGAGATTGTAATAGTTATAAATGACATAATGACTATTGATTAGTCACAAACAGTCAAGTTCTCCCAAGTTGACATTTGGAAATTAGACAATGGTCAAATACAACAAACTTATGTTTTGAATTAGGCAAGTAACCACTTTAGGGGGTTGTCATTTTACAACAACACAACAAATGCTCTGAAGGATATAATACTGCCACAATAGAAGTGGTGGGGGGAAACAATAGGCCACTAGAGGCACATTGTCAACAAAATAATCAAGGGACACAAGGAGTTTTCAAGGCCCTGATTGGCCACTTACAATGCAAGTGCCATTGACAACACACTACTAGTGACCCACCAAGTGGGGCCCAAAGGACATCAAGGTGACAACAAAGCAATCGTGAGGCCAAATAAT
The DNA here is from genome assembly GCA_028749045.1 of Cupressus sempervirens. NCBI lineage: Eukaryota > Viridiplantae > Streptophyta > Pinopsida > Cupressales > Cupressaceae > Cupressus > Cupressus sempervirens. Next base: position 730,224,201 of record CM053791.1, on the reverse strand, counting down.
GGGAACAAAATCCAATTGAAGGTCCCTTATGCCAAGTACAACTCCTTTCAACCTCTAAATGAATGAAAATCACCTCAAGAGTAGCAAGAGAGGAAGAATCCCAAACTTGCCCCATAGGACATGGAAAGTTGTCAGGAACTAACTTGTGGTATACTATACAACTAATAACATACTAGATAATAGAGAAAGAAGGAAATAGTAGTTTGATTTTATTCACTAATAGACATATATTTATACAATAGATTGGCCCACTAGTATTCCTAAATGACTACTTCACAAATTGACAACAAACTACTTTATGATTGATAACACACACATGATAATGGATAGGTAGATAACTCTTGACAGCTAACAAGATCTAAGAGACAAATCTACAACTAATTGTTGTTTCAAACGAAAACTTATGACACATACATGCACAATTTACTTAAATTAAATATTTGTTGCCAACAACTCAAACATGGTTTGCAACATGTGCAATATTCAGTTAGAATTTATTCATTAAAGTTTTAGTAATTTCAACACTAACAGTGTCTTTGGAAATAGTTCATAGACCAGTAAGACTTCCTTGAGTTGCTCCCAAATGTTAGTATAGTCATGCAACTTTCATCCAAGTTTCCAACACCATTGGACACCATTTGCACACAAAAGACCTCATAACCCTCGTAAAGGCATGATACCAAGCTTTCATATTTTTATATCTCCTTGAACTATTGGACACCAATCCCCACGCATGTGTCTCATAATCCAAATGAGGTGCACTTTCTCTAATTTGTTAGCACCCCAGACTATTAAACATCCATCTAGCCTCTATTGCATCCTTTCCTATCTTCAGTGTATTGATTGCTTCAAAATAAAATAAGTTCTCTATTTTCAATGATGTCATCATCAATAACAACATCAGGGGATTCGACATGAACAACTATATTTACCAATTCTTTAATTTTACCTTTGAGAAGGTCATTTGCACAAAGCTTACAATGGATTGCAGTATGCCCTACCTTTTTGCAATAGAAACATTCAATTTCAGTCTTACCAAACATTCTCTTTCCCATTTTTTAAAGGCATTTATAGGTACTATTTTAGTGCCATTAACTATGCTCCACAAACTTATATTCACCAATTGCATTTGCATTTTCACTTTCCATTTCTAAAAAATTTGACCAATATGCTTTTCCAGAGGCATATCCATTTTTCAAAAGTTTTACTATAAAAAAAGAAAAGCATACCTTACAATGTTGCACAACAACAAAAATTTTCATAGCACTAGGCTTACATTCTCACATTAGCAACTTCTTTTGAGAGTCAAGACAAAGGTGGCCCTTATACCATATTAAAAACAAAGATATTGTACAATTGATAACATATTAGAAAATAGAGAAAGAAGGAACTTGCAACTTGATTTTATTGAATAATAGATGCATATCTATACAATAGATTGACCCACCAATATTCCTAAATGACTGCTGAATAGACTAACAACAAACTACTTTATGATTGACAACACATTTATGAAAATGGATAGGTAGATGACTCTTGACAACCAAGTAGATCTGAGAGAGATATCCACAATTAATTATTGTTTCAAACTCAAACATGGTTTGCCACATGTGCAACATTCAATTATTATTTATTCACTAATGTTGGAGCATTAATTTCAAAAGGTACAAGAGTAAAAAGAAACCACTATCGTGATCGAACAAAAGGGACAATCTACTAGCAAACAAAAAGAAATTGGGAGTGAAAACCACTTTGATCACAATAAAAACCCAAAAATAGATAGGCTATAGGTAGCATGTCAACCAATCTAATTCTCCATGCAGAAGAGCCAACATCTTCATAATTAAAAATATGGTAGGAACCTCCATGGCATAATCCTATCTTCCAATCTAAATACTAACCCGCTAAATAGTTGAAAATACACCATGTTGTTTCTAGAGAGCAAGAATACTCTTCATCAAACAAAACCACAACTTCCACCAACAATAAGTACAATACATCATACCTACAAACATCTCAAGACGCCAAAAATCCCAAGTCATAGGCATAAGCTCTATATTAGTACAAGTTGCATCATCAACAAATGGAGATAGTATTGGTAGTGGGCCAACATCCCTCGCAGGGTTCGTGAGATGGCTTAATTGCCTCCTATGGTTCCATAAGACTATTGGTTGTATCAGGCATTAATAGGTCAATCTTTTGGTGCAACAACAACCCTATCCTTTCTAACAATTGGCATCAGAGCTTGGTCATAGGTTTGAATCCTGCAAGCCACGACAAGTGACGCTGGGAGGGCGATTGTTGGCAGTGGGCCAGTGTCCCTTGTAGGGTTCACAACATGGCTTTAATTGCCTCCTATGGTTCCATAAGACTATTGGTTGTATCAAGCATTGACAGGTTGATCTTTTGGTGCAACAACAACCTTGTCCTTTCTAACAGATAGAGCCCTATTAATACCCTCCTTTAGCATCCCCACATAACCAAAGACTACGAAAAGGGTATCCAAAAGTGATAGAGCACACACATTAGCATTCAAACTATTTCATTTGTTATTGAATAAGAATGACCAAACAATAATACATATTCAAAACATCAATGATTTTCTATTCACCAGCATCCTTCTACAATGTTCAACAAATCTTTAAATAGCTAAAATACTCTCAAAACTCAAAAAATAGAAAACCACCCTTTTTTGGCAAATTCTTCCAATTCTTGAATTTATCATTTTTGTGAATTCTCAAAACAAGTCCTAGAAAGCATGATTTTTCCTAAAGTTTCCTTAGACTAAGATAAAGATGAACTACCAACTAATCTTCAAAATTAGAAGCATAAATTTGAAGTTATTACAAGAAACATAACTCTAAAAATCCACAAAAGCTAAATTTAGGGGTTTAAACATATTTTTTGGCTCCCCGAAAATTGTAGAAATGGTCACCGATAGAGTAGAGCTAAGTTGGCATTCCACACAACTCCTCATGAAGCCAACTATGAAACTTAAAGAAAAACCCACTTAAAGTTATGATCCTTAGAAATTGCTGCATCAAAAAGGTTATTTATATCCCCTAGTCCATTCTAGTTAGACCATCACACATGCATTGAGTATAGCAATACTATTGAATAAGGCATACATCAAAGGCCTTACCTCACACCAAAGCACATGATGCAAACTAGAGAGAAAGCCTCTAAGGCTCCAAACACACTAGGGCTTTAAAAAATATCCCACAAGGGAGTCACCAACATGCATAAGGGGAAAAAGTCAAAGCCTACTCCAAAAGAAATCAAACCATTGAGCTCCACATAGGCCAAATATCCACAAGAAATCCGCAACCATCCATTATGTAAGAAGAGAAAACACACACAAATGCATATGCCCTCCAGGTAAGAGTAACCATTAACATTAGAATCTACCAACTGCTTTGAATCTCACACTCATCGAACTAGAAATGACTTGTAGCAAAGAGTGAAGACACCATAGTTAGTTATGACTAAAGAGGACGCTAGCCATGAGAGTAAATCTATAATCATCATTAAATACTTTCCCATCTAAACCCAAATCAACACACCAAAATAAGGGGTGCATAGGAAGGGGGAAAGTAAAGAAGAGAAATTAGCATCTCAATTAAGGCACTGTAGTGAGTCACAAACCAATCAGTCCCTAGAATGCAGACATTCACCACCAAAAACTTCTCAAGGCCAATAAGAATGCCCCTAGAAACAAGTAGAGGAGATAATGTACCCCATAGGAACATATAAGAATGCAAATAAAAACCCCCAAATCACATTCTATGTGAATGCCAAGAGATCCATTAAAAAGCCTATAGGGTTTATAGAAGGATTGGGAAGCCCAAAACAATAAGGGGATACAATGCACCAAAATCCACTTCAAACATAGACTAAGGCTCCCATAAAAAACAACAGGTGGAAGGTGGCAAAATAAAACTAGACAATAATCCATTGGTTACCCCATGAGCCAAAAAGTCTCATCTTCGCACACCTCACCAATAAGGAAAAATAACCACAAACACACAACAAAACATAGCACCAACATAGCTTGACTTATCCCAAATATGCTTGGATCATCTTCATCATCTACATCCACTCCACTTGAGAGTTCAAAATTCAAAAATCCAACCCCGCTCCTCTTCTCACTCAACATTGTAAATTTGATTTGTTTCATACGAAAACTTTTTATTTTCTAGATTCCCTTAAAAGAGTTATGTTAAAATTAAATTTCTTTTAGGATAGTTAACATGTTTATATATATATATATATATATATTTATTTATTTATTTATTTATTTGAAGTAATACTTTCCTACCAAGAAAGTATTACTTCGCTTATTTAGGATCTGATGCTACACCGCTGCTCAATAACCTAGTAAATCAACTCTACTACATAAATAATAACATAGACTAAGGCTTCCATAAAAAAAAAAAGGTGGAAGGTGGCAAAATAAAACTAGACAATAATCCATTGGTTACCCCATGAGCCAAAAAGTCTCATCTTCACACACCTCACCAATGAGGACAAATAACCACAAACACACAACAAAACATACCACCAACATAGCTTGACTTATCCCAAATCTGCTTGGATCATCTTCATCATCTGCATCCACTCCACTTGAGAGTTCAAAATTCAAAAATCCAACCCCGCTCCTCTTCTCACTCAACATTGTAAATTTGATTTGTTTCATACGAAAACCTTTTATTTTCTAGATTCCCTTAAAAGACTTATGTTAAAATTAAATTTCTTTTAGGACAGTTAACATGTTTATATATATATATAAGACCAAGAAAATATATGATACAATTACTAATACCAATCAAATAGTAATGCTTGACTGAGTATCTGAATCTCTATCAAAGAAGAAATATCAGTTATCCTATCTAATATAGCTTAATACAATTATCATGATTTGTACTAGTACCCATCATATTACACGCATGCACGTGCACGCGCGCGCACACACATACACACACACACATCCACACACACACACACACAAACACAAACAAAAGAGGGATCGTTAGTGATTTTTTTAAAAAAGACATTAAGTACTTTACACCAATGACATTATTGTTGCATTCAACATCATTTGTGTTGATAGGTGAGTCAAGTAGAGGTGTTCTCATGAGTTTTCATTATCTCTTTATTCTACATTTTCATATTTATGTTCTCTTTCACATAATTCTTAAGAGCTTCTCTTTCCTTTTCATCTAACATTTCATTGTAAGTATTGAATTAGCACGTGGTTTGGACATCAGCTTTTATATCAATATTACTCTCTCCTATGAAAAAATAATAAACCTACTCTTTACAATACCTAATATAGTAGAAACTTGTAAAATGGTAATGTAATAGGTGATTTTTTTGTAAAACCTAGTAAGTTATCTTTTGGATCCTTGGGAAACTTCTTCATTTCTCTTTTTCCAAATAAACCGAAGGACTTCACTAGAAAAAACAAACGAAAAGCTATTAAGTTTAGCATAAGAGATATCAAAAAATCAACCCAAGAGAAATTAGGAGAGTTCCAACTAATATGTCTACCAAAAGATGTAGACCAAATCAAGATAACAAATTTGTAGTCAAAGAAAATATGCTCAATAGTCTCAAGAACATGACAAAGATAGCAACAAGAGGGGGTCATGATGAGAGAGAGAGAGAGAGAGAGAGAGAGAGAGAGAGAGAGAGAGAGAGAGAGAGAGAGAGAGAGAGAGAGAGAGAGAGAGAGAGAGAGAGAGAGAGAGAGAGAGAGAGAGAGAGAGAGAGAGAGAAATATTACCAACAACATGATTTTTGAGAAGGATATGAAACATAAAAGTTTAGCCTCATTGGGCTAATGCCACAAAAAAATTATAATAAAGTGTTACTTGTAGTCCGACCAATCAAGGCTTTATTTTTTTTACAAAGTAACATAGTCATCATCTTTAATCATATTATAAATCTTCTTAGTGGAGATATCCATGAAAGGTGTACCAACTTTCCATTTAAGAATGATTTTACTATCAAGACTAGTAACCAATTTTTGAGGAAAAATGAACCCACTACTTTACTTATCAGAGTGTATGTTTTCTTGTGAGTAACTAGAATGTCAAATTTAATTGAAAGATCATCCCATGTCCCTATCCTATTGTCAATCAATAGGTCTATAATGACATAAAAACATTTATCATTCTATTATTTAGTAAAGAAATTTTGATAAGGGCAAGGGACTTTCGATTTAACTCCAGACCCCACTAAAGAGATCTATCAATGAAAGAGAAGCATGGAGTGCCATCAACAACACATTTGAAGTATAAGAACATTCACACTTGAATCGATGCCTTCTAGAGTGAAGAAAATGCATTTAAGCCAAAAATTGACCTTAAAGTTACCTATGATCATATCTAAAAATAGATATAAGAACTTCCAATGTTCTCCTTATTGAATCATAGATCTTGCAATATTATTCCTAATGAGAACCTTCCAAGGTTCATTACCTCTAATGGATTTGAATATCGACTTTGAGGCTAGGGTCATACCATGTTCTCTAAAATCTCTTGTTCCCAGTTCACCTAAATTCTTAGGCATACAACACCAATTCCATTTAGCTACATGTCTTTTTTATCACCAACTCCAATTATATGCCTTCCAGAGTGAAGAAAATGCATTTAAGCCAAAAATTGACCTTAAAGTCACCTATGATCATATCTAAAAATAGATATAAGAACTTCCAATGTTCTCCTTATTGAATCATAGATCTTGCAATATTATTCCTAATGAGAACCTTCCAAGGTTCATTACCTCTAATGGATTTGAATATCGACTTTGAGGCTAGGGTCATACCATGTTCTCTAAAATCTCTTGTTCCCAGTTCACCTAAATTCTTAGGCATACAACACCAATTCCATTTAGCTACATGTCTTTTTTATCATCCTTGCCATCTGACCAAAGAAAATATCTCATAATTCTATCAAGTTTTTCAATCTAGAAACTAGTTAAAAACCAAGAGGAGGCAAAGTAGATAGAATGAGAAGCTAGAACTTCTTGCACAATTTGAGTTGTGTCAACCAAGAAAAAGAGATGGGTTTTCTATTTAAGATTATTCTTTTCAATTTTAGAGTATACCATGCCCACATGTCCTTAGTGGAAGGGGGGAACACAAAAGGAATACCAAGGTATCTAATGATAGTATTAGGTCTTGCCATAACCAACCTTTGTCCTTCAACCAGGTAGGTTCTAATTCATACCACCCTAAAACTGTGGATTTATGAGGGGCAACTTTTCCTCCAAAGGCCAAACATAAAATTGTAGTCTATTGTACATATAACCAAAAAAATCTTGTTTTACATCCACAAAAAGTGTTGTGTCATTTTCAAACTGAGTATTGAGAAGTTCTTCCTAATCAGGGAGTGTGATGCCTTTAATAGACAGACCAGAGGATGGAGATCTAATTATATAATAGAGATCATCTGCAATAAGGACATATAGTGTTGGATTTGTAGGATAGCCTTGCCTTATTTATATTTGGAGAGTGATTGGTTTTGAAATTTTTCCATTTATATCTATCACAATGGATGATTATTTAAAAAGAATTTCAATTCAATTACAAAACTAAGGAACGAATCCAATTACCTTAAGTGTACAGCCACAAATGAGCAATCTATTTGATCATATGCTTTCTCAAACTCCAAAAGAATAATGGAATTTTTTTTGACCAACCTCCTTTACCTAATGGATTTCTTCCCAATTGGTGATTAAGTTTTCAAGGATATACCCGTTAAAATGTAGCTTCAGTAGAAGTGAAGTACACATTATATTAAGTATATACCTCTATGACTACTAGATATATAGACATGCACACACACATTCTCACTGTTATGTACTTTGTAATAATTTTCATATACTTATATTAATCATTATAATATATATATATTGATGCACATTGTGAATCAATAGTTCTTGATCGAGTCTTTTAATTACACATTTGTTGGCTTAACTAATCAAGTTCATGGCCTTGCAGGGCCATGACTCTACATGGCCTTTGGGCCACATAGAGTCATGTCCCTATAGGGACATGAGACTATACATTTATATACATATATTAGATCGATCGCTAGAGATTGTCATCAATAACAAAGGTAATGCATTAGTCTCAATAGCAATCAGATCTTCAACACAATTTGTCTACATTCAATTTAGTTACATATTATAAATTATAGTTTGAAAGTAAAAGATAATATAGAACACCTTGAGTATTCATATAAGTATATGAATGTCATATATCATAAGTCTGAATTTATTTCAGTCTTCCATAAGAGTTGTATTTCAATGCCTTGTCTTTCATATTAAAATTAAAATGATATCAATATATCTCTATTAGAGATCCTATTAAACTTTTACATAGTATCAGAGCCATCATGATAGAGAAATTCAAACCTCATAGTACTTTAATATCCAACTCTAAATATCTTCAAATCTCAAAATGGCGAATCACCTAAGGTTAGAGCACAGACTTGAAGGAACTTCAAACTTTGGAAAATTTGAGTAATGATTAGTCTATGAGAGATGGAATTAGAAGAATATATAGAGTCAAATAAACCTATACCTGAAAATGATCTAGACAAAACAACATGGAAAAGACACAATAGTAAAGCTATGAAGATGATTCTAGATTCTATGAAGGATCACATTCTCCCCTTCATATCAAGTCTTAAGACAACATTTGACATGTTTTCCACAATTAAGAATACTTTTGAAATTAATAACACTAGAAGATTTCTAACATTGAAGTGAGATCTACTATACATCAAAATGAAAAATGGAGAATCAATTACATCCTACTTCTTAAGAATCTCAGAGTTGCAAGATCAACTTGTAACTATTAAAAATTAAGTAGATGAAAAAAGAACTTAGCATTACAGCCCTGAAAGGACTACCACTATCTTGGGAAACATTTATTCATGCTCTAAGTTCTTGTCTTGGTCTTCCTAAATCTAAACTACTAAAAAATGATTTTAATCAAGAAGAGTCAAGACTAGTTTCTAGAGGAATTAGTTTAAATCAAGAGGGAGACATTCAAGCTCTTCAAGCCAATACCCAAAATAAAGGAAATAAAGGGAAATTCAAATGAAATAGAAAGAAATTCAACAAATCACACAAGAAATGAGATTGGTCAAAAGCATGATGCTTCATATATGACAAATTAGGTAACACTCATAACTTCTGCCTAGAATGAAAGAAAATTCAAGTAGCTCTAGCAAAAATCAAAGATGAAAAAGATGAAAACTTTGAATTCTATCTAGCACTCTCAAGTGAATTAAACTCCAACAAAAATACATGTATTATAGACATTGGAGTATTATATCATATCACAGGCTTTAGAGATGAATTTGAAAGCTTTGAAGGATACCCCTCAGAAGAAGTAACCATTGGAGACAACTCTACACACCCGATAAGAGGTATTGGATCATGTTTAATTCAGCTAAATTCATGTATTACTCTCCATCTTAAGAATGCTTTGTTAGTACCTAGTATAAAAAAAAATTTGGTTTCCATCTCTGGTCTTGCTAATCAAGGGTATCAAATTACCTTCCAAGAAGATATAGTACTATTTTGGCCAAAGAATTCCAATATCAAGAAAGCTATATCCATTGGATTTAGAGATGGAAGTTTATATAAACTTTGTAACCATAAAAATTTAGCCCTAAAGTCATGAAGTATCAAGCACAAATGAAATATGGTATAGAAGACTAGGTCACCTTCATTTATGTGCCTTATCATCCATAGGAAAATAGTAGCATGGTTACCTAGTCTTAAACTTGATCATTTCAACATTTGCCAAAGATGTGCCCTAGGTAAAAATACAAAAGGGTCCTTTCCCAAAACTAATCACAAATCTAATTTTGTACTTGAACTCATTTATATTGATCTACGTGGTCCTATTTCTATACCTTCCCTAAGTGGATATCTCTACTATGTGATCTTTATAAATGACTATTCTAGGAGAAATTGGATTTACTTCCTTAAACAAAAGGAATCAATTAAAGTGTTATCCAAATTCAAAAAATTCAAAGCCGTAGTTGAAAATTAGTCTAGACAAAAAAATCAAAACCCTAATATCAAATAATGGAGGTGAATACATCTTTGAAAATTTTAAAGACTTTTTCATTTCTATTGGGATTAATAGGGAGTTTTATGTACCATATAACCCTCAACAAAGTGGAGTTGCAGAAAGGAAAAAGAAAACCATTATTGAGTTAGTTAGAGCCATGATGTATGATCAAAACCTTCGCACCTCATTCTAGGTTGAAGCCTCTAATACTACAGTTTATATTCAAAACATATGCCCATACTCAATATTGGAAAATATAACTCTTGAAGAAGTATTTACAAGCAACAAACCATATTTAAGCCACCAAGAATATTTGGGTGTCCTATTTATATTCATATTCCTAAAGAAACGAGAACCAAATTAGATCCATCTGGAAAGAAGGGCATATTCATTGGATATAGTGAATCATCCAAAGGTTATAGGGTCTACATCCCTGGACAAAGAACCATTGAAATCAATAGAGATATAAAATTTGAGAAGAATTGCATTTAATCTCTCCAAGAATATTGATGAATCATACTCAGAATCTATTACTAAACTAGATGGGAATCCCTAAATAAAGAATCAGAGGGAGAGTAATATTGAACATTTTACACCTACTATCCCAAATTCAGACAATATTAAAATTGCAACAATAAAAAGAGACCACTTTGGGCTAGAAAAATGATAGATGAAAATCACATAGAACCTAATGAAGTAGTCAAAGAAAACAAAAGAACAAGGAAGCATTCATGCTATGTAGCTCTACTTTTTGAACTCATCAAAACAAAGCCTACAAATATCAAATAAGCATTATCATGCAAATCTTGGAAATATGCAGTAATTGAAGAATAACAATCCATACTAAAAAATGATGTATGGGATGTTGTACCCAAATCCAAAGATAAATTAGTCATCTCTTCTAAGTGGTTATACAAAATCAAGCATGCACTAGACAATAGCATTGAAAAATACAAAGCCAAATTTGTAGCTCATGGTTTCTCTCAAAAGGAAGGAATAGATTATGAAGAAACATCTTCTCCATTCACCTAATACACATCTGTTAGGACCATCATAGCAATTGTAATATACATAGGGTGGAAGATACATCAAATGGATGTCAAAACAACTTTTCTAAATGGTGAAATTTAAGAAGTTTATATCAAGAAACCAAAAGGATTTATCACTCATGAAAAAAATTCACATGTTTGTAAACCAAAGAAAGAAATGTATGATCTTAAACAAGCACCAAGGGCATGTTATGAAAGAATAGATAGTTGTCTCTCAAAATTAGGGTATTCCAAAAATGAAGTTGATCCTAACATATACTTCAAAAGAATTGAAGATGACATGATTATTCTTGTATTATATGTTGATGATTTACTTATAACAGGTGAAGAACATCTTATATCTAAATACAAATAGGAACTAACAACAAAATTTGACATGAAAGACGTAAGGCTTCTTTATTACTTTCTAGATCTAGAAGTCTGGCAAAAGGAGAACTACATTATCTTAAATTAAGGAAAATACATTGTTTATATTTTAATGAAGTTTGGAATGATGGATTATAAACCTATAACACCTATAACTACTCCTATGGAAGAAAATCTACATAAACTAAAGAATGACAGAGTTGGATTTGAACCTACTGATCCTACTTAATATAGGTAGATTATTGGATCATTGATGTACTTGGTTAACATTCATCCTGATATTTGTTATACAATTAATAGATTAAGTCAATTCATGTGAAAACTATAGAGGATACACCTTATTAAAGCTAAGCACATCTTACGATATTTACAAGGTTCAGTTGGTGTGGGTCTCAAATATGATCAAACTAAAATCAATCTTCATGGTTATTCAAATTTTGATTGGCCAGGCAGCTCTACTAATCGTAAAAGTACCACATGATGTTTCAATCTTGGATCAGGAATGATTTCTTGGTTCAACAAAAAAAATCATCAATTGATTTATGTTCCATTGAAAAAGAATATATAGCCTCTTCCATGAGAGCTAGAGAAGCAGTATGGTTGAGAAAATTACTATTTGGATTGTTCAAAAAACCTTTGAAGCCCACAATCATCCATTGTGATAATCAAAGTTGTATAAAGCTTTCAAAAAATCTAGTTTTCAACAATTGATCTAAACATATTGAAATAACTTATCATTACATTATAGATATGGTAGATCGAGATGTTATCAAACTAGAATAGATGAGTACAAATGAGCAGACAACACACGTCCTTACCAAACCTCTTGCAAATCTCAAATTGGAATATTTTAGAGGAAAAATTGGTATGATTAAATTGTAATCATAAATATTAAAATTAAATTTCAATTTTTTTATTATTGTGTGTTTATGCTTCTACTTCATAGTTGCATCAGATATGTAATGACAGGTGATGATCTTTCATTGACATACACACACACACACACACACACACACACACACACACACACACACACACACACACACACACACACATGTATGTATATATGTATATGTATATGTATATGTATATCTAGAAGGTAATCATTATAAGGTGATGATCTTACAAATGATAGACTTGTTATCATGATAGATTATGTTGTTTGTTCTGGATATTCAAAGTTCATTGATAATGAATGTATTATGATTAGACTACATTCAATTGTTGTCTCGGGGTGTCAAAGATCATAATACTTGTCATATTGTGATTATAATTATTTGATAAGTGACTACTTAAGAGTATTAAAGTCAGATAATCCATTGTAATGTTATATATAATTATATAATATATAATATACATTTATGCACATTATGAATTGGTAGTTCTTGATTGTGTCTTTTAATTACACATTTGTTGGCTTAACTAATTTAGTTTATGGCCTCGTAGGGCCATGACTGTACATGGCCTTTGAGCAATGTAGAGTCATGTTCCTATGGGGACATGAGACTCTACATTTTTATACATATATTAGATCGATCACTGGAGATTGTCATCAATAACAAAGGTAATGTATTAATCTCAACAACGATCAAATCTACAACACAATTTTTCTACATTTAATTCAGTTACATAATATAAATTATAATTTGGAAGTAAAAGATAATATAGAGTACCTTGAGTATTCATATAAGTATATAAATGTCATACATCAGAAGTCTGAATTTATTTTAGTCTTCCATAGGAGTTATATTTCATTGTCTTGTCTTTCATATTAAAATTAAAAGTATATCAATATATCTCCATCAGAGATCCTATTAAACTTTTACAATACCTGCCCATAATGAAGCCAATTTGTGTAACAAACAATTCATTTAATAGGCCTAATATTATTCTAGCAAGAAGATTTGCAATAATCTTATATGATAAATTTAGGAGAGTTATGGGCCTCCAGTTCCTAATGTGAGATTTATCTTCATTCTTGGGAAACAACCTCTCTATTAATTTTTTGCCCCATCATTCATTTATCATAGACTTTATTATATGGTTTCAGAAGATCAGAACATATCCAGTCAATATTTTCTTATAAAATTCAGCTTGCAAACCATCTAACCCTCAAGACTTATCATTGGCTATGTCCCTTATAGTTTCTTATATCTCCTGAATAGAAATTTCATTATTCAAATAGTTCTCCTATAACTTAGGTACTTTTTTTGGAATTGATCTCATACATTCTTTAAGGACTTCTTTATTATGTTCAATGGGTTCCGAGGAAAACAAATTTTGATAATTTTTGAAACAAATAAATCTTATGTATCTATAGTAAGTCTCAATTCTATTCGAATCTCTTCAATTAATTATCTTTTTTGTTTTGATCTAATCATATTAAAAAAATGTTTTGATCCATTATCTCCTTTATGAAGCCAATTTTTCTCTAAATCTTTATCCTTGAAATGTATAATTTTGAATTTTCTTTCATTCCAATTTGGTTAAGATCCTTTCTTCCATCACTTGACATCTTTATTCTCTATTTTTAGGGTGTTTTCTAACTTATTAAGTTTAGACTACCAAAATTGTTCTCCTTTATTTTTTTCCATGGTTTTTTTTTCTCCCAACAATTTGAAAAAGATTTTTTCTCTGTGACTCATACCCTTATATTGAAAATTTTAGAGATATGAGTGGTCATTTTAATGGCCTCAATAGCATCTTGATCCTTCAATAGAGAGACATTAAGCTTAAAGGATCATTTTTGTCTATTCTTGGTCTGTTTGCCAAAAACATCTTCTAAAGTAGCAGGAAATAAACTAAGAGAATGATCTAAAATAGATGTTGGGTTAACCCTTATAAGAGATAATCCTTTTGGAGAAGGAATGGAATAAACTGATGAGTCATCAAACACTCTATCAAGTTTACAATAAACTCCCTGCTTCCGCATTTGATTGTTTAACAAAGTAAACTAAATGCCAGAGAATTCCTCCACATTTATCCTCTCCTCTTCCACCATGTTAAAATCACTAGAAACTACCCAATGAGATTTTAGGAGAGCCATATAAATCCAATCCCATAATCTCTCTCTCTCTCTCTCTCTCTCTCTCTCTCTCTCTCTCTCTCTCTCTCTCTCTCTCTCTCTCTCTCTCTCTCTCTCTCTCTCTCTCTCTCTCTCTCTCTCTCTCTCTCCTCCTTTGGAGTGTATACATTTCATATGCCACATAATTTGTTTTTGCACTTAAGGTTGACCCACATAACTATATTACAGGGAGAAATACCATTTTTCACAATATGATCTGCCCATTTAGGGTTAATGAGAATGGTTACTCCTCCTTTTCCTTTCTCATGAGAAGATATAAAGTTCTTAGCATGGTTCGAAATGAATTTTACAATAGTGAAAGACTGATAATAGTTTATTTTAATTTATTGAAAAAAAGACAAAATATATATTCTGCAATTTATGTCTCCAATCTCTAACAACACATTTTCTATCTAGTATCTCAAGGCCTCCCACATTCCAACTAGTAGAATTCATTATAAGAAAGATTAGAAGGGTTTAAGAAGTCTAAAAAACATATTGAAATAATCAAACATTTATGATATCTTAGCTTTATTATTTAAGTTATTGCTTTTGGATATAGAATTTGTATCTAGCATCTTTCTCTCTTTTTCAACCACTGCAATAAATCCATCTTCTTTAGAGAAATCTATAATCTTGCTAGCAATTTCAATCCTATCATCATTTTTACCTTCTCTTATTTGATATATCAATGTAAGATCTTCTTTATGATTCTTAACATGTTTATTATCAATTTTAATTTGGCCTCCTTATCATCCTCCTTTCCTTCAACTATTAATCCAAGAGTAAGGTCTTTATGCTCCAAAGATGTTTTAAATTTTTAAATATTTTTAGTGCTATCATTAATCATATCTAAGGCCAATTGTTGGTCATTCTTTCTAATAGGGGAATTTAGGGTATTATTAGGAATATTAGATTGGTCTAGGTTAATATGCATGGCATGAGTCTTAAGGATTTCAGAGTTAGGAATACTTTCACAGTCTTCCTAAAAGAGGGAATTAGAGAGAGAAATAAAAGTTCTCTTGTTATTAGCTTCAATAAAAGATTCATTTTTTTCCAGATTAGATCTGCCACCCTCATTAATTTCATTGACTTGGATATTATGCTTCTTTCCAAGCATATCATTTTTATCATTCTTCATAGCCTTTCTAGTATTGTTATTATTAATCTCGTTAGGGTATTGTATATGAGTTTTATTGAAACCCTTTTGACCAATATTGAAACCAAAGATTTTTTAAAAGTTATGGCTATCTTTTTTACAATGAAAGCATACATTTATATTGTCGAGTAGGGTTGATTCCCATTCATACTAAAAACCTTATAGGTCCATCAAAATATTATTACAAATAAAAAAATTCAAGGGAAAGAGCAATAAGATCCCTTGCATTCAAGTGTGTTAAGTTATCTTGGATTTTATTATTTGTAGAACAAAGCCTAAGTATTTCAACATCTGAGGCAAAAAGGGCTAGAATTTAAGATGACATTTCACAAGTTCAATCTAGTTTGGTGAAGAAAGAGCCATAAATTGCTCAATATTGCCTTCTATGGACCATGGAAAATACCTAAATATAGACTTTCCACCATTCTAGAATGATTTTTTCAAAACCCTTTCTTTCATTGCATGATTCTCCAAAAAGACAATAAAAATCTCTTCAACATTTTGCAAAAATTCATGTAAATGCCTTTTTTTTTACCCCATATGTTATCCAACCAATAAAAAAAATCCTTCATGGTATAATCTCCAACTAATGCTACAAAAAAATAGCAATGTTTTTGAGTCTTGAGCCTTCATTTGTTATGGTTTTCCTCATGTCCTCCTTTGGAAAAAGGATAAGAATATTACATGAATCCTTAAAGAACTTACCATTTCCTCCATGTCTAGGGTTTGCAAGGTTGACTCTTCTACCATTTCCATCTCCATTGGAACTAAACTCCAAGACTCCCCTTTATATCATTTTTGTCACCATGAACTTTCTATCAAATTTTGCAAAAGATGGGTACATGTTCTTAGAATCTTCTGTGAGAAGAAACTTATAGTAGGGTTTTGTAGGAATGTATTCTATAGGTTTCTCCTAATGCAAATGTTTCTCCACCTTTTTTTATCATTCAAACCATCTTCCCTAGATTTATTATTCCATTCTACAATTTGTATCTCCTCATTAACTTCCATTTATAATACTCAATCAAATAAAAGTAGAGCAGGGCTCAAAGAGCCAAACTCCAAGAAGCACTTATTAAAGACCACACATTTGAAGGCCACAAAAAAGTTGAGAACCAAATATAAAGCCACAAAATAGAGAATTGAAAAAAAAATCACGAAAAAAGAAAACACATAAAATATAAAATAAAGTATAGTATGGAACCCAAGAAAGTAAAAATCCATTTGTAGATGGTATAGAGCTCTACGATGTCCTTTCTAGGGTTAACCATTTTGCATGCCAAAATTCCTCCAAAATATGAATTTGTTTATCAACAATTAAATTTTTAAAATCAAATGATATGTGAATATAGCTCTCAAGTCACCACATGTGATTAGCATAAATGGTTGAATTCCTTTAAATACATGGACATATTGGCATATTATGCAAAGTTGTATTTAAGTTATCCTAAGTAGAATAGAAAATTGATGAAGTCAATAATATTTGAATTTTGAAAATTAATTTTTTAGGTAGGATGAAACCATGAGTAAAAGGATGACCTTATGATTGCAAACATTCTATAAGATAGAAAAGGTGCTACACCTTGTTGGATAACATGTATATGGAAATTGGTGCAAGTAAATGTGTGATAACAAAATAATTAAGTTAGTGTAGAAAGGAGTGTGAACACTAAAAGGGGAAAAGAGGTCATTGCATGAAAATATGCATAATGAGGGAGTTGTTCATATATAGGAGAAGGGATCCAAATTTGCACAAAATTAATGCAAATATATGTGTGATAACAAGTTGATAGGGTGAACGCATAAAGAAGTGAAAGCATATAAAGTGGACAAGTAGTCAATGCATATAAATGTGTGTAAAGGGGTAGGTGAATAATAAAGGACTATGAACTCCAAAACTCCAAATTTGAACATAATTATGTCATTTAAAATATTTTTATTTCAAATCACTAACTCCATAGTTATCACACAAGTAAATGGGAAATAACATACTCAAAGATGAAGCATGAAGAGGGAGGGAGAAAGGAGAAATTGGAAATTTGAATTCAGCATTGAGGGGATCTATCCAAGATGGAGCAGATAAGGTTTCTAGGGACGACCAACAGAAGGAAGGCCAGGGGGATATTGTTCCCTCGAGAAATGATGGCCCATAGGAATCATGATAGGTCCCAAGAAAGATGGTCTTGGATTCAGGAAGGACTTTGCTAGGCCCACAGAATGCGATGAGAGTCCCTAACACGGGCCTGACTAGGAAATGGTCTTCTCTCTTTAGGATAAAACCAACAGCTAAGTCCTCTTTCTTAAAGATCAAAGACATCTCAAAAAAATAAAAGGGTAGGTTCGCTATTGAGATCCCTAATGAACTAGTAGACCATAACATAGCAACAATGGTGTCCCCACTAATTAGGAAATTCATTGGCCTAAGGCTGAATATTGATGTTGTGAGGACTTATGTGAGAAATAAATGGGATTTGAAAGGGAATGTGGAGATTGTGGGTATTGCCAATGGTTTCCTCTCTTTTGAGTTTTCCTGTATGGAGGATTTCATGAGGATCCTAGGTGCTAGATCCTAGTCCTTTGGACATTCAAAGCTAGCCTTGTAGAAATAGACTTCAAAGTTGGATCTTAATGATTCTTTCTTTGTTCAAGCTCCTATCTAGATTTGGTTGTCAAAACTTACAATGGAATTTTGGTACGAGGAATTTTTTGATGCCATAGCTAGGTCATTTGGGGAGCTCTTATCCATTGACCTTGTCATGGTGGCAAGGAGTAGGTTAACTTATGCAAGAATATGTATTGGAGTAAGTGAGGACAGAGATATGCCAAAAGTGGTGTACCTACATTCAAAGATGGGCACCCATATTCAAAAGCTAGATTTTGAAAGTGTCCCTTTTGCTTGTTTTCATTGTAAAAAAGTGAGCCACATGGATAAGAACTACCCAAGGGTCTTGGAGGAGAAAACCAAAAAATAGAACCAGAGTAAGATTAGGGAAAAGGGATTCTCAAAGGATAGAATTGAAAGTTCAAAAGAGGGAGAGAAAGTGTGGAAATGAAGGGGAACTTCTAAAAAAGTAATAGGTCTGGAGTAGCAGCAAGAGGAATCAATGGCTGCTCCTATTGTGGAGGAAGAGGAAGTCCTAGGGACTAAATCAACATGTACTAACTATGACGGTAAGTAATAAAAAAGGCTAGTATCTGAGCAAGAGAGAAGGGAGGTTAGGCTAGAGGACCTACAAAATTTGAAGGAATCATCCCCTAAGGGAGAAGTATTACAAAAGGTTCAGCCTGGAAAGGTGAGTCCAAAACTAGAAAGAGGAAAGGAAATATCTCATACTCCCAAGGATAGGGTGGAAAAGGGGGAGGAAGGTATCTCAAGTGAGTCTTTACTATATGAAGGTTATAATCTAAGTAAGGGGATCGCCTCTATAGGGAATATTTCTAGAATGGTGGAGATGGTTAGATCCTCATCTCCTGGGCATGCACTCAAATGGAGGCCTTGTTTGCAATATGTATCAATGAAAGCCAAGGGAAATGGATAGAGGTAACTAAGAAAAAGAAAATTTGGGACCCTTCTCCTATGTCCCTAGGTGCAACAAGAAGTAGAGCAAAGGCTAATGTAGGAGCAAAACCTAAGACTCCTGGAAGGAATAGTAATAGTCAGAATAGGAAAGAGGAGACTAGAAGGAACCTAGTGGATGGGAGCCAAAGGACCATCCCAGAGATCTACTTTGCAAAGAAGAAATGAAGGTCCTATCCTAGAACATAAGGGGGCTCAATGGAGTCCACAAACAAGAGGCAATAAGAAATATGATTAGGGATCCTAGGCCTACATTTTTCCTGATTTAGGAAACAAAAATGAGAAAGGAGGTAGTGTAAAGAATCTCTTTTAGTAGTAGTATGGAAGGCTTTGCAATAAATTTAGAAGGAGCTTCAAGAGTTCTATTTACCCTTTGTAGCTCTTATCTCTTTAAGCCTCAAGTTGTATACAGTGAAGGTAATATTCTCCTCATTCTTGTTCAGAATAATAAATCAAAGAATCCTCATTTTTGTTGAATGTTTATGCTCCTAATACTAAGAATGGTAGGAAGAATTTTTGGGGTAAAATTAATAATTTTTCTAGCTAGATTCAAAGTGGGAAGGTGTATTATAATGGGGGACTTCAACACCCCTTTAAGGGAGGATGAAAAGAAGGGTGGTTTGCCCTCGGACCTAGATAGTCGGATGGACCTCTCAAATTTTATCAATGCCTTGGTATATCTTGATGTTGATCTCCAAGGAGGTCTTTCACTTGGTGTAATAAGAGAGTGGGAAGAGATTATATTTAGGTCTACTTGGAAAAGGCTCTTATTACCTTAGACTAGTTGACATCTTATAATTGCAATCTCTTGTTAATGGACAGGGCTGGTTCAGATCACTGTCCCATCTCTCTCACTTTAGATCCTATTAATTTGAAGTGTAACTTCCCTTTCATATTTGAGAAAATGTGGACTTCTCACCCAAATATCTTGATGTGTATCTCAAAGTGGTGGAATATCCATGTTAAGGGATCTGCTATGTTTAAGGTGGCTAAGAAATTGAGAAATGTAAAGTTGAATGTTAGAAAGTGGAACACGTCTAATTTTGGAAATATCTTTCACTCCAAAGCTTAAATCTTGGAGGACCTAGGAACCATCTAGGAAGTTATTCAGAAGGAGGAATATAATGATGAAATGATGGAGGTGGAGAAATCTATCCTATCTGAGCTTCACAATATTATTAGTCAAGAAGAGACCTATTGGAATCAAAGGTCAAGAGTTGTCTAGTTGAAAGAGGGGGATAGGAACACTAGGTTCTTCCACACCTCTTCTTTGAAACATAGAGCACATAATAGAATTAGCAATATCAAGAAGGGGGAAGAGGTTTTTGAAGAAGAAGATGTAGTAGTAGGAGAGGCTATTTCCTTCTTTTTTGAACTTCTTGAGAAAGACAATAACATGGTGGAACAAGATCAGATGGAAATCTTATCTAACATCCCTTCTTTGATTGAACCCAAGGAGAATAACAGCTCCTCTAGAAGTGGAATAGGCTATTTTCTCCCTTGCTGCGGAAGGTCTAGATGGGTTTTCATCCTTCTTCTTCTAGATGTTCTGGAAAGTGGTTCAACAGGATACAACTAAAGTGGTGCAAGAATTCTTTGGAGCTAGAAGCCTTCTCAAGGAGATAAATGCCACTTTCATGGTGCTCATCCCAAAGGTGGTAGGGGTAGGCTCTATGGATCAATTTAGACTTATTAGCCTGTGTAACTCTTTCTATAATATTATTTCCAAAGTGTTGGCTTCAAAGATCATCAAAGTGCTCCCCTCTATAATAGCTCCCCAACTATATAGTTTTGTCCCTAGAAGACAAATACTGGACTCTACTATGACTGTTCATGAGGTGATCCACTCTTTGGAGGAGGGTAAGAGAGAAGGGTTTCTTCTTAAGCTTGACTTATCTAAGGCTTATGATTGGACCTTTCTCTTAAATGTTCTCAAGGCTTTTGGCTTTAACTCTAGGGTTATCAAACTTATAGGCCAGTTGGTTACCACTACTTCCTTGGCTATCCTAGATAATGGTTCCCTTCTGACTTTTCTTAAGCATTCCAAAGGTTTTAGACAAGGATATCTATTATCCCTTATTATTTTCATTACTTTGGCTGATTGTCTCGGAAGGATGATTTCTGCTAGTAGAATTTCAAGATCTGTGACTAGTATTAAACCTTCTTCAGGCCCCTTAGTTTTTCCCCATCAACAATTTTTTGATGACACTATTATGGGCAAGAATGCTACAATTGGTGAAGCTAGGGCGGTGAAAAATATTTTGAGCTCTTACTCTAGGGGATCGAGGCAGCTTATCAACTAGAACAAGAGTTCAGTTTTCTTCATTAATACTCTAGTTGTGCATTAAAGGAAGATTTTTGCTATTATGGGCTATGATATTGGTTGTCTTCCTTCTAGCTATTTGGGTCTCCCCTTGAGGTTGAGGCCCCCAGTTTCTTTTTGGAATAATATTTAAAATAGGTTTAACAAAAAATTGGCTAGTTGGAAGGGGGTCACTCTAAGCCAAGCTGGCAAGATTCAACTTGTCAAAGCTACTCTTCATAATATTCCAACCTATGCTTTGAGTCTATTTGGTATTCCTAGTAAGTTTGCAGATCACATGGAGAAGATCTAGAGGGACTTTCTTTGGTCTAGGTCAGAAAGCAACAAGCATTTACATCTGGTGACTTGCGATAATGTGTGTCTCCCAAAACAAAATGGTGGCTTGGGGATAAGGAAACTATGTCCTTTCAATAGAGTCCTCCAATGTAAATAGCTATGGCAAATCTTTTCTAGTAAAGGGGAGTAGAGGGACATCATGGAAGATAAATATCTTTGCTGGCATTCTTTCAAAAAAATTCTTTTTTTTGATTCTATTCCTAGAGGTTCTAATATTTGGAATGGTCTTCTTAGTGCTAGAGATGTAGCTATTAGTAGGGTGAAATGGTGTGTTGGGAGTGGAGAGGAAACTCTTTTTTTGAAGGGTAATTGGCTTATTCAAGGGCCTCTTAATACCATCCCTAAATTTAAAGATGGGCCTGCATTTGCATCTAGAGGATGCATAGATTTGTTTTTGAGTATAGACATGAACAGGGCTAAAGGGATCTGGCTGTCATTTCAATGGAACTTGAACCCCTTATGCATATTCTAATCTCGGTGGTTGTAAATGAGTATTAGGATAAGATTGTTTGGGAGGATACTTTTGGATGGAACCTATTCTATGGCCTCAGGGTACCAAGCTATTATGAATCAAGATTTGAGGCCAGAATGGGCTAAAGCCTGGTACCTAGTCTTACCCCAAAAATCAATATTTTTTCTAGCTTTTACTCCAGAATAGGATTCTGAATATTGATAACTTGTGAAAGAGGGGGCATCCTATTCCTAATACGTGTGTCCCTTGCAAAAACTAGGTAGAGACAGTGGATGATCTAATTATCTACTACTCATTTTCTAGAATGGTCTGGTCTTTATTCAATCAAGCTTTTGGGATGAGTTGGTGTGCTCCTAGCTTAGCTATTAAATTCTTAAGAAAGTAGGATAATTATTGGAAGGATTCTGGTCTCTATACTATAAGAAAATGTGCTTTGCCTCATTTTGGCTAGGGTATATGGAAGGAACGCAATAAAAAGATTTTTGGGGATGCTAACCTAACAACTAGAATAGTATCTAAAAATTTTCAAAATTCCCTGTTAGAAAACTATATTTTTATAAAAGGAACTAACCCTTTTGCAAATGAAATTGAGAACTATTGGTTCTCATACTAAAAGATAGGAGTGTCCATGGTCCTTACCTTTGAAAGGTTGGGACAAGGCCAACTTTGATGGTGCAACTAAAGGTAACCTGGGAGAGGCAGGATGTGGAGGTGTGATAAGAAATAGTTAGGGGTGTGGGATCATGGTGGTTACTTTCCCTCTAAGTTTTCAAAAAAACCATTATATCGAGGCCAGTGCTACCCTCCAAACTACAAAATTGGCTAAAGATGTTGGGATCAAATGTTTGTGGTTGGAGGGGGACTCTAACAACATTATCAAATTCCTAAGGTGTGATCACCTTCTAGCCTAGAGTATAAAGAATATTATTGAGGAAATGAAAAAATATTTTTCTTTCCTTTGATAAGGTCTTTGTGTCTCATGTGTACTATGAAGGTAATGTGGCTACTGATTGGATGGAAAATGAGGCTATGGAGGGACATGTCACAAAGATGGGCAAGAGGAGAGGTTTTTTCAATGGACACAAAAAGTATTATGGAATTAGAAAGGATTCAGGGGGAAAAAAACATCATTAAGGGTAATAACGGTAATTAATGTTGGTTATATGTCATATTTTGTTTTGAGAGATTGGCATGAGCCGATCTAGAGGCTTCATTATTGGAGAATTTACTAGCATATTTTATGGGCGATCTTAAGGGTTTTTTGTAATTAATATATCTTTTTCTTTTCTGAGGGTAGAGTCAAGTACAGGTTTGGGGAGTTAAACCAAGTCTCAGCTCAAGGCAACCAGAAAACTCTGAGGTGCTACTATTCTATTTGCAACAACATGGTAGGAGAGAGGCATAGAATGGAGCCAGAAGGGAAAGTAGAGAAGTGGAAGAGGCAATCAAAGGTGTGCGAGAAATTTAAGGAAGGAGGTATCTCATCCTTCATTGAAAAACTTCATGGATGGTACTTGAAGATCACTAACCTAATGGTGAAGACATGGAGAGAGGGGAAGGTAAAGATTGATGGGGTGGATTTTCAGATCAATGAAGAGGTTTTTGCTAAGGTGATTAACTCCCCAAACTAGGGCATTAAATTCTATAGGGACAAGAAAATTTCCTTGAATGCAGTTAAGGATTTTTCTAGGGATTCGAAGGAAATGAAGGAGCTTGTGAAGATGGGTGCCTATTATGAGCTTGTGTCTATTAAGAAGCTATGGAGGTTTTTCCTTAGGGAAATTATATCCTATATCATTCTTGACACTAGGTTTGATAAGATTCAAAACCACCATTTTGTAATCCTTAATCATTTCAGGTATGGGGCCAAGATTTCCATTCCCTACTATTTGTTTTTCTCTGCCAATAAGAGTATAATGGACTATAAGAAGAAAGTTTACTCTAACCCTGCCTTCCATGAGGGTTTATTACTACTCTTATATGAGCATTTTAAAGCTTAAATTCATGGAAGTATTGTTTCCTAGAAGGTGGTTTCTTCCAAGGAAATATAGAGCTCTTTCCTCCCATTAGACACAGAGGATAGTGCACGTATGCACTCAGAAGAAGAAGAGGAGGTGGCAAAAATCATGTAGGATATGGTTAGGAAGAATAAAAAGAAGCTAGGGAGAGGCTCAGAGAAAAGGAAAAAATAGGAGTTAGCGGAAGAGTATAATGATGAGAAAGAGAGGATGGACTCGGATACGAAAGGAAATGTGAGAGAGGTAGGACCTAGCAAGGCTTAGGTAGGTAGGAAGGTGGCAAGCTTGATCAAAAGGAAAAGAGGGGTGGAAAAGAAAGTTGAGAGGGCTCAAGGCAAGGGTAAGGAGAGTTTTTCTGAAGCTCGGGGAGAAAGGATGGAGGAAGAGGGCATGGTTGAAACAATGGTTTCTTTGGATGAAAAGGGAAGAAAAATTGTTTGGAGGAATTTCCATGCAGGTATAGCCAAGATGAGGCTTGTCAAAGAATATATAAACCTAGAGGTGCTTGAGGGTAGGGATGGAACAATTCAGCTTGAAGAGCTTATTGATCTTGGACTGGTTATTCTAGGTGACAATGCGCAAGAGATGGGTATGAATTTCCTAAACAATACCAAAAATAACCTTGTGGACGATTTTTGGTCCTTAAAATGGATATTTCATGAAATTAAGGAAATAAAGTATAGATTGCAGGGTCAAGATAGGCCAAAAGGGGTGGGAGAGTATGTCAAATTTGGCAAATTGGAAGCTAGGGTTTTAGATATTGAAAAAAGGGTGGAAAGGATGGAGACTACAGTCCATAGCTCGGCTAATTAGAGCCTTAACATTATAAAAGGTCTAAATGATAACATCATTCAGCTGCACAAGATGATGGAGGAGAATAAAGTGGGTAAGGAGGAAAAGGACATAGATGGGACCAGGGTGACTAAGGAGGAGGAATCCTTGCAGGAGGAGAGCCCAAGCAGAAAGAGGGATGAACTGACTTCTTAGGATTATAGTCACTCAAAGACCAATAAGGTAGAGGCCAAGGAAGAGATAGAGTTAAATAAAAAGGAGCTAGCTAAAAATCTTCTCCCTTGATTCCTCTTCCTAGTTTTTGTTGCTTTCCTAGCTTTTGGCCTTTTGGTTTTTGCTTTCACTTGTTGGTTGGGCCTGACATGTTGTTTTTTTTGTTTCTTAGTAGCTAGACCTGAACTATTAGTTCATTTTATGTTGTTAACTGGTGAGTTTCAGGAACCCCTGTAAAAAACCTATTTTACTTAATCAAAAACATGAAAATGTAAATTTGGAAAAGGGGCATCCAAGGCCTATAGGAAATAGGGGAATGTTGATCAAGAGAGGATTTTCCTATGGTGGTGTTCCTTTTGGGTACCAAAACAAGTCACTTTATTGAAGGTATGGTGGATAACAATTTAAATTTGACTTAGTCTCATGGTTTCAAAAAGGTGTGTCTTGAAGGGGATTCTTTAAATATTATTCAATGTGTAAAAAGGTCCAAAGCTCTAGCTTGTCTATTGAGACCCTCATTGTGAGCTCCATAATCATCATTGATATGTTTGATAAATTCCATATTTCCCACATTTATAGGGAAGGTAATAGACATGTTGATGTCTTTGCCAACTTTAAGGTTTCAAATATTTCCTAGCAAACTTGAAATTCTCTTGACCCATTAACATTTAATTTCTATGCCATCATTAATAGTGATTTACTTTAGGATTGCATGGGAAATGTTATGAGTGTTTCTTTGGAAATTTTCATTTAATTTTCTCAACGAGGTCTAAATTGGGTTTCCTTTTAGTTAGTTATCCTCTTTCTATTTCTTGTGACATTTATGGTGGGTGGGGAAAAAATCAGGGTCAACCTCTTTCTTGTGATGGGAAAATGAGAAATAAGTAGTCTAGAAGATTTTGGATAATCACGATATGACTCCCTATCTTGAAAAACTCTATGGTTATGACCTTGAAACTATAAAGGTTTTCATGAAGTGATGGAGTATTTCATTTTGATAGTGTATGAAAAAAAATTGGTTATTTTAGAAGATGTGATTGTGTAGATAATCAACCATTAAAATCAAGGGAAGAAGATATTAAGGGATAAAAAGTATCCTAATGTAGTGCCTCTCATGTTTTCATTCTACTACATGTTTAATCTTTTGATTTGAGATAGACTCTTGTATGTTTACCTTGTGATTATTTATTTGTGCTCTTTTGATATTGGTTATTTTAGTGACGTTCTTAGTTTTATTCATATATATTTCTAGTATTAAATATGTACTTACGTGTATGAATTTATTGAGTTGTAGATTTAATGATATCTTAATTTAGTAATGA
The DNA here is from genome assembly GCA_028749045.1 of Cupressus sempervirens. Taxonomy (NCBI): domain Eukaryota; kingdom Viridiplantae; phylum Streptophyta; class Pinopsida; order Cupressales; family Cupressaceae; genus Cupressus; species Cupressus sempervirens. The sequence goes on along the minus strand of CM053791.1, from coordinate 730,197,414 downwards.
TATTATACATGAGTAAAATTTTACTTTAAATGTGTTTATATTCATGATGTTTAAATAGGAAGTAATGATAGTTGATACCATTTAACAATAGTTAATGTTATTAATGAATTAGATATATGTTGTAGTATTGTAACATTTGTAGAGTGACAACGTCTCTAAAGTCCCCTTTCATTTTTTGACGTAATTATATGATGTATATGTGCTTAAACTATTTATATATATGGTTGTGTACACATGACATGTGTCATTTGAGTGATGAAAGTTACTAGGCATTGATTCCACCTATACCTAAAAGTTTGAGCATGCCTATAACAACCTCAGTAGTGGTTAAATTTGAGATAATCATGCAGTAAATCTTATTTCAATCTCATAAATTTTTCCAAATATTAGATAAAAATCATCTATTATGCATGTTTGTTTTTCAATTTTCATATGACTATGTTCAACTGTCCATGTGTGTGTTATGATGCATTCAATATTTTGCAAGATTTCTTAGTTCAAATCTTAGTTGTTTTTCATCATAGATTCAACATTTCCTAATTTAGTATGCATTGCCTTGATTAAGATTTTGAGTAAAGAATGCAATCTTTGCAAATGCACTTTGAATCTTCCATCTTAAGGTACTCAAGTCACTTATCTTCATTCTCATTATGAGAGAAAAATCTATAGATCAAAAGTGCCTTAACTAGGAAGCGATAAATCTATTTCTAATGACTTTGTTATTTGTTTACTTTGATCAATTCTAATGATACTAATCCATTGAAGTAATGATTTATTGAATTATTTGTGCTTCAATTACTCTACCACATTTGACACACACACACATGATGAATTACATTTTTGCAAAATGTTATTTGAAAATGGTTATGATAAGTGTGTAACTGCTAGATTGGAATTATAATATGTTCAAGAATATGAATTAATGGAAGTGATGGAGGAATATTGCTATGTATAACTTGATATAGATTTGATTTATAGGCTATGTCAATATTATTGAAAGAATCTTGATAAGAGAACATTTAATTTGGAATCAATGATAATAGTTAGGAGTTGTTTATCTAATTTTTTTATGGTTGTTAATAATTTGAATTAAGGAAATAACACATTCTATGGTTGACATTGATTTTATATTAATTGGTTAAAGAGTGAATAATGAGAATTTGGATTTTGTGCTCCAAAATAGATCCATAGGATATAATATGATAGTAATCTTTTGGTGTAATTTTACTAAGGTTTATAAACTTTTCTTCATTGATGCATTTAGTTGATTGGATAGAATATTCCTCAAATAATGAAATTAGGGAATCTTATATGTTAAGTAAAGAGTTATTATTGGGTTCATGAAAACATGTGCTTAGTCAATTGGTAATGTATGGTTACTTATACTTTCATATTGTGTTCTTTGTAAAGGATTAAGGTAGTTATGTTGAGTGGATGGTGCAATTATCTTAAAATAATCTTCATTATTATTTAGAAAAAAATTATTGCTATTATTTCATGGTTAGACTAGTGTTTCCTCTCAAGTTATCTAACAAGGCATTATAGTCAATCATGTTTGTAAGGAAAATTTTGGTCATTTAAACCTTGGTATCTTTTAGACTTTTGATGAGCTTTCTCCTCCATTGTGCATTTCTTTAGATTTGGAGATCAATTTGATTCATTAAGTTGATCATAGTATTTTATATTATCCTATGTGGGATGAATATTTTCTAGTTATTTTAAAAAATTAGTGGAGACTCGTCTTGCATATTTGGTAGACTGCATGTTCGATGGATTTTTCTCCTATGTGATTATAGTTTTAATATTGTTGGGGATACATCTTTATAGGTTGAAATTGGTGAGTTTTCTCATTCACTTTCTATGTCATATTGATTAATTTAAATTAATCATTAGTAGTTATGGTTGTTTTGTGCCTGGAGACTCCTAATTAATTTTTGGAGATTTTTATTTGGAGAATTTTTCTTCCTTTTAGATTTGGAGTGGCTTTTGCATCATTCAACAAACTTGTTCTTCCTAAGGGAAAAAGTGTCATTTGTAGACATTGGGTCATCTTTTGTTTCCAGGAACCCATCATCATCATTGAATTTTCTTTATCAAATGGGGACTAAATTTTCTCATTTATCCCTTCTTATAGGATAATATTTTGTAAATACCTAATATATGTTGTCCTTAAGAGTGTGATTAAGCCCTCTATCCATGCATCTTGTTTATTTCTCCCTCTTTGGAGAGGAGTTTTATCTAATGTGATTTTATCCTTTTCTTTACTTTTTGAGAGATTTTGATTTGTATTGTACATGGGTACTAATGAATTTTTTGACAGGGACTCATACTTCATCTGAATTATATTGCATGATAGTCTTCTCCTAAATTTTCACATAAATGAAGTATTTATGAGTTTTTCATTTAATCATTCTTAAGTTTAAATAGATAGTTTATTTTCTCGATTGGGTAGTTTGTTTGTTGAATTCCTATTGTATCTCAATCCTTTCCCTTGTAAGAAAGGTGTTGTACATTATGGTTGTATCTTAACATAATAATAATTTATGGTCAAATATTAATTTCTCTCTATGATGGTTATTTTTTCAGGTTGTGGTCATGATAGTATTTTAATAATCCTTGACTCTTCCCACTAATAATATGCTTTGAAAGATATAATTATGAAGAATAATTATGGTGTCTCTAAAAAAATTCACGTGTTTCCTTTTCCACAAAATATGATGATACCACAAGCCAAATCAAACAAGAAGGTGAAAAACTAGAACTCTACATAAATTGATGTTGAACAAGATCCAACAACAAATATGATTTGACAAAAATCATGTCGTATGTATCATGAATGAGGAGATTTGACCTCTCAAATGTATCCTTTAAATTTGAGAGATAATGATGGTCCTAATGAACATGATAAATGATAGTTTCAAATGACTCGACACAAGAAATGATTGGAAGTGAAGGTGTTTTACTATATCCAAAAAAGAATCAAGAGCCCCTTAAGAAAAAATATTCTCATATTTTGACATTCAAAAATACTCTAAAAAATCAAATTCAATGATATTCTAACAATTATAGGGTATCTTTTATAAAAAGTGAAGAGGTACATTAAATATGAAACAAGATTCTAGAATAACTAACTATCAAGATCTCTATACAATTCCCAAATTTTAGTCTAAAAACCATGAGGATACACATAAATAATAATAAACTTCAAATTATCACACATAAAAATAAATACAAAGACATAACCTCTTTTGAAATTTCATGCAAATAGGGGAATGAGAATATATAAATGGACCAATAAATTAATCTGTGTAAATTGTGTAATTCTATCATCTTTCCTTGCTTGCACTGTCCCTCTTCATGATGATCAAATATGGTGAAATGAAAACCCCATTTTAATCTATCAAAATTCTTCAAAATAAAAAGATTAAAACCCTCACATGGATATAGAAACTCAAAAATATGACCAAAATTCCAAATGAAGATATTCAAAAAAAATAAGACCCCTCTAGGAAGTAAGATATCTAGGTGTATAGAATAAAATGGTGAGAAACACTAGAATATAGATTACTTACTAGGTTTTACTTCTTGGGCTCTACACTAAAATATAAATTCACCCTTAGATGTATCTCATTATCATAGCCAAATAGATGAATGAAGGTAATGTAAGATCTATGTTTAATGGGGAATTTGGATTCCTAAGATGGAATGAATGTGATATGATAATGTGTAGATGATGGATCTGATCTGTGAAAGTATGTGCAAAGTAAAAGGAGAAAGAACAAACACACCTAGAAATAAGATAGTGGAAATGATACTTTTTAAATCAAATTTGACTATCGTTAGAACCTAAGATCCTATTGCAACTTCAAATTTAGAATGCGGGGACTTGTAACTTTATGCTTTGCAATTTTTGCTAAAATGATAGGAACAAGTCAACTAATTTACTTGTTCCGAACAATGAATTTTTTTTGAAACTTCTCTAGATATTGTGGTTGAAAATATACTTTTCATGTCTAAAATCATAAGTATACAACCTATTCTTCCACACACAAAAAATGAGGAAGAAGATTGAATGAATTGGATTGCCTCATTCGAACCCTTGTCTACCTTGAAATAAAATAAATTAATAAAAAATACACTTTCATGTAAGAGATTATATTCAAATAATGGGTTCTATATTAGACTATTTTAGATTCAGCTAATTCTTTAAATGTGATCAAGTATGTTGATGCAATAGCTTTGACTAAACAAAAAACCCCTTAAAGAAGATCATGAAAGAAGAAACCTTAAGAAATAAATGTTGTAATTAGAAACTATGTTTGATTAGAGAAGATAGAGAATAATTAGCCTTGATAAATGAATTCAGATCTCTTTCCTTGATAGAAAAGGTAATTTTATTGGCCTCCAATAGGGAAAATATGCTAGATATATGGAAGGAAACACTCTTTTCCATGATGAACTAAATACTTGATGGCTTTCTTATAGTTGAATGCTTGATAATATATGCCTTCATAGTGATTTGTGGTAGCTTGCACTTTCTTATATGAATAATGAATGAATAATAAAAGATGCATTTTTTGAAAATGGATGTGGATCAATGAAATGAGAGATATAGATATCCTTCTATGCTCATTTTAGGGCTCAATATTTGTCAAGGAAAACCATAAGTCTTAACCTTATGCAATTGAATGCTTGATAATAGATGCCTTCACAATGATTTGCGGTAGCTTGCACTTTCTTATATGAATAATGAATGAATAATAATAGATGTATTTTTTGAAAATGGATGTGGATGGATGAAATGAGAGATGTAAATATCCTTCTATGCTCATTTTAGGGCTCAATATTTGTCAAGGAAAACCATAAGTCTTAACCTTTGAGAAAAAGAAAACCTCATCAAGTCTAAAGTCAAATATGGGCTCAAAAACCCAGGGACATGCATAGTTGATGTATCTTGTTGGAGATGCTAGGGAAGGTTAAAAGAGCTGGATGAGAAAATGAAGGTTTCTATGAGTTCACTATTGATATTATGGGTGTTGCACATATTGCACAATATTGTTATTTTTTAATATTCTTTTAATTATGTAATGTTGCACCTAGCTAGGGCACCTAGATGGACTTGCAAAATGTAAATATTCACATGGGATATACTTGATGAGTTGTATTGTAATATTGCGATAATATTTTATTTAATTATTTAATATTGGGAAAAAATAAACGTCCAATATTAAATATGGGGTTAGTGGGTTAGGTAGCACATGGTTTATTTAATACCACTTGGTGGTTTTTGTGGAAATTGCTACTATGTAAGCAACCACAATGGTAGTTGTAGAGATAAGACAAAAAGGACAAAAGGCAAAAAATAGAAGTCGAGCAAGACAAGGCACGATAGCTTAGCCAAGGGAGTATTTGTTAAGGTTGGAAGCATGACATGGGATGTGTGGATTCATGCTTGTTTCAAATGGATTGATTGGTTATGGACACGGCTTTGAAAGATTTCATGGTTTTTTCCCAATGGTTTTTTGTTGAATAATACATAGTGATGGATGCTTTTGGAGGCTAGGTTTTTTCCCTCAATTAGGGGTTCCTAGGTTATATTTTGTGTCAAACATTTTGTGGGTATGTTGTTTACTCTACATCATGTGTGTTTTAAGTGCTTATATTTCAAACATATTATAGTTATGTAGAAATAATAATAATTTTGGTTACAAGTTTTCTTACAAGTGGTTGTTAGGATTAAACCATAGATAGAAATAACAATTACATACAAATATAACCACTATCAAAAAATAATAGATCACACAAAAAATAACACAAGACACCAAGATTTAATGTGGTTCACCCAATCCTTGGGCTACGTCCACCAAAAACCAAGTTCGATATTATTATGATCCAGTGGTTACAACTTGATTACAATTTATAATCCATTACAGCTTAATACCACCACAAGAACCAATTTTTGCATCACTATGAAAAAATACCTAACCCTAAGCTCTTTCATAAAAGTATTATTTTACTGCTTAAAGTATTATGGAGTATGTGTAGTACTTCCTTGATCAGTCACCACAATCTAACAATCAACCACAGATAGAAATAACAATTACATGCAAATATAACCAATATCAGAAAATAATAGATCACATAGAAAAGAACACAAGACACCAAAATTTAACGTAGTTCACCCAATCCCTAGGCTACATCCACCAAACAACAAGCCTAATATTATTATGATCAAGTGATTACAACCTCATTACAATCCTTAATCCCTCACAACTCAATACTACCACAAGAACCAATTTTCACATCACCACTATAAAACAATCCCTAACCCTAAGCTCTTTTATACAAGTATTTTTTTACTGCTTAAAGTATTGTCGAGTATGTATAGTACTTCCTTGATCAGTCAACACAATCTAACAATCTCCCACTTTGAGACTAATCAAGCTCCACACTAAACAACAATCTCCCACTTGGAGACTGATCTTATAGCTATGTTGCTACTCCATGAGGCTCCCACCAGATCAAACCATCCTGGACTCTGTTGTTCTTATATTCATGTTCAGTCTAGAAGACCAGCCAAAATTGAAGAGGAGTTTAGCTTCTCCCTTGTTACTACCTTTGTAAACATGTCTACTGGATTGTCATTTGTATGTATCTTGTCCAACTTTAACTATCCATCCTCGAAAACTGATCGAATGAAATGGTACTGCAACTATATGTATTTGGTCTTTGAATGCAGAGCTATATTATTTGCAAGATGAATGGCACTCTGACTATTTGTAAACAAATAATTATCCTTCTAAGGGTGTCCCAATTCTTTCAAGAAGAACTAAAGCCATATCATCTCATTGGCTTCCTCTGTAGCAGCAACATACTCTGCCTCTATAGTGGATAAATAATTAACCTTTTGTAACCTAGAAACCCAAATCATGGCTACCCCACCAATAGTAAAGACATAACCTATAGTATTCCACCTGGTATCAATATCCTTGCCAAATCTAAGTCAATATAGCCCTATAAATGAGTGGTAGAGCCCCCAAAGTGTAAACATGTATTGGATGTTCCTCTCAAATATCTAAGAATCCATTTGACTGCATTCCAATGCTCAATTCCTAGATGACTCATATACCTACTAATGACTCCCACTGCATGTGCAATCTCTAGCCTTGTACATAACATAGTATATATCAAGCTTCCTACAGCTGAAGCATAGGGTATCTTGGACATCTTATCCTCCTCTTCTTGTGTCTTGGGACACATCTTCTTAGTCAACTTCAAATGACCAGGTAAAAGTGTGCTAACAATTTTAGCATTCTCCATAGAAAAATGTTGAACACCTTCTCAACATAATCAGCCTGAGATAGCATCAATATTCTATTCTTCCTATCTTTGTAAATCTTCATACCAAGGATTTGTTTTGCTGCCACCAAATCCTTCATAGAAAATGCATGTGCGAATTTGTGTTTCAGCCCCTTAATATGATCCACAATAGACCCAGCTACAAGCATATCATCAACATATAAATGTAAAATAATGTAGTTTTCATAATCCAACCTCTTAAAATAAACACAATGATCTGAATGAAACCTATTGTATCCATGCTCATGCATAAAACTATCAAATTTTAGATACCATTGCTGAGGTGCTTGCTTCAAGCCATATAAACTATTCTTCAATTTGCATACTAAGTTCTCCTTACCTTTGACCTCAAATCCTTGGGCTGAGCCATATATATCTCTTCATCCAAATCACCATGAAGGAAGGTTGGTTTAATATCAAGCTACTTTAAATGAAAACCTTTAGTAGCCACAATACTTAAAATAGTACAGATAAAAATCATTTTAATAATAGGAGAAAATATCTCATCAAAGTCAATGCCCTTTTTCTATGCAAATATTTTTACAACTAACCTAGCTTTAAATATTTTATTACCTCCATCCTCTTCTTTTAATTTGTAAACCCACTTATTTTGTAAAGCTCTTTTACCTGCAGACAACTTGCATAAAACTTATGCCTTATTCATCAACAATGAGTCCATTTCATCTTTCATTGCAATCTCCCACTAAATCTTAGTATCCACCTACACAGCTTCATCATAACATTTAGGTTCACTAGCATCTGTTAATAAAATAGAATACAAAGAGGGAGAAAATCTTTTTGGAGGTCTAATTTTCATTGTTGACCATCTAACATTCACTGGTGTGTGTGGTATTTGCTATTGTGTTTGTTGCACATCATGATGAATGGAAGGAACATCATCCTTTAGAGTATCATCTAGCACTACATAATCATCTTATTTCTTCTCATGTTGCTACAATAGATTTTTGTACAACACTTTCTCATTGAATCTGACATCCCTACTTGTTGCAATTTTATTTTTTTTAAATCCCAAAGCCTATAACCAAATTCATTAATGCCATATCCAAAAAATACACATTTCTTTGACTTGGCTTCCATCTTGGTTCTATTTTCAGAATCTATGTGAGCAAATGCTTCACAACTGAAGGTTTTGAGAAAAGAATAACTCACCTTCTTACTAGTCCATGCTTCCTCTAGAATACCACAACTCAAAGGAGTAGAGGGACTTGTATTAATCAAATATACAATAGTATTGATAGCCTCCACCCACATGTGTAAGGGAAATCTTGCATGCAACCTCATGCTCCTTGCATGCTCCATTATAGTCCTATTCATGTGTTCAGCCACTCTATTTTCATGTGGAGTCCTTAAAACAATTTTCTATCTACAAATACCATTAGTGGAGCAATAATCTTCAAATTCATGACTACAATAATCACCACCATTATCAGATCTAAGACATTTTAATTTCTTACCAGTCTCATTTTCTACCAAGCATTTCCATTTCTTAAAAGTTTGAAATATATCAGATTTATGTCTACGAAAATAAACCCAAACTCTTCTAGTTGCATCATCAATGAATGTAAAATAATAATGAGAGCCACCAAGGGAAGATACTTGAGCCAGTCCCCATACATCAGTATGCACAAGCTCTAATTTCTCCTTTTTGTTTTCCTTCCCAGTCTTCACCAAACTCACTCTCTTTTTTTTTCCATACACACAACTTTCACAGGAATCCATATTAACACATTTTAGACCTAATAAAACATTCTTTGAATAAAGTACTTTCATACCTTTCTTACTCATGTGCCCAAGTCTATTGTGCAACATCATTGTATCAGAATTTATAGTATCTATTTGTTCTCCCTGCTCAACTATAGCATTTATTCTTGAACATTCATTTTTCTTTAAAATAATTAAAGTAGAAGGAACAATATAACCTACACAAAGATATAAGGTTCCTACTTTCACACCTTTTGCTACTACAAGGGAACCTTTTGAAACCTTCCAATTTTTATTATTAAAAGCAACTACACAACCCTCATCACCCAGTTGCCTTATTGAAATTAAATTCCTACTTAGCCTTGGAACATGTCTTACCTCATGTAGTAGCCAATAAATCTCATTTTGCAACTTAATCTTAACTTTTCCCTTTCCAACAATCTGACAAGGTTCATTATCCCCCAAATAAACAAGTCCAAAATCCCCTTGGACATAATCAATGAAATAGCCTCTATGAGATGTAGCATGAAATGAAGCACCAAAATCTAAAACCCATGAATCATCAACACTTTCTAAAGATAGAAGCAAAGCATCATCTTCGAATTTCTTATTTACCACATTTGCCTCCTTGTCTCCATCTGGTTTATCTCCTTCATTTTTATTTCGAGTCCAACAATCTTTATTTTTATGCCCTGGTTTCCCACAGTACCACTAGTCATTCAGTCCTCTCAATTGAGACCTCCTCCCCTTTGACTTTCCTCTTGATTTCCTATGATTTCTAGAATTACTTCCTCTCTCAATCATTTTGCCTCGACTTTGTGCATTCAAAGCACTTCCTGATATAGGTCTAACTGAGGATTTCTTACAAGTTTCCTCATTCAAAATAACAGTAAAAGCATCATCATATTTAAGAGTACTAGATCTAGGAACAGAATTACTCACAACCATTACCAAGCCATTCCAGCTTTTAGGTAAAGAACACAAAATCAAGAGAGCCCTAATTTCTTCATCAAAATTGATTTCCATAGAAGATAATTGACTAGTATTAGTATTAAAATCATTTAAATGATCTACAACAGATCCACCTTCTACCATTTTCATATTAAATAAATGCTTCATGAGAAATACCTTGTTTAAAGCAGAGGGCTTTTCATACTATTTTGCTAGGGTTTGCATCAACTCTTCACTTATCTTCACTTTTGTAATATTAAATGTCACCAATGGTGTCAGGCATAATCAAATGCTTCCAAGTTCCTTTCTATCCAAATCATCCTAGTCATCATTTGACATAGATCCTTGATTCTTGTTTTTTCCTTCCAACAACTTCCATAAATCCTTCTAAAAAAGATAGTCTTCTGTTTGCATCTTCCATAATTGAAAGGTCTGCCCATTAAACCTAACAACCCTCAACTTACCCTCGTCTGCCATCATTCCCACTCAACCTTGAGACTCACCACTCAATCGTGAGACTTTCCTATAGAGGATAACTGAAAAACAACCTCGCCCTGATACCACTTGTTAGGATTAAACCATAGATAGAAATAACAACTACATGCAAATATAACCAATATCAAAAATAAATAGATCACACAGAAAAGAACACAAGGCACCAAGATTTAACATGATTCACCTAATCCCTAGGCTATGTCCACCAAATAGTAAGTCTGATATTATTATGATCCAATGATTAAAACTTGATTACAATTCGTAATCCCTTATAGTTGAATACTACTGCAAGAACCAATTTTCACATCACCACTATAAAACAATCCCTAACCCTAAGCTCTTTTATACAAGTATATTTTTACTACTTAAATTATTATGGAGTATGTATAGTACTTCTCTAATCTGTCACCACAATCTAACAATGGTATTAGAGCTATAGTTTAATTGTTGTATCCCTAGATTGAGTCTATTGAAATGCATGATAGGATTAAAGGAAGGGAAAGATAAATAGGTTTTGTAGGTTGTTTATAGTAGACATGAGGGTTTTTGGTTTGTTGTTATGATGAGATGTTGCAAAATTTTGGGCATGTGAAATTATGGTTCAAAAGGGTTTTGTGGATGTTTTATTTAAATGATGTATCTTTGGGGGGAGCTTGCAAAAATAACCTCCTAGGAAAAAACAATACTCAATGTTAGGCCCAAGGTAGTTTTTTCATAAATTTTGATATATAATATGCCCTAGTTTGGCCATGTAGAGAGAAAATATAAAGCTTTTTTAGTTTTAGCTCATGACGACCATCAAATTTAATCCCATTGGATTTTTTGTCACAAAAAATAATTAAAAATTAAAAAATCTCATTGAAAGTGGCAAAAAAGTTGTCTTGGTAAAATGACCATTACTTTCACTCAAGATATCATTTTTTTACTTCTTACAGTTGTTGGAAAGATAATTCAAAGGACTACAACTTGATATAGGTTTAATTCTATGAGTCTAAAAATTTATTAGGCTTTAAGAGCCTAAAAGTCAGATATTTTTCTTTTGAACATAATTTTAAGCATACAAAGTCAGATTTTGGAATTTGAATAGTCAATAGAAAGATCTTGGAGAGCTCTACACATTGCTTCAAATTTAGTACATATTTGACATGATATTTTTGGTCATTTATTAATCTGAATGGTTTATGATTTATATTGACTATGATAACATTGCGCATTTATGACATTATATATTTTGGAGATTTGGAGATTCGATGTTATTGTATACTCAGCTTATATTTTTCAGATTGGTCTTATGATTATATGGTTATCAGTATTTGATTCAAATATGTATGATGAATTGTTGGGTCTACAAGTTGTGCAACATTCTAAGTGGTCTATACTTACAAGTTGCATTTGTGACTTCGATATGGGTTGTCATTGCCCATTGATCTTTCATTATTGATATGTATTCAAATTTGTGGCTTGGATTTGCATTGTCTATGTCTTTAGTCATATGATTTTTTGATTTATCTTCATGTAGAAGGGATTAGATGTTGTTACCAAGTATATTCATGGTGGAGGATTGTGGTTGACTATTTCATGCTAATAGGTTGGACACTTTGAGAGTTAGATACTTGAATAGGGTAAACTTTAAGAAACCCCCTCTAGAAAAAGATATAAAAATATCGGCGAATATTTCATTATTTTGAAAGAAAATTTATTTTTATCTATGAATCCTTCAATTTTTTTATTTTAAATATTATTTAAATTAATTATTATTTTGGAATCATAACTTTTGAGTAGAAAATATTGGAGAATCTCAATAATAATAGGAATTTCACTAATCGTCGTGGAATATTACAAATCAAAATTGAAAATGTTTTAAATGTCATGGAAATTTTTAGGATAATTACATTATATTTTAAATCAATAGTGAAAACTAAATATTGGTGATATATCCCTAAAGTAATTAGAAATTTTGATAATTATTCGTGAATTAATTTTAATTTCTTTGATAATATATAATATTTAGGTGAATCAATCTAATCATGTATCAAATATTGTGGCACATCTTTGAGTTTAAATTTTTTAATAAAATAATATTTAGACTGATTTTATATATTTTTAAACTAAAGTTAATAAAAATGTGGTGATTTAGGTTGCATTAAATCTTAAATTATTAGCCAAATTACTAGCCAAAATTTTCTAAAATTAGCCAATTTATGAATATTAGCCACTCAAAAATACCTTGTGCTCGATTCATGGATGTGGTCATAGTGCCATGGATTTTAGCATGATATTATATATACAAGTACATCCTTGATGTTCATTGGTTTAGATTCTTGATTTGGTTGTGGTGGTATATCTTCTTGGTTGGGGATCATGGTTATTTGGTTTCTTTTGAGGAGCTCATGATGTTCACTTTGAGTTCTTTGATGGTTTGATGTCTTGGTTTATTCTCGTGGTTAGAGAATGTTTTTTCATCATGATGTCATGCATAACTTGGATACATAGTTTAGTGAGAGATTGAAACAGTGATGAGATGAAAGTGTAGGATTCGTTCCTGGTTTGATTTGTATATTCTTGGTTTGGAGATCTTGGTTTCACTTGGTACTAACACTTTGGTTGTGTTTGTAGACCTAGAGGATATTCATGTAGGAGATAGATGTTATGATGCCATTGGTGACTTGGTACCACAATTGAGTAGCCGTTTTTGGCATTAATATATTTATTGAATGCTTACAAATGTTGGAGAATGCCTTAGATATTGTTGCTACAAAAACATCTTTGACATTTTCATGGAGTACTTGGTTCTTCATGGTGTATGGAAATGGTTCTTCATGGTGTGTGGAGATGGTTGCATCTTGAAGACTCATGGGGCTCTTGATAAAGGTACATTTTATGTTTTTATTTGGCATCTTATTCTTGGTGTTAGGATGGTTTCATTATTATGTCATGCTGTACTCATTATACACGTTTACATTTTTGACATGTTATGGTGAGTTCATATGGAGCATGTTATCTCTTTGGTTGAGATGGTTTAGATCAAGTTGTCATGTTTATGTTCTTAAGGCCATGGTTGGAACTTTGACATTTATTTTGGTGTAGTTTCTTAGTATTGAATACATTTATCATTTTCTAGATACTTCATGATATTGCTATGTTTCATTTGGAGTTGACATGAATTGATTGGTTACAAGTGCTCAAGGATACTTAGAGACAGTGGTGATGTTGGTTTCTCTTTGATTAAAGAAGTATTTATTGGGACAACTGATGGTTTTAGCAGGAATTCTGGAGGGCATTCACCTAATATGGACTTGAGAGGAGATTTTTCTTAGAGGAGTCTTGGTTGGAGACTTTATTATCTTGATGACCATTCTCATTCCCCACTCTTGGCCTACTACTTGAGAGGCATAGCCCATTATTTCTCTTAGAGGATTTATATTTTTGCTTGTCTTTCATTGATATGGATCTTGAGCTATGATACATGAGTTAGTTCTAGAGGGTCATTTGAGATATATTTTAGCATTGGTTATCTCCATGTGCATATGTTATTGTTATATTGGTTGAGTTTGGGAGATGGTTTTATATTGGGCATATTTCTTGGATTAGGAATATTTATTCCTTAGTTTAGGAATGGTTTATGAATTTGATCTTCTTGTGAGAGGATTAAATCAATAATTAGTTACATGGTATGGTTTGGGTGTTGTTGTGGCTTCTTGGTGGGGGTTTTATGGAGGATATCATACTTGTATAGTTTACATCTAGAGGCATGTGTAGAAGGACATCATACATGTTATGATTTCAATGGTTTCTCTTTGGTCTTGGTTATCTTCCTAGATGTTTGGGTTTCACTTAAATTGGATTTTGGATTGGTTAAATCTTGTGATCATTGGTTTGTGCTAATATATGTCATGTGAGAGATGACATGGTTTTTCATTTAGGTCTTTCTATTATTAATTGTGGAGAACTTGGGAGACAGTTAGAGACTTGTTATGAGAGTTTCTCTTATATTTTATTGGTTTATATGTTTTGGGTATCCTTAATACCACATTGGTTCACTTATATGAGATATTGTGAGTGGATTGGTTATAGTTTTGACATTATATTTTTTAGTGAGAGATTCTAGGTATATATGTGTTAGGTATTGCTCTTGAGGCTTGTGATTGCAAATTATAGATTGGATATGTTGATGATGTGAGATTCACTTCATATACCTTTAGAGGTATGGATAGTTTTATGGGTTTGAAGCTCATTGTGGGTGTTATTTTAGCTATGAATATTGACAACTATGAATACATGTGGTTACCTTTGAATCTGGTGTATGTGCTTGGCATTTCAATTGATACAAGATTTCATGATTCTTATATGACAAGTCGGGTGGATTTCTCTTTGGATGGATTCTATGTATGTCTAGTGGTAGTGGCATAATAGGAGGTGAGACCATTCATGTTTGAGATGCTAAATAATTTTATGTTGTTGTGGGTACCAGGATGGAGCATTTTGTGTACTTTGATCCATAATGGTGGATGTTTTAGGAGGGATTGTTTCCTTTTTCATTTATGTGGCTACCAATTGACCCTATGTAGTATATAGAACAAGTGGGAGATTGTTGAGATTATGGGTGTTGCATACATCATATAATATTGTTATATATTTTTATTTTATTTTATTATGTAATGTTGCACCAAGGAGCACCTAGATGGACTTGCAACATGTAAAGATTCTCACGAGATATACTTGATGATTTGTATTGCAACATTGTGATGATATTTAATATAACTATTTAATTGGGGTAAAGAATTAAATGCCCAATATTAAATTTGGTATTAGTGAGTTAAGTATTACATGGTTTATGTAATACCACTTGATGGTTTTTGTGGGACTTGCTACTATATAAGCAACCACAAGGGTAGTTGTAGAGACAAGACAAAAAGGTTAAAAAGGAAAGTCAAGCAAGACAAGGCATAACAGGCTAGCCAAGGGACAATTTGTGAAGGTTGAAAGCATGGCATGGGATGTGTGGATTCATAATTGTTTGCATGGATTGCTTAGTTTTGGCTATGGCTTTGAAGGATTCCATGGTTGTATTGCAATGGTTTTTTTGCTTAATAATACATAGTGATGGATGCTTTCAGAGGCTGGATTTTTTCCCTCAATGAAAGTTTCGTAGGGTATATCATGTGTCACATTTTTTGATTGTATGTTGTCTATTATTTTACTTGTGGATTTTAAGTTCTTATATTTTAGATTTATTATGGATTATATGGAAACAACAATAATTTTGGTTGAAAGTTTCCTTCCAGTAAGGACAAATCTTGAAATCTAAAATTAAATGAATGGCTCCTAGGTGAGAAATGAATAATTAGATTGGAAGGAAAATGAGAAATCATTCTTAGAAGTGAGAGACAACCTCAAGTTTAAGAAAGACTAAAGGATGAAGAGGACCCATATTTGAATTAGTATGAATTTAAGTATAGTATGAGGTCCTCCCATATGAAGGGCACTAAAGTAGGAACAAAATGGTCACAAAATGAGAACAAGTTAGGTGCTTACTTTTTAGAATGATATACCAAGTAATTTTTCAATATATTATATGGTCAAAGTTTAAATAAATTAGGCATGTGACTAAAATTGGAAAAGTGCATAGTGACCATGTAGAGTTCCCGAATACCTTTCCAATACCACAAGAATTGCAAAAATTATTAGATCGTACAAAATTGAGATATCAAAGATAATAACTATGTAGATAAACTGATTTAAACACCAAATGAATGTCATAGATGATGTCCATAACCAAACATCATAGTCAAGGATTTAAATAAGCATTGAGGATATATGAAATAATGTAATAACATCAAACCAAATCATTACCAAAACATGAAAAACCTGATTTTGTCATATTCTAATGTACAAAGTATACCTACATAGCCACGACAATTTAATCATCACCACTTTGTACATGTCATCAACCATCCCATTTACAAGACTCTAAGTATTAAACCATGTCCAACTATCTCATCAAAATCAAGTAAAGATAGCATTTATTTGTATCACCATCAAATTCCAAATTCAAAAGATATTTGTAATTTATTTCAAGCAACACCAAATATGATAATCACTATAACATCATAAATGGCCCATAAAAACATATAGTTATTTAAGTTTTTGCCTCTTGATTTGTATATATGCTCACACAATGATATCTAAAATCTTAATGTAAACGTCTGCAATCTATGATATATACACAATATTTATCTAAGTGTGACTATATTACAATATTTTGACCACGAAATATTTTAGATCAAAATCAATGATCTATCTTCGAGATGAAAGAATGTCAGGATGAAAATGATAACAATTGTAGGCAAAGACATAATAAAAAGGTGGGAAGAGAGGGAAGGACAAATGGAGCACACCAAACAAGAACAAAAAGTCAAGAAAAGAGAAAAATAACTTTAAAATTAAAAAGAGAGAATTGAAAAAAAAATGGCGAATGTCAAAAGAGAGAGAAAGATAACAAAAGAATAAAGGAAAAATAAACTACAAAAGTACAATAAGAATAAAAAGAAAAAGGAAATTGAAAAAGATAAGACCATTCAAAATAGAAAGAAAAATAAACAAAAATATTAAGTGAGAAAAATAAAAATAAATAGATAACATAAAATAAAGAAATTAGTGTGTGTGTTTGTGTATACACACACACACACACACACACATATTCATATGCATATACATGCATACATGTATGTATGTTTATGTGTATGTATGTATGTATGTATGTATGTATGTGTATATATATATATATATATATATATATATATATGAGTAGACATACAGAAAGAAAGAAAGAAATATAAAAATAACAGTTAAATAAAAAATGAAATTAAAACTAAAAATAAAGAATAAGAAAGAAAATAACTTTGAAAGGTACAAGAGATGACACAATTAAAAAGGAAACAAAAATCTATAAACCAATGAAGAAGGGAAAATAAATAATAAAACTAACAATGAATTAATACATAAAAGTAAATTAAGGATTTAAAAATAAAATAACAAAAAAAATAGAGAGAAAGGGGGAGATGCAAGAAATAAACAATTTAAAAAAATCAAACAAATAAACCCAAGTAGGAATGCATACAACAACATGTGTGTATACATACATACATACATACAAATGTATGTATGTATGTATATGTAAATATACATATGTAAATTTGTGTGTGTGTGTGTGTGTGAAATAAAAATAAAATAGAGTGATTTTTTTAAAAAAGTGAAACAAAAAAAAATTGAGGGGGATAAGAGGGGGTGGAGAGGTGGGGAGAAGTTAACAAGAAACAAAGGGGGGGGCGGGGGGCGGTGGGGGGGGTGGGGGCGGGAGAGAGAGTGGGGGAGCGAGAGGGAAAAGATGGTCAAGGAGGCTTTTGTAGGAAGATAAGAGAGGATGCCAAGAGAGGTTGAGGGCTGACCCTTCATCTTAGTTGAGATTGGAGGAGTGATTGAAGATTTTAATGGCCTCTTTTATCTTCCTTTTGAAGTAGTTATCCTCTTTGAGTAATACCTAAGTCTCTTCCAAAAAAATGTGGTGCTTGGTGCATATGGAGTGCTTAACTAAATCAAACTTAAGTATCTACTCATGCTTAATGTCAGCATTGTGTTCCTTTATTATGGTAGAAAATGGTCAACCAATTTTTCTATATAGAGAGAACTACAAGAACACAAGACCTTAATGAAGAGTCCTTGAGAGGGGGAATGTGATTCCTCAAAGTGGGAAGAGTTTTGAAGGCATGTCAAACCCCTTTCTTAAGAAGAAGAAGTTTTGAAGTTTTATGGGATATGCCTTCAACAAAAGAAAGGTAAGTGAATGAGGTTGGCAGAGGCTGGGAGGAAACAATCTTGGGGATAAAACAAGAATGATATATGGCTTAATGAAAGACTCTCAAGATTTGGAGATTAGAATACCCATTAACCTTGAAGACTTAGTGAATGTGGGATAACTCTTGGTTAAGGTTTTCATCATCAATTATGAGATAGGCCCTCAAAGCCAAGGTTTTGAGAATTACAAGCTTTTGAGAGGGATGATGATGGGAAAAGGAATGAAGATATAATTTTGTATGGGTAGAACTCTTGGTTAAGGTTTTCATCATCACATATATGAAAAACCCTCAAAGACAAGGTTTTGAGAATTCTGACCTTTTCAAAAGGGTGATGATGGGAAGAGGAATGGAGATACAAGTCTATATGGGTAATCCTCTTCCCATATCAACTTGTATATCGATTCCTCTTCCCATCATCACCCCTCTCAAAAGGTTGGAACTCTCAAAACTTTGGCTTTGAGGGCCTATCTCATATGTGATGATGACAAACTTAACCAAGCTATGTCCCACCTTCGCCAAGTCTTCAAGTTTAATGGGTATTCCAACCTCAAAATATTGATAGCCTTTCATCAAGCCATATCTCATTCTTTTTCTATTCCCAATTTTATCACCTCCAAGCCCCCACCAAACCCATTCTCTTCCCTTCCTTTTTTTGAAGGCATATCTCATAAATTTTTTGAAATTATTCTTGAGAAAGGAGTTTGATGTGCCTTCAAACATATGTCCACTTTGAGGAATCACATTACCCCTCTCAAGGACTCTAGGGATGTATTTTTTGAGCCAAGAGTCTATAAGGTCTTTTTCTCCTATGGTTCCCCTACATTAGCAAAACTAGTCAATCATTTTCTACCAAAATCAAGGAACACGGTGTTGACAATAAGCATGAGAAGGTACTTAAGTATGCTTTAGCTAAGCACTCCACATCTACCAACCACCACATTTATTTAGAAGAGACTCATTTCTTATTTAACAAGGATAACTTATTAAAGAGGAACATAAAAGGATTTCAATGAGACGTGACAAAAAAGATTTCAGGTAGACATTAAAAGCACATAAGAGTTTTGAGACATTGAAATAGAGAGTTGTAGAATTACCTACCCTTGCTTTGCCTAATTTTAGTAAAGCTTTCCAAGTTGAATGTAATGCTAGTGGAAGTTCTATTGGGGCTATTTTGATTCAAGAAGGAAGATTTATAACTTTAATTTTTCATTGTAGCATAAGAGTGGAAAGTCAAATAAATTTGTTGATGCTTTAAGCTGAAGAAGGAATTTACTGACAGAAATGAGAGTTGAGGTACTTGGTTTTTATGATTTGAAGTACTTATATGAAATTGATCCTAATTTTGCAAAGCATTGGAAATATTGTAAAGATCATATGGTAAGAGATAAGTGGACTGATTATTTTATTTAGGAAGACATGTTATTTAAAAGAATCCAATTATGTATACCTATAGGATCTATGAGAGATAACATCATAAAAGAGAAGCATAGTAGTATACTTGTTAGACATTTTAGGATTTCTAAGAAAATTAATTATATTGTTGATAGGTATTATTGGCCCCAAATTCATAAGGATGTGCATAGGTTGGTTAGAAGTTACATAATTTGTCAAACAACAAAAGAAACCATTTAGAATTTGGGACTGTTTTAACCATTGCATGTATCTAATAAGCCTTGGGAAGATATCATCAAGGACTTTGTTCTTAGTTTTCCTAGAAATCAGAGAGGTAATGATTCTATTTGGGTATTAATTGATAGATTTTTTAAATGGATCATTTCATACATTGTAAGAAGACATATGATGTAGTACATGTGGCTGAATTATTCTTTAAGGAAGTGATAAGATTGCATGGTTTTCCTAAGGCTGTTATTTTAGATAGAGAAACTAAGTTTACTGGTTATTTATGGAGGACACTTTGGAAGAAGATAAATACAATTTTGAGGTTTAGTTATACATTTCATCCATGAATGTATGAAAAAAATGAGGTTGTGAAAAAAAGTTTGGGTAACTTGTTCAGATGTATGATTGGAGATAAGACCGCTATTTTGGATTTGTTTCTAGTACAAGTAGGGTTTGCATACAATAGTTCTATGAGTATAAGCACCAAGAATATTCCTTTTGAGATTGTTAATGGATTGAATCCTAAAGGGACTACTGAATTTAGAGATTGGACTACTGAGAGAAAGAAAAGTGTTGAAGCTAAATTTGTAGATTTATTGAAGACTTTACAAGATGAGGTTAGAAATATAATGGAGAATAGTAATCTTGGATATAAATAGAGAGAATATAAAGGGATAAGACATACATATTTTTAGGTAGGAGATGAAGTGATGATTCATTTGAAGAAGAGCATATTTATGGTTGGTACATACACTAAGATAAAGAAATGTGGTTCTTGTAAAATTCTGAAAAAGTATGATAGTAAAAATTTCTTTGAAGTTGAATTATCTAGAGACATAGATAGTTCACCTATATTGAAGAAGGGATCTCTCCTTAATAACATAAACACATAATAGAAACAATGAAACAACAACAATTTGTGAGAACAAAATATGGGCTTCTTATTATAGCCGCAAATGTGGAATTACAAAATTTAGAATTACAATATGGTAACCCATGTGGGCACCTTCATTACAGTAATCTACAAGACAAAGTTGCAAACTATCCCCCAAAGTTGTCCTAGACAATGTTTGGGTATTTCTTAAATAGATAATTTTATGCTGTTGGAGAAGGTTCTAAATACTCCAACTTAATATCTACGGTTGACAAACCCTAGAAATATATATAGAGTCAGCCAAATACACTTTTGACATTTATTTAGTTTTGGTCAACCTAACTTTGGAAGGCCATTACTCTCAAACCATTTCTTCGATTGGCTATTATAACCACTTTTCAGAAACCTCAACTTCTAATCTACAGGCTCAGGTCAGGACAAGTGCCAATATGTTAGGTTTTTAGATCTCATCCAGGCACATTTAGGCCTTCAATGGTGAGCCTAAAGTTTATATACCAAAATTTCAAACCAAAAATTGCAATAAATCCATGAATACGCATGATATGGCATCAAGCACCTGGGTATTTTGAGCAGTGACATCGCCATGTCTCAGGTGTGCATAGAAAACCCAAGATGGTTAACCTCCTCCTTTGCTAGCCATGATGAATCTTCTATGGGCCTCCCTTTCTATTTGACCAAGTATTCTTCATAAGTTTTGTTCCTTATACTTTTGCCAACACAACTGTCTAGTATCTCCTCAATCTCCTTTGTAGCTAAACTATCTCCTGGAATACTCCACTGCACTTCTAAAAATTCATCATCATCACCTCCTTCGTAAAACACTATCATATCTGAAATATTAAATACTAGTGAAATATTCAATTCAGTAGGCAACTCCACTTCATAAGCATTTCTAGAATCATGCCTTTCACTATCTTGCAAAGTCCAAACTTATTCATTTTCAGCTTATTGTATGTACCCACTAGAAAACATTCTTTTCTCAAATGAACCATGACTTCATTTCAAATCTAGAATTCTTTATACCTCCTTTTCACACCTTCCTTAGCCTTGTATTCTGTATTCATCTTAATAATGTGCTTCCTTACCTCCTCGTGGATATTCTTCAAATGTTCAACTAATTCTTCTACTTCAATGCTACTTAACTCTCCTTTATCCAACTTCCTTAATTTAGAAGAATTTCTGGGATTACTTCCATATACAATCTGGAATGGTAATTTACTAGTACTCTTGTTGACAAAATTATTGTATGCAAATTCTGCCTATGGCAAAATCAAGTCCCATCCCTTTGGTTTATCTCCAACCAAGCATCTCAATAAATTTCCCAAACTCCTATTCACAACATTTTTTTGTCCATCAGTCTGTGGATGACGTGATGAGCTAAACTTTAAATCTCTCTATAATTTCTTCTGCAATGTATGTAATAAATACCCAACAAATTTGGTATCTTGATTTGAAATTATACTCTTCGACAAACCATGGAGTCTCACCACTTCTTTGGGAAATAAATTTGTCGTGTGAACATCATCACTAGTCTTCTTGCAGGGAACAAATTCCATGCTAACATCCTCCTAGGGTGTCTCTGGTAGAGGTCATGGCTTATACAACCTCGTATTTTACTTCACTCTTTTTCCATCTGACATACTCTGCATAAAATTCTTCACATCTTGCTATAATAGTGGCTTGAAATAATTCTTAGCAACCATAGAAATAGTCTTACCTCTCCCAAAGTGTCCAACCAATCCTCCACTATGCTTCTCCTTGATAAGATTCTCTTTCATTGAACTCCTTGAAATGCACAAATGGATCCCTTTGAATAACATACCATCCTAGATTATGAAATCCAACCACTTTGTCATGTCAAGAGTAATAGGTTTTGTAGAAGCCTTCCATGCCTCACCAAAAGTAGGATCCTCTAGATACAAATTACTAAGTTTCTTGAACCCAACCACCTCAATCTACATCTCTGTTAGCAAAATGTGTCTTCTACTAAGAGTATCAACAATTCTAATAGACTTCCCACTTCTATGTTTCAAAAAAAATGTCTAACTCTACCAAAACTCAACCCACTTCAAATGCCTTAGGTTCAATTTCCCTTTACTATTCAAATATTGCAAAGCTTGATGATCAATATACAAAAAAAACTCCTTAGGAAGAAGATAATGTCTCCACTTCTTCAATGCCTAAACTATAGCATAAAATTCTTGATCATAAAAATAATATTTTCTTATGGCATCATTCAAAATCTCACTGAAATAAGCAACAAGTATACCTTATTGGCTCAAGATAACTCCTATTGCAATACCACTAGCATCAAAATCTACTTGAAACACCTTCTTAAAATCTAGAACTGCTAAAAAAGGTTGCTCTGTAACTTTATGTTTCAATAGATTAAAACTCTTATCTACTCCTACAATCCACTTAAATTATTTCCTGTAACCCCCTCATTGTTTCAGTCAAGGGTCCACAAATATTGCTAAAACCTTTTATGAAGTTTCTATAAAAAATAGCTAGTCAATGAAAAGATCTTACCTTTGAAGCACTCTTTGGAGTAGATGATTCAAGGATAGCCTTCACTTTCTTTGGGTCCATTTTTAGACCTTCTTCTATAACTAAAAATCCCAAGTACACTAACTGCTTCTTCACAAAACTACACTTCTTCAAGTTTATTAGCAACTTTTCTTCCATCAACTTATCAAACACCTTTCAAATATACATCAAATGCTCCTCCAATGTCTTACTAAAGATCAATATATAATCTAGGTAGACAATGAAAAACTTATCTAGAAACTCCTTTAGACCTCATTCATGAGCCTCATGCAAGTGCTCGGTGTATTGGTTAGCCCAAAATGCATGACAAACCACTCGTACAAACCTTCCCTTGTCTTGAAAGAAGTCTTCCATTCATCATCTTCTCAATGCAAATATGATGGTATCCACTCTTTAGATCTATCTTTGTTAAATATAGAGCTCCACTCAAACAATCCATAATATCATCCATCCATGGCAATGAAAATCTATACTTGACTGTGATCTTGTTGATAGTGATAAAATCTATAAAAATCCTCCATTATCCATTCTTATTTGGTGCTAATATTGTTGGTACAATAGATGGACTCAAACTCTCTCAAATCAATCCCTTCTACAACTCATGTGCTTGTATGTTCAACTCCTCACTTTCTGCTAGCATAATTCTATGTGCTACCTTATTTGGAAAACTAGCTACTAGAATCAAATCCATTGAGGGACTAATATTCCTCATTGGGGATAATCCATCAGGTACATTATCTGACACAATATCAAGAAACTCCCAACAAAATTGTAACTTCTGTAGGCACCTCCTCTACTTCTTCTTTACCATCTTCTGGGATTTCAACAAAATGTATATGCTCATGCTTCGTACCTTGAAGAAACTCCTTTCCATCAACAAAACATATTCTAACAACACTATATACCTTTTCTTATTTCTCCTTCAATGACTTCAACTTATGTTTCACTCCATCCTTTGTTAGAGTGTAGGTATTTGCTTACTCGTCATGTACAAAATGCCTATCGAACTACCACGGCCTACCCAACAACATATGACATATATCCATAAGTATGATATCACATAACTTCTTCTTTGATTAGGTTAATTCTCACCACTCATCAAGACTCTTTGATTAACTAGGACTTCTCCTCTTTCAACATGTTTAGAATGTCATGATTTGGTATCTTCATCAACATGCACAACTCTAGCCTAGCATTTTGTTCTTTGATCTATCCTTCCCTAGCACTAGGAGCATTCAAATTATCTATGCCCTTCTTCTCTATAGTGAAAACATTTTCCACGGAAACCCCCTCTTCCAGATCCTTGCCCTCTACCTCTTCCTCTCTAATCTCTATTGTTTTGACCATGTAAATGATTGGAATTATTTCCCCTCTAGTTCTGACTACTACTACTTGCCTCATCCTTATTCTTTTTATCATCATTTTGGCATCCATAAGACCATCTATTGGATCTTCCACCACAACTTCTTCCACTATTCTTATTATCAAAAATTTTGCTCAACTTCTCCTCAACTTTTAGGTAAAACTAGTATGCCTCCTCAATACTGGTCATTCAAACTAGACTCATCTTCTCCTAAATGCTTGGCCTTAACCCATTGAGATAATGGGAAAATTTCTCCTTATTAGCTTCTACATGGCTAGTTCTTATGAGAACTCAATAGAACTCCTTAGTATACTCTTGAACATATCTTTTTGCTTGCTTCAACCCTTGCATTTTCTTTAATAGATCAAGCTCATAATCCATGGGAATGAATTGTCACTTCATTTTAGCTATCATTCAATCCCATCTAGTGATTTCTTCCTTCCCTCTTCTATTTCACTCCAACTAGATCTCTTACCACCAGATCTTTGTGTGACCCTTTAGTTTGGCCTTTGCAAACTTGACCCTATCTAGATTTTTAATATTTCATATTTAGATTACTCCTCTAATTCATTGATCCAATCAATCAATTCATCTAGGTTAAGGTTTCCTACAAATGTGGGAACATCAAAATTAGGTCTTTTTCCAATCTTAGAAATGGATTTGAAAAGTGTTTCTTCCTTTGGGTTCAAAACTTCATCTTTTACTGCTTGATTAGCATTGACTTCTTCTCTCTCATCCTCACTTTCATCATCTCCTATGGAAATATTCATTCCTCTATGCATTTGTTCTTGCAATGCATGTATTTTCCTCTAGAGGGCTCTAAAACCCTCAAGTGTAACACCTACAACTCTACCACTACTCTCTCTTCGTGGAGGCATCTTCACACTTCTATTGAAACCCTAGTGTAAACTACCTCACAATTGGTGATTTACTATACCCTTAACTCAAAACATGGTCATGGTGCAAACTACCTCACAGTCAGTGACCTATCCACACACTTAGGAACTCCAACTCTAGTACCACTTGATGAAGGGAGCTCCCTTTAATACCATAAACACATAATATTAATAATGAAACAATAATAATTTGTGAGAACAAAATATGGGCTTCTTATCAATGACACAAATGCAAAATTACAAAATTTAGAATTACAATATGCTAACCCACATTGGCACCTTCATTATAGTAATCTAGAAGACAAAGCAACGAACTATCACCCAAAGTTCTCTTAGATAATGTTCAGGAATTTCTTAAATAGGTAATTATATGCCACTTGAGAAGGTTCTCAATGCTCAAACTTAATACCTAGGGCTAACAAACCCTAAAAATACATATAGAGTCGACCAAATACACTTTTGACATTTATTTTGTAAGTTTTGGTTAGCCCAACTTTGGAAGGCCATAACTCTCGAGCCATTTCTCTAATTGGTTATTATAACCACTTTTTGGAAACCTCAACTTTTGATCTACAGGCTCCAATCATTGAAAGTGCCTATCTATTGGCTTTTTGAGCCTCATCCAAGCATGTTTAGGCCTTCAACAATGATCCTAGAGTTTATATACCATAATTGCAAACCAAAAATTTGCAATAAATCCATGAATATGCATGATATGTCACTGAGCCTCAACTGGTAGGATGATATATCTAAGATGAATATCCACCTTTGAAATTAGGGCATTCTAAGCTCATATGATTGACTTACTAAGTAGAAAACTTCCACAGACAACAATTATGCATTAAGACAACACTTATTCAAACAACTAAAATAAAATATTTTTGGTTGATAAAAGATTGCTCTTACACTCAGGATCCTCTTGCATCATATATTCAACATTGTAGATATCTTTTATTACTTTGAGGTATATGATGGATCAAAAGATAACCTAGATTATCCTAAGAAGAAAAGAGACAACATGAGAGGATCTTGAATAACAAAATAAGAAAATGTACTTGAGGAAAAGACTACATGGAATACCTAATTTTGTGGAAAGACAAACCAGTTGAAGATAATTCATAAATTATATAAGTTGAGTTGGATCTTTAAGATTAAGGTTAAAATACTAGAAATACCTCATACTAGGATTGCCTCATGTGTCACTAGCTCATTGTTAACCCAAGGTGTCTAATGCAAGAGCATCTTTGGTGTTTGAGAAATCTTACATCAATAAAAAAATATTTCTTATTTTTTTTATTATCCTATTGTTCACAAAATAGTCATTGTTGTTGTAATGTGGAGCCTAATCAAATTCAGAGGTTAATTTTTTCCCACTTTATTCGATAGTATAATTTCCCCTAGATTTTACAATAGGGGTTTTAGGGAAGCACCCCCAAGATGGGGACAATGGGTAGAGCCCCTTGTGGGGTTTTGAGGAAGAGCCCCAGGTGCACTCTTTCTCATAGTATATGGTGGGATTGAGGGGAATGCTCCCACAGGGGTTTTCAAGGGCAACACCCCTGAATGCTCGATAAACTTTATTATTGTGAAAGGTGTTAGCTACTATTTTCTATTGGATGACTTATTTTATCCCTAATTTTTTAAGTGACAAAAATCTTTAATAAAATGGATTAGAATTAATGATTTCATAATGTATGATGAGATTGTAGCTTCTTGTAGCAATATTGAGCTGTAAGGGATTATAGATTGTAATTAGGTTGTAATCCATTGATAATAAGAATGTTAGACTCATTGTTTTGTGAATGTAGACTAGAGATTGGTTGATCCATGTTAAATCTTTGTGTCTTGTGTTCTCTTTTATGCAATTTATTATTTTCTTATATTGGTTATATTTGCATGTAACCATTATTTCTATCTTGATAATTCTAAAAAATGGTATCAGAGAAAGGTTGGTTTTAGTTATCCTCTCTAGAAAGGTCTCATGGTTAAGTGAGAGTCTCAAAATTGAGTGGGAGCAATGGAAGATGAGGGTAAGCTAAAGGTTGAGAAGTTTAATGGGCACAATTTTAGTTATGGAGAATGCAAATGGAGGACTATCCTTATTAGAAGGATTTACGGAAGCTATTGGATGGAAAACTAAAGAAGCTAATAGCTATGATTGATGAAGACTAGGATATTTTGGATAGAAATGCACTTGGAAGTATTCATTTATTCTTGGTGTAATTGGTGGCATTTAATATTAGAAAAGTGAATATGACTGGAGAGTTGATACAAAACCTAGCAAAGTTTTATGAAAAAAACCTCTACTTCAAACAAGGTATATACCATGAAGCATTTATTTAATATAAAAATGGAATAAGGTGGATATATTGCAGATGATTTGATTGATTTTAATATGGTTACTAGTTTATTATCTTCTCTAAATGTTAATTTTGATGAAGAAATTAGGGCTTTCTTGATTTTGTGTTCTTTTCCTAAAATTTGGAATGTCTTGGTAATGGTTGTGAGCAATTCTATTTCTAAATCTAATACCCCAAACTGTGATGATGTGATTGGTGTTATTATAAGTGAGGAAAATCATAGGAAAATCTCAAGTGGATCTACATTAGGAAGAGTTTTGAACACACAAAGTAGAGTCAGAATGAATGAGAGAGGAAGTAATTCTAGAAACCATGGGAAATCAAGAGGAAAATCAAAAGGAAAGAGGTCTCAATCCAAAGGAGCAAGAGATTGTTGGTGCTATGGAAAACCAAGGCATAAGAAGAAACATTTCTAGACTCAAAAGAACAATGAATAAGGAAAACAAGAAGGGAAGAAGGAGGTAAATGTCATATATAAGTAACAAATCTGAAGAGGATTCTTTGCTTCTTTCTTTAGAAAGTGTTGACGATTCATAAATTTTAGATTCAGGGGTTTCATTTCATGTTACTCCACATAGAGGTTATTTTCTTGATTATGTCCAAGGGATTTTGAGGTTGTTTATTTGGGGGATAATGAACCATGTATGATTGTTGGAAATGGAAAAATTAAGATGAAGTTGCAAAATGAGAATCATTGGCTACTACAAGAGGTAAGACATATTCCAAAGGCTAAGTAGGAATTTAATTTCAGCGAGGAAACTAGGTGATAAGGGTTGCATAGTTACTTTTAATGATTAAAATTGAAAGATTTAAAAAGGTTCCTGAGTAGTAGAAAAAGGTGTGAAAGTAGGCACCTTATGTATTTGCACTATTGGAAATTTATTGAGAATGTGACATACTGAGAGGGGGGAGTGAATCAAGATAACTAAAAAATTTACCCTTTAAGGTAAATAAAAAATTAACTACATTCACCACTAATCCATATCATAAACCATATAACCATAAACTTGAAAGGTTGAAATAGATCTAACTGTGCATCACATCTATAAGAAATGTAAACACATAACACAAGAGATTTGGTTACCCATAAACCCTCCAATGTGAAGGTAAAATTGGGGTGGGGATGATACCCACAAATATTCACTACTACAACAATAAAGTTTGCCTATTAGTGCTATAATTGTGATCACTTCTAATGATCTAGCATGTGAGGGGTTTTCTCTATTAGGAGCTTACAAGATTGTTAGGTCTACCTTGATTAAAGGATTTGAAACTTATGATTAAGTAAGAACTCTATTAGAAGATTTACCTAGGTCTATTAGGACCACTTTGTTAAGATATTTACCCTAATCCACTTGTTAGAATGTATTGGTATTCATCCTTTGGTTTGTACTTGCAATGTTGATTATATATCTCCTCTTTCCAATCTCTAGTCTAATCTCCTATCTAATTTATCTCTTCTCTTCACTTCTCCTCTTGATTGCTACACTTAGTTTCTTCAAAAAAAAATCTTGCAACATCCAAAGCACAATCCCTTTTCATATACTTTCACATCACATAGAATAAGGTTTGGATCTTTTCTTAAATAGCCATCTATAAAGTTTTTTAGATCAAAATCAATTATCTAGATGCTTCCCTTTTTGCCTCTTATTCTGATTTGCTAACTTTCCTTCATGGGGACTAGTGATCTATACCAAAATGTGTAATCACCTCTATAACAAATTATCTGATCATAAAATATCATATTCATGCCAACCAAAAATGGTTTACCTCATTTTTTTCCATTCCAAACATTCTTTGTTTAAACAATGTTGCTAACCACATATAGTTCCCAATGCTTGGTCATAATTGTTCTTCTTGTTGGTGCTCAATCTCTACTAGCTTAGCTTCTCTTATATGATTCGACACATACTAACTCTTCTATAGTTAGCATTCACTATACATTGAATAACTTAGTTTCCATAGGGATACTCATTGACCATAGACTTGCTCGACTCCTATAGAGCTTGACATGTACATGATTATTTACAAGTCTACATAATACTTAACTTGACCTATATAGAGTGACTCGATTGTAGTGATGATTGACCAAATCTGCCTTATAAATGACTATGTTTTTGACACTAATAGACAATAGAACTAAAGAAATCAATAATATCCCCCTTTAACATTAGTGGAAAAAAAAACTATCATGACTACATCTTTTCAATATAATACAAAAATGATGATACCCCCCCCCCCCCACCCTGTCCATGACTCAATCTATAGAGGAGTACTAAACTTTTACAACATATTCATATATATATAGGACTCAATACAAAATTATTTTTTTAAAAATTGCATATACAAGATCAAATTTTCTAATGTGGTTTTTCCATATCTTTGATTTGTCCTCTGCTTCTCATTTGTTCTCTAAATTACCTCATGTACATCATTTTCCTTTTTCTTCTTCATTCATCCTTATTTTTGTCACTCATGTCTTCTGCTAAGGTTATGAGGATAGAATCAAACCATACTTGTCAATAAATGGCTTATGAATTATAATTATCATGGCTCGAGCATGATCCCATGTAGTGATAATTGATTATGAAAATTGAATCTTGATCTCCATTTTTGCAACTAAGTCAATGAGGCTAGTAGTAGTAGAAAGATTATGATCTTTTTGTACCAAATCCTTTGTTGAAGCTACCTGATTTTGCATCACCTCCAAATGGGGTATTAACATTGACTTTATAGAGACAAGTTTAGCCCTCATTTGGCTATTTATTGTTGATAGCTTGACTAACCTCCCTTAAGAAAATAATAACCTATTGTAATGCATTAAAATGGACCTAGAAAATTGAGAAATAGTATTACCTAAAGATTTTAATTCTCCCTCAAGATTTTGAATATGAGCTTGAAATTCATTGGTGAATCTAGGCACATCACAAAGAGTATTGTATAGATCTTGGATTTTCTTCCCATGTTCTTCTAGGTTATGTATAAGAGTTGATAGTTCAACCTTCCCCAATGCACTTTATGTAGAAACCTTCTCAAGTACCTTCTTTTCAAATTTATTTTTAAACAAAGCCATTAAATTTTAATTGGTCTCTATATCCTCTATATATTTACCTTATCAACTATTTGCACTAGCTGAGAAATTATAGGGACTTTTTCATTAACATGGTTAATATCAAATGCATTAAAAAAAATTCTTTATGTCGTGTGATAGTTGCTTATGTTGTTTCTCTCTCGTCATTTCTTCTTTATTTTTCTTTCTTGCAAAAATATCTTGTAATATAACAATTTGTTCAATGAAACATTCTTCAAATCCCAATTAGGTATTTTAATTATTTCTTCCAAGGTAACATATTTACCTAGAGAAGTCACCTTTTTATTCTTCCCTTTACTCTTTTTAGGTGTGTTGTTTCTTAGCACAGTTAAGGCTTGAGTGAGTGAAGAGGTTTCACCACTTGGCCTATTCTATTCATCAGTATTAGAGACAACAACAATAGTACTTGGTAAAGTTTGTGTTTGAGGAACTTGTACTTGTTGTACAGATGTAGAATCTATAGTTGTTTAGGCTTGGGTGTGAGCTATCACATTCAAAATTGCCTATGATGTATGAGCTTTCTTATTGTCTTCCTTCTCCTTCTCTTTAGGCTTAGTCCCCTCATTTACCTTTGATAGAGGTCTTGATACTTGTGGCCCTTGTTGACCTATGGTAGATTGATCTGCCTTAGATCCCTTTTCTTGTTCTTTCTCTTTCTTTTTTGCCTATTGTACCTCATTGAATTCTTTTTATTTTTATGACTCCTTGACATCTATTACCATATTTTTTTCTAAGATAGTCTTTGGATTTGTTGTTGTATTTTTTGGATCTATGCACTAAAATCAACAACTTGAACTAGTGTCTCACTATCTTAGGATAGGCATTTACTTGTTGCAAGACTATAGAGTTAAGTGTGGTTAAATAGATAGGAGATACATTACCCTAATCTTGAGAACTTGACACACCTATGTCTTCTTCATTAGTATAAAATTTCTTATATTTTCACAGTGTCTTTTTCACTCTCCTTGAACTTTTTTCTGATGGCTTCTTCAAGTGTGTCTTGGAAAAGTAGGAATATGACCATCATAGATCATCATTCAATTAATGGCTATAGGAGGAACTAGAACTCTCAATTACATTAGTACCACTAGCCAATAGAAAATTTCCACCTAGCAAAACTTTGACATACCTTTTCAGCCTTTTGTGGCCCATACTATGAAACTAGATCCATGACTCCATATCGCAACTGCTCGTTTCCCCACTTTTGTTAAAGCTTGGGTATCTTGAAAAAGTGGGAAAATGGCATTCATCAATCATCTAAGATCCAAAAATCAAGATCAAACTATGAAATTGCTTCCTTTCTATTGTCCTTACAACTAGATGATCTCTTGATGCTAGGATGAACACTTTCTTCATATGGTCACAAGTCCTCATAATCAACCTTGAGATCTTACAATCTACCTTTTTCATAGCATCACCACTCTTGAAATTCTTCATTTGGTCCCACATTCCTATGAAAATATAATGACACAACCATAAGAACTTACGATCAACACATATCATAGCATCTCACCTCTAGATCTATGCATTCATGATCTTACAACCATGGTTAGCTAATTATGTTGTGCCTTTGGTAGTGTCATATTTTACTCTCATGATCATACGATCACAACTAACCTTCTCATCATGACATTGACAATCTATTTTCTCCTTCTTGAGATTGTATGACTAACTTCCAGTTATAACTTCATAGTGTTGAGAAATCATACTTGCAAACATCCAGCTCTATGATCTGATGATTTTCCAATCTCACAAACACTCGATGCTATGATGAACACTGCTTGTCATAACATCTCAAACTTGACTAGTCTCCCTAAAAATCTCATGAATAAGGGCATGTCATGACATCAAAATTTCATAGCATTCGAAGTCCCTTCACTTCTTGTAGCATCTTAGGCTTAACTTCTTAATTTTGTGATCTCTCAATAGAAAGGGATCATGAGATCATAACTCCTATTTCTTAGCTAAGTGACATTGAATGAACATCAACTAACTCCATCAACCAAAACTCCTTTGACATTTGAACTTGACCCATCATGTGAACATATGAAGCCATGATGTTACAAGAAATCACCAAGATGCAACATTGCAACTTACCATTTAATTCTATCTATCGAAAGGAAACATTGAATGAGTAGAAAAATAACTCTATTGATCAAAGGCTCATTCAATGGCTAGTCTTTAACACTCTTCTGATCATGCAAAGTCTTGATGCTATGGCCAACCATCTTGCCACCTCATACCCCTAACCATGAGTTTGACATTTAACCATGCGACCATGTGGACAATCAAGGAATGCCACTTCATAGCTCAAACCATGATTAACTTTTAATCCATTGCAACTACATAATCCAGAGTTTTTTGCAGCTTTGTAACTTGACCATGAAGCCCATTTCAATGGAATAAAATTGAATGAATTGATTAGCCTTCTTATTGGGGCTATGGCCAGAGGTTAGCATGTAGATGTAGTATGGATAGGGGCTATTGTTGATTGATGATTGGGTACATCTGGAAAGAAAGACATTGGAGGCCTTGGAGCTAACTTTCCTCCTTATATCAAAATATTCTATGCCCTAATGGAAATTTAAAAGGCAACAGGTAGAGTGTCTCCTTCCATGGTTTGCATTGTGGTAGCAATATCACTATTGAGGGCTTAGAGGTAATACAAGAAAGCATTACCAAGGGTAGGTTTTACTGCAACAGGTATTCTGTCCCATGTTTTCTAGAATCTATAGTTTGAATCACTCATATATTCATGGGGTTCCCTCTTAATGGTAGTCATTTGCTGTAAGAGTGATAGGTGATCATTTTTGTCCTCAAAAAATTTTCATAATGTTTCTTCTAGCATCCCAATCAGTGATAGAGTTGTGTGGCAAACCTCTATACCATTATAGAGGCTTTCCCTTGAGTGATGTTGCTAGAAGTCTAACAACAACATCATCCTCTATAATACCATGAATATTATAGATATTTGAAATTTCTTGAATATGTTATACAGGGGATATGGAAGTTTCACTAGTAAAATCAAGAATACTTTTAAGGGCTAATACTGGGATATCATGTCTTTGGACTAGACGGAGAGGACTCCCACCATTAAAGGTGGAAAATGCATGTGCTCTAGGTTGGGCCATGTGGAATAATGACCTATTTAAATGAAAAGGTAGCAACCTAGGTTGTGACCTATCAATAGGAGGAGTGGAAAAAGATCTTACAGGTGTATTTTTTACTATTGCACTCCTAACTGGTGATAGAGATAATGTTAGAAACAATAGTCCACCAAGATAACTAGGGGGGTGTGAATTAGTTATCCAACACTTAAAACATTTATCTTCCTTAAACAAACTTAACCATTCAACCAAATTAAAAAAACAACCATAATAAGATGCATATAGGTAATTACAATATATGTGTTAACTAGGGAAACCCTTAATCAGAGGGAAAATCCTAGTGAGAATGATACCCACAATATGATGTACTAATATAAATATTACTTGTTAGAGGATGGACCTTGTTAGGAGTCTATTACAACATTTAGTGCATAGAATCCCTATTAGGAGACTTTGAATCCCTGTTAGGAGATTCCAACCCTATTAGCTATTGTGCCAACCCTATTAAGAGTTGTGGTACAATGTATGCAAGATGAGCCCACTGCCCAAACATGAAATTTCAACTACAAGAAGAGCTCACTGGTCAAACATGCAATTTATTGTTATGTTCTTACTTCCTTTGTTCTATCAACTAATTCAATCTCTTTTAGGCCTTGTAGACTAGGTTACAAACTTTAGATCTAAATATCAAACCTTGGATCACTCAACAAAATGTTGGCAATGAAGTTTCCTTCACTTTCGCACTGCTCTGCTCAACTTTTCATTTCACTCTTACTATTGCTTATCATCAATCATAAACCATACCTATGATAGAGGAAAATTTCCTTCCTTTATACCAAGTTCTCAGAATAATTCCTTGAGTTAGATGTTAGAGCTTCTCAATTAATCATTATAGGACCACATTAAGAATACATTACACTTAGTGATAACATTAATATTTTGCTTTGAAATTTGAATAACTTTCCATAAATGAAATATTATGATGAGAAAACTTAGCTACACCATCACCAATATTTCTTTACTAAGAGATATAATGTATTTTCTAAGAGATATAACAAGTTTACCAGAACATGCCTCTATAAAATCTATCTCAGAATAGACATCACCAAAACTTACATAACTTCCTCTTGACTTATCATTTCTTCTTCCAAAATTAAATGCATATACTAGGTACTTAGATGTATCTCTAATAACCTCAGATAGTTAGAATACTCAACTAGCCATCTGTAGCAACTTGATCTTTTTGTTGCTCTTCTATTAGATACCACAAAAAATTGCTATGTTGACATTAATGACAAACTCAGTCATGAATGTAACATATCACCATAGTAACATATCTACAATACTCCCCCATAGGAATATCATTAGGATTCATTCTTTCAACAATCTCACAACAATTGCCCCCTTTAGCATTGATGGTAGCATAGATGAAAAACATCTAGTTCCAAGAATACCAATAAAAGAGTATTCATCTTACTTTTCAAATCCTCTTCATCAATCATTCTCCCCATTGATATACCTCAATGTGCTTTCTATCAAACTATCATTCCATGTTGTACTTCTTCTAAACATACTATACTTATGCCAAACTTCTCTAGCTATTGTACATGCTATTTTTCATGTCAAACATCTCCCCCATTGACATCAATGTCAAAGGTTTCACTAACCAACTTTACTACATCAAACTCTACAACATTGATTCTTACTTAGTTCAAGTGTCCAAAGACACTATTCAAAACAACATCCAATAAGATTCCTAGATGACTTTGTCCATCATAGATACTCCCCATCAACATTCAATCCAAACAACAATGGTGCTCTATTACACTAGACTAATGCACTCTTGCATCTTATATTCTAATGTAGGAAGGGGCATAACCCCAAGAATACCTTGCAAATACTCAAAAGTCTCTTTGGAAAGAGGCTTAGTGAATATATATAAAATCTTCTCTTTTGTGCTCACATACTCCAATATGATTTCCTTTTCTGCAACTTTCTCTCTCAATATATGATACTTAATAGAAATGTGCTTAGTCCTTGAAATCAACACTAGATTCTTAGACATATTCACCATGCTTGTGTTGTCACAATGTATAACAATAGGTTTGTAGATTTCTATCCTTATATTCTTCAACATCTAATTCATCCAGACTACTTGATTGTAATTGTTTGCTGCTACAACATATTCTACTTCCATTGTACTTTGTGATGTACAATCCTACTTCTTGCTTACCAAGAAACCAATCTTCCTCCAAGAAAGAAGGCTCCACCACTAGTGCTCTTTTTGTCATCCATATTGCCTGCCTAATCAGTATCAATATAAGCACTTAGAGTAAAATCATTAGATCTATCATACCATAATCTAAACTTAGATGTTCCTTTTAGATATCTAAATATCCTTTTGATTATTTCATAATGTGCTTCTCTAGGATTATATTGAAATCTTGCAACAATTCCAACTACATTTTCTATATCCGACCTTATGTGAGTCAAATATTGTAATCCTTGAATCATGGATCTATACTTCTTCTACTCAATAGTAGGTGTCTCATCCTTTGTAGATAACTTATGTCCAGATACCATAGGTGTTCCAACGAGTTTGCATTTTCCAAACAAAACCTTTTTAGTAAATCCGTCAAGTACTTAGTCTGATAAATAAATATTCCTTCTTTATTTTGTATAATCTGTAATCCTAGAAAATATTTCATTTCTTCTATCATACTCATCTCAAATTCTTTCTTCATCTCTTCAGCAAATTTGTCACTTTCTTCATCATTTTCTCCAAATATGGTATCATCAAAAAATATTACTAAAATCATCAAACCATCATCGGTTTCTTTCCAATATAGATCACTATTTTCCATACCTTTTCTATATCCAAGCTTTATCAAAAGCTTGTCCAACCTTGCATACCAGGTTCTAAGTGCTTGCTTTGAGACATACAATGCTTTCCTCAATATACATACTATGTCCTTGTCATCTATCAAAGGACAACCTTCAAGCTACTCAATGTATAACTCTTCTTCAAGTTCTCCATTTAGAAATGCTGATTTGACATCCATCTGATACACTTTGAATTTCTTTTGTATTGCATAGGCTAAGAATAATCTTATTGCTTCTATTCTAGCCACTAGAGCATAAGTCTCATCGTAGTCTATTCCTTCTTACTATGAATAACCCTTACATACCAATCTTTCCTTTTTCCTTACAAATTCACCTTGTTCATTCATCTTGTTCCTGAATACCCATTTAGTTCCTATCACATTCTTGTCTGCTGGTCTGGGGACTGTTAGAATCTGAAAAGATTAATAACCCAGAAAACTAGTGCAAAAAGTAAATATCTAAACTATGAATGCAAATGATACAAAATCAAAATAGCATCATAGAGTTAGTCTCTAAGAGAGTAATGCAAATGCTGGAAGCAAAATAGCATTAAGAGGAAGCAAAAACAAGAGATGCAAATACAAGCCAAGTAGCATGCTTATATAGGCTAGGAAGAGGAAGGAGGTGGCAACACCAACCAATGAAGAGCAACCATCTATTGGACTATAGATAGCAAAGTATCTTCCCAAGATAGCTAATGGATGCTCACATGTAGGAAGGTGACACCTCACAACCACTCACCTAATAAGACATGCTTTATTAACCTAAGCGAGATTATTAAAAGTGTAGGAAAAACCTATCAAAATAGGAAAAATAAAAAACTACACTAACACCCCCCCATAAGCGAAGCTTAGGTGGATGTAGAAATGGGTCCCGACAAGTCAAGCCTGATAAGGTACCCATGTACATAAAATTCCCCCAAAAGAGAGAGAAAAGAGACTCCCCAAAGAAAATTAGGACTCCAAGTGAGAGGAAGAGGCCTCCCCAAAAGATGAAGCATCCCGCACCTCCAGCAAAGCTTGCAAATTTTGTCCAGTTGATCCACTTACATCGAACAAGTTTTCTTCTCTTAGGAAAAGGGA
This sequence comes from Cupressus sempervirens, assembly GCA_028749045.1. Taxonomy (NCBI): domain Eukaryota; kingdom Viridiplantae; phylum Streptophyta; class Pinopsida; order Cupressales; family Cupressaceae; genus Cupressus; species Cupressus sempervirens. The sequence continues at coordinate 730,159,187 of CM053791.1, read as the reverse complement.
CAAGATCCCAAGTGTGGTTCCTCATCAAGGAATTATACTCTTCCTGCATAGCTGTATCCCACTCAGAAATACCAGAAGCCTCATGAAAGGACTGTGGATTTGAGGCAGTAGCAATGAAGATATGTAGAGCATCTTGGAATTGTAAATGAGTCTGCTTGGTGTCTGATGGATCCCCAACCCAATCACCTGCAAACTGCAAGGTCTGTCTAGCCCAAAGTGGACCAGAAGATGGAGAATCTAGAGGAGAATCATCAACCTACAAATGATGACTAGGAGAGGAAGGAGGTGAGTCCTCTGAATCACTCTCTGCATCAAAAGTGGAGGTAGAAGATTGCTCAAGTGAATCTGACCCATCAGAAGATCTATCATGTATTTCAAGTGACTCCGATGTCAAAGTAGAAGGCAACCCTATGACCATGCTCTGCTGGTTAAGCTGATGCAAGTAGTGAAAGTTAAAATGGCCAAACTGCTCATGCCATAATCTGCTCACATCATTAAAGTGAGTGAGAAAAATAGTCAAAGGAGGATCAGGAACAAAGTGAGAAAACATATAGAGTCGTGACTGATGATCTGCTCTCCCAACTGCAACTTTAGAATCATTGTGCAACTCACGTATCTCCACTGAATCGGGAGTGAACTCAACCCGCTTGCCTAAACCTGTGTGAGTGATCTAGTGTACCGATAGGAGATTAGTTGACAATAAGGGTACATAAGGAACATCATGGAATGTGCCATCCCCCACATCAACAGACCCTCTCCCACACACCTCAACAAGAGTGTTATAACCCATCAAAATAGAAGGCATAGTACACGGCTCCAAGGATGCAATTTCTTCCTTAGATGAAGCCATGTGGTGTGAAGTACCCGAATCAAGAACCCAAGTGGATGGTGAGGAAGCAACTGCAAAAAGAGCCTTGCCCTTTCCTTTCCCCTTGCTATTTTCTTTTTCTTTGTTAGACCCTTCATTAGAAATTTGTTTGATAGACTCAGGAACACTGATATTATTCTTCTCAAGAATGTATGTCAAGTGATCAAGTTGTTTCTGCAAACATTTATGTTCATCATGACCAGGTCTTTTACAATAGGCACATTTGACCTTTTCTTTCTTAGGCTTATCGCCCTTGGAAGATGGTGTATCAATAGTTGCTTTTGAAGAAATCAACATCTGATCCTTCTTCTCCTCGCTATTCTTTTGTTTCTTGTCCTTACTATTGTTGTTACTACTTTGTCCTTGTTTTTCTTTTGTGCCTTGGTTGGTAGCCAAGGCATGTGACTTAGAGGACTTAAGAATGCCCATCTGGATTAGCTTGTCCTGTTCTCAAGTGAGATTGACAGAAAAATCATCTAAAGATGGCATGGTGAATTGAGTACCAAGTGCACCCTTAGTAGCATAGAAGGTAGAGACAAACACAGAATATTCTGAACTTAGCTTAGAGAGAATACTAAGAATCAGTTGTTCATCTTTCTTTTCAATTCCACATTGTTTTAACTGCAGCCTTAGTGATTTCAATTTGGTGAAGAAATCTTGGATTGTGTTGAAATTTCCTGGACTCAAACTAATTAATTCATTTTCCAACGTATGACCCCTCATTGAATCTTGTGTGCCAAATAGTGTTTCTAGCTTTGTCCATACTTCATTTGGTGTATCCAAAGACTCAATGTGAAATAGAAAGTCAAGAGAAATAGACAAACATAATGTTCCAAATGCCTCATCACATTTATTAAACCACTTAGGCTTATCTTCATCTTTAGCAAGTTCAGTTTCAAGTCCCATAGTTATCCTATTTAATCCAGCTTTACTTAAGTGAATTGTCATGCGTGATTTCCACTCAAAGTAATTGTATGGAGTTAGGATGGGCATATTTTTTTGATCCATGATGAAGAAATGCAGAGAAAAAATGCTAAAAAGAAGAGAACCCAGCCACGACAGTGCCCCCCCCTTTTTACTCAATCAAAGAACCCCCCCCCCCCCCCCCAAATAAATATGATTTGGCACTTTATTTTAGTGCATTTACAACTACCACTAGAAAGAGATACTTAGTGTTCTTGATTTCAATGCATTACAAACCATCATGAAGAGCATATGCTAAAAATAAAACTTGGGCACAATAATCAAGGAAACAAACAGCACCACTACGATCTACTCAAAAAATCATGCACTTTCAAAAAAAGAATCGTCTCGATACGAGGTCTTATGAGAAAGTTATGATCCTTCGAAGTTTCCAAAATGAGAACTGTGCACGGTCACGGCTGAGAATCTGCAATTTCTGAAGAATTCATACATGAAAATCAAAAAATAACTCCAGTAGTGGATAGAGCACAAAAAAATAGCCAAGTTCATAACAAGAATCATCAAAATCAAAGTCTGTATGAACAAGAACGAGACATTTGAAAACTGCATTCAAATCTGCGGCTGCCAACGGAGAGGGGTATGGTTGTAGCTTTGCATGCTCGATTCTAAAAAATATATAGCTTGCATGAAAAATCTAAAAGATACCTAGATGGTTTTTCGGGGCTGCGAACAAAACCCAAAAAGCGTTTTTCTTGCTGATGAACAGAAGATGTTGTTGTAGTGTAAATCAGACGCCTTTAACAGTAAAAAATGGCTCCAAAAATCAGAAAATGACCCCAGCAACCAAAATATGATATAAAAATGCTAGATCAGCTTCTTAAGTCCATCAATGGCATGCTGAAACCTGCAAAATTGATTGAAAACTCCAAATATGCAAGTTGGTTGTCCGATTTGAGATTGGAACCCCAGAGAAAAACTGTTTTTGTCAAAACTTTTTTTATTCTCAGGATCATCCAAAGATGCAAGAGAAGAGCATACTTTGTTTTTCAAAAAACTACAATAAAGTTTATTTGCGCCCCCCTCCCCCCACCCCCGAATCTCTCAAATAAGGAAACTAAAATCTACTCTTGCACATAGAAAAGCTCTTATACCATGTTAGAATCTGAAAAGATTAATAACCCAGAAAACTAGTGCAAAAAGTAAATATCTAAACTATGAATGCAAATGATACAAAATCAAAATAGCATCATAGAGATAGTCTCCAAGAGAATAATGCAAATGCTGGAAGCAAAATAGCATTAAGAGGAAGCAAAAACAAGAGATGCAAATACAAGCCAAGTAGCATGCTTATATAGGCTAGGAAGAGGAAGGAGGTGGCAACACCAACCAATGAAGAGCAACCATCTATTGGACTAAAGATAGCAAAGTATCTTCCCAAGATAGCTAATGGATGCTCACATATAGGAAGGTGACACTTCACAACCATTCACCTAATAAGACATGCTTTATTAACCTAAGCGAGATTATTAAAAGTGTAGGAAAAACCTATCAAAATAGGAAAAATAAAAAACTACACTAACAGGGACCAATTCCTCTTTCATAGCTTGCTTCCAATAATCATATTTACATGTTTAATATACATTCCTAGGTTCAACTTGAGATATCAAACATAGTTGTTCATTGACTCTGCTTCTTGTCATCACACCTTTATCTTTGCTTCCGATGATCTGCTCAGATGGGTGATTCTTTATCATATTCTTACCCAGAGTAGGAGTTTCTATCTCAACTCTTTGCTCTACTAAAGATTCTGAGCTTTGTTCTTGCCTTGGCCCTCCTTTATTCTTCAAATCATTGTTTGTCTCAAGAAATACTTCATCATTCCTTAGTTTAGTAACAACATCATCATCTGAATTATAATCAACTATTCTCTCTTGTATCCTAAATTTCTCATCAATCTCACATTTCTACTTTCCATAATAGTCTTAGTTCTCTTATTATAACCTCTATAAGCCTTTCTTTTAAATGAATAACCAAGAAACATACCTTCATCACTTCTAACATCAAACTTAACAATATCATCATCTCTTTTGATATAACACTTACTTCCAAAAATAATGAAATACTTAACTGTAGGTGAGTGACTAGACCACAGTTCATAAGGAGTCTTGTTTGTGTCTTTCCTGACTTGCACTCTATTCATAGTGTAGATTGTTGTATTCACAGCTTCTTTCCAAAATGTTTTGGATACATCATTCTCGGCTAACATAGCTCTTGTTGCTTCTATAACTGACATGTTCCTTCTTTCTATAATGTCATTCTATTCATGGGTTCTTAGAGCTAATAACTATCTTTTGATTCCATTTTCTCCACAAAACATGTTAAACTCATTTGAAGTCAATTCTCCTCCTCTATCTAATCTTAAACATTTAATCTTCATACCAGATTTATTCTCAAATCTATTCTTGAATATCTTAAACTTATCAAATGCCTCATATTTCTCTTTAAGAAATGCAACCCACATCATTCTAGAAAAGTCATCAACTAGAATCATAAAATACCTTTCACCATAGAATCTATTAGTCTTTGTAGGACTGCTGAGATCTATGTGTACAATCAACAATTTTTCTGTAGTAAATAAACTTCTTGCAAGAAAAAGAAGTTTTGTTATGCTTTGCCAACACACATTCCTTGATAATTGTGTTAGCAGGCTTTACAATCTTTGGCAAATATTTAACTACAAACATACTACTAGTCTTCACAATACTTTAAAAGTTTATATGAAAAAATCACTTATGCCATAACCAACTATCATCTACCTTTGCAACCAAACATGTCATTTTAGTAGGATTCAACTGAAAATACATTACCTCTAGATTTGGTTCCTTTTCAATTACCTTTCCATCTTTATCTTTGATCATGCATGTCTTCTCTATGAATTGCAAGTGATAACCTTTGTCCACTAGTTGTCCAGCACTCCAAAGATTGTGCTTCAAACCATCAACAAAATATACATCCTCAGTGTTAGTCTTACCATCAAGAGTTATAGATCCAATACCTTTAACTTGGCATATTGCATTGTTTCCAACTCTAACAATGCCTCCATCCTAACTTTTGAAGTTAACAAACTTGTTCATATCACCAATCATATTATGTGAACTACCACTGTCAATTATCTAATTAGATTTCTTTTCAACCTATGACACCAATGCTACTTTTTCTGAACTTTCTTCTTTAATTGCCACAAATCCAATTTCATCATCACTAGCACTTACTACTTGTTCATTAGAATCATTATCTTCATTTGTATACAAAAACTCTCTATCTTTTCTAGGTTTATAATTTCTCTTATACTTTTTCTCTCTTTTAGGACACTTAGATGCATAATGACCATATTCATCATAAGTCCAACATTTAAAGATTTTCTTACCTCCTTTTTATCTTCTTACCAGAAGGGCTACTCCTTCAATCTTTCTATCTTCCTTAGGTTTGTTGCTGCCTGCAAAATATCCTCTAACACTTGTGCTCCTTGATAAATTATGTTGAATATTCAAGGCACTAAAAGTTGTCTTTATTTTGGTCAATTCTTTGGACTATCTAAGCTCATTCTCAACTGCTTCAAGTCTTCCAATCAATGACTCCTTTGTGAAATCTTTGGTACAAGATATCAACAACTAGATCATTTGAACTACTGACTTAAATGGTGGTTTTAGAGTCTTCAATGTCTTCCATATAACCTCATCATCTTCTTTGGTTCCTCCTTGAGATTTAATACCTACAGTAATTTATGATATCCTGCATACATATGTTCTTATAGATTCATCTTCCATCATTTTAGCATCTTGAAATGCACAAATCCAACTTTGTAGCCTTAATTTCTTAGAATGTGCATCACCTTCAAAACTAGTTTCCAAAGCTTTCCAAATCAAATGTGAAGTAGCAAGTAATTTTTCTTGATTGTATTCAATTTTAGGAAGTGCAGTCAATAGTGCTTCTCTAGCTCTCATGTCACACATAAAAAGATCTCTTTCATCCTTAGTACAATTTTCTAAATCCTTTTCAACAATGATTGTCTTTGCTAATTTTGTCAAGATCCAATATCCCAAACCCATATACAATAGATGTTTCTTCATCTTTTCCTTCCAGCTATCATAATTTGTTCCATCAAACTTCATACTATGCTTCTTGAACATTCTCACCATAGATCTTCCAAAGTTGTTAAACTTTATCTTCAAAGACCTGATGCTCTAATACCAATTGTTAGAAACAATAGTCCACCAAGATGACTGAGAAGGGGGGGTGAATCAGTTATCCAAAACTTAAAACATTTATCCTCTTTAAACAAGCTAAACCATTCAACCAAAGTAAACAACAACCATAATAAGATGCACATAGACAATTACACCAGATGTGTTAACTAGGGAAACCCCTGATCAAAGGGAAAATTATGGTGGGAATGTTGCCCACAAGATGATGTACTAATATAAATATTCCTTGTTAGAGGATGGACCTGATTAGGAGTCTATTACAACATTTAGTACATAGAGTCCCTATTAGGAGACTTTGAATCCCTGTTAGGAGTTGTGGTACAATGTATGCAAGATGAGACCACTGCCCAAACCTGCAATTTCAACTACAAGAAGAGCTCACTGCTCAAACATGCAATTTACTATTATGTTCTTCTTTCCTTTTTTCTATCAACTAAACAAATCACTATAAGACCTTGTAGACCAGGTCATGAACCTTAGATCCAAATATCGAACCTTGGATCACTCAGCAAAACCTCAGCAATGAACCTTCCTTCACTTATGCACTACTCTACTCAACTGCGCATTCTGCTCTTACTACTGCTTATCATCAATCATAAACCATACCTATGATAAAGGAAAATGTCCTTCCTTTATATTAAGTCCTCAAAAAAAATTATTGATTCAACTGTTAGACCTTATCAATTAATCATTATAGGACCACATTAAGAACATGTTACACTTAGTGATAACATTAATCTTCTACCTTGTAATTTGAATAACTTTTTGTACACACAATATTATGATGAGGAAAGTTAGGCATGTCATCACCAACATGTCTTCTTCATATCCTCAACCTCAATTCTTAGAATAACAACTCTGCTAAGAGATATAACAAGTTTACCAGAACATGCCTCTGTAAACTCTATCTTAGAATAGACATCACCAAAACTTACATAACTTCTTCCAGACTTATCATTTTTTCTTTTGAAATTAACTACATATACTAGATACTCAAATTTATCTCTCATAACCTTGAATAGTTAGAATACTCAACTAGCCATCCATACCAAATTGATCTTTTCACTGTTCTTCTTTTGGATACTACAAAAAACTACTATGTTGACATCAATGACAAATTCAATCATGAATGTAACATATCATCATAGTAACATATCTACAATCCTCTCCCATAGGAATATCATCAGCATTTGTGCTTTCAAAAATCTCACAATAGATAATATATTTCTCTTTCCTCTAGAGTTTGAAAATGAAAGCTCAATGTATTGAAAATTACCTCTAGAAGATGCTCTTGTATGAGCCTTGGGCATGAATCACAACAACCTTGGTCTAGAAACTATAATGTAGAGATGGAGTCACCAAGTACTTGAAAAAAAGTCTCTCAAGGGCCTCAAAATATTGAGAGCAACATTATCTTGTAAGCATGTATTTGAAGTTCTTCACTTTGACACTAGTGAACCAATAGACTTAAGAATGCTTCAATATGAGAGTCCCACCGGGCGTGCCAAAAACTGTTGTCGCAAAAGCTTGCACCTTTGCCTAAAGTTTTTACCTAAAGGTAACCTTGTGAAACATGGAAACAATCTCCAAGTTGTGGGACTTGAACTATGAGATTGAGTCTCTAAAGAAGGTTGGCTTCCTTACCATCAAGGTGCACCTAACTACTCTTTGAGAGGAAAAGGGAGAATGAAATGTATGGAATCAAACTACCTAATCTAATCTAAAGGGGTGATACACCAAAATAGTTTTTTCAACCTTAATTTTGCCTAACAATACACTATTCATTAACATAACCTCAAAATACACTAATTCAACATTTGTTTCAATCCAACAGCCACAAACAGGTCAGAAACCAAATGAAATGCTACAAGGAAGGAGCTTCACTCTATAACATCTAAGGCAAAATAGATACTATTATGAAAATTGATAGATGAAGACAAAACACCAACAGAGGAAAGGAAGGTTTGCACTAATATTGATGGGAGAATGAGGTACAACAAAGAGTTATATTCATTCATAGACAAAAGGAAATTATAGTAGTAGAGCATATAATGCAATACTAATGAATTAGAAAAAGGCTAACCCTAAGAAGGGTTACAAAAAAATAAATTTATAGTTCAAGGATAATTCAGATACCTTCTACCCTAAGGAAAAGTACAACAACTATATTTAAGGTTGCAGAGAACAATCACTGCAAATCTAGGAAAGATTAGATCATGATACACATCCAAATGTAAGAAAATCATATATTTCACTAAAAAAAGCCTTGAGAAGACATAAACAATGGCCATTGATGCTTTAACCAAGTAGATGGATAATTAGGTAGTGATAGGTTGTTCCCTTTCATTCATTAGGCATGGAGAATGCTGAAGATGTAGTAGATGATCAAGAAGATTTGATCTACCATTAAAACCATTTCTTCCTCGCTATTAGCACACCAAGTCAACCATGTCATTAGTTAATTGGAGTCAATCTTTAATCCTTGCCACATGGCCCAAATATTTTTTATCATTCCACCACCCTGCCAAGCCTCTATCTTCATATTTGACTTTTGACTACCCGTGATCGTAGCTTCATAAACCTTAACTTCATTAGCCATTCTAATCGTGCAAAGGTGCGACAACATCAAACAATTGTTTATCATTATTTCATAACTTGACATCACATTATTCTTTTAACCACAATGACTAGGTGACAATGTGAAACTAGCATTTCGCAACATCACCACGGTTAAGGATTTAACATTTATCTTACCTACAATACTATGAAGCTAGAGCCTTTTACTTTGTCACATTGCTACAACATAATATCCAACTAGCATTAAATGTCTACAACCTTGTGAAACTGTGATTTAAACTGTCACTAGTTAGTAACCACCTTAACCTAGGATCATCTTTAGTTCATTGCAACCATGCCAATAAAGAGACACATGATCATAGCACTAACTATGGTTTAAGCCATAACTCCAATGAAGCTGTGACAACCATCTGGTTTGCTTATTTCATGTTATTGTTGCTTTGCAGCTTGATTCTTTAACCCATCACTAACCCCAACAACCATGCAAAGAGGTGTTCACGGCCTTGCAACCTAAACCATGGATAAACCTTAATCCTCAATGATGATGTGAAGACATAATTTTAACTACAATATGAAATCTATCACAATGTCACAACTTGCCTTCTAACTGTCATTTAGAACCCTGTGATAATGTGTTAAAAGCTTGCATGGGGTCCACTCAAGACACGTGTCAACAAGGTGTATTCCTACTTTCATTAAAGTTTATTCATCTTGGAAAAGTGGGAATATGACTATCATAGATCATCATTCAATCAATGATTATAGGAGGAATTGGAACTCTCGATAAAATTATAGTCATTGGCCAATAGAAAATGTCCACCTAGTGAAACTCTAACATACCTTTTTAGCCCTCTGCAGCCCATACTATGAAATTGGGTGCACAACTCCACATGGCACCTTCTCATTTCCCTACTTTGTTAAAGCTTGGGCATCTTGAAAAACTAGGAAAATGGCATTTTTTTATCATTTGAGATTCGACGATCAAGATCAAACTATGAAATTTCTCTCATTCTATTGTCCTTATGACTAGACAATCTCCTGATGCTATGATGAACACTTGGTTTGTATGGTCTTAAGTCCTCAAAATCAACTTTGAGATCTTATGATTTGTCTTTTTTCATAGCATCACCACTCTTGAAATTCTTCATCTGGTCAACATCTCACCACTAGATCTTTGCATTCATGATCTTACAACCATGGTTAGCTAATTATGTTGTGCCTTCTACAGTTTGAAATTTTACTCTCACAATCATGCGATCATAGCTAACCTTCTTATCATGAAATTTGTGATCTATTTTCTCCTTCTTGAGATCCTAGGACTGACTGCTAGTCATAATTTCACAGCACTAAGAAATCATACTTGTGAACATCCAACTCTACGATCTAATGATTTCTTGATCTTACGAACACTCGATGCTATGATGAACACTACTTGTCATAACATCTCAAACTTGACAGTCTACCTAAAAATCTCACGAACAAGGGCATTTTGTGACATTAGAACTACACAGCATCAAAAGTCGCTTCATTTGTCATAGCATCTCAGGCTTAACTTCTTCATTTTGCAATCTCTCAATTGAAGGGGATCATTAGATCACAACTTCCATTTCTCGGTTAAGTGACATTGAATGAACATTAGCTAACTCCATCGACCAAAACTCCTTCAACATTTAAACTTGACCCATCATGCAAACATGTGAAGCCATGATGCTATGAAAAATCACCAATTCACAACATTCCAACTTACTATTTAACTATATCTGTCGAAAGGAAACATAGAATGAGCAGAATAATAACTCTATCGATCAAAGGTTCATTCGATGGTTGGTCTTTACCTCTCTTGTGATCATGCAAAGTCTCAATGCTACAACCAACCATCTTGCTACCTCGCAGCCCTAACCCTGAGTTTGACATTTAATCATGCGACCATGCGAACAAAGAGGGAATGCCACTTCGCAGCTCAAACCATGATTAACTTTTAATCCCTTGTGACTGCATGATCTAGAGTTTTTCATAGCTTCATGACTTGACCATGAAGCCCACTTTGATGGAAGAAAATGGAATGAAGTAATTACCCTTCATAATGTATATGAGCAAATGTTAGTATGCTAATAGAAACCAAATTTAAATAAAGCTTCTACAAACTAAACAAAATTCATAAACTCCAAGATAGACTAAGATGAGCTCTTAATTGAGAATATGAGCCATTAATGGGCTCTCTCAATAAGAAGCTCTCTTGTTGAGTAGCTTTGTCTAAATAGATAGGATGTATGCTCATGCTTTATGCTTCAAAAAGGGCTTCAAATGGAGTTGGAATTTGGGTGTGAGTGTATGGTTTTGATGTAAAATGGCTTCTCAAAATGGCATTATGACTTTAATTCATGGATTGTGTTAAAATGGCTTGGGAGAGGATTCCTTAAATAAGCAAAGGGCTTGAGGGATCAAGAGCTAGGATGCAAAGATGGAAAAAATCTCATGGAGGGCTTAGATTGCATGAGAGGAGAGCACATGGATTGTGCTTCCTTATAACCAATCAAAGAGTGACACATGTCACATGGTGAGAGGATGGAGGAAAGGGGAAGGATGAGTCAACAAAGGAGGCTCAAGGGATAAAATCTTCATAAAGACCCTCATAATGACTTGTAAGAGCAATAAAAGGGCTTGTAAGAGTCATTTATGACCTAGTGGACTTCATAAAGTTTTATGGTTGAGATATTTTGAGGGTGATGAGAGAAATTTCGACTTGGACTTGATTATGAAGGTTTTAAGCTTGTTTAGGCTTGTGAAAATGATTAGAGGACGGATTAGGATGGTTTAGGATTAGCTTAGGGATAGGCAAGTGGATGGCATTTAATGAGGGTGGGTGAAGGAGGAGATATTTGTTAACTTTGGCTTGGGTTAGTAAGTTTTAACCCATGTTTAGGGAATGTGACAAGGTTAGGAGGGGCTTAGGATTAGGTTTAAAGACATCTTCTAGAAGAGTCTAGATTTTGGATGAGGATAAAGACTTTCTAGAATAGTCTAGAATTTCCTAGGATGAGGATGAAGACTTTCTAGAAGAGTCTAGAACTTCTTAGGATGAGGATAAATTAGATTTTTAGGAAATAAATAAAGTTTTATTTATTTCAAGGGTTTGGGTTGAGGAGATATTTATTAAAACTTTTTTAATAAACATGAGGATTAATATTTAATCTTAATTAAATATTTTGAGTTGGGATTAGGGGTAGGAAATGATGAGATTAGCCTTTAATTGAAATTAAAGAAGGATTAGAAGATTTTGGAAGAGGTTATTGGTCATAAGGAAATTGGCCAAGTTTTGGGTAAAAAATAAATTTTTTATTTATTTTAGGATTTTTTGGTCAATTTATTAATTAAATAATTAATAAATAAGGAAATAATGTTTAAATAAGATTTAAACATTTTTGGGAGGGATTCCTTAATTAAATATTTTTAATTAAGATAAAGGGATTTAATGGCATAAAAATTAATTAATTAATTAATTAATTAATTAATGATGATGTCATCAGGGATTTTTTCAAAAAATAAAAATACTTTATTTTTTTTAAAGGATTTTTAGGTGTCTACACATACAATAATAAAAAACCATCCTTGTGACATTGTGACTAAGGAATAATGTTGTTGGCTTCATAAAATTGAAAGTGGTCCCACTTGGACACATGTCAATCATGTGCTTCCTTACTTTGGTTAAATATTGAATAGCTCTGGAAAGCACAAATATGTTGAATGTTGATCTAATTTCATTTGATAGCTAGGAAATAGTGGGCCCTTTGACTTGAAACATTCTTGAAAATATTGCCATGAGATCATGTGACAAGGATGAAATGCAACTTTGTCACTTAAAACAGGATGTCACATAAAATACTACAAAGTTGCACCAACCACTATCTCTAGTTGCCTCACACCTTCATGACTTAATGGTTAAGGCTTGATATCTTGTGACTAGGTGATAAAAGGTAGTTGCATGATCATAGCTTGAATCTTCGAAGGGATAAAGCATAAAAATCTTGAGACTTAGGATATAAAAGATAACCCAAGGTTTTCAATGCATCCTTATAACATTTGATCAATTGAATATTTTAAAATATGACCATTGGCCATGATGTTACCTTTGAATTCAATTTTTTTGTAGGAGGGCAAAAATTGCTAACAGTTAACTTGGGCATTAGGTCTACAAGTGAACCTTCCCTAAGATTCCTTTCATTCTTTATTACATGTTTTCATTTGGCATCAATATTATTGTACAACTCATTAGGAATGGTTTTACCTATCTCTATAGGTGTAGTTTTAAACTTAGCCATCATATTTAGCATGGCTTCCTTTATCTCGAACTTATCTACTGCATTTAATGTTCCAAATTTTATAAACTTAAATCTAGATAAGCATGTTGAACTTCTAATGTTGTCACATACCTGATCAACTAATTTTGGCTTTTTGTGCACTACTACTCAGTAGTGACTTGTTTCATCTAATTCTATCTTTTTTGCATCTTCCTCATCATCATCCTTTGGTTCCTCCTCCTCTATTAAGGCTAACCTTGAGATGCTAACATTTTACTCTAAGAAATGCTTGAGCCACTTGAGCCTTCACTTGGTTTTGTGATCTCTACAACTCCTTTTCTTAATGGTTGTTGGACACTCACTGATGTGATAGCTCTAGTACTTGGTTTGACTAGTGCAATAGGAGAGGTGGGTTTGGATATAACCTTTTTTATAGAATTCTTCACCTTAGGCTCAACAATTGTAAATTTTCTGGCCTTCTCCACAATCTTGAACCCATCCTTCAAAACTCCTTCCTCACATAGTCTCTCATATGCTATAAAAATATCCTAGTCTCCAACCTTACTAATTTTTCACAAATAACAACTACATACATCATTTATCATTATAACCCTAGATGGTGTCAATGATAATGCACCCATAGAATCACCTTTCATAGTAATATTTGGAACAATTCAATACTTGGGTGGAGGACAAGTGTCACTCTTCACCAATTGAACATTACTAACCTCTTTGCCTTGATTCTTCATTATGGTGGTTGATCTAGATTCCATTTTTGCATTTAGGGTTGAATTTTTATTTTTGAGTAACTCAATACTTCTGTCAACCAATACTTAATCATACTTCACCAATAAACTTGATCAAAATCGCCTTTGGAATCACTTCACAACTCACCCAAATCACTTTAGCTTTTGAAATCTAAATGCAAGGCATGTAAAATGAATTTTAAATCTTCACTATCTACCTTTATTCATTTGAACTAGGGCACTCATAAATGTTGTGTACTTTTTTAGTTGGAATCCAACTATCTTTTTGTTGACTAGACAACTTGGTGGATACTTCACCCTTTGTTATCTCAATCTCCACTACACAACTTGGTCAATACTATCTTCTTTTAACTTGGCCAACACATCAGCTCATTCTATGTAGGCACTTAATCTATATTGTAATGCTCTGTCAATATATACATCATTATTGATGTTTGACATCAATAGTGTATTTGATTCTTTGCTTGATTCTTTCCACAAATCTATCCTAATCCATTTTATCTTATGCAAATATGAAATTTAGCACATTTTTATGTTAGGAATTGATGTATGATATGGCATTCAGATATACATTTCCTTACATACCTTTCTTGATCAGTTTGAGGTAGTGTGATCCTTCTCCATTGAATTGGGTGATCTCAACTTCACTTGTTCCACTACTTCCAACTTCTACCTTCCTCCTCCAAGTTTGATTCATCTCGTTCCTTATTTTTCTATATCAAATTTTGTTTTTCCTTTGATGTATTCATTTATTGGTGCTAGTGCTTGGGTCCTATAGTTCTTGCTTCCATGTCCAATCTTGTGACAACTAAAACAAATTAAGCTTCCATTCAACCAACTCTTGTATTTTCTTGTGGAATGTGTCCTAATGCATTTTTTTGCAATGTGACCATATTCTCCACAATAATGACAACTATACCATGTGTTTCAATCCTAATTATAGAAGTTACCTTTCTCTGGTGCATTTCCTTGTATTTTGGGTGTCTAGTTAGATTTTTCCTTTGATCTCATTCTTGAGTTCTATGTCCATACTTCCAATAGATGTAGCAATATCCCTCAATCTAGGTACAATTGGTGTAACACTAGCCTTTGATCTACATTCATGTGCTTGGTGACCTTGTTTCTTGCAATTAAAATAATTACTAGTAAACTTAGGCTCATGATTTTTCTTACCAGTCTTGCTCCTACAGATGTTTATTGTGTGTCCAATTTTTCCACAGTGATAACAGGTGGCTTTTTTGTTCTTTGGATTGGCATTTATCTATTCTACACTCTTTTATGATTCACCTTGTTCAGTAAATAACTAATACTTGGTATACCCTAGTCCAGAGGTGTCATTAGGTCTTCTTTGTGTTCTCATTAGTTCTTCAAATTACTTCATGGCTTCATTTGGTTTGTTCATCCTCTCAATCATTTTTTTTTTAGATCTAAGTTCATTCCTTAGATTACCAATTTCCACATCCTTCCTATCTAGTTCTTGATTTACAAGTAGTAATTGATTCATCATATCCAACTAATTGTATGTAAGCTTCTCCACATTAGATGTTATTTCATCAAGTCTGGTAGTCATTTGTCTCTTGTCTACTTCTGCCATAGTTTTTTCTTCCTTGGCTTTCTTTTTCTATTCATTTACTTCACATAGCCTCACTGATTGATTTTCATGTTCTCTCTTCTTTGACTTCTTCTTTCTTAATATTTTCCTTCTCCAATAGGTTTGCTATAGCTACGTCACTTTCACTAGAATTGCCATTGTCAAATAGTCATTTAGTGTCCACTTCTTGATAGAGTGTATCATTATGCATAATAGCTAACTCTTTCCTTTTCTTTAATGATTTCATCAACTCCTCTCTTGCTACTTCAAGTTGTTGATGTGTGATATGAATGTCAAGCATTTTTTTCTTAATGATCTTTCTAAATTTTTAAGGCTCCATCTCTAAGATCTTAACTCTCAAGATGTTAGAATTATTCTAAGAGAACTAGGCTCTAATACCAATGTTGGAAGTTTATTGGGAAAGTGAGACACTAAGAGGGGGGGAGGGGGAGTGAATCGGGATGACTAGAACTTTTACCCTTTAAAGAAAATAACAAATTAACTACATTCACTACTAATCCATCTCATATCTAGATCATGAACCATATAACCATACACTTGAAATTCTAAAATAGATCTAACTATGCATCACATCCATAAGAATAATGTAAACACATAAAACAAGAGATTTGGTTACCCAAAAACCCTCTAAGGTGAAAGTAAACCTAGGGTGGGTATGACACCCACAAATCTTGACTACTATAGCAATAAATTTTGTCTATTAGGGCTATAATTTTGGTCACTTCTAATGATCTACCCTATGAGAATTCTTTTCTATTAGGTCTACCTTGATCAAAGGATTTTAAACTTATAATTAAGTAAGAACTCTATTAGGAGATTCGCCTAGGCTTGTTTGGACAATTTTGTTAAGAGATTTACCCTGATCCACTTGCTAGAATGTATCAATATTTGATCCTTTGATTTACTCTTATAATGTGTATTATAGATCTCCTATTTCCAATCTTTGATCTGACCTCCTATCTGATATATCTATTCTCTCCTTTTCATTGCTCCTCTCGATCTCTATATTTGTTTCTTCAAAACTTTGCTTACAACATCCAAAACACAATCCCTTCACATACACTTTCACATCGCATAGAATAAGGTTTGGATCTTCCCTTAAATAGTCATTTGTAGATTTTTTAGATCAAAATCAATGATCTGGATGCTTCCCTTTTTGGCTCTTATTATGATTAGCTAACTTTCTTTCATAGTGACTAGTGATCCATGCTAAAATGTGCAATCACCTCTGTAACAAACTCTATGATCATTAAATGTTGTCTTCATGTCATCCAAAAATGGTTTAACTAATATTTTGTGGCATTCCAAATATTTTTGTTCAAAGAGTGTCACTCGGTACATATGGTTCATGATGCCCAATCACGACTATTCTACCTACTAATGCTCAGCCTCTACTAGCTAGGCTTCTTATGTATGACTAAGAACATACTAACTTTTCTTTACTCAACATTCATTATAAACTGAATAATTCAGTTTCCATAAGGATACTTAATGAGCATAGACTATATTGACTCCTATAGAGCTTGGCATTACATGATTATTTACAAGTCTACTTAGTACATAACTTGAGCTATATAGACTAACTTGGTCACAACGATGACTAACCAACTTTGCCTTCTAAATGACTAAGTTTTTGAGACTAATAAAAAATAGAACTAAAGAGGTCAACAATAACAATTTTATGAAGTCTTAATGGGAAAGTAAGATACTGAGAGGGAATGAGGGTGAATCAGGATCACTAAAACTTTTACCTTTTAAAGAAAATAACAAATCAATTGCATTCACCACTATTCCATCTCATATCTTAGATTGTGAACCATATAACCATAAACTTGAAATGCTGAAATAGATCTAACTATTCATTATATCCATAAGAATAATGTAAACACATAACACAAGAAATTTGGTTACCTAGAAACCCTTCATATTCTTTTAGAGAAAAATAAATGTTCAAAAATAGTTATTGCAATTGAGCAAGGATTAAAAACATATGTTGTAGATTATGTTACAACACTATGACACAACAAACTTAGGTACATGAGTGAGAAAGTATGAAATTACTTCAATTAAAGAAAGTTTTGCCAGGTTTGAAATGTGTCAATGTGGATTTCTATGAAAGTTTCATGTATGCAAAACAAAAGAGATTGAGTTTTGTGGAGAGTGAAATGGAAAAGAAGAAAAGAGAAATCATAGCTTATGCATATAGATGTATGGGGACTAGCTCTGGTATCTTCCTTTGGTGGCTCTCATTATAATGTTAGATTTATTGATGGTGTAACTACAAAAGTGTGGGTTTTTCTCCCTAGATAGAAATCTAATCTATTTATAACTTTTAAGAAATGGAAATGCTTGGTTGAGAATGAGGTTGTTAAAAGATTAAAACATCCTAGATCTAATAATGGTGGTGAGTATTGCTATAATAAATTTGAAGATTATTGTTTCACTAATGGTATTCATAGGTGAAAAATGGTTCTAAGGACTCCACAAGAAAATAGAGTGGTTGAACACATGAGTAAGATAGTATTGGAGTGTACAAGGAGCATGAGGTTTCATGTTTGGCTTCCCTTAAATATGTAGGTTGAAACTCGCTATACTATTGTATATTTAACTGATAGAGGTCCCTCTACTCCTTTGGGTTGTGGTATTCCAAAGGAAGCATGGACTAGTAAGAAGGTGAGTTATTCTTGTCTCAAAACCTTTGGTTGTGAAGAATTCACACATTCACACACACACACACACACACACACACACACACACACACACACACACACACTGGAAATAGATCCAAGTTGAAAGATAAGTCAAAAAAAAGTGTATTTGTTGGATATGACAATGATGCATTTGGTTATAGGCTTTGGGGTTTTAAAAATCATAAAATTGTAAGAAGTAGGAATGTCATGTTCAATGATAAAATGTTGTACAAAGATCTATTGTTGTAGCATGAGAAGAGAGAAAGTGATTATGTAGTACTAGATGATACTCCAAAAGATGATGTTCCAATACTTCCTTATGCTTTGTAACAAAAATAACAACAAATACCACAAACCCCAATGAATTTTAGATGGTGAAAAAGGTTAAGTATACCTCTAGAAAGATTTTCCCCCTCTTTGTATTCTATTTTATTAATGGATATCAGTGAACCTAAATGTTATGATGAAGTTGTATAGGTAGATGCAAATATTCAAAGGGAGTCTACAATGATAGAAGAAATAGACTCCTTGCTAAAAAATAAGACTTAAGAACTGTGTAAGTTTCCTGCAGGTAAAAGGGATTTACAAAATAAATGGGTTTATAGGTTGAAAGAAGAGGGTGGAGGTAAGAAAAGATTTAAGTCCAAGTTATTTGTTTAGGGATTTGTATAGAAAAAGGGAATTAATTTTGATGAGATATTTTCTCTTGTTTTTAATTGACTTCTTTTCACACTATTTTAAGTATTGCCTCTAGTGAAGATTTGCTCTTGGAGAAACTTGATGTTAAAACAACTTTTATTCATGGTGATTTGGATGCAGAGATATATATATATATATATGACACAATCACAAGGATTTTATGTCAAAGTTAAGGAGAATTTAGTGTGTAGATTGAAGAAAAATTTATATGGCTTAAAGAAATTACCTCAACAATGGTATCTTAAATTTGACAATTTAATGAATGAACATACATACACTATGTTTTATTTAGATCATTGTGTTTATTTTAAGATGTTGGATGATGAAAACTAAATTATTTTATGTTTATATGTTAATGATATGCTTGTAGCTAGGTCTTGGGTTAAAACAATAGTTAACCTATTCATTTCCTATGAAGGGTTTGGAGGCAGAAAAATAAATACTTGGTATGAAAATTTGTAGAGATAGGAAGAACAGAAATTGACATCATCTCAAGATGATTATATTGAGAAGGTGGTGCAATGTTTTTCTATGAAGAATGTCAAAATTGTCAGCAAACATTTGGTTGGTCATTTAAAACTGACTATAAAGATGTGTCCAAAGACACAAGAAGAGGAGGCTAAAATGTCAAATGTACCTTGTGCTTTAGTTGTAGGAAGTTTAGTTTATACTATCATATGTATTAGGCTAGATATTGTACATGTAGTGAGATTTGTTAACAGGTATATGAATCATCTTAGGATTGAGTATTAGAATGCAGTCAAATGGATCCTTGTGCATTTGAGAGGAACATCCACTAAATGTTTACTTTTTAGGGGCACTATTATTATTTCACAAGTCTATGTTGACTCAAATTGGTGGGGGATCTAGATACCAGGTAAAGTACTACATGATATGCTCTTACTATTGGTGGGACAATAGTGAGTTAGATTTCTTGGTTACAAAAAGCAAATGCATTATCCACTACAAAGGTAGAGTATGTTTCTAATATAGGGACTACCAAGGAGATTATATGGCTTTAACTCTACATGGATGAGTTGGGGCACCCTCTAATAGATAATTATTTGTTTATAGATATCCAGAGTGTCATTCATCTTGCAAAGAATTCTACTCAACATTTGAAGACTAAACACATACAACTATGGTACCATTTAATTTGCCTAGTTTTGGATGATGAAAAGTTAAATATGGAGAAGATGCATAAAAATAATAATCCAATAGATATGTTTAAAATGGCAGTAACAAGAGAGAAGCTAAACTCCTCTTCAACTTTGATTTGTCTTCTAGAGTGAAAAAAATAAAACAATAATAGAGTTTAGGTTCTTTTACATTCTACTCAAAGCTATAGGTTTAGTGGTGCTATAATCAATCTCCAAGTGGGAGGTTATTATTGTGGAGTCTAATTAGTCTCCAAGTAGGAGGTTATTGTGATGTGGATCCTAGTTAGAATCAATGGTTAATTTTTCCTCACTTTATTTGGCACAGTTCCCCTAGATTTTATAATAGGGTTTTGGGGCAGTGCCCCTTGAGAAGTCTTGAGGTAGAGCCCCAAGTGCACTCCTTGTTATAATACATGGTGGGTTCAAGGGGAAACTCCCTTGAAAGATCAACCTACTTTAATATTATAAAAGGCATTGGCTACTATTTTTTTATTGGATGACTTATTCTAGCCCTAATTTTGTAATTGGCAAAAATCTTGTATAAGATTGCTTAGGGTTAGGGATTTCATAATGTATGATGAGATTGTAGCTTCTTGTGATCTAGTATTGAGATATAAGGATTTCATATTGTAATTAGGTTGTAATCATTGGATAATAAGAATATTAGCCTCACTATTTGGTAGATGTAGCCCCAACGATTGGGTGAATCGCATTAAATCTTTGTGTCATGCATTCTCTTATGTGTGATTTATTATTTTCTAATATTGGTTATATTTCCATGTAATTATTATTTTTGTTTTGTTAATCTTAATAGTTTCTTCTTTTGGTTTCATGATGTGCATAGTTGATATCATGTCAAGGACCTATTCTAGATCCTTGTCCTAAGTGTGTGTATTCTTATGTTTCATAGTCTTCATGTTCCTTATTGTTCTTTGCAGTCTCTATTTTCTGTAGTTTTCATCTAGTGAGGTGTGTTGTTATTGTTGGTGTAATTTCTCATGTTGATGTGGCATCTTTTGTAGTTGGGAGACAAATCTTAACTTGAGTTTGGACCTATTCCTAATTGTAAATGTTCTATGTTATCCTTTTCTTGGGTTTTGGTTTACTCTTCCAAGATTGAGCATATAATGTAATTAAATGTCTGACTAGCTGACTTGTGGCTTAGTTAGATGTAGGAATGGATGATCTTAGAGAGGAGAAGATAGAAGATGTGAGCTTGGACTATGATTTTGTAATTTTCCTTGTATACAGCCACAACCTAGAAGGTGTCACAACCAAGCATGTTGTTTCTTTACATGTGAAGTGGAATAATTACACTATTGATCTATTGTATATGGCTTTTAAATTCTCTGTGGATCTTTATGAATAAAGATTTCGTGTGTAACTCTAAGAAAAGGTGTTAGTAGGTTTAAGTAGAGATTCCTTCCATCTTATTCCTTATATCATCCTCTTTCATTAGAAGAAAACAAGTGAATTGCATCCTCAGTCCAAAACAACATAGGCAAAAATTCCTAGTCTCACAAACCTCAATAATACACAAAGTGACCCCTAAATTACATAACAAGGGCCAATAAAAGAAGTAAAGGCATCTCACAAAAAGAGAATTTTTATGAATAAGAGGCATCCACTCTAAGTCACCTCATCCATAGAGAAAAAATGGACACAAATCCCATAGCTCCAATGGTGAACACCCTGAAGATCAGATGCATGATATGACAAGTCAACATTAAAAAGAGGACACTATTGGAAAGGAAAACCTCTACAAATAAATCCACTAAACCTTTCCATAAAAAAATATTATGAAGCTAATATTCATTTCTCCTATACACATACTCTAAACATATAATCATGCAATAAATAAATAAAACTCTATGCACCAACCTGAAATGACCCTAAGAGAATGTGATAGACAAAATAAGACCACCATAGAGGCTGAAAAAGATCCAAAAAAACCACCCTCCATCTACATCACCATCTTATGAATATCTCTGCCCTAAATCATCACAATTTAAAATGTCCATCCTCTAAATATCCCATGTAAATTTTGAAAAGTGAGTTTTTAGTGGTCTTAGGATGAAGAATAAAACAAAGTTTTCCTTTGATAACATAGTTTTCTATTTTTTGTTTTTTACAATCAATTTTCATGTATGGTATGAACATGTAGATATATCTAAATGAATGAGATTGTACCCAAATGAAAGGTATTTGAGTATAGTTTTATTCATTCGATTTTGAGTCATTTTCATAAAGAAATGGACACGTTATGACTATTTTTGTGATAATAGCCTAAGAAATATTTTCCTAGAATTTGTAGGTAGAAAATATGTTTGTATGATTGTGTATGGGATAGTATGAACCTATAAAAAATTTAATGACTAGATATAGATGTTACTAAAAAAACATTTTCCTTCTATAAAATTATTTTTGAGTTTTGTTGGTGTAAATAAGTATTTACTATTTACATTTACTTAAGTTTACTTAGGTTAATGCATTATTTTATTATTTTGCATTATTTTATTATTTATTTAGGTGAGACACTTGGGATTTTGCGTACTCTCATAGAAGTATGCAACTCTAATTTAGCACATGGTGTCTACAACACTAGAGTTTGCATCATTCACTAAGTTGTCATGTTGACAACACAGTTATTTGTACTCCTAATTTAGAACATGTTGTCTACACCACTGATTTGTGGGATACACCATTGTAGGCTTATCCTCACATCATCACACTTAATTTTGTGCTTAATGGAGGATAACCCATATCTAGTGGACATGTGCTTGGTTGTATGACTTATCATGTTGCTAACTTCTATGCATTCTAGAAGCTCTCCAAAGGCCTTTATATACAGGCACTCCTAGTGTACTCTAATATGGTTGATGTGGCATATGGCATACTGAATGAATATATCATCATTCTAATCATACTCTCTCTCTTTGGTCTACTATTGTGCTTTTGTTTGAGTTCCTTGGTCTTGGGTGAATTCTAGCTTAAGCCAGACTCTTACATGGTATCAGAACTCGAAGAGATTCTCTACACAGCCATTTGAGACCGTTCATGCTTCAGCACCTCGAACCAAATCTAGAGAATCTACAAAAATTAAGAGTGTCTAGAGCCAGATTTGACCTCGCCATTGCATTTGAAATATCACTTCGATGAAGATCGACTATAAATTTTCCTATGTTGGGCTAAAAATGATCGCGAGGCAAAAAAATTTGCAAATCAAAACCTAGAGTCCTCGATTTGCAATTCGAGTATGGTCATTTTTGGTTCTACTTAATTATTTGTTCATATCTAATTTCATTATTTATTTACAATTTTTTAATATTTTTTAGAATTAATTTTGAATTATTTTCCCAGTTGGGCATTCAAGTAGAGAAATTTTTTTTGCGAAACTGGGCTATCAAATCTTGGCTCTGCAATTTTGGGTATTTATTATTGTAGGGTATTATTAGTGGGCACTGCTACATATTTTTTGCCTCATAAATCCATAGCTAGAGACATACCATTAATCAGCTCTGTGAAATCTAGCAAATCCACTGGCATGCACATTGAACCAAATTGGTGGCCCTCTCTTCACAATCCAGTGAGAGCACCGAAAGACATCCCAATTTGTTTATGATTTGTGGGCTTCTTCTTTTAAATAAACTATAGTTCCCATACTTGCTACGTGTGGGATTATTCATTGAAAATCTGGCACTGTAAAAAACTTTTGCGGCACCTGCAAAAAAATTTATGGCAATGGTGCACAATTTTTTGGCATCAAATGCACATGTTGTACAGCTTCTCCCAGAGCCACGTGATAGCATAAAAGTAGGCCATGTGACATTGCATAATTTTTCCATGTGGAAGGTTGCAGACCCAGCTACTTGTCCAATTGACAAACATGTGCCATAATCTCTACCTAGTCAACAACCAGCTGGATAGCCACATCGACTTGCATAGTCAACTACCAACAAAATAGCACATGTCAAGTTTGTACCTATGACATAGCATCCAACTAGCAACACATGGTAGCCATATCATTTTTTTTCCTACTTTGTCCATACAATTTGTATAGTACAAGCATACAATTCGTACGCTAATGTCATCAAATCCATGAGCCTAAATTTGACGACCATCTAACCATCATTCCAAGGCCTTTTTGAACTACAGTGATAGTTGTATGACCGTCAAATTTAACCCCATCTTTTGCTGATGCAACCCCTCTCCAGATTGATTTTTGATTTTGTACTCTAACTTTGGGAGGCCATATCTCAGTCATCTAGACTCCAAATCAGGTGTGATTCTTTTTGAAATTGGGTAAATTTTCCTAAACTTTTCAATGATGTAACTCTTTTCTAGTTTTGGTGCACAGATTTGTCAAAATTTGATTTTTTAGCTACTATACCTATGTAATCTTGTATTTTGCAACTTTAAACGCTCTGTATGGGCACATCTGTAGTCGAAAATAGGTTCCATTTTTTTTGAGAGTGCATTATTTTTATTTTTTTTCTACTTTCTAGATCCTTAGTCAAATTTTAGTGTTGTGTGGACAAAAGTGTCACTTTCAGCAATAGGGTCTTTCTTTGCTTTGTATTGCTTCAGAATTGTAGCACATTGTAAAGTTCTAGATTTGTAATTCATTAAGAGGTTGTAACAAGCGAAATTATAAGTCCACAAAGGCCAAAATTTGGTAAGTGGCCATTGTAATTATACTACTGATAAAGTGGCAAAATCATCTATTTTGGGGGGGATTCTTGATTTAGTGAAAATGGGGGTTGTACTTGGTGTTGTGTTCTCTCTTTTTTGCACTTTTATTTCATTTTCTGCATTATGGAAAATTTTAAGTTTCCAAAATTAACTCCTCATAACTATGCTACATGGTCCATCAAAATGTGGTATCACTTAATGCATAATGGAGTTTCACAATATGTAGATGGTACTCTTCCTAAACCAGCAGGTGATAATGTATCAGAAAATGATATTTCAGCATGGGTGGCAATGGATAGGAAAGTCCTAGGTTATATATGTTTAGGGGTTGATGATAAGATCATGTATCAAATTAAGAAGTGTTCTACATCCAAGGAAGCTTGGGATACCCTCAAAAACCTCTATGGTAAAGTGTCTAAAGAAGATGTTTTCAAAATTGAAGATGAGCTTATCTCCTTAAATCCTAAGTCATATGACTCAATACAAGATTTCATCATCAAGGTGAATGAACTAAGGAAAAAGCTTACTGATTATGAGAGTTCTATCAAAGATGACAGATTGATCTATCTCATTCATAACAAGTTGTTATCAAAGTATTCCACATTTGTATCTTCTTTTAACACCTCAAAGACTACCTTAGGGTCTGCCTATAAGAAAGTCACTTTTGATGAATATGTTGATATGTTGGATATTGAAGAAAATAAGTTGAATTCAATGGGGATTCTAAAATCACCTAAGTCTAAAGCATTGGTGGCCAACAATGAGGGTTCTCAAAATTCAGCTAGATAGTCTTCAAATAAAGGAAAGGGTAAGAAGAAGAAATGGAACAACAAATTAGAGGATGCAAAAAATACAACACCACAATCCAATAAACAAGGCAAGTCTTCCTCAAATTCCAAAAAGAAGGGGGACAACAACAATAAGGAGAAGAAAAAGTGCACTTATTGCAAGAAAATAGGTTATGAAGAATATGAGTGTTATCTTAAAAAGATTGATGAGTTGACCAACATCATGAAGAAACGTAATGTTCCATTTCCTAATGCTTATAAGGATAAAGGGTCTTCTTTAGATTCAAAGGGAAAAGGGCAAGCACTAATGGAAAATTCAAACTCTTCAAAGCAATGGATATTTGACTCAGGTGCCTCCTATCACATGGATTCTTCAAAGGAGGATTTTTCTTCAATGAAGCAATCAAAGGTACCACACATCTTCATGGGAGATGATACCAAAATGAAAGTTGAAGGGAAAGGAAATGTGGAAATGGAAAATAGAGAGTTTCAAGATGTTCTCTATGTTCCAAACCTAAGTTCAAATCTTCTATCAATCTACCAAATCACTCACCTCAGAGATGGACTTAGAGTTGAGTTCCTTCCAAACTCAGTAAAGGTGCATAGCCTTAAAGACAACTCATTGGTTACAGTGGGGAGAGTGAATCATAACAAGAGGTTGTACTCTTTCTCCCATTTTGTGCCCAAGTCTCCTTCAAAGGCCTTGTTATCATAATCAAATTCAACAATCCAATTATGGCATCAATGGTATGGTCATCTTGAATTTCACTATCTTTAGCAACTTTGCACAAATAGAATGGTCAAAGTTCTACCTCAAATCAAATTTTCCCATAGTGAATGTTTAATAGATTTAGTGGATATGCATCCAAAAGGGAAGATACAAAAAGGGAAGTCTTCAAGAGCACTAGGTGTTCTACAGATGGTTCACATGGTATTAGCAGGTCCTTTTGTAGTCAGCCAGGGTTGCTATATACTGACTTTTGTTGATGACTTTTCAAGATACAATTGGGTCTACTTTTTGCATAGCAAGAATGAAGTGTTGGACAAGTTTCTAGCCTTGAAGACTCGTGTAGAAAGAAAATCCAAGAAAGCCATCAAAGTTCTTTGAATGGACAATGGAAGCAGATATGTGAATAGAAGACTAAAAGACTTTTGTAGACTCAAGAGAATTAATCTTTAAATTTCACCAGCATTCAGTCTACATAAGATAGATGTTTCCTCTTTGAGGATCCAAACTCTTAAGTCTATGGCAAGTTGCATGATAGAGGCCAAGTCTCTAGATCTATCATTAGAAGTTGAAGCAATCAGTAGTGCCACTCACATTCTTAATCAATCTCCTCATCCAACCTTAGATGACAAGACTCCTTTTGAGGCATGGTGCAGTAGAAAACCTATTGTGACACACTTCAGAGTCTTTGGTTGTCCTGCATGGGAAAATAGATCTTCTAAGGGTTGCAAGGCACAGTCATCCTAGCCTTGTACTTTCATGGGTTATGAAGACAGTGTGAAGGTGTATAGACTAATGGATCCTAAGAAACATTAGATTTTTGTTGAGAAGGATGTACACCTTGAGGAAAGTTCACCAAGCTTATCCTCTAATCCTCTCTATACATCATACTGTGTGGAAACTGATAGTGACACCAACGATAGTGCTTCAAAAAATTTAGACACATGGGGTTCTATCAAAAGTTGTAGTGAAAGGTCACCACATTAGTTCAATCCACATGCATACATCACCATAGTGATAGGTCTAGCACAATAAGGTACATCCAATGTTCTAGATCCAGCTTCAGTGGTAGATTTGGGGGATAGTATTGATGATCTGCCTCTTCTCCTTGATGCAAAATCACCTTCTTCATTTGTCACAAGGGCTCCATCCAACTCTCTTATTCATTCTCTACATGATCGATCATCACAGGTTGAAGTGATTATAGATACTTATGATCAATAGTTGCAGAGGGGTTCTTCATCAGTTGCAAAGATAGCCAATTCTTTGGGATAGGTTCTTCAGCCAATTGAGCAAGTTTTAGAGACATCACTTATCTATGGGATTCTTTCCACACATAGCGAAAGCATCTCATTTGTACCCTTGGCCTTGTTTCTTCCTAAGGGGAGGAATGCCATTCTATAGTCTTGGATTAGCTTCTTCATCGGAGTAGTCACTAGTAGGCATTCTTCTTTGGGGAGGGGGGGGGGAACCTATCCTATCTCTTTTCCTCTTCTCATCACTCTCTTATGTATATACTAAATTTATGTCATAATGGGGGGGTCTTGATTACTCCATCCATACATACATCATTTTATCTCTCTTTTTGGGGGAGGGTTTTTCCCATGAGGTTTTCCCTCTTTCTCTACTTTATGAGAGATTGCATATCATTATGTACATAGGTACCTAACATGGCCTTGTAGCCGGGACCCATTATGCACTTCATCCTAGATTTCATAAGCTTAAGGGCATTTTCCTAAGTTGCACTTAACGGGGGGTGTTGGTGTAAATAAGTATTTACTATTTACACTTATGTAAGTTTACTTAGGTTAATGCATTATTTTGTTATTTATTTAGGTGAGATAGTTAGGAGTTTGTGTATTCTTATAGAAGTACACAACTCTAGTTTAGAAGATGGTCTCTACAACACTGAAGTTTGCATCATTCACTGAGTTTTCATGTTGACAACATAGTTATTCGCACTCCTAATTTAGCACATGTTGTCTACACCATTGATTTGTGTGATACACCATTGTAGGCTTATCCTCAAATCATCGCACTTAATTCCATGCTTAATGGAGGATAGCCCATATCTGGTGGACATGTGCCTGGTTGTATGACTTATCATGTTGTTGACTTCTATGCATTCTAGAAGCTCTCCAGAGGCCTTTATATACAGGCACTCTTAGTGTACTCTAATATGGTTGATGTGGCATATGGCATATTGAATGAATATATCATCATTCTGATCATACTCTCTCTTTGGTCTACTATTGTGCTTGTGTTTGAGTTCCTTTATCTTGGGCGAATTCTAGCTTAAGTTAAATTCTTACAAGTTTAAAGGGGTCAAATAATGTAATTCTTGAAAACTATTATGTGATTTCTTGTGAGAGATCCTCTACAAGATAGTTTTTAGGAATTAAGTTATTTGACCCTTAAAATGCAAAAATATTTTTAATGAAATGATTTTTATTTTATTTTAGCATCAATATCTTTCTACTTGCAAATTTATAAGATCTTTCTAGCCTATATGTAATTATACCACACATTTTCTAAATACAAATTCTAGGGAAATATTTCTTAATTGGGCATTGCTATGGAAATGGACACAACTCATTCATTTATCCATAAAAATGACTCAAAATTGAACTAAATAAAATTATACATAGAGACCTTTCATATGGGTATGGTCTCATGCATTCATGTGTCCATGTAGAGCTTTACCATATCTACAAAGTGACTATAATAGTAAAAATTTGAAAATTAGTGAGGGTATCAAATATAGAGTTTTGTTTCTTTTAATCTTCTTTGAAAACCCACCAAAAATTAAATTTAAAAAATTAGATATTATAATCCATTCAATTGGTTCAAACCCCTCTTTTAAATTTCTGACTACCCAATGACTCTTCACATTCCAAGTTGTACTCTTGACATTTTAGACAATGACAACTTTTACACGGTTTTGCAACTTTTACATAATGATTCAAAAGACCCACAAATTTCCATTGTTTTAATTTTTGATTGGGGGGATTCATTATTTGTACAAGGATGTAGACACTATTTTTAAAGACAAATCACTTTAATTTTTGAATCCATAAATCAACAATAATTGAAGGAAGGGGTCCATCTAAACAAGACAAGGACAATTAAAAGATTTTTATTAAATGTAGTGTCACAACATATAAGGGTTAGAGTAGCTAAGGTAAATAAAGTGATTAAAGAAAAGAGAAGAAATGAAGATCAATTAAAGATCAAATAGGAAAAGGAAAGTGCTAAAAATAGTGATTGTGGTAGCATCATTCAAAGCTCTATAAAATTCATGAATCAATATGTGGAAATAATGTCTTCGATGTACAAGATTATGGTAAATTGTGAACAGCAAAGACAAAGATAGATATGCCTTTGCATTCCAAAGTGAAAATCCACATTGAAAATGACAATGAATCTTTTTTAAAATAGTATTTGAAGAAGAAGGTCAAAAAAAATGTCAAACCATAAAAAATATTTCCGTGCAAAAGAATAGATTTTTTTACAAAGAGTTTCTACTTCATTAGGTGAAGAGATAGAAAATGTTTTTAGTGGTAATTTAAATACTTTGTAACATTATAATCAATAGAAAGAGCCATTATTTTTATTAGTAACAAAATATTATTATATAAAAAGAAAATAAATACATATTGAAAATAGAAAATAAATTTAAAAAGTGATATAAACAAAATCTATAAAAATGTTCTAATAGTTGCAGGAATAATTGGTTGTTAAAAATAAAACTAAGTTTCTCTATCCCACCTTGACTACAAGAGTAGTAAAAGAATAGAGTTTAAATGTTTGTAGAAGAGAGTACACTCTTATTTGGTCAATATTGGTTTCAAAAGAGCTAGTGAGGATAAACAAATTTACTTGAAGGTTGGTGGTGATGAGTTTTTGCTAGCTAAACTATTTGTAGCTAATATAATCTTCAATGGAGATGATGGGATGAGTCTAGAATTTGCAAATGAGATGAAGAAATAATTTGAAATATCAATGATAGGTGAGATTAAGTTCTACATTAGATTTTAGGTTACACAACTAAAGATTGTTATTTTCATCAATCAATATAAGTATGTTATGGAAGTACTCAAGACATTTGAAATGAAAGATTCTAAATTGGTTGGAACCCCCATGGTGATTGGATTCAAATTATTACAGAATGATAATCCAAGTGTAGTGAATGAAACCTTATATAGGTTTATTGTTGGTAATTTGTATTATGTTGTTCATACAAGACCAGTTATTAATCAAAAAAGTTAGGATAGTGGTAATATTTCAATTAAATCCCAATGAAACCCACACGGTGGCAATAAAAATGATATATAGGTACATGAAAGGAACTATATAACATGGTCTATGGTAACCACATGGAGGAGATTTATCTCTAAAGGTATTCACTAGTGCATATTGGGTAGGAAACATTGATGATAGGAAAATCACAAGCATTGGTACATTCTTCCTAGGTGAAAGACTTGTGTCATGGATAAGAAAGAAAAATAGTTTCATATCCAAGTCTATTGCAGAAGTTCAATATGTGACATCTTCTAATAATTATTCATGAGATATATGGACAAAGTAGATATTACATGGAATCCATAAGAAGTTAACTAAACTAATATATACATTTTGTGATGATACGAATTAAATCAATATTTTTGAGAGCTTGATTATGCATTCCAACACTAAATATATTACACACAAGTATATTTTATTTCAGAGAGAAAGTACAAGAGAAGGAAGTAGAGATGGAATATGTACCATCCACTGAAGACATAGTAGATATCTTCACTAAGACATTACGTAAGGATACTTTTGAGTATCTAAGAGGTAGTTAGGGCTCATAGTCCTCTTGCAATAGAATAAATATGATGTTGCAACATTGATCCAGTGGATTCATTAATTAAAAATTCACATTTGATTGACATTAAGTGGACTACTCCTTAGGGGGAGAAGTTGGAGATGAAAAAGTTTGTTATAGTAGAAGGTGGCTTATGTCGAATGGAATCTTAGACATTATTTTGAAAGAAGGATAAGATCTAAGAATAGTATTGTGAACAATACTACTAGTGAGAAGACTTGAAGATTAAAGAGAAGAGAAAAAGAATATATATATATATATATATATATATATATATATAGTATCAACTAAGAAGGAGAAAAATTGTAATGTTGTCATTTATGTTGTGGTGTTCATGTTAATGCTAAAGGGGGAGATTGATGGCATGATTGAGGTAGATTATGTTGAAATAGTTTAATTGTACATGTTTGATGCTTAATAGATTAGTTATTGTGTTTTTCAGTGATATCAACTAAAGTAATATTTTTTAAGAATTTATTAAGAGTATTCTTTAATATATATACAAAGTTGAACTCAGTGTTGTAATAGTGTTCAAGATTGAATTCGAGTGTGCAACTCAAATGGGAGTCGCAATGATGTCTCTAGATTTTGTGTCTATGAGTGCACAAGCTAGCAAGAAGACCAAAAAATATTATGATTGATTGAAGTATGACATGGAAACTAGGAAGAACAGTTGGTGATAAAAGGTGATTCATTTGATTAGTTTAACAAATCTATGTTGAATCAAATGTTTTGATTTAAGATATATTGTCTTTAGTCAATCATGAAATTGATCTTTTTATTACATAGTATTTAGCACATCAGATGACATAGTCTTGAGTGATTCAACATTATTTTTTGAAGAACTAATAGAATATTTAGAATAGTTGATGTTAGATCCTAACTAGTTATGTTATTGCCAACTTGGGTGAATCTTGATCAAGGTGTTATGGTAATGTGGTAGTATGACATGGAATGATTATATGGAATTTCATTGATTATGGTGATCATGTTTATTGGAGCCATGGAAGCATGTGGGAAAAAGTGAAAAGGTATAATTATTCTTAGGTTGGTTGATGTATGGTTGAATTTGGAAGCTGACAAGAATTGGATAGTGATGAATTAGGCTTTGAATATATATTTTGGTGGGCCAGAGATGAAATTAAAATATAATATATTTTGGTTGAGCTGGTGACCTCCCTAACAAGTGAATAACGTATATAATATATTTTGATGTATTTGTAAGATTATATATTGTGAATGCATTGTGTGATCAGGCAGTATGTTGGTAATCTACAATAAGAGGCAAAATTTGTGCTTAGTTGGATCTATACAAGTAAAGAAGAAGTTTCACTCTCATATAATCCCACTTGTTGAATCATAATTGGTTCTCCAAGCTAAATCCCTCAACCAAGTCACTTCTAAAAGGGTGAGCAAGAACCTATTAAATCTGGGTGTCTCATTAAATTGTGTTTTAAATCCTTTCACAAGATTACTCCTAACATAATAAAT
Source organism: Cupressus sempervirens (assembly GCA_028749045.1). Lineage (NCBI taxonomy): Eukaryota > Viridiplantae > Streptophyta > Pinopsida > Cupressales > Cupressaceae > Cupressus > Cupressus sempervirens. The sequence continues at coordinate 730,126,762 of CM053791.1, read as the reverse complement.
ATTTTAATAGGTCTATAGGAAAATCCCTTAACTACGTGATTCCTAATAGGGTTTTCTCTTAACCAAGCATTATTATAAGCTCCTAATAGGACCAGGCCTTAAACTAGGCATCCTTCAAAAGTGTGCAACTATTTGTGGGTACTAATTCCCATTGAAATTTTTCCCTCTAACCAAGGATTTCCTCACAAAAAAATTTGGTGTTCTTGTGTTGCATTTTATGGATGGCTTTATGTGTTTCTTTTCATATTACTTCACAAGTTAAATTTAGAGGTATGTGGTTGAATGATTAATAAATAGATCTAATTTGGGTTGGGTAGTTGGTAAATTTTTTGATCTAATAGATTATTGATTCAACCCCTACTCTTAGTAATCTTGGACCATGTAATACTAATATATGACACACTGGCCTATGGTAAGGGGAAGAAACAAGAAGTTAAGGAATTTTTTTAAAAATTAATATTCTTACATTGAGGCTTAAAGTTAGGAAATTAGTGAGGAAAAGCTAGATACTTTTTTTCTTTAATATGGATTGAGGTATAAAAAGATAAATGAAAAATTGTTTTGAACTTCAAAAAGGGGGAATTGCATTGTACATATCTTAGTATCCCTCTTGATAAAGGTGGTAGAGAAAAAAACCTATGGGATCATGTTGTTGGAAACTATAATTGGAACAATTGTTATTGTGTCATTGATGTCAAATCTATTGGTAAGACAATTCTCTATCTGATCTAAGTGTCATATCTATATGATTGATGGAGAGGTTTTGATAAAATGGTCATAACAAAAGTATCTATATGAAAGGTTGAGTTATGAAGAGGAAACTACAAATGGACATTTGATTAATTGGACTTTGACAAGATGAAGTGTGATATTGCTATCATAATTTAACTGTGTAGTTTTTGAGTCAAACTCATTGACCCATGTTTCATGAGTAGTGATTCACACATTAATCTATCTCTCATGAGAATAAATGGAACACTTAGCACTCATTGGATCTAGGCAATGCTCACAAAGGTGAAGCACTGAGACTTCCTAGGAGATCACCCATCCTAGTACTACTCCAACTTGATCATGCTTAACTATGGAGTTACCTCCATGGTTAAACCCACTCTACATGCAACCCCATTTAAAAAATCTTCACCAAGTATTGTGCCTCATGAACCATTCATTAGAAATCCCTTAAAGCTCATTAATAGATAAGTAGGAGATATTTCCACAGCAAGTCAAATTGTGATATTCCTATAAGAATTTAACTATTTAGTTTTTGAGTCAAACTCATTGATCCATGTTTCATGATTAGTGATTCACATATAAATACATCTCTCATGAGAATAAATGGAACAATTAGAACTCAATGGATTTAGGTGATGCTCAAAGAGATCAAGCACTAGGACTTCTTGAGAGATCACCCATCCCAGTACTACTCCAGCTCAAGTGCACTTAACTACAAAGTTCCCTCCATGGTTAAACCCACTCTACTTGCAACCACATCTGTAAAACCTTCACCAAGTGTTGTGCCTCATTAATCATTCATTAGAAAGCCCCTACTTATCAATTGATGGGCTTAAGTGACTTTCTAATGAATGGTTCATGAGGCACAACACTTGATGAAAGTTTTGAAAATGGAGTTGCAAGAAAAGTGGGTTTAACCATGGAAGGAACTTTGTAGTTAAGCACACTCAAGCTACAGTAGTACTAGGATGGGTGATCTCTCAAGAAGCCTCAATGCTTCACCTCTATGAGAATCACCTAGATCTAATGAGTGCTAAGCATTCTATTTATTCCCATGAGAGATGGATTCGTGTGTGAATCACTACTCATGAAACATGGGTCAATGAGTTTGACTCAAAAACTACACGGTTAAATCCTAGTAGCAATATCAAAATTTGACTTGATGTGGAAATATCTCCTACTTATCAATTGATGAGCTTAAGGGGGCTTCTAATGAATGGTTCATGAGGCACAATATTTGGTGAAGGTTTTAGAAATGGGGTTGCAAGCAGAGTGGGTTCAACCATGGAGGGAACTTTGTAGTTAAGCATGCTCAAGTTGGAGTAGTATTGGGATGGGTGACCTCCTAAGAAGTCTTGGTACTTCACCTCTGTGAGTATCACCTAGATCTAATGAGTGCTAAGTGTAAAATTTATTTTCATGAGAGATGGATTTATTTTATTTGTGAATCACTACTCATGAAACATGGGTCAATGAGTTTGACTCAAAAACTACACAGTTAAATCTTGATAGCAATATCACAATTTGACTTGCTGTGGAAATATCTCCTACTTATTAATTAATGAGCTTAAGGGGATTTCTAATTAATTTTTCATGAAGCACAAAACTTGGTAAAGGTTTTTCAAATGGGGTTGCAAGCAGAGTGGGTTTAACCATGGAGGGAACTTTGTAGTTAAGTGCATTTGAGTTTGAGTAGTACTAGGATGGGTGACCTGCTGGGAAGTCCTGGTGCTTCACCTCTATGAGCATCACCTAGATCCAATTAGTGCTAAGTGTTCCATTTATTCTCATGATAGATGGATTCATGTGTTAATCACTACTCATGAAACATGGATCAATGAGTTTGACTCAAAAACAACACATTTAAATCCTAATAGTAATATCACAATTTGACTTGCTATGGAAATATCTCCTTCTTATCAATTGATGAGTTTAAGTAAATTTATAATGAATGGTTTGTGAGGCACAACACTTGGTGAAGGTTTTTAAAATGGGGTTACAATCAAAGTGGTTTTAACCATGGAGGGAACTTTGTAGTTAAGCGCACTCAAGCTATAGTAGTATTGGGATGGGTGACCTCTTGGGAAGTCCCAATGCTTCACCTCTATGAGCATCACCTAGATCCAATGAGTGCTAAGAGTTCAATTTATTCTCCTAAGAGTTGGATTCATGTGTGAATAACTACTCATGAAACATGTGTCAATGAGTTTGACTCAAAAACTACACAGGTAAATCCTAATAGCAATATCACAATTTGACTTGCTATGGAAATATTTCCTACTTATTAATTGATGAGCTTAAGGGGATTTCTAATGAATGGTTCATGAGGCATAAAACTTGGTGAAGTTTTTGCAAATGGGGTTGCAAGAAGAGTTATTTTAACCATGGAGGGAACTTTGTAGTTAAGCATGCTCGAGTTGGAGTAGTAATGGGATAGGTGACATCCTGAAAAGCCTCAGTGTTTCACCTCTATGAGCATCACCTATATCTAATGAGTGTTGAGTGTTCCATTTATTCTCATGAGAGATGGACTCATGTGTGAATCACTACTCATGAAACATGGGTCAATGAGTTTGACTCAAAAACTATACATTTAAATCTTGATAGCAATATCACAATTTGACTTGTTATGGAAATATCTCCTACTTATCAATTGATGAGCTTAAGGGGATTTCTAATGAATGTTTCATGAGGTACAACATTTACTGAAGGTTTTTCAAATGGGGCTACAAGAATATTAGGTTTAACCATGTAGAGAACTTCTTAGTTAAGCGTGCTTGAGCTGGAGTAGTACTGGGATGGGTGACCTCCTAGGAAGTCCTAATGCTTCACCTCTGTGAGCATCACCTAGATCCAATGAGTGATAAGTGTTCAATTTATCCTCATGATATATGGATTCATGTGTGAATCACTACTCATGAAACATGGGTCAATAAGTTTTACTAAAAAACTACACAATTAAATCCTAATAACAATATCACAATTTGACTTGTTGTGGAAATATCTCCTACTTATCAATTGATGAGCTTAAGGAGCTTTCTAATGAATGGTTCATAAGGCACAACAATTGGTGAAGGTTTTTCAAATGGATTTGCAAGTAGAGTGGGTTTAACCATGGAGGGAACTCTATAGTTAAGAGTGCTTGAGTTGCAATAGTATTGGGATGGGTAACCTCCTGGGAAGTTTGGGTGCTTCACCTCTATGAGCATCACCTATATCCAATGAGTGATAAGTGTTCCATTTATTCTCATGATAGATGGATTCATGTGTTAATCACTACTCATGAAACATGGGTCAATGATTTTGGCTCAAAAACTACACAGTTAAATCTTGATAGCAATATCACAATTTGACTTGTTGTAGAAATACCTCCTACTTCTGAATTGATGAGCTTAAGGGGATTTCTAAATAATGGTTCATGAGCCACAACACTTGGTGAAGGTTTTGAAAATGGGTTTGCAAATAAAGTGGGTTTATCTATGGAGGGAACTCTGTAGTTAAGCGTGCTCAAGCTAGAGTAGTATTGGAATGGGTGACCTCCCGAGAAGTCCTAATGCTTCACCTATGTGAGCAACACCTAGATCCAATGAGTGCTAAGTGTTTCATTTATTATCATGAGAGATGGATTCATGTATGAATCACTTCTAATGACACATGGGTCAATGAGTTTGACTCAAAAACTACATAGTTAAATCCTGATAGCAATATCATAATTTTACTTGCTATGGAGATATCTCCTACTTATCCATTGAAGAGCTTAAGGGGCTTTCTAACGAATGGTTCATGAGGCACAACATTTGGTGAATTTTTTTCAAATGGCGTTGCAAGCAGAGTGGGTTTAACCATGGAGGGAACCCTGTAGTTAAGCACACTCAAGCTAGAATAGTGCTAGGATGGGGACATCTTGGGAAGTCCTTGTGCTTCACCTCTGTGAGTATCACCTAGATCCAATGACAGCTAAGTGTTCCATTTATTCTCATGAGAGATGTATTCATGTGTGAGTCACTACTCATGAAACATGGGTCATGATTTTGACTAAAAAACAAAAAAATTAAATCTTGATAGCAATATCACAATTTGACTTGTTGTGGAAATATCTCCTACTTATCAAGATAAAGTGATTTTTTAAAAACATGCAACATGTGGAGAAGACATTAATGTTAGTGTCGATCGAGCCATAGTAAGTGTCAACTAGAATTAGTGTTGACTAAGCATCAATATTGACCAAGTGAAAGTTCATGTGCACAACAAGAAATTTAGTAGCAATCAATTAACCTAGTGATGATTGAGTGTCAGAACATAGTGTTGATCGAGTAACAATATTTTAACAATTTATGGGAAACCATAATTTCCAGCTGACTATGTTGATTTCTTGGGTAGAAAGTGTGTTGAAGATAAGGATCAATGATTTGGATTATTTAATGTTAGGAAAGGATTAGGTAAATGACCTAAGGAATGGATTCCAAGAGAAGTTTTTAGAAAAGAAGAGGATAAACAAGTCAATGATCATATTCACTATATGTGTTGAATCTAATCATAAACCCTAAGATCTATGGTGATTTTTAAGTAGAAAAGGATTAGAATTACCTATTTAAGGAGGTACAAGGGAAAACTTTGTATATGTTCTAGAGAGTTGTTGAAATTTGGAGTAGTTTTTGATGTTATTTACTAGTGAATTTAAGAAGAAGGCTAATAAGAGTTGAGAAGAGAAGAAGAGTGATTGCTTGAAGGGTTTCCAAGTGAATCAAAGACTAAGATGACAATGAGAGCCAAACACTTAATCAACTTATGAGATACACTAAGATCTATATATGCAAAGTAAGTTTTACTTGATAGATCAAACCTTCTATTACTTTCTAACCATGTAAACAATAATTGAAGTCCTTTAATCAAGGTTGATCTAACAGTCATATGTAAACCATTTAATCAAGGTGGTATTCTAATGGAATGTTCCAAAGTCCTCTAAGAAGGTAACTCCTAACAGGGTGATTAAATCCTTTAAGAAGGTCATATTTAATAGTGTCTTTTTTAACCTTTGATAGGGTTGGCTCCTAACAAAGCTCACTTCAAAAGAATGAAAATTGGTGACATGTTGCTAGTAGTTTTTTCCCAATTGGGTTTCCACATTAAATCCTAGAGTCAAACTTGTGTAGTTATTATTTGTGGTGTTTTACAAATTAATGTTTACATTTTGCAAGTCTATTATATTTAGGATAGTGGACAACTAGTTGATGTTACTAAAACTTGACTATAGAGACCGAGCTATTGAATGTTATGATATAAAGTTGTTTAAGTGATTATTTGTTAAACTGGTACATCTGAACCTTGGATAACTAATTCACTCCCCCCCCCTGTTATTCTTAATATTCTAATGCATGTGGTAGTAAAGATAAGGAAAAATAGAGAATCTTGAAAAGGGAAATGGCTCTCCTCTACAAGGAATTAAACTATTCTCAATATTATATTAACAACCATCCCTATATATCAATTATCTTATATAAACCTACTTGAAAAAATACTAGAGAAATGGATAAATATTTCATAAATTTATTTTTTCAAAGAACATAAGTCAAGAAAAATATATAATTATTAGCTTGGGACAAAATATCTAGACTAACAGATGAAGGAGGTCTTGGAATAAAAAGCCTCAAAGAACAAAGAAATGCTCTAAGGGATAAACTACTTTGGGAATGTATAAGAACTCCAACTAAAAATGGGCCAAAATTTTGAGACAAAAATACTTGGATGAAGATGATTCAATTAGTATCTTCAAAATAGTTTCTCCATCAATGGTATCCAAAATATGGAACATTTAGATGGACTGCATGAAAATTACCTCAGAAAAAAATACCTAGAACCTAAGGGAGGGGGAACAAGCCTTGTTTTGGTGGGATACTTGGGGTGGTTGTGATGTAGAAGATAGTCTATCTAACTCTTAGAATGCCAAAGTTATCTTGGAAACACAATTAGGAGAATTTTTAAGGAATGCATAGAGACCCTTGGAGGAAACTTGCCACAAGATTAGAAATGAAGATTGATGAGAAATCTCAATATTGTAGAAAATAAAAGAAGATAATTAATGAGTATATTAAGTAATAGGAGTGCAACCTTTTGATAGGAAAAATATGGGCTATTATGGGTTGGCTCCAAAACTAGAGAATATAATACAAGAGATGGTTATGATTACTTTATAAAAAAATACAGGCCAAAAATTGAGATACCATTAAGACCATGTTGGGATATGAATTTCTTGGCAAAAGTAGGATTGTCTTCTTAGATTTCCCTCCATGATAAGATAATAACTACAAATAGGTTGAAAAAAATGGATTATGCAAGTTCTAGTGGATATCCACTACATGAATAGGCTAAATAAACAAATAACCACATTTTGCTCGATTATAGATACTTGAACATTTGTTGGCAATAGTTGTGCAATAAATTAGAATAGATCACAACCCTCTCTAAAATATCATAAGATTGTTCCAATGTTGGCCTATCATCCTTCAAAAATATTTATATAGAAATCTATGGGTAAATGCCCCCTCAACTGTAATATGGAAATTATGGAAAGAATGAACCATGAGAATATTTAAGGATAGAAAAATGAGTTAGGATTAATTGACTAAGAAAATTGATCTTGACATCATATAATCCATTAAGAGCAGGGGAATTAATAATCCTAACTTGGACTCCAAAATGACTTACTAGGATGAAGAAATAAGTAAGTATATGCGTAGGATTAACAATTTATCCCTTTAGTAAAGTGGGGGAGGTTGGAAACAAACAAAAAATGAGGAGTTTCTATGGATAACCCTAATCATGGGCAATATATACGTAACTTTGATAGAGTATTTTGAGGTAACCTTGGTTAAAAAAGTATTAGATGTAGTATCCGTAATTGTGAAGACAAGGAAATTAAAAGATTTTCTAGGACAATTGGCATAAAGATAAATAAATCTATACAATTTTTAGGCTTGATAGAAGGATTTAGGTTTTGCAAGGACCTCCAAATAGATAAGGTGGAAATAAAAGGTGATTTGGAAATTTTGATATATGTAATTAGGAAAATTTTAATTTGAAATTGGAAATTAAAAGATTATTTTGATAAAAAGGTCTAGGATTGATTAAATGACTTAGAAAATGCAATTTTAACTATATATAGGGAGGTAAATTTAAGTGTAGATAATTTAGCCAATAAAAGTACAAATGAGGATAAATTGAGAGTATTAGTTGAAAACCAATATGGAATAGAAATGCATTAGTTATATTAGAATCTTATATATATATATATATATATATATATATATATATATATATATATATATATATATATATATATATATATATATATATATATATATATATATATATATATATATATATATATATATATATATATATATAGGTATTAGGGAAAGATGAGGGAATTAAAAATTACAAAGTAAGCTAATACTAAGAACTATCAATTAAATATATCCTTCAAAAGGAAATAAAGGGATATCTTGGGAGTCTATATCAAGATATGATATTATATGCATAAAAAAAAATCCTTCATATGCATATTTATTAATACTTTTTCCTTTAATATTTACTATAGGTCTTTTATAATAATTAGATAGAAATTAATAATAATAAAAACAGTTAGATAGAAATCTAGGTATGAGAAACCATGATAGCTTCACCTAAGATAGATGGTTTGTAGCTCATAGCCATATATTAAGTAATGGCAGTACCTAAAATAGAAGAGTATGGAAGGAGAGTAATCTATCATAGAAGGATCAAGAAAGTAAAATCATCAACTATTTAAAGCTAGAACTAAAGCATCCTTGTGTGTAGATTTTGACATGGCTACCCCCATCATATCAAGAGGAAAAACTAGGCAGATAGCCTTTGATGGAGTTTTTAAAATAGAGAGAATGAAGAAGATCATGAGTTACAAGAATAAATTGATAACTAGGGCACTTTTAAACATTTTGAGGGACAAATTTATATTCAATGATGATAATTGTAGGCCTAACCTGAGCATCCCTCTAATACTTATAGCAGTTGTTATGCATGTTGGTAAGAATCAAGACACCACATGAAATATTTCTCTCTCTCCCTATTCATTAATGAAATTCTAGTAGATTTGGATAAGGTGTTGGCCAATATATATGAAAATTTGACTATCTTGGGACTAATGCACTACAAAAAGATCCTGCTGAAAGGGAGACTAGTCCCAATATACCCCCTCCTCATTATAGATGATATGGTGGCATTCAAGGAAATGAACTAGTAATCAAAATAAATATAGAGTAGGGCTCTCTGACTTACACAGAAGATAATAAATTGAATTAGAGGAATCATCAGAAGGGTTTGCCTAAGGTGTAGGGTCAACATTTGGAGAAGTGGTAGGAAAAGATGGATGTTGGAAATCTTAATAGGAAACAAGATACTAAGAGGGGGTGAATTAGGATCTATAATACTTTTTATTAATAAAAAAATTCACACCTAATCCAACTCATATCTCATATCTTATGCCATATAAACATACACATGTAATGCTGAAATGAAATCTAAGCATGACATCCATGAAAATCATCAGCACATAATATAATAATTTTGGTTACCCAAAAACACTCCAAGTTAAAGGTAAAAATAAGGTGGAGATGAAACCCACAAATTTTTATTGTTACAATAACAAAGTTAACCTGTTAGGGTTACAATTTTGATCATATCATATGATCTACCCTATGAGGGGTTTGCTCTGTTAAAAGTTTTTAATACTGTTAGGTCTTACCCTATTAAAATATTTTACACTTACAATAAAGTACATACTTAGTTAGGAGATTTGAAATAGGTCTATTAGAACCACTCTATTAAGAGATTTTCCCTGACTCAATCTATTAAAATAGATTTAGTACCTGATCCTTCAATTTTATCTAAAATCTTATTACGGATCTTCTCTCTTCAAAATCTCAATATGATCTCCTTATCTGATATTTTTGGCTTGCCCTTTACTACTCTTGTTTCCCTATTTGAACTCCTTTCATACTTAGCCTTCCTTTTCTCTATACTTAGCTTGTTAACTCCTTCACTTTGGTTTCACTCACTCATACACATTCATCATATATTGATCCTAGGGTAGGAACTCTTCTTAAATAGATAATCATAGAAAGTTATTGATGCAACAACATCCTAGGTTGCTTTGTTATTCTACATGTTTTTTGTTTCTTAGTTGTTGTTAAGCTCTTAGTTACTGTTAATTTTATGGTTGATGTTGAGCTCTCTATTATTATTGAGTTTTTAGTTAATGTTGAGTTCGTGATGGATATTGAGTTCTCTACTTTTTCTAAGTTCGTGGTTGTTGCTGAGTGCCTTTTGTTGTTGAGTTTATGTATGTGTCAAGTGTTGCCAAGTGCCAGTGTTATCTTGATCATTCTTTGGCTGAGTTATCTATATCTAGTTCCAATTTGGGCCAATTTTGCACATTTATATTTAATAATTTTTGAGAGCCAAATTGTGGCTTGGTTATGCATTTAATGTAAGGTTTATTTAGTTAGTAATTTGAAATAGGTCAACTTGTGGTCATGCAAGTATTTAAAGGGGTCTTGGGTAGAGTCTTAGGCATCATGATAAGGAGGAGGATGATGACTGGATGAGGAAGAAGAGTTAGTAGGAGTTAGAATATGAGGAATGTTAGAATATATAGTCCACTGATATAACAAAGAGGAGGAGGTCAATTAGTTATCTAATTAATATCACAAATAACAACTTTAAATAATATTAACCATATGAGTAAATTGAAACCAAAAAAAGATACTCATACACAATAACATCATATATGTTAACTACAAAAAACTTTGATCAGAGGGAAAACCTTGGTGGGGATGGTACCCACAAGATGATGCACTAATATACATATTCCTTGTTAGAGGACAAACCCTATTAGGAGTTTGTTACAACATGCAATACATATGAGTCCATTTTAGGAGAATTTGAATCCCTATAAGGAGATTCTACCCCTATTAGGAGTTGTGCTAACCCTATTAGGAGTTGTGCCAACCTTGTTAGGAGTTGTGGAAGACAGCTAGACCCACTGCCCAAACATCTTCAATGGCAAGATCAATGAACCCACTGTCCAAATGATCTCTAAAATATTCCTTGTAGAATAATAGAATTGAATTTTACTTCCCTCTATCTCTCTATTGTCAACCAGACTTCTAACCTTCAAATCTTGTAACTAGATCTCAAACTACACATCCAATAATCACTTGGATTTCTTGCATGCATTCAATAAGCACTCTACTCCTTTTTGCACTTCACACTTCGCACTTCAACAATGATCTCAATACACATCATACATTTTCCCATCAAGGAAAACATCTTTCCTATATACCACATCTTCATAATAATTCCTTGAGTCTACCTTCAAGCTTTCCCAATTAATTAAAAATATATAATTATTTAATTATAATTACAATAGCACTGTCAGCTTACAAACTTCATACGTGTGATACTAAGGCTTGTGCACTCACTAACATCATCACCTGACTATCCTCTTTCACTACCTAATTACATATCTCTTCATTACATCTCAGATGAAAGATAGGCAACAAACATCAAGAACTACTTTCCCAATACTTTGTCTTTGAATTGCTCTCTGTAAATTAGGTACAAATTTTGTACATCTTCACCCCAAGCTTTGTGCACTTAACCACATCATTAGGACAATGTGTTGTACATGTCCATAACTATGCATGACTAGACAATAAAACTATTGTCCATACCATCAAGATCTTTGTCATCTACTCTGCTAGTCTTTATAGAAAACATGTTATGTTGACATCAATAACAAACATAGTCATGAATACAACATATCAATACTCTTCAATTTCTAGGATACTCCCACAATGTTGTATCATCAAGATTCATGCTAACAAGGCATGTCCTTGAAGATTGTATTCTAAATTGTATTGTTGGTCATAACCGAGAATGCCTCATAATTGGGCATGTATGTTGATAATTTGATGAATTAGCACATTTTTTCTCTCTATCTCCTTTGGTTATTGTCCTTCATGTTGTTTTTTTGTCATGTTTACTCTTGCAAGTGACCTTGGTACCTGGATGTTCCTTTTGCCCTAGTTATCCATCTATCAACATGCATCAGATGGTATCAGAGGTTGAGGTTCATCTTTTTGGAGATTGGATCATGTAAAACCCTGATTTGAATTTGGTTGTGGGGTGGAAAATTTAAGGATTTGACCTATAACTTGCAAAGGGTTACAATCTTGTAGGAACCTGATTGTAAAGATGGTTCGAGGAAGAAGAAATGTTAATAATGTCATATTTGGTACATTAAGACAAATTGCAGATTAGATGCTATGGAGACAACCCAGAGGAGAGGAGCAGATCTCAATGATGTAAGTGATGATAAATCCATAACACCAAACCCTAATCTATAACCTAAAGAAGATCAACATAAAGCAAGATTTTTGAGAGTATTGTCTAGAGCACATTCAAAGCTTGTTATAGAAATTGTTCCTTATGATGGAAAATTGGACACCAATATTGTGTTGGAGTGGATATCTGATATGAGAACTTCCTTGAGTGTAAAAACACTCCTAATAATAGGAAGGTGAAAATTGCAGTTACTAGGTCGAAGAGTCATGCCTCACTGTGGTGTGAGCATTTGCAAACTAATAGACTTGGCTGAAAATAGTGAACAAGGTAAAGAACAAGTTCCTTCCTGTTGATTACTAAGTTAGCTTGTTGAGAAAGATGCAAAATTTGAGACAAAGGGAAATGACTATGGAGTATACTAAGGAATTCTATAAATTGGACATCAGATCTAGACATGTGAATGATGATGCGGAGATAATTGCAAGCTACATAAATGGATTGAGATCTAGGATTCAAGATGAAATAAGTTTTCTAAAATTGGAAAGTGTGGAGAAAGCATATCAATATGCCTTGAAAGCTGAGGAGATCTTGACAAAAAAGCATGAACAAAGATAAAGAGGTAGAGATGGTAGATTCTAGAGTATAATGTCCCCTTTTTAGAATTCATAGCATGATGTTGTCGTTAGCCTATTTCCCCATAGTCCCGTAGGCTAACTAGGACATTAAAGGGACTTAGAGGCCATTTGGCCTAGATAGTTTCAATTGCAGGTCTTTTTGAGGGGTTTTGAGGCAACTTTGGGCATACTTACTATTAATAGTAAGTCATCTTGGGCATGGGCGAACATCCAGTGGCAACAGTATGTCGATGGTAATTATTTAAAATTGACAAGAAGACTTGTTTATCATTGATAAGATTTTTTATGCATTGATAAAGCTATTTTATAAAGTTAAATTTAAATATTTAACTTTATTAATGCATAGACTATAGTTTGTGGGAAATATTTAAATTAAAAGAGTCTCCTTTATTTTATAACACAGTGGAGACATAAGTTACATAAAGGGAGTTATGTTTTATCCCACATTGAGAAAATGAAGGATGGAGCCCTTGTGAGAACACTATAAAAGAAATGGAAGAGCTTCTTTTAAGTATGCTTGGAAATATCAAAGAAATTGGGAAATTTTCTGGAGATTATGTCTCAATAGTTTGAAGGATGAAATCCCTTCAAGCTGGAAATCTTGACGCCATTGAAAGATATGGTCTTGAGATTCAACATGGTAGCAGTCCAAAAAAGCAGATATGAAAAAGCAGTCTAGAAAAGTGGAACTAAAAAAGCAGGCTGGAAAAAAGCAATCTAAAAAGCAAAATCGAAAAAATAGGCCGAAAAAGCAGAATCGAAAAAGCATGCTGAAAAAGCAGAACTGAAAAAGTAGGCCAAAAAAAGTAGTCTGAAAAAGCAAGGCTGAAAAAGTAGAATAAAAAAAGAAAGTGGAAAAAGAAGATCGAAAAAAAGCAAAGTAGAAGGGGCAACATTGAAGAAAATTATTACAGCCATCTACAACCAGGTTCCTTTGTTAGTATTGCTTTTAAAGGTGTGATAAGTTTCAGCTATAGGTGTGCATTATACCAGCATTATCATTTTTTGTAATCCATGTAAATGCCAAAAAAGTCTTGGCCATATTTGATGAGCATTGGAAATTTCATTGCAATTAAGGAGATAATAGTTGCTGGTGTCATTTGAGAAAATCAATATTGTTATTTATCAGCTAGTTAGTTTTCATACCAACTGTTTGTAGAAATGTCAGTTGGTTGTAGGTGTTCATTTCATTCATGATCAGCTTATTAGTTTGCATGCCAGTTGTTCGACAAAATGTCAATTGGTTGTAGGTTCTCTTTTTGGCATAAATAATGTTATAATTTTACATCCCAAGTGTTTGTCAAAAATACTAGTTGTTGTAGCTGCATATTGCAACTAGTTTCAGTCACATATATGCATTGAATATTGTTAGAATAAGTTGCACATTCATGTTAGGTCATTGTGTAGTCCATTTTGAGTCTTCTAGCACAAGATTCTCATTGATGCAAATTGAAGAAAGAGTCATTTAAAGCAAGCTGAAATACTATATCAGTCATATGTCCCTTGCATGTGAATTGTTTGACAAAATTCTTTGAGCCTTCAATCAACATTTTTGAGAGTAGATTTGAGGAGGGTTGTTACAGTGGTATCAGAGCTATAAGTCCTACCATCCTGTGGAGGTCTTATTTGGAATAGCCAGATAAAGAGAAAAAAATGTTGGACAACATGTATATCAGTTCGGATCAGGGAAAGGAAAGATTCTTACAATTATTAGACACCTTGGCATAGGGACAGCAATTAGCAGAGCAGAAAGCACAAGAACAGAGTCAGAGATTGGAGTTTATGATGCAAATGATGGCTCATCAAATGGGGTTGAATGCTAATGTGGGTGGAGGAAATAATCAGGATGGTACACATAATGGAGGTGAACAAGTTGGGAAAAATTTTGGTCATGCACCCCAGCAAACTAGGACAATGAGTTCGAGGCCCATGGTTCGCACATTTCCTCCTAGAACTCTATAGCAGCCCATACCAGAGCCCTAGATCACTAATATACAAGACCAGCTGAGGAGAGATTGGGAAGCCAAAGGTCCAGATTTTATTGCTTCAATTACCTTTAGGGAGTATATAGATGTGCGGATGAAGCATATGCCAATTGGACATGATAGGAACCAGAGCTATGAGCTACGGAAGAAAGTAGGGAAACTTCAGTTACCATATTATGATGGCTCAGGGAAGTCTACAGCAAGAGCTTGGGTTCAAAATCTTGACACATAATTTCAAATGAACCTTATGCTTGAGGAAGAAACTATTAAGTATGCAGTAATTCACCTGGATGGATTAGCACACAAGTGGTGGTATCATGGTATGCTCACTATGGGTCATGCACACATTACCTCATATGAAGAGTTTACGGAGAGACTGATTGAATGTTTTGATAGGCCTAAGGATTGTACCTTCCCTATGACAAGCAGAAACTTGTATGAAGAGTTTAACAGACATGCAAATTCAATACAGGGAGACATTAGCACATTTTCAGGTAATGGTTTATCTGCATCATCTTCACAGGCAAAAGGGGTTATAGATGTTGTGTAGATTGAGCCAGTTGCATCAAAAGTTGATATCATAAGCACACTAGATTACGTGATTGACACTGATAGTGATTATAGTACAATTGGGCTGGATGAAGTTACAACAGTTGAGGATACTGTCATGTTTGAGGATAGTATAGTTGATCAAAAAGTGAGCATTCAGGACTTTACAAAAAATGAGTATCAGGCACAGTTGGATGATTCTTCACATGAGATAGAGGCTAGTAGCTCTTCACTTGGTTTGGCAAGCCAAGGGACAAGGATATTGTCGCAGCTTTATCTCATCATGACAGGATGTATGAATTGATTGAGAATCACATTTGGATGATTCAACTGCAGGAGAGATAGAAAGGAGTCACAACAGGTTCTTCTCGTGTTGACTTACAGGTGATTAGGGAAGGAATGGGAATGATGAAGTTGAGTTATTTACATCTTCTATCAGATCGTGACCATCTTCTTAGCTTTGTTGGAGACTATTCAGATGCCTTGAGGAGGAAGGAGGAGGAAGTTGACAGGCTTTCTCGCAATCTTGAGGATACTCGAGCTTCTTTGGTAAATACTCCATTGGCATTACAGGACTGGGAGAGACATGGGGATAAGCATGGCATGGAGTTGAGTTTAGTTTCATCTTGCACTCCTGATACTCAGCTTTTTACGGCACGTAAATCATATGGGGTCGTTGATAATGTTGTGAGTTCATCTTGCATTCACATCCAGGATACAGGGATAATGTCAGATAGCTTGTCTAATGTTGGTATTAGTTTTCATACATCAGTGATGGGCTTTGTTCATATATCTAGTCAACCATTCTTGTTGGAATGTGTTGATGATCTTTCATATTTGGCAATGTGTACAGATGAGTGCCAGGATCATATTGGCATTGATAACATCCAGGAGGATGTAGTGGGTAGTTTTGAAGACTTAGTTTCCTTGATAGTTTCTATTGGTACAGAGGAGTTGGATAGTAGTGCTACAAACTTTAATACTATGTATGTTGATATGAGCTTTTGAGTTGATTCGCAGAATATGGATGGTAATACTCTAGAGACCAGTGACTTTGAGGATACTTCTTTAGACAGTGTGTCAAAGGAGGTTTGTAGGAGATAGTCTAGCCAATGCCATCATGTGTCTAGTTAGTTGAGAGTTAGTGAGCGAGACATTGCTATCGCTTGCCAGCATTTCGATGTTGCTTGTCAGTTGTTAGCAGTTTATGGATGGGGTTCTCCTACTAGTGATGAGCAAGGAGGAAATTATCTTTCCTTGACAGAGATCCACTCTTTATGGGAGGCTATTCAGATTCTGAGATAGAATTATATGCAATTGGTAGCCGACAGAGATTATCTTATGGAGTGGGGGAGTACAGCATATGAAGCATTATTAGCCAAGGAAGATGAGGTGAGTGATCTTACTCAAAAACTTGAGGTGACTTATGAGATTCTTGAGAGTACACAGTTGGCTTTCAAGGAGTCACAGTTTCATTTGGCTAAGGTGACAATGGAGTTAGAGTGACTGCAGTCTTTACCAGATTCTGTACAGTCACAAGTTGTGGTGTCTGGTGATCCGCGGATGTCCATGTCGAGGTTGATAGAGGTAGTGGAGATGAGGATATATCTGTCCATGACACTAGTATTGGCATATTTGGTCTGTTTCCACTAGACGCAGGGTCAACTGAGTTGGGCGCTACAGCTAAGCATTGTGATATGTTTGACTTGGAGGGCACAGAGACTAGTGATGTTGTTGTTGATTCTGCACTCTTGGCTATATCATCCTCTGACTTAGCTAATGATCAATCACAGTTGGTTGTATCACATCTGCGGGATGAGTCTTTGATTGGGATTGGTTCTTTTTACCGGCATTATACTGTAGGATATGTTCATCAGTTTTCTTTTGATCCATGTGTTGAGGAGTTGATGGCAAACAAGTTTGGTCTGGGCTCTCATTTTTGCTATCTACTATGTAATGACTATTCACCATCAGCAATGCATGGGTGTTATGGTTATGAGATAGTGACCGATGATCTACAGAGTTGTGATAATTGCAGTAGGTGTGTAGTGTGTGGATTCTTTGTATTTGGTGCAGTTTCATGTGGGAGTATTCATTGTTGTTGCAGAATTGTATTGTACATTCCACATAGGCTAGTGGGATGTGTTTATGGTATTTACTATGTTGGCAGTTTGGGTTATCTACTCTACTTGGGTTCTGATATATTGAGAGCTTGTTTCTCATGGGTTCCTAACTTTGGAGTTTGGGTGAGTTGTATTTGCCAATGTGATTATGGATTCCTCTTGGTTAATTTTTAGAGGTTGTTGCAGGAGCCTATGTTGACTGACAGCAGTATAGTTCATGACTATATTTGGGATCCAAGTGGATTGATTGGGTTGTTGTTCGACCATTTCTTGGGGACAAGCAATTTTGGGAAGGGCAGACTATAATGTCCCCTTTTTAGCATTCATAACATGATGTTTTCATTAACCTATTTCCCCATAGTCTCGTAGGCTAACCAGGACATTAAAGGGACTTAGAGGCCATTTGGCCTAGATAGTTTCAGTTGCAGGTCTTTCTGAGGGGTTTTGAGGAAACTTTGGGCATACTTACTATTTATAGTAAGTCATATTGGGCATGGGCGTACATCCAGTGGCAATGATATGTCGATGGTAATTGTTTAAAATTGACAAGAAGACTTGTTTATCATTGATAAGATTTGTTATGCATTCATAAAGCTATTTTATAAAGTTAAATTTAAATATTTAACTTTATTAATGCATAGACTATAGTTTGTGAGAAATATTTAAATTAAAAGAGTCTCCTTTATTTTATAACACATTGGAGACATAATTTACATAAAGGGAGTTATGTTTTATCCCACATTGAGAAAACGAAGGATGGAGCCCTTGTGAGAACACTATAAAAGAAATGGAAGAGCTTCTTTTAAGTATGCTTGGAAATATCAAAGAAATTGGGAAATTTTTTGGAGATTATGTCTCAATAGTTTGAAGGACAAAATCCCTTCAAGCTGAAAATCTTGAAGCCATTGAAATATATGGTCTTGAGATTCAACATGGTAGCAGTCTAAAAAAGAAGATACGAAAAAGCAATCGAAAAAAGCGGAACCGAAAAAGTAGGCTGAAAAAAAAGCAGTCTGAAAAGCAAAATCGAAAAAATAGGCCAAAAAAGCAGAATGAAAAAAGCAAGCTAAAAAAGTAGAACTGAAAAAGCAAGCCAAAAAAAGTAGTCTGAAAAAGCAAGGCTAAAAAAGTAGAATCGAAAAAGCAAGTGGAAAAAGAAGATCGAAAAAAAACAAAGTAGAAGGGGCAATTTTGAAGAAAATTATTACAGCCAACTACAACCAGGTTCCTTTGTTAGTATTGCTTTTTTAGGTGTGATAAGTTTCAGTTGTAGGTGTGCATTATACCAGCATTATCATTTTTTGTAATCCATGAAAATGCCAAAAAAGTCTTGGCCATATTTCATGAGCATTGGAAATTTCATTGCAATTAAGGAGATAATAGTTGCTGGTGTCATTTGAGCAATTCAATATTATTATTTATCAGCTAGTTAGTTTGCATACCAACTTTTTGTAGAAATGCTAGTTGGTTGTAGGTGTTCATTTATTCATGATCAGCTTATTCGTTTGCATAACAATTGTTCGACAAAATGTCAATTGGTTGTAGGTTCTCTTTTTGGCATAAATAATGTTATAATTTTACATCCCAAGTGTTTGTCAAAAATACTAGTTGTTGTAGCTGCATATTGAAACTAGTTTCAGTCACATATATGCATTGAATATTGTTATAATATGTTGCACATTCATGTTAGGTCATTGTGTAGTCCATTTTGAGTCTTCTAGCACAAGATTCTCATTGATGCAAATTGAAGAAAGAGTCATTTAAAGCAAGCTGAAATACTATATCAGTCATATGTCCCTTGCATGTGAATTTTTTGACAAAATTCTTTGAGCCTTCAATCAGCATTTTTGAGAGCAAATTTGAGAAGGGTTGTTACATAGAGAGACAAGGGTAGATCTTATGGAGAAGGTGGCATATCTAACAATTTTGTGCAAGATAAGGAAAAATTTGAATGGAAGAGTGATGAAAAAGGTAAGACTGAGTCGAAAGGTGGTGAAGATACTATTTCTTACCGAGGAAGAGGTAATTCTTATTTTAGAGGTGGTTTTTTTGGTAATTGTTTAAAATGTGGTAAAGAAGGGCAGGGGTCCTTTGAGTGTGGATCCTTTGAAAATGGGCAAGGTAACAAAAATGTTTTCACTCAAGGAGACATTGAGGGTTCACCAAGTGGACCTAATACTAGAGAAAATATGATGGTGAGAAGAACCTTATGTAATAAGGGAAGTGATGAGGAACTTTACTTAGGAGAAGTCTTTTCAAAACCAGATGTAAGATGGCTGGAAAGTGTTGCAAGGTAATCATTAATAGTGGAAGTTCAACAAATTTGGAATTAGAAGAGATAGTTACAAAGTTGCAACAATAGAGGCTAAAGCATCCTAAACCCTATCATGTTTCATGGATCAAAGACGAGCATAAGATATTGGTAAGTGAACAATGTATTGTGAAGTTCAAGATTGGACATTACTTTGACGAAGTCCTATTTGATATTATGCCTATGGATTTTTGGCATATTCTATTGGTCAAACCTTGGAAATATGATAGATATTCTATACATGATGGAAGATTGAATCAATATATCCTTTGGGTGAATGGGAGAAAGTAGATATTGTTTCCTTTGATTGAAAGTCCAGATGGGGTTAACTGCACTATTGTAAGAATTTGCATGGTTAATGGAAAGCAATTTGAAAAAGAAGTGAAGAAAACTCAAGTCTAATTTGTTATAATTGCTAGGAGGCCAAGTTGTGCCAGTAGCAGTTGAGTGACAAAAAATAGTTGTGACTGTTGGGCATTCATTTTGCACGAGGTCAATGACAGGAATCCATTGCGTAATTCCTCTCTTGAAAAGAAAATCTTTTTAAGGATCTGCTCCAAGGTTCAGTATTTGTCTTGTGATGTACCAAAATCTACTTAGTAAAAGATAAATGTGAGTGTTCACAAGGAGGCCTTTGCTAGTTCTAAAAACTCTTTTATCTCAGAATTGAAGTAAATCTGTTCGCTGTCTCAAAATATCACACCAAAAAGAACAATATTTTTGTATTTTCTATTTTTTTAATGCATGCAACTACCAATGCATTAAAATGCATTCCTATTCTAATGAGGGGTTAGCAAAGCAAATAACAAAATTGAAAGTAAAATAGCATGACATCAAATGACTTGAATTTGAAATTCCTAAATAGACATAAGCTACAAAACACAACACGCTGCGAGTTAAACCTTCAAAGAAATAAGTAGGAAACCTATGAAAATAAGAGCAGCACTTCCTAGAATCCACTAATTCAATCGTTGGTGAGAGTCTTTAACAAATTGAATGATGTTTCACTCTTCATCAAATCACAAGGCCACAGAAAGTGCGCTCATGCAAGACAAAAAAGCTATGTAGACACAATTGGGTGATCTCTTCTCAAGCTCATTACGTCAATAGAATTCATATACCTATAGCAAACACTAGAACTAAAAGATCACACAACTAGAAACAACACAATAAACCTTT
The DNA here is from genome assembly GCA_028749045.1 of Cupressus sempervirens. NCBI lineage: Eukaryota > Viridiplantae > Streptophyta > Pinopsida > Cupressales > Cupressaceae > Cupressus > Cupressus sempervirens. The sequence goes on along the minus strand of CM053791.1, from coordinate 730,105,866 downwards.
GGCTCAATCACAATATCATGAATAAAATTCACAAAACAATGACACATTCAGGCAAGAATAACTACACTCCAAATGCGAGCACCAAAAGCATAATTTTATTGCATAATAATGGCGGGGGTTCTTACATTTTACAATGGGGTATTTATGAGAAATTGTCTCCTCAATTTGTGTTAAGAGTGAGAGATATCCTCATGCAATAAAATTCTTTTAAAATATTAAAACAAACTAAATATATACAAACTAACAATCTAACTGGTGCTTAGAGGGACTCCATCCATATTTTATTCATTAATTGGATGCATGAGCCCTTTACATGTCAAAAACAAAGAAAGCATGTGAGAGAAAGTAGGAGGAAGTCATCAGTCGAGGTGGAAGTGCATGGAGACACCAAAAATAGAAGTTGTCCCTTCACTAGGCGTGTGTTGGAGTTAACTTGCCATCAGAATGTGTTCCCGTTGCATGAAAAGCTCTATTTTTGGAATTGGCAGTTAAGTGTCAGTGCTCCTTTGAATTGCCGACCTGTGAAGCTACAGAGTTGTGGACTTGTAGACCTTGATTGGGTCAAAATCTCAAAATTTTACTAAGTGACAAAATTGAAATTTTGGCATCTGGGTTTTGTACATCTTCATCCTAAAGCTATGTTTGGATGTTTGCCCTTGAATTTCTCTATCATCTCAGTAATCTTAGCAACATCTGGAAGATCCAAAGCCTCATACTTTTCCTTGACCTTCTATCTATAGTTGTCCACCTCAATTTGAGTCTCTACAAAATATCTAAGTTTGGTGTCCAACTCTAACAGTGCTTCCTCTATCCTGAAGGCTTGTTTGATGTCTTCATCATTGGATGCTTCCTCCAAAGTCTTCCTAAAATTTTCCACAACTTCCTCAACTGGAAATAGCTTCTCTCATCCTTCATCTTAAAAAATGTCCAAGCATGCATCACTGTACAACTTTTCTACTTCCAAAATTTGCTCTCGGGCTTGGTCCTTGAGCCTATGTATCTCATCATGCAATTTTTCCATCACTTAATTTCCATCTGCAATCTTTTCTATCCAATAATCCATCATGTCTAACTCCTCTTCAGTATATACATCAATTAGAATGTGGTACCTTTGCCCTTTTATGGCTTGTAGAGTTTGTAAATCCTTGCTCCATGCCCGTACCTCATCCATGATACTGAAGTCCTACCTCAAAATTGCCATGATCTTATCAACATACTCTTGTGTAGCATGCAATAACTTCAAACTTCCTATGATTATAGTGACACCCTTATCCTCAAGGTTGTCTCACCAATCTTGGCAAGCTCTCAAAAATGGACTGAGTTGTACACCTTCCCCTTCTGTAAGAATGGTATTCAAAGTCTCCTCAGGGCATTCAAAATCAAGAGGTCCAATAACTTTAGCTACATATCCCTTTAAGATCTCAACTTGCCTTTGGAGGGTAAGCCACTTGTGCAAATAAGTCTTGGTTTTGTGTAGTAGTGATGAATGCAAATAGTGTTGCATCATGTAATAGAGACTTAGGCTTGTTCAAAATCTTTGCAATGTCACAAATATCATCCTCTAAAGCATAGAATTGATGCTTGGCACTTCTCATTATTTCCTTCTGAAGCCATCTTGGGATATGTCTTTCTATAGCCTTGGCTCTAGATGATGAAGAGATGTGTTTAACTACCTCCTTCCCTCTATTGCTCTTACTTGGAGTCTCCTGTTGTGAGGATTTTTCTTCTGTAGTCTCAGTTTCTGTAGATCCTATAGTTTGATCCTCAACTTCCTGAGAAGGTTTTTGTACACATTCTACTATTTGTGCCTCTTTTGATGGCTCATCAATAACCCTTGGTTTTTCTTGCCCTTGTAATGACAGTTCCTTCTGAACATGTTCTTCTTTTGAACTCAAAGGTGGAGGTGTTACTAAACCCTTATCTACCATCATGACCTGAGGTGGAGATGGAGGAGTGAGATGAGGACCTTGTGTCTCGGGTGACATCTACATCCAATCTTGTTGTTGAAGTTCACCTATAGAGGTATCTCTGATCTTATCTCCAACTAACTTTGTACCCACAGGCATGAAATCAAAATTTGGGATGGAGAGAAAATCATCACCTTGCTCCCTTTGCTCATTCACCCATCATTGTACTTCATCTTTCAAACAAGAGAGTTCTACCATTTCAACTTGGGTAGGTGGCGAGGTATTTGTGGCACTCTTCCTTCTTTCCAATTCTATGGCTTTTGCTAGCTGAGTTCTCCTTTGTAGAGGCACTTGCTCCTCCTCTTCATTTGATTCTATTTCCCCCTCATCTGATTCTTCCTCTGGAATGGTCTTAGGAATAGATGGATTAGGCACTAATCTTTTACAAACTCTTTTCCTCTTGTTCATTCTAACCTTAATCCTCTTTTGTCTCTATGGAACCCTAGGAGAAGCGGGCTCTTCATGCACTAGAGGAATGGAGGTCTCTGGAATTTCTCCCTCTTCTTGTTGACTTGACAAAATAGCAGGCAATGGAAATTCAACCTGGATATGAGAAGCTCCACCATCCTGGGCTTCTTGGGGACTTGATTCCTATTGCTAGGAAGGGACCTGTTCTTCAACATGCTCTACCTAAAACCTCTAAGGAGAGGCTCTCTTCATTTTTCCCTTCCTCTCTGAAGGGTGGTAGTATCCCACTGGACGATCAAGATGGTAGACTATTTTAGGCCAAATAGGAGACTAGAGTGCAAAGATAGGAACTGTGACTTTCCTTCCCTTACCCTTTTCTGGGCGAGCATGTGCATGGAAGATCACTATATCTGGAATTGGATCAAGTGGAAAGGGTTTCTTGATCCAACTCTTTGTTATTCGAATGACATGTCTGACTCGATGATTAATATCATCTCCTTCCTCTCTATCAACTTTTACATTCAGAATGGATCTCTCACCAACTTTATCTACATTGAATAGGGGATCTAGTAGCTCTTGTGAGTCATGTAGCCTTATCTCATCAAGGATAGTCAAATGGAGAATCATCTCTGCTAAATACAAGGTCATCCTACAATAGTCTCTGATGCAGACATCGTAGTCATCTGTGGCATTCATCCAATGATCTTCAATGGCATCCTCATGATGGAAGTCTTTCCTTGCCAAGTTTACCACTTTAGCAACATTGTCAAAATATGATCAAGGAGAATTATATTCTTCCAGGGGATAGTTCTCCCATTCCCACTCAAAAGTTGGGATATCTTGCTTCCTCTTCAATTGATATGCTTCTACAGCTAATGGCCAATCCCAACAAGGTCTCCACTGTCTTTTAATCCTCTTGTAAGCTGACTCAATCTGCCTAGATATTTCAATTATGACCAACTTGTCACTTGGGTACCTCGAGAGCTTCTTCAGATTCATAGATGCACCACCCACTCAAATGTATGTGAATGTCTAGAATTGGATGAAATATGCTCTGAGAGTTGTGATATGTACCTTGACTTCATTTGACAATCTCTTCCTATAATCTCCCTTGATAAATTGAATGATGGCGAATATGAAAGCATCATTTACAACTCTGTACTCCTTGCTCTGCAATGACAGCTTCTTCTTCACCAACTAGGGATAAACTATATATGGTTGTGCATCAGGGTCTTGCATACTGCCCTTTTTGTACAACTTGAGATAATTGGTTGCCCTTGCTGCAAGTAGATACACCACATAAGAAGTCATGTAGGACTTCTTCTTGTCCTTTACCATCTACAACTAATCACACAAGTTCTCGCTAAGTGTGGTGGCCTAATCTAGTGGCATTTTTGTGTGTCTAATGGTCTCAATTAAGTTGACCATGAATGGAGCGAGATGACCCGCTATAGGCAAACCCATGACTCTGCTCAAGAGAATGATTGAATATATGATGTTATCCTTCATGTTTCCTCAAGTCATATCCACTTTGCTAATTATCTTTCCCTGAGGTGGCTTCTCAATGAAGTATAAGGAATATATGATGTTGATGGCCTCTTGGTAATGATCTTTATGCCACCTCTCAACTGCTTCATATGAAATTTTAATGAACTAATCGAATCTGGGTAGATGGAAAACCCTCTCAATGTTATCAGGTCACAGATCCAAGACCACTTCCCTAGTGATGCTCTTTACCACCCTTTCATCAGGAACAAAATACCGAGATAGGGTCATAATCAAATTTAGCTGACTGCACGGTGCTGGGATGTGATGTTGCATTTACTAATCTAGAAGGGATTAGGGCAAACCTCAAGGATGACATTTTAGTCAGACTGTAACAAACTCTCAGGAACTCTCCAAAGTCCGTGTGTCCAAGGTCTATGTCTTTTATCTCATCGTATTCATCGTGTAACTGTGATTTTGAGGTTATGCCTTGGAACTTGTAAACAACTAGTTTCGTTGCTGATCCGGATGTGGATGCCATCTGATTATATTACCTGCGCATCATAGGAAAAAGAAAACATGATCAATCATTGGATATCGAATTTTTTTTTAAAATAACATACATAAGAGAAAAATAACGTCCCCCTTAGGGAATCTTTTTTTTTTTAAATTTAAATTTTTTTTTAAGTTATTTTTTTAACACCTTTTTGCAAAGAAAAATAATTTGTTTAAAAATTTTTGAATGACGAACATCGGCACGAGTGCCAACACATGGGCATGAGCGCACTGTACAAGTTCCATGCTGGGGCGGGCGTGGGAGTGGATGTAGGTGTCACACGTGTGTCGTCTAGTGCCATGTGTGTGCACGCATGTGCTGCATTGGCACCCAAAGAGGGTCATGTGGGCACCGCACCTAGCGGCACAAAGGTGGAGGCACTGTGTGGGTGCCATGCACGCGCCCAAAAAAAGGGCACCGCTTTTGGTGCCACATGCCATAGCGGCATGCCAAATAGGCACTGCACGCAAGTACACCATACGAGAGTGTTGTGTGCATGCGTACCCATGAGGGCATGTGGCAAACCAAGAAAAGGGGGGCGGGGGGGGGGGGGTTTCTTACCTCTCCCTCCTTGCTCTCTCGTGAAAAATGAATGAAACAAAGGGGGAGGGAGGGTTTTATAACCCTCTCTCTCCCTCTTGCAAAATGTAAAGTGCGTCGCGCCTCGATGCACATGTGCGCGGGAGAGGGGATTTTTTTTTTGGCACTACTTTAAAGAAATTTCTTTGTCCCAATTCTTGAACTGAGCATTCGAGAGTTTTAAAAAAATTAGGGGGTCCCCATTCCTAGCGAGGAATGGGGCGTGTGTTGTGAATATCACAACAGTGACCAAGTAATAGCTAGTGATGGTCGAGTAGCAAAAACTAGTATTGACTGAGTCACAATGGAAACTAGTAGTAGGAGTCGAGTGTTAGTAGAAATTGAGAATTTGTTGAGTGGGTATAAAGATATTATTGTAGAAGATATTCCTAATGGTTAACCACTAGTAATAAGTATAATTCATTGTATGGATCTGATTCCTAGAGCTATTTTTCTCAATAAAGCACCATATAGATTGACACCTACAGAGAATGAAGAAATTAATAGGAAAGTGCATGAATTATTGCAGAAAGGTTTGACCAGAGAGTGCTTGAGTCCATGTTGTATTAGTATCTAAGAAGAATGGAGAATGGAGAATGTGTACTAATTAATGGAGAATGGAGAATGTGTACTAATTACAAAGCTATTAATAAGATCACAGTGAAATATAGGTTTCCTATGCCAAGGATGGATGGTATAATGGATTATTTGAGTGGAGCAAAGTATTTTACCAAGATTGATTTAAAGAGTGGTAATCATCAGATCATAATCAAAGAAGGTGATTAATGGAAGATTTCTTTCAAGACAAAAGATGGTTTGTATGAATGCTTTGTAATGTCTTTTGGTTTGACTAATGCACCTAGTACTTTCATGAGGTTGATGAATGAAGCTCTCAAGAAATTTTTGGGTAAGTTTTTGATTGTTTATTTGGATGATATTTTGATATTCAGTAAGACTAAGGAAAATCATATTGAGCATGTTATACAAGTATTGTAGAGATTGAAAGAGGAGAAGTTGATGATTAACTTGAAAAAGTGTTATTTTTATGCAAGAGGAGATTGTGTATTTTGGATTTGTGATTTTAGATAATAGTTTGAGAATGGACCTTGAGAAGGTTAAATAAATTTTGGAATGGCCTACACCTAAGAATGTAGGTGAGGTAAGATCATTTTATATTTTGGCTAGTTTCTATAGGAAGCTTATGAAGAATCTCAGTTTTGTTTATAATGCTATGATTGAGACAATGAGGGGAAATAAAAAGGAGCTTAAGTGGACACATGGAGCTGATAAGAGTTTTGAGACTTTGAAACAAAAGGTTATTGAGTTACCTGTATTAGCTTTGCCTAATTTATATAAGGTATTTCAAGTTGAATGTGATGCAAGTGGTAGTGCAATAGAAGCTCTATTGAATCAAGAAGGTAAATCTATTGCTTTCTTTAGTGAGAAATTGAATGATGCTAAAAGGAAGTATTATATGTATAATCAATAGTTCTATGCTATTGTTCAAGCATTGAAGAAGTGGGGACATTATTTGATTCCTAAGGAGTTTGTCTTGTAAACTGATAGTCAACATAAATTGAACTAGAGACATATGAAGTGGGTTGAGTACTTGTAGAGTTTCACATTTGTGATTAACCATAAAAGTGGAGTTGCTAACTAAGTTGTTGATGCATTGAGTAGAAGACATTCTTTGTTGACTGAAATGAAGGTTGAAGTTCTTGGTTTTGATTAAATGAAGGAGTTGTATGATACTAGCCTTGATTTTTTTGAGGTGTGGAGAGAGTGTAAAGCCCTAGTTTGAATAAACAACCAAGTAAGTTTGTTGAGTATTTTATCCAAGAAGGTTTGTTGTTTAAAGGAATTCAGTTGTGTATCTCTAGAAGTTCTATGAGGTTGAATTTGATTAAGGAAAAGCATACTGGTGGATTGATTGGACATTTTGAAATTGATAAGACATTGAGTTTGTTGAAAGATAAGTATTATTGGCCATAGATGTATAAGGATGTTCAAAAGTTTGTGAAGAGTTGTGGAGTTTTCTAAGTTGTAAAAGCAATGTGTCAGAATGCTAGTTTGTATACACCTATTTTTTCTCTTCAAAAACCTTGGAGTGACATCAGTATATATTTTTTTCTTGGATTACCTAATACAGTGAAGGGTTATGATTCATATTTATTGTTGTGGATAGATTTTCTAAGATGGCTTATTTCATACCATGTAAGAAGACATTAGATGCTAAGCATGTTGCTGAAATTGTATTCAAATATTTTGTTAGATTGCATGGATTACAAAGAAGTAGTATTTCTGACAAAGACAGTAAGTTTGTTGGTTACTTTTGGAGGATTTTGTGGATGAAGATGGGTACTAAATTGAAGTTTAGTTCTACCTTCCATCCAAAGATAGATGGACAGACAGAGGTTGCGAATAGAAGCTTGGGTAATTTGTTGATATGTTTAGTTGGATATAAACCACATAACTGGGAGTTGGTGTTGACACAAGCTAAGTTTGCATATAATAATTATGTGAATAGGAGTACAAGGAAAACACCTTTTGAGATTGTTATAGGAATGGAATATTAGATATGAGGGATGTTTCTCGTGAAGAGAAGAGAAGTGTTTTAGGACAATAATTTGCTAATTTTATGGATTCTTTGCATAAGGAAGTGAAGTTGAGGTTGGAACAAAGTAATTAGAAGTATAAGGAGAACACTGATAATTATAAAAGACATCATGCTTTTGAAGTTGGTGATGAGATGATGGTTCATTTGAAGAAATCTAGATTTCCTATTCGAACATATAGTAAGCTGAAGATGAATAAATTTGGACCTTGTAAGATCTTGAGGAAATTTGACAGTGGTAATGCTTATGAAGTTGAGTTATCTAATGACATGGATATATCTCCTATATTCAATTTTGTTGATTTGTATAAGTACCATAAGTCACATAAGGGATTTTTTATATTAGCTAATTATGCTAAGAAGAAAATTGAAGAGGTTGAACAATATATTAGAGCAAAGAATTGGTAAAAGCCCAAGAGAAAAGGATCACTTTGAGTATTTGGTGAAGTGGAAGAATAGACCAGTTGAAGATGCTACATGGATTTCTCAATCTGAGTTGGATTCAACTCAAGTTGTGACACTTGCATGATTTAGGACAATCATCTCTTTCAACCCTAGTTGCCTAATGTAGGAGCATCTTGGATTGCATTGCTATCCTGTGTGTTTCTTTTTTCTTAGATGTTGTCAAGCTCTTAGTTACTACCAAGTTTGTGGTTGATGTCAAGTTCTTTGTTGTTGTTGAGTTTGTAGTTGATGTTGAGTTCATGGTGGATGTTAAGTTCTCTATTGTTGTCGAGTTTGTGGTTGATGTTGAGTGCCTATTGGTGTTGAGTTCATATATGTGTCAAGCATTGCTAAGTGTCAGTGTTGTCTTGGTCATCCTTTGGCTAAGTTCTCTGTGTTTGGTTCTAGTTTGAGCCAAATTTGCACATTTGTATTTAGTATTTGTTGAGAGCCAACTTGTGACTTTGTTATGCATTTAATGTAAGGTTTATTTAATTGGTAATTTGTAATAGGCCAACTTGTGGTCATACAAGTATTTAAAGAGGTCTTGGGTAGAACCTTAGGCATTACCATGAAGAGGAAGATGGTGATTTGATCAAGATAAGGAGTCAATAGGAGTTAGAATGTGAGGAATGTCCATGAAGATTGAAGTCTGAATTGTATTGTTGGGAATAACCCAGAAGGCCTCACAGTTGGGCATGTATGTTGAAAATTTGATGAATTAATAAGTATTTTGTTCTCTATCTCCTTTGGTTATTTTTCTTCGTGTTGTGTTTCTATTGTGTTTACTCTTGTAGGTGGTCTTGATAGCTTGTTGTACCTTTGGCCCTAGTTATCATAAATTTTGGTTTAGGTAATGACTACACTAAGTATACCTTTCACTTTAGGTTGGACAACATGGATCTTTTGGATAGAAAAAATGGGTCTAAGTAGGTAATAAATGGTGTTTTACCAAAGGATTTAGTTTGAAGGTAAGGAATGAAGTAGGACAAACTAGACTTAGGGTTGTTGCGAATAGACTTGCTAACAACTATTTTGAGATTACTAGGATAAGACTCTTTTTGATAACTAGATATGATGATTTGTGAACAAATAATCACTTAAAGGAAAAAGCAACTTTGAGAGAGATAGACATGTGATCTCTTTAGCAAAAGGATTTGATAGTAACCATTTTTCAAGGTCACTTGCACAAATAAGATAATTCAAACACACTTTTTATACCTAAGGCCAATTTGGTTTCAATGTATTACTCACTAGGCCTACTGAGAGGAGTCCATCTTGATGTTTTCTAGATCTAGTGTGATATTTCCCTCTAATCGAAGAGGTAAATCGATACAAGAGTTTGTCAACAAACTTACACATCAATGATCCTTCAAGGTATGACAAATACAAACCCCCCTTCTATGGGGGCAATGACCCTTGGAGATGAAACCCAAGTAGCCTTATGCCTCTACCATAGAAAACACATATGTTAGGTAACTTTAGAGAAGTCTTATATTCTCTTGCACCATGAGTAATACACCAAAGATAAAAGGGTAGCTACTATGTTGGTTCTTAATTAGGTTTATGGAGTCAGTCACTCAGTTGTTACATATGTGATCCACTTAAGAATCAATTTAGACATGCTGAGGGAAAGTTTTCTCCCCTCAAGCTACCCCCAGGAACACACCACCTAAACTTACCTGATAGAGCAAGAAGGTTTACCCTTCCTCTCATTTATACTAATTTAGAGGTTTCAAGTAGTAGTTACATCAGTACCGGCTAGATTATTTACTAGTTTGAGCTTCTATCCAAAGGGGACAAACTTCCCAGAGGATGATGAACTTGCTAGAAGCACTCTTATGTTGTTTCAAATGATCTTGCTAACAACTTTTAGTACATGCATCACATATTTAAATGGTCTTAGTTTTGCATGAAATAGAGAAGACAAAGATGTGCTAAAAGACACAATCTCAAGACATACAAAGCACTTGGTCCATTCTATAATGAATCCTTAAATGTGTTCTTTCTGTTGATTATCTGAAGACACTTATGATTAACATAAAAGGCTCATTTCCAACTTACAGTGATGGTCAACATAATAAATTGAGTCAACATAAGAAATTGATTCAGTGAAAGTTTCGATAAAGATGGGAATAAGAACATTTTTTCTTTAAGGCATTTGAGATTGTGTGAATATCATTTTAAGCCCAAAAATGTGAAGTATTTTAGCCACAATGTTCATTAACACTTTTTAAAAAAATTTATCACATGCATTCATTTTAATACTTGGCATTCAAGAATTTTTTTTTAACTACTTAATCATGCATTCCATGAAAAGCATGTTAAGTTGTTCCTAAGGCATTCAAAATTTGATTTTTTTATTACTTAGCCATTCATTCCAAAAAAACATTTTAATTTTGTTCTTAAGGCATTCAAGATTTGATTTTTGCAACTAAATTTAATTAAACCTATAAAAGAAATGAAAGGTGACAATCCAAAAATATACACTTGCAAGTTATCCTTCTATAAAAATTAAAAACATAAACTAGTTAATAAAACCAATGAACCCACAAGAGTCAACCTGTTATCCCACAGCACAGGAATGCAATCAAACAACGTGAGACTGTGGTACAAAAATTGGTGAAAAATACAAAAAAAGTGGTCTGCGGGAAAAATACATATAGTGCAAACTTGTGATAAAATGATCCCATAGGGTTGGAAGGCATTCCCATTGATAAGTTTATCTGTGGGTAGAAACTACCTTTCAAGGTTAGTTGTTTTTGGCCGAACAATCTCATAGGTTTTTCCAGCGAACCTACTAGCAATAACAAGTGTTCCTATAGGTAGAATGAAGAGAGGAATAAAGGGGAAGGGTTTAGTGGCCATGTGGTAGATAGAAATCATGATAAACATGATCCCACATTTGCGAGTTAGCGATCCTATAGATTTATTCCCACAAACCCACAAAAACTCATATCTCAATACTAGTTTACTTGACACTTTAATGTCTTGACACTCAGTCATTACTAACAGTCATGTTGTCACTTGATATATTATGTTTACTTGATGATAACTGACTTTCTGCTTGCTTGGTCTCAACTATGTTACTCAACTTATATGCTTGCTCAGTCTCAACTAGGGTTCTTAGTAACCTTTGATTTTATTGACACGTAATGACAAGAAAATTGGTCCTTTGTAGCTCAACATTCTCTAGATGGCTCGGTCATAGTGATGACCGTCCAACATTGTCTTGGAAATGACAAAGTGTTAAACACTAATAGGTAACTTAGGTTTAGAGATCATCAATCTCCCCCTTTGACATTAGTGGCAAAAACACTTTTTCATGGATTAGCTTTCCATGTAAATATAACACTCCCCCTTGTATGCTATGAAATCTAGTATGCTAAGAATGTTAATAACTAGTCTAACATTCACAAAACTAAATAACTAGCAATGCATATAATTAGACAAAGGAAACATTATAGAGGAAGGAAAACCAAGAATAGTAAGCTCCTCGAGTGTAACCTTGATACTTCAATTTGTCCAGTAATGAGGGATGTGTGCTCATATGTGTTCAAGCTTCAAGTGGTGCATTTGTGATGAAGCATGGAGATGGGTGAAGGATTCAACAATGGAGGTGTGGATGAATTTTTTCATGGTAAGAATTTAATAGCTATGTTGTAGTGGTTAATGGGGCATTATAAGTTTGCATTAAAATTTGATGATTTGTGAGAGGGGAAGGGTCCAATTTATAGGCTAAGGGGTAGTGAGATGGAGGATTAGGATGTGAGGATCAAGCTTTGATGAAGAAAGGCTAGGATGTAAAGAGAGGGGAGCATGTGGATTGTGCTTCTTCAAATCTCTAGCCTTGTGACAAGTTTCACAAGGGGATTGGATGGTCAAAGTGAAGGGTCAAAGAGATTTATGAGGGAGGAGAAGTATGGAAGAAAAATGTAAGAGGCATTTAAAGGCATTTAAGGCATGTAAGAGTCAGTAATGCTCTTGGATAGGAATGCAAGAAGGTAAGGGAAGACTTTTGATTTTGGTTTAGTTAGAAAGTCTTAACCATTGTTTAAATTTGTGCACATGTTTAGGAGGGGTATTAGGCTTAGTTTAGGAGGGGATTATGAGGCAAGTGGCATAGCATTAGTGGGTTGGGTTAGTTAGTTGGCCAAGTGAGGCTAGTATGGATGAATAAGTTTGCTTAGGAGAGTAATAGGGTTTTAGGATTGGTTTAGGGTTTTGGGATTGATTTATTAATTTTTTTATTTAATAAATGGGGATGTGGCGTTAAATTAAATATATTTGTTCTTTTGTTTAATTTAATAGAGGAATAGGGATTTAATTGATAGTTTGACTATGGGTTGTCATTGGTCTTATCAATTTGACTATAGTCAACTAAATTAACTAAGGGATGATAATTAATTAATTAAATATAAAATATTTAATCAATAATGTCTTAGAAGATGACTAAATAAGATTGCTTAGCGATGTAGTCAAATTTAGGTGTCTACATTTTGCCCCTCTTTGACATAGTGTTAGGACAACACTATTTCAAAGAAGTTTGAATATAAACAACGTGAAGAAGATTTGTTTAAAGAAATAGAGTTGCCCTAGTCTTGAGTAGAAGAGGAGAGACTGCACTGTGTGATGCCCCCTCAAGAGGTTGGCGAGGAGAGAAGTTGAAGATTGAAGACTACTTGAAATGGTACAAGAAGTCGGGATGAGATTGGAAGATGCAGAAGAATTAAAAGAGTGGTAAAAATGATAATAAAATTTCCAAAAGAGCATGGTCAAAGGAATTAGAGAGGCTAGAGTGGTAAAAGAGGGAAATACAACACCACAGGGGGCCTATAAGAGGGTTAGGGAGGGCTAAAAAGGAGTAATTACTTTCATATTGATGTCAGGATATTGAAATTTGGAGCTTTGATTGGTATTACATGATGGATGTGCACGGATGACTAGAGAATCAAACGGATGTGGTATAATGAGTGCAGGCACCAAATTGATCAGTAGGTACTAAAAGCCTAGCTATGTGATTTTTTATGTTTATGTTATAGCGTTTGTAAAATTTTGAAAAGGTGTTCCCGCAGGCATGGGTCCAACAAGATCATGATCCCACAAAAGGGCCAAGGGTAAGGGGTAAAAAAAAGGAGTTAGAAGCCATTTTCATGAGAACACAAATTTGGCTCATACTTGATGCAATAACTTGAACTTGCTCTATAGGGATTGTGCGAAAGTGATATTGGATGCAGGAAAACATTCTTGTTAGCAAGAATGTAGTCCTGTAAGGAAGGATGGGTTAGAAAGAATCAACATGAGAATGGGTTAGGGTTGACAAGGTGAGAAAATGGGTAAGGCACGATCTCGTTGAAAAATATGGCAGCAGGAATGCTAGGGTAAAGATGGGTTCATGGGAATGCAAACCCACTTGTAGGAACGTGGATAAAGGGTAAGTTATTGAGTTGGTGGGAATAGGAGGGGGGATGAAACATAGGTCAAAAGGTTTAAAGGAAAGTAGAGCTGACATACATGTTATGCTTTGGATTCAGTGGTCATTGGATGCATTGGTGTCACAAGAGCAACGTATTTTCGTGTTGTGTACTAGGGAGCATTTCACACTAGCAGACTAGGCAAGGATTGATGTCATTATGTTGGGATACCTAGCTAGACTACCCCACACATGGACTTACATGGTAATGGTGACAACATTGTATGAGTGCTAACACAACGAGACTGGGACATTTCATCTACCGATAGGCGAAATGACGATGACTTTGGAGGATTTTTACAAGATCCTCCAAATACCAGTGTGGGGTATGTTAGTAATGGCCAATAAGAGTGTTATAGGAGAGAAGGTTGTACAATGATTGGTGGGACCCAGAGTTGAGTGTCAAATTTGAAGGGGTTAGTTTGCTTTGGACTAGCATTTTGATCGGGTGGTCATAGATCAGTGAATATATTTCTATTTATGTGGTTAATATCAAGGTATATTTCCCCAAACATAGGTAGGATAGGTGTTACTTTGGCACTGATTCCTATGATCTTCTAGATCATAGATGAGGGAGTCCTAACCTCATGGGGCTCATTGATGTTGGCTGAGCTATATTAGGACCTTCATCAAATAGTATACTAGGGAGGAGGACATCACCAAGGGAGGAGTGTGGGCTTTCTAACCCTTCTACAAGTGTGAGCCTAGGAGCATATAGCAACATTCAAGCTGATTGGACAGAGAGACAGGCAGCTAAATGATCTTGTGGTATAAAATTGTGGTGATCCTCTCACCTATCATCACACAAAGGAGGTAGACTATTGGCAAGTCTAGTTAGATTAGATACAGGCAGTGATATGGAGGTTGTATATGGTTCTAGGGCCATGGGTAGAGGAGAGGTAGTAGTTGCCTTATACCATGTTTTCTTGCTTTGTTTTTGGGTGGTGGGAGTATGCATTTGAGTATTATTAGCCAAATAGAGCACTAAAGTAGTTTAGATGGTTGCAGGTCATACTAGGAGATGCAATTTGGTATAAGAGGGTGACTAGAGAGTTAGTTACACTATTTGGGTCACCTCTTCAGTGAGAGATTTACTTCAAGCATGGTGGGATCTAGCACCCCAAGAATCAGACTGGTTTGGTGGAGTGGTAGATGTAGGATCTACTTAGGAGTATAGAGACCAGATTCAACACCCTAGGCTAATAGGATGGGCATAGGTCGTGAGGGCAATGACAGTGGTAGGGAAGATCACTTGAGTAGTGAGGAGAGAGGGTTGAGATAGTGGATCGAGGCCATAGTACAAGAGAGGTACCCCAAATGAGGATGCAAATGGAGGGAGAGGAGGATGGGGGAGGAGAGGAGGAGGGAGGACCATAGCTGGAGGTTAGGCCATAGGAAAAGGTGAGGGAATAGGCAAAGGCTAGGCCATAGGGAGAGGGTGGACAGAGGGCCTAGGGGCCAATATCTAGAAGAGGAGGAGGATCATCCTTAGGGGTAGGGGATGATGAAAGTTTGGCAGCAAGGTATGCATCACTTTAGTAGGCACACAATACCATGAGCTAGAAGACGTGAGATACATAGTAGGAGAGGGACCATCTTAGGGCAAAGCAAGATCAGTTCTGACATGAGCATAATGGTATGCAAGGACAACTAGATCAAGCCAAGATTGAACTTTGGAGATTGCAACTAGAGATAGGGCGGTTAGAGGGAGGCTAGAGGTGATGGGTTTCGAGAGGTAGGGGCTAGAGGGTAGGATGGAAACTGTCTAGGAGGAGAGAGATAGGCTTGTGATAGAGGTGGCCACACTAAAAGTACAAATGGCAGTAGGGGGAGGATTGGAGGAGCTAAGGAGGCTAAGGGGGGAGGTGGAGGATTTTTGGGAGAGGGAAAGATTCTATAGGGGGAGATACCATGCAACAGTGCCAACAGACCAAATATAGAATTATAGATGACTGACATGGTCGGGCACAGTTAGCACACACACAAGTATGCAAGAATGTGGGGAGAGCAAATGGAGCACTAAGGGTTCATAGAGGATTGATGGGTCACAATGGACAAGAAAAAGTCACAGGTCTGGCTAGAGCTAGAGATGGAAGAGGGGTATATGTGGGAAGAGAGATGAGATAGAGAGTTTGGGGACTAGAAGGGGTAAGATGAGGCCATCACCACCACTAGCAGTAGTGGGTGCCAAGAGAGATCCACATGAGTCTTATGGCAAGGACGCAATGGATGAGGATACAAATAAGCACTAATATTCTATAGTTTTGATGATGTATAGTATTTTGGATGTTTTGAGATATATTTCTGCGAGCATAGACCCATATGTATATGTATGGGCTATATGTACTATATGGATACTGCACTAGATTGTGATGGACATGTTGTATTCTTTTAGGGATGGGTGATGCATTCTTTATTTTTTTGAGGATATGGTATATATATGATGAGCATTCTTTGGGGTGGGATATGTGTGTAGTGAGTACTATGCCTTGTGGTTTTGTTACTATACTATATATTTTGATGAAATATATGTGGATATTTTTTATAATGTGGACTAACATGTGGGTGATGCAAGATGAGATGTTTGGTATATGATATGCATGATTTGTACTAACATGTTGGATGTAGGATGTGATTGTGGTTATGGGTTATATGTATGTTTGTACAGATGTTTTTTGTTATAGGATGTGATTGTGGGTTATGCTTGATATGGATGATTGTATTGATGTTTTTGGTTGTAGGATGTGATTGTGGGTTATGGTTGATATGGATGATTGTACTGATGTTTTTGGTTTGATAGGTTACATGTGATTTTTTGGTTTGTGTTTTACATGAGATGCATGAAATGGTAATGTAAAAAAATAATCTAACACTATGATGATGTAAATGTGAATGGAAAATGAACCTAAAACTATGATGATAGTAAATGAAAAATTAAAATGAACCTAATAGATCATGATGATGCAAATGATGACTAAAATGAACCTAATAATGATGATGATGCAAAAATGAAACTACAAAATATGGTAATGAAGATGCAAATGAGAACTGAAATGAATCTACAGACTATGGTAATGAAGATTATAACTAAAATGAATTGACAAACTATGATAATGAAGATGAAAAATGAACCTAATATATTGTGATAATGCAAAATGCAAAAAGAACCTACAAACTATGATAATGAAGATGCAAAATGAACCTACAAACTATGATAATGAAGATGTAAAATGAACCTAAAAACTATGATAATGAAGATGCAAAATGTACCTAATAGATTATGATGATGGAAAAGGATAAAAATGAGACCTAAAAATGAATCTAAAATGCATGATGATACAAATGATTAAAAAAATGTAAAAAAAATGAGGAAAATGATAACGAAAGGATAATGAGGGGAAGGGACAAAGGGATGTGATGCAAGTATAATGGTAAGGAAGTGAATGTGGAAGTAGGGGGATGGGTAGGACTGATGTGTAGCATATCACTGATCGACTATAGTCTCTATTTAGGGGGGATGAATGTGGACAACTTTTGAATGTAGGTGTTGTTGGGATATTTTTAGGGAGAGTGGATAGATGTGGGGATGAGAGAGAAAATTTTTAGGGAGGGATGTTGAAGTGGACCCATGTGGTGATAGGGGAAAGAGTGGGACTAGGGATGTCTATTGGAAAAAAAATTGATAAAATAGTGAGATAAGTAGGACATGGAGGTATGGGAAGATTAAGATAGGAACATGTACGATTTGGTAGTTTTGATTTGGATATAGTGAGGTGGGGATTTTGATGCTGAAAGCTTGAAGGTGGGGTACTTCATAAAGAAGTACCACCATGTATTTTGAGCACTTAATTTGGTATAGGGATATTGCGTATATGCCAAGGTTACCAAGAACATCAAGGCATCTTTACCAATATTGCATAGGAATGACCTATACAAACACACAGGGATTTCCCTAGTAGCACACATGAATCCTAGGGGAATCAGAGTGGAAATGATACTAGGTGATCCACAAGAAAACAATATTTCCCAATTGCACCATGTGATCTAAAATGATCATATGTGTGAAATATGCAAGGGTCACATCTAACCGACTGACAAGTAGAAAAAGACTTGATCAGGACATCATTCTCTAATTGTCGCATTTGTAGCACACCATGATATAAAAGATCATGGCAACGTTGAGGAGGGAGCAACCAAATTTCTTGGAAAAGATATGTTTCAATAACTAAAAAATGAAATTCAATATCAAAAGAAAGAATAAATCCATCAAAAAGTAACCTTTTGCCAAAGAGATTAGTAGGACTAGATACTGATGGACCAAGATTAGACATGAGGAAGGATACATCCTACAAGGACCTATTGGTATTATGTTGGAATGAGGATGAGATTGGCAACTATAACCTTCATATGAATATTCTTTGATGACAAGGAATCTCTTTGTAGGATATTCTAAAATAGATAGCTAGGAGAATTGTAGACTATAATCAGGCACAAACTGATGTGAAGGAGGGTGAGATATACAATGGTACTAAGCTAGGGACTGACTCTGTTAGAGTAAATAATTAATATTTAATTATTTATTCTATTGCTTAAGCTTACTTAGGTCATGCATTTATTTAATATTTCATATTTAATGCATGTAGTAGTTAGTTGTTGACAACTCGGGAGTTTTCTCCTTTTTTAGCATATTCCATTTTTTGTGGATATGTGCTGAGTTGTCATTTTTGTCCTCTACCTCCTTCCAGCTTGTTCTACAAGCTTCCTGGAGCTCTTTATATTCGGGCTCTCTCTCATTGTAAAATATCGGAATCATCATATCATTTCTTATTGTAAATACATTTCTTCTTGTGTTTGCATTATGATGGCTCTCACGTCCGTTTAGGGTTTTGCCCATGCTCCATGCTTTTCCCCTTCTTGGTTTCTCTTTGACAGGTTCGCATGCAGGTGATCTTGGCGTCTTCGGAGTTGGCTTTCCTCAACTCCAACATGATGACATGGCAGGGGCCACGTGGCAATGTGCCACGTGGCGCCCGAATAACACCAATAAGGTCAAACCCCCAACATGCAAACAACCATGGTGGTGCAATAGGTTGAAGATCTTGAGTTGGGGCTCGTATCAAATTTGCATGTTGCTATCAAGTTAGACATTGCTTGACAAAGTCACAAGCATCATGTTCTATACTAGGCTAGTAGTATCTAGCTCTGAGTATTTTTCTAGCTAGGACCATACTACTCATGTGAGCACCACAAAGTCTAGCACGTACCTCTTTGAGAGTCATTATGGCCTCATTTTGGTCTAGATACTGAGAGAGTATCATGATATCCTTGACAATATAGGGTGTTATCTACAAGAGTGTAGCAAGATGCTCTACAAATAAGGTTTTGGCATTGGGTCCATGTGAGATGGGGAGATATGACACCATTTAGTAGATAAGCACAAATTTTGTGGTACAATGGGGATTGGGGACCAACCAAGATGCATACTTATGTTGATTCATCATTCTTGTATGCGGGCTCATGTAGTTGCTAGACGAGAAACTCATACTACATAGGTTCTTGATGGATTTCCAAGAGCAAATTGATAGTAGCCATGACATCTGCAACTTTATTTTGCAACCTTGGTACATGTGTGAATTAGATATGAGTAAAATGTTGTTTCAACTGATCAACCAATTCTTTATAAGGTTGAAGGTTATCATCCTTTGTTTGGTATTCATTTAGGACCTATTTAATGATTATTTGCAAGTCTCCAAAGATTTGTATCTCTATGATGTTCCATTCAACTGCTATTTTGAGCCTTGCAATAACAACTTCATACTCTACTATGTTATTTTTAGACTGGAACTATAGCTTGAAAGACTTAAGAATATAGTCACCTTGAGGAGTAACTAACAGTATGCTAGCTTTGAATCCATGCAAAGTATAAGATCCATCAAAATATAATTTCCACGATGGTTTCTCTTTAATCGAGAAAAGTTGTTCATCCAAAAATTCCATAACCAAGGGTAATCATCTACTAGAGGAGCATCAACCAAGTGATCTTCTATGGCTTGTCCCTTCATTCCCCTTTTATTGACATATTGGATGTCAAACTCACTAAGAAGAATAACCCATTTTGCCAGACGATCTATGAATGTTCTGCATGATAACATGTATTTCAAAGGGTCATTCTTGGAGACAAGTTGCACAGTATGACTTAGCATGTAGTGCCAGAGCTTCTAAGTGGGAAAAATATTAGCTAAGAAATCTATTTTTCATAGGTGTGTAGTTGAGCTCATAACCAACTAGAGTGTGACTGATATAGTAAATAGCCCTTTTTTGTTTTGTTGTCATCAAGCTATGCTAGAAGTGCATTTAATGCTATCGAGGCAGATGTGATATATAATATTAAGGGTCTCCTAGTAATTGGTAGAACCATTATAAGTGGGTTAGCCAAGTATTGTTTGATCTATTCAAAACTACACTAACATATAGAATCTGATTTGAAATTTTAATCCTTTTTGAGAAAATTGGTAAAGGGTTGACACTTATCTGCGAGATGGGAGATGAATCTTTTGACTAATTGCAACTTTCCTTGAAGGGAGTGGACTTGTCATGATATCTTGGGAGGCAACATCTCCATGATAGCTTTGACCTTTAGGGGGTCAATCTCAATGCCTCATTGTGATATAATGAAGCCCAAGAGTTTTCCATATGTGACCCCAAAGATGCATTTCTTAGGATTGAGCATGAGACGATATTTGTCCAACTGATCAAATACTTATCAAAATGAGAAAGATGATCCAAGGAATTAATAGATTTTACCAAGATATCATCTATGTAATCTTCTAGGGTCTTATGGCTGAGTTCATGGAAGATGGCCGTCATAGCTCACTGACAAGTTGCCCCTGTATTCTTTAATCCAAACAACATCATATTATAATAGAAGGTCCCCCAAGGGGTAGTGAATGTTGTTTTGTGCTAGTCTTCTATAGCTATTTGTATCATATTGTAGTTGGAGAAACCATCCATTACAGATAGTAGCTTGTGGTCAACGGTAAGGTCCACAATCATGTCAATGTTTGACAAAGGGAAATCATCCTTTGAACAATATTTATTGAGATCTCTAAAATCATTGCAAATCCTAATGTCATCGGAGGGCTTAGTAGCAGGTACCATGTTAGAGATTTGTTAGTACCTGATATGGACACAATTTTAAAACTTCAAGTGTAGAGTTTTTGAACCACTTCAAACTTCAATTTGAAGTAGTTCAAAGTGGTTCAAAATAGTTCAATTTGCTCATGCAATTTTAATGCTCTATTTTGAAAGGTTCACATGCACAATTTAGTGGCTTGGTTTTAGTGATTCAAGGGTTTGAAGTGGTTTAGTTTGCATAACCAAATTCATAGGTTCAGAGTTTCAGAGATTTAGAATTTAGTTCAAAGGTTCAAGTTGGTTCATATGGGTTCAGAATAACTCCTTTTCAAAATGAAGGTAATATGTTGACATCCTAAGTTCAATAGTATTGAAAACTTTGAGAGTTCAAGTCCCTGATCCATGAAATTGTAAGTGTAAAATGAACACTTCGTTGATGATCGATATTCACTAAATATGAGAAATATACCCATACCTCAAAAAGTGAAATCATGAAGGACTATTTTTTGAATGGTTTATACAATGAGATACCAAAATTGTATGGAGGAGCTTTTAGAGTGACTGTGCAAATGAAAAGAATTAGAATATATAACAATTTTTGGAGTGATAAAATCAGTCTCAGTGTGGGGAGTATAAATCCCAATTTGACCATTGGATCTAGCTGAATTTCATACATTTCCTGGCGAACCTAGTTCTAAAAATCTTCTCCAAATCATTTTGTTAGATTAATTATGGATCAAAATTTGTAGGTTCTTGAGTGCACCACTGTCGGATCAGCAATAACAGTCATAAATTGTAGATGACAAAACAATAGTCATATTTCGAGGGTCGTATCTCTCAATCTGATTGTTAGATCAAGCTCCATTTAAGATATTTGTTGGAAAACCTAATTATCTAAATCTTCTCCAAATATTTTTATGAGATTCATTATGGATCAAAAGTAATTGGTTTCTATTTGCACCTCTATCGGATCAGCAATGATAGTCACAAATGTAGATGATAGGAAAATAAGTCTTATTTCGGGGGCTATATCTCTTAATCCAAATATTGGATCAACATAAATTTTGGATATGTTTTAAAAAACCTAATTCTATAAACCCCCTCCAAGCAGTTTTTCTTGATTATCTACGGATCAAAAGTTATAGGTTTTTGAGTGCAACACTATCGGATCAACACTTTGTCACCAGCAAATGCCACCTGTCCATGCATATATCATAGAGGTGCTCACAAAGTGCTCAATTAAATGTAGTTGAAGGGAAATCTTGAATATTTTTTAAAACCTTGAAAGCTATTTAATATAGCAAGATATTATAAAGATGAAAGGCCATTGAAAATAATCAAACTTGGGTAAAGTTTATCTTATAAAGAAAAACTTTTTAAAAAGTTAAAGGAGAGGTCATGTTATAAAAGATTGGGGTTGATCTAATAGCCCGGGAAGATGAAAAGATTGGTTTTCTTTCAAAGAATTGGTTACTCAAACTGAAAAGAAACCAACAAAAAGAAAGATAAAGAGGCTAGTAGCAGAGACAGCAGGGGATCCATCTTTTCTCTCGAAAGCTATAGACTATGGGCTACAACAAAGGGAGAAGTTTTTAGAGTTATGCCATTTTCTTATGAAGGTTATAGGGGGCAGAGGAAGTTTCCATTTTCCTATTCTAAACTATGAAGGTTATAGGGGGCAGAGAAATTTTCCATTTTCCTATTCTAAACTATGTGTTAGCAATAGGAGAATTTTGATTTGTTACAACTTCCTTTAATGGTGATTGTAATTGCAAATGCATGATAAGGTCTTTGTATCTTTTATGCTTTAGGGAAGGGAGACTTGAAAGTTGATTGTATGTCAAAACTTTGAGTTTGAGCGATCCTCTTTCCACTAGTTATGAACTTTGTGTCACTTTAGTTTTCTCTAAACATGCTTTTACCATCCTTGTTTCTTGTATACATTCTCGATTTCTACACTTTCTCAAGAAGATGGAAAATGTATTTCTTGATTTCATCCTTTGTAGCATGTCGAGGTGAATGAACTTTGTGTCATTTACCATTTATTTTTTGGAACTTGTTTTGTTTTTCCACATCTGCTTTGTATTTATAGGTAGATTTTTGAAATCCTTTTGTGCTTTCTAGTCAAAAGCATCCACAATCAATTCATTGTATATCTTGTACAGGGAGCTATACCCGATAAAAATTCAGAGGAGGATTATCAATCTAGTGATAACCTATCCAACTATTGGTGCTGATTAATCCTCCTACTTGGCATTCAGGGTCATATTTGCACACATTTTCTTAGAGGAAAATCTATTCACTAACATATTTTTAGCAACTTTATTGGGGACACAAAATTGAGAGATCAATTTTCTTCTTTCCTCAGATTTGAGGTACCTCCCCTAGGATGGAGGTTGGTGGCTCTCTTGAAGAAGAATATCTAGTGGCCTTCATTTTACATCAAGAAATATTAAAAGATTGGGTTCCAGCGGAGAATGAAGATACCTCAAATATCTTCATCTTTATCCCACCTTTCAAAGATAATCCCATAAGAGAAGTTACGGAAGAAGTAGCAAAGCAAGTAAGTTGGTTGAAGTCTTTCTATGGTGTTATCCCCATCAAGAAGAGACCCCAGATGCAATATCTAGAAGAAGAAGGACATGCATGTGAAAAAGAAGAGACAACTGAAATGGAATGCAAGCAGGAGAAAGATCTTGAAGAAGAAGGAATTGGAAGCCGATAAGATGATGAATATTTAGATGCCTTTCAGCCGCATATGATTCTCGTCTCCACATCACCTCTAGTAAATCCTGAAGTTGAGGTAAAGACTTTATATTGTCCATCATTATTTTTCTCTAATGAAAACTTTGAGTGTATTCAGAAAGAGGATGATGTTTCTTTTCAATTGGATTCTATAATTATGGAGACTTGTATAAAATCTTTGTATGTGACTTCATTCCATGAAGATAGTTCATATTTTGATACCCAAGAAGACAATGGGAGTATATTATACTCACCTATAGAAATCATGGAAGATTTCAGAAAGGAACCATGTTCAAAGAATGACAGTCCATTGAAGACAGTTATGCATGGAGAAAGTTTTATAGTAGAGGATCATGGTGATCATTCTTTGCTTGAATATTCTATTGAAATGCTTTATCGTGGTGCTTTATCTAAAAATAAATTTTTAAATATCACAAGAGATTATGAGGGTATTGGCTCTTTGAATGTGAATGCTGAAAAAGATCCTATTCTTGAATCTTTCCATTCTGAAGATATTGCAACAGCAGACCTTATAGGTAATGCTGATTTTAATGGAGGTGCATCTAAATCTTTTTCTCCATGTTTTTAAATTTTTAACTTTGAGAATATTGATGGTCATCTCATTTCAAAAGTTCCTATTGGTGAGAAAGTAGACAACTTGCCTCTGAAATTTCAATCTTTCACCTTTGACATTGATCATTTTTCTTTGAAAAGTCTTCTTGATGAAAGGATTCAGAATAACATGCAGCCTAAAAATGAACTTCCTATTCTCATGAAAAATGAAGATTATTCCTCATGCATGAAAACTAGTAATCAACCCATGCAAATATTTGTTCAGTTTGATGACAAAATATGTAATTATGACAAGTTGAAAGTGCACGAAGAAAAGCTTCTTTCTCATGATGAAGATGCTAAAATTAATACTCAGTTTGCAAACTATCCAGTTGAAGCATGGAGAGGAGCATCACTTGATCAAGAAGAAAAAATCATTGATGAGTTCTTGTTATATCTTCAATCGGAAGACCTCTCTCAAACTAGCCCTTTTGATGGTGATTCAATTCTTCATAGAGATGAGGTAAAGATGCCTTTGGATGACAATACTTCCGCTGAATTTCTTGTTGAGACAAAGAAATATGAAGCTAACTTTAAATCTAGCGGTGACTCGGCTAATGTGTTGGAGAATGCAATTCTTAATGAAGAAGATGAAATCATAGACACATTCTTGTTATTACTCAAGCCGAATCATTCCTTTGATGATGTCTCAGGTATTTGTTTAAATCAGATTGAAAATGAAGCATTCATTATTTCTTTTCATCCATCTATGAATAGCTTTACTAATTTGGATTGTGGAAGGAATATTGAAACATGTGATAGCATTTTGGAAAGAGAAAGGGATAGAATTTGTGGCATGCTTGATGGCGGCTAGTTCCTTGAAAGAAATGGAGAAAACATGTATCCATGTGTTGATCCCATGTTGAATGAGGCATCTCTATGTCTACAAGTTGACCAGGACCATGTGCAAGAATTGAATCTTCATGATAGCATTCCTAGGTATTGTGCATCGCCTTTGAGTGACGTTTCTACAGTTTATGTTTTTCAACCTAAAGTAGAATCTACACTTGTGAATGTAAAAAATCAACTCTCAAGTGAAGGAGAATACTATGATGAGTTATGGTTGTTCAGCAAAAAGTGTTGGTTCAGCATGTGTGCATGTTGTCAATTTGAAGTTTGGCTTTGAAAGAGTTGTCAGCAAGCAATGGTTTGGAGTTGTTCCATTGAGGTACAATTTGTTGATTTAGAAAGGCTCCTACTTCTCCTAGCCGGTAAATGGTTTCATATGAATTCTTCTTCCTTTTGGTTCTCATGGCAGGTTCTCTTCCTACCTTTGTATATACTTTGTAAACATCTTTTTTGGTGTGCGTAGTGTAGTTTGGAATAATGTGCAAGCTTCATGCTTGCTGGTAGTTTAGGTGTTTGTTTTGTTTGTTGGTCTTGCCCTGCTCGCCTCCACCCTCTCTCCAAGTAGCTCCTGGTCTTCTTTTCTTGTTGACTCTGTTCACCCAATGGACAAGACACTCATCTTTGGCTAGAGATTGCTAGAGTTCTTTGTTTTTGTACTGAAAAATAGTCCCACAGTTAGAGCCCCCGTTAGTACCTGATATGGACACGATTTTAAAACTTCAAGTGCAGAGTTTTTGAGCCACTTCAAACTAAAGTTTGAAGTAGTTCAAAGTGGTTCAAAATAGTTCAATTTTCTCATGTAGGTTTAATGGTCTATTTTGAGAGGTTCACATGCACGATTCAATGGCTTGGTTTCAGTGATTCAAGGGTTCAAAGTGGTTGAGTTTTCATAACTAGATTCATAGGTTCAAACTTTTAGAATTTAGAAGTCAATTCGAAGGTTTAGGTTGGTTCATATGGGTTTAGAATAACTTCTTTTCAAAATGAAGGTCATATGTTGACATCCTAAGTTCAATAGTATTGAAAACTTTGAGAGTTCAAGTCCCCGATCCACGAAATTGTAAGTGTAAAATGAACACTTCGTTGATGATCAATACTCACTAAATATGAGAAATATACCAATACCTAAAAAAGTGAAATCATGAAGGACTAGTTTTTGAATGGTTTATATAATGAAATACCAAAATTGTACAGAGGAGATTTTAGAGTGACTGTGCAAATGAAAAGAATTAGAATATATAACAATTTTTGGAGTGATAAAATTAGTCTCAGTGCGGGGGGTATAAATCCCAATTTGACCATTGGATCTAGCTAAATTTTAGATATTTCTTGGAAAACCTAGTTCTCAAAATCTTCTCCAAATAATTTTGTCAGATTAATTATGGATCAAAAGTTACAAGTTCTTGAGTGCACCACTGTCGGATCAGTAATAACAGTCATAAATTGTAGATGACAAAAAAATAGTCATATTAGGGGCCATATCTCTCAATCTAACCATTGGATCATGCTGCATTTAAGATATTTTTGGAAAACCTAATTATCTAAATATTTTCCAAATATTTTTATGATATTAATTATGGATCAAAAGTTATGGGTTTCTATTTGCACTTCTATCGGATCAGCAATAACAGTCACAAATGCAGATGATAGGAAAATAAGTCTTGTTGAGGGGGCTATATCTCTTAATCCAACTATTGGATCAAGATAAATTTTGGATATGTTTTAAAAAACCTAATTCTATAAAACCTCTCCAAGTTTTTGTTCTTAATTTTCTATGGATCAAAAATTATAGTTTTTTGAGTGCAACACTATCAGATCAACACTCTATCACTAGCAAATGCCACCTGTCCATGCATATATCATAGAGGTGCTCACAAAGTTCTTAATTAAATATAGCGAAAGGGAAATCTTGAAATTTTTTAAAAGACTTGAAAGATATTTAACATAGAAGGATATTATAAAGATGAAAGGCCATTGAAAATAGTCAAACTTTATCTTATAAAGAAAAACTTTTTAAAAAGTTAAAGGAGAGGTCATGTTATAAAAGATTGGAGTTGATCTAATACCCTAGGAAGATGAAAGGATGGGTTTTATTTCAAAGAATAAGTTACTCAAACTAAAAAGAAACCAACAACAAGAAAGATAAAGAGGCCATCAATAGAGATAGTAGGGGATCCATCTTTTCTCTTGAAAGCTATATACTATGGGCTACAGCAAAGGGAGAAGTTTTTAGAGTTATGTCATTATCTTATGAAGGTTATAGTGGGCAGAGAAAGTTTCCATTTTCCTATTCTAAACTATGTGTTAGAAATAGGAGAATTTTGATTTTTTACAACTTTCTTTAATGGTGATTGTAATTGCAAATGCATGATAAGGTCTTTGCATCTTTTATGCTTTAGGGAAGGGAGACTTGAAAGTTGATTGTATGTCAAACCTTTAAGTTTGAGTGATCCTCTTTCCACTAGTTGTGAACTTTGTGTCACTTTAGTTTTCTCTAAATGTGCTTTTACCATCATTGTTTCTTGTATACATTCTCTATTTTTGCACTTTCTCAAGAAGATGGAAAACGTATTTCTTGATTTCATCCTTTGTAGCATGTCAAGGTGAATGAACTTTGTGTCATTTACTATTTATTTTCTTATATTTTAGTTTTTCTACATCTACTTTGTATTTATAGGTAGATGTTTGAAATCCTTTTGTGATTTTTGGTCAAAAGCATCCACAATCAATTCATTGTATATCTTTCATGGGGAGCTGTACTTGATAAAAATTTAGAGGAGGGTTATCAATCCAATGATAACCTATCCAACTATTTGTGCCGATTAATCCTCCTACTTGGGCATTCAGGGTCATATTTGCACACATTTTCTTGGAGGACAATCTATTCACTAACAAGATCCAATCTGAATATTTAATAGGGTGAATCATCTTTGCATCGAGCATCTTCTATAACTCTACTTTGACTAATAAAGCAACTTTCAGATGCATCTTTTAGAGTTTTTGCTTAACTGGTTTAATGTTTGGATCTATGGCCAAGTGATGTACCACTAACTTAGGATCTAACCTTGGCATGTCTTGATAAGACCATGAAAAGTGACCAATATTTTCTTGAAGTACCTTAATCAGAAGATCTACTTGTTTTGATGCTAAGGATGTTGCAATATAGGTGATTCTTGGTGTCTCCATTAGACTAATGTTAACCAATCAGGTGTCTTCTATTAGGATTGATGAGACTGTAAGCCTATGATATTATGGGGGAAGGATGAAATCTCCATATTCAAGTGCCTCAGAAGGTTTTCACCATTAGATATGTCCTTTATTATTATTTTGATTTTTGAATGATCTGATTGTGCTCTTGAAGAGTTTTCACCAAAGGATACTTTTGCTTTTCTTTTTTGTTTTTTTGTTTTCTTTCTTTTGATCATTTTTGCGACTAGAGATTTCCTCCTACCCAAAGTAACCTTTTGGATCCAACTTATAGACATAAGTTGATTGTGGTGGTGGTTTTTTATGCAGTAGTTCAACGTCGATGAATCTAAGGAGTGCATGTTCTATAGAGAACTTGGTTGGTCCCAATCGATGAGTTTAGTGTAAACGAGGGGTAGGTCAATGAGGTTAATGGATAATTCATAGAGAATAGATACCCCTAGGATAAGTTCATCGAGGAAAATATCACCATAAGATTTCTTTTCAACTTCCTGAGGGATATCTTTGACCTCTATGAGTGTACTTTGGATATTTGAAAAGGCATGAGCATCCTTAGTAGTGCCCCTAATTATGGGAAGTTTGTAGCCTAGACCTTTCTTCTTCACTTCTTTGTAAGCTTCTATAGGTTGTTGGATGCCTGACTCCTTACAGCCTAGGCCACCCCCTTGATAGTCCCACTATTTAGTAGCAAGGTGATGTGAGTGTGGATATATTTTTTTAAATAATCAAGGAACTCTTTTCCTTTGGAGGGTGGATCTTTGTACAGCCATGTATTGATATTCAAGGTTGTTTCCTCTCCATTGAGAATCCCATTAGCAAAAAATATTGTTGATCCAAGTTGCTTGAGTCGAGGAGTTGTATCTTGCTTTGGCCTTTGATAATTTGGACATCTTTGAGTATGTGAATCAAGAGGTAGAGCACCAAGAGCAAAGACATCTAAAAGATTGTATTCACCACAACCTTGGTAATTTATCTCAACTGTGGAAAGAGTTGAAGCTAAAATGGTATTTAGATCATGATAGGTGCTAAAGAAGCTAGCCATAGTGTTGCCAACCTCAATTCTGGGGAAATGGTTGCCATGTGAGGCTTCTACCACATTGCAATAAGCAAAGGGTTTTGGATTAGCGTGGATGGTTATCTTAGCACCATGATGCAAAAATTTAACGCACTAATGATAGGTGGACAGGAAAGCCTTCATAACATGAATCCATGGTTGACCAAGGAGGATGTTGAATAGTAGATTAAGATCAACTACATGGTGGATTGTTTCTTGAGTAGCAGGGCCAAGTCAAATTCGTAGCAAGATGGTACCTTCGGTGGTATGCTCCAAGTTTTCATAAGATTTGATAGTAATGACTTATTTATGATATTTTCCTTAGTGTATCTTGCTTGTTTGATGAACTTTAGGGTAGAAAGGTTTAAGGCCAACCTATTATCTATCATGACCCTTTTGATAGCAAAGTCAAAAACTATGATGGTTGTGCAGAGTGGAACGATATGATCTAGCTCAATAGTTGGAATGTCAGAAGTTGTAAAGGACAAGGCACATGATGCAGAGAGGTGACCCACCAAGTTTTGAAACTCAGTGGCATTGATATAAGTGGGAACATGAGACTCATGAAGGGTACTATCAAGGATCTTCTTGTAAAGTGGACTAGTGCATAAAAGATCCAAAATAGAAATTTGGGTTGGCATGTTTCCAAGTTGTTCCAAGATATTATACTATGGTCTTGATGGGGGTGGTCCTAATGGGATAGGTGTAGATGGTCCGACTATGTTGAGTCGGGCTCTTCTTGTGGTGATTGTACATTAGTTATCTAGGCCTTTAATATTTATCACATTTATAGAAGGTTTTGTCTGAGTTATGTAACTAATAAAATTACCATAGTCTAAGTACGTCGATGTGTAATTCTATGATTTATGATTATTGTCTCCTTGTTTGTTCTACACACTATTCGGTTTTTTGATAGCATTGGGAGTGGTATTATTTATCGATGTTTTTCCTGTGTTCTTGGCATGTGGGAGTAATGCATTTTGGTATATCAGTAACCCTACATTTGGGATTCTTGTGCCCCCCCTATGATCTCTTTTTGGTTGATGAGATCTTGTACAGAGTCTTTGAATTGCATACATTTTAGGGTGGGATGCCCTTTGACATAGTGGAATTTGCAAAACTTGTTTTCTTTATACCAGGACACCCTTGATTAGTTAAGTTCCAATGGTTGTGTTTAAGGATGTCAGATAAGATTTTCCTCAGCTGATTTTTCACAGACATCAAGTGGCTCCCCCAAAGGGGTGTATACCCAAGACTATCTTTAGACATGTGGCCTTGGCCCGGTAGCAATAGTAATGGCATTGGCTTGATTTTGAGTTGCTTGTGTATTGTGTTGATTGTTCTATGGTAGAGGTCATTAGGAGGATTGTTGGTATGCATTTTGTTGATAGGTGGGTTTTCATTGCTAAGGATTTTGTTGATAAGTAGTATTTGGTGTGCTAGATGTTGTTCCAACTACATGAATGTGTTGGGTGTCTACGGTGCCGTCAGTAACTATGTTTTTTTAAATTCCAATATAGAGGTTTTATTATGGTACTGCCCCCATTCTTGACTATTCTCTTTGTAAATCTTAATGATACCATCTTTGATAAGTCCTTTCTCAAGGCCCATGCCCTTTTCTTTGATATTTTTGTATGTTTGGAGGCAATTCATTATCATGGGATGAGAACGATTGGGATGAGCATCGTCGATAAACATTTTAACACGGTGATGTTCTGGGATGGTGCGAGAGATTTGGGTGGTGAAGGTTTTCCATCTTTGCAGGTAATTGGCAAGGCTTTCCCTAGCTTTATGTTTGGTATGAACTAGATCAACAATAGATAGCTCAGTCTCAACCAAGTGGGCATACTAGGCCACAAAGGCTTCTAAAAGTTTAGCAAAGGTTTTAATGGTGTTGTAGGGTATCTAATACAACCATTCCAGAGTAAGACCTCCTATTATTTTAGGGAAAAGGTGCAAGAGAAATTCATAACTATAAGCCACTTCTTGATAGTGCATGTAAAATTCTATGACATGTGTGACCGAATCTCCTTTTCCCTTAAATTTATCAAATTTAGGGAACTCAAAATCTTTGGAAAAGGGTGTCATTTTCATTGCTCTATCAAATGGATATGGGTAGACAATTTCAAATTTGAAAGTCTTAGTTTTGGTTCCATCTTTGAGTGCTTTGAGGGAATTGTTCATCACTTCCCATTCAGAGTTGATAAGTGGTATGACTGGTGCCCCCAATCTTGGTGCCCACGATGTGGGGTATGCATTGGATGTTGCAGGTTGATATGGAAAACCTTGGCTTGCATATTGTGATGTTTGGTATATAGATTAGGCAACTGTTAGGATGGGATGTATGGGTTGTTGGAATGGTAGTTGGGTGTACTGTTGCACCTGCTGGGTAGACTGTTGGTACTAGAGTTGTAGCTGGGGTGGATAGGTATAGGATTAGTGTCCAGATGAATAACTCTACATAGGTTCCTAGATGTATTGTTGTTGTGATTATTATGGTTGAAAAGGTAGTAGTGGAGGAAATGGAGGAGCTATGCGCTAAGGTTGCACACCCTACCCAATATATGTTGGTTGTACGCCTGCTTGAGAAGATAACAAGATGTTAACCGGTGCTAATTAATTGTAGAGAATGGTACCTATGGCTAGTTGTTGTAATTGTAGGATTTTCTAGCTACTTCTTAGGGGTGGCATAGTAAAGTAGTTGGTGATGGGTGGTAACAAATATATTGGTGGTGGGAGAGATTGATGTGTTTGGAACATGGGCATTGATGAAGTACTAAAGGGGAAACTTGTGGTAGGCCCTTGCGATTGGCCAAAACTCCAAGGATGAAGGGAAAATGAAGTGGCAATACTTTGGCTAGTAGTAAATGGGTTGACAATGATGTTGGGTGGGATGGAAGATGGAATGTTCGACCTTGTAGTATAGTGAGATGTGGATTGGATGTTATGCTCGGCAAGATTGGTTGTGGTGCTAGTGGATGGATATGATGTTGGAAAAGGAGGAAGGGAAGATGTAGTACTACTAGATGGGAAAGGAATATATTTTGAAATTGGGATAAAGGTGGTGGAAATATTTGTATATGTAGATGGGATAGTGGTAGTTGGTTGGGTTGTGGTGTGGATTAATGGTTGAGTTATGATGGGTTGAATAGTTTGTGGGATAGGAGCACCGAGTTGGGTTGATGGTATATTTGGATCTATAGGCTTTGTTTGTGTTGATTGATATCCTCCACTTGGTAAAAAGAGAGGGTTATGTGGTTCAGATGGCCCTTTAGGTGGTGCTTTCCATCCAAAAAAATGATGTATAGGATCTGATATGTCAACGGGTGGTGGTCTCCCAAAATCAAAGACACCAACATTATCTAATAAAAAATTTTCCATGATGGTTTCCCTATCTCAATCTATGATGGAGTTAAGAATGTTATGTGACCAAGTTGGTTCATAAAGGCCTTTATAGCTAGTGCAAGACCCAAATCTTCCAAATTTGGTGTTGGTGGATCATGTGTTGTTGAGGATACTACTAGATAAGGTTGTGCACTAATTGAACTACTGCTAAGACTAGGATCCATGTCCTTCTTTCATTTGTTCTTACTGAGACATGTGGTAGGTGGCATGAAATGATAGTATTCCTAAGAATGAATTGTAAGATGGTAGGACAATGAATGCAAGGATAACTAGGGGTGGTTTTTGCAAAAATGCTTTAAAGGATGTAATAACTATGATGTAAGGCTATTCTAGGATGCACAAAGGTGTATGATGGATATGAAAGAAAGATTCTATGTCTAATAATATGATATCTATGAAGCCTAAGGATGAGTGATGTAATGCCAAAGTAACAGAGAGGATGTTTGTCCCTATGGGTAAGCTCAAGATTTGGTGATGATGTCAACTCTAAGGTAGATTGGTGATCTTCAGAAAGACAAATGATGATCAAGTGTGGAGCCCAACCTTTCACTCAAGGTGATGAGGGACACATGTGACAAAGATATATTACCCTAAAAAACATTTAGTTTAAGGGATAATTGAGATAGTGTGATGGATGTAGGATGTAGGGCATACAATTCTCAATGAAGTCGCATCAAGTGCTTAAGTATGATGGAGAGGATGTAGGAATTTGATCTTTGATATTTGATTTGGATGGGATTGGATTTCTAAAGTACAATTTAAAGATGATGGATCTAGAAAATGCCTAAGTAGGATAAGGACCAATATGAAGAACTAAATCTATGATAGACACCCAATCTATGATATGGAAAGTGCAAGAAAGTGTGTAAGGAAGAAGGAGACCTTAGTCAAAGTGTGTATAACTAGTGTAGTCAATGAGGCTATGGTTGACTCTATGTCTTAAGTTTAAGTTTTGAACTTTATAGTCTCACTCAATTTGTAAAGCAATTTCAACACCTTCCTTCTTTATTTGATCTAGTTTGGCAAGTCATGGATTAGGTGTATGTTTTTTGCGTTCTACTTCTATCTCTCTATAAACTGTTGTTTGTGGAAGCTTGACCTTTTTGAACTTGGTTTTGGGTTGGTCTGTTATAAGGTACTCTTAATAGGTTTATCACAAATTTTGGTTAAGGTAGTGACTACACTAAGTATACCTTTCACTTTAGGTTGGACAACATGGATCTTTTGGATAGAAAAAATGGGTCTAAGTAAGCAAGAAATGGTGTTTTACCAAAGGATTTAGTTTGATGGTAAGGAATGAAATAGAACAAACTAGAATTAGGGTTGTTGTGAATAGACTTGCTAACAACTATTTTAAGGATAGTAAAAATAAGTTTCTTTTATTTTGAAGGAAATAGTGAATTTTATCAAAGGATAGTGTAACAACTTTTGTTTTGGAAGAAGTGAAGTAAAACCCACTAGATGTAAAGTTGTTATGAATAGACTTGCTAACAACTATTTTGAGATCAATAGGATAAGACTCTTTTTAATAACCAAATATGCTGATTTGTGAACAAACAATCTCTTAGAGAACAAAGCAACTTTAAGAGAGATAGACATGTGATCTCTTTAGCAAAAGGATTTGATAGTAACCATAAATTTGTATTTTCTACAAATTCTTTTTAGGAGGTCACTTGCACAAATAAGATAATTCAAGCACACTTTTTTATCCCTAAGGTCAATTTGGTTTCAATGTATTACTCATTAGGCCTACGAAGAGGAGCCCATCTTGATGTTTTCTAGATCTAGTGTGATATTTCCCTCTAATCAAAGAGGTGAGTCAATACAAGAGTTGAATAACAAACTTATGCATCAATGATCCTTCAAGGTATGAAAAATAGAAGCTCCCCCTCTATGGGGACAATGACTCTTGGAGATGAAACTCAAGTAACCTTATGCCTCTACTAGGGAAAACACATATGTCAGGTAACTTTAGAGAAGCCTAATATTCTCTTGCACCATGAGTAATACACCAAGGATAAAAGGGTATCTACTAAGTTGGTTCATAATTAGGACTGTGGAGTCAGCCACTCAGTTGTTACATATGTGATCCACTTAAGAATCTATTTTGGACATGCTAAAATCATGGGAAAGTTTTTCCACCTTAGGCTACCCCCAAAAAAACACTGTCTGAACATGCCTGATGTAGCAAGAAGGTTTACCCTTCCTCTCATTTATATTGGTGTAGAGGTTTCAAGTAGTAATTACATCAATACCAACCAGATTATTTACCAGTTTGAGCTTCTATCCAAAGGGGACACACTTCCTAGAGGATGATGAACTCATTAGAAGCACTCATAGGTTGTTGCAAATGATCTTGCTAACAACTTTCGGTACATGTGTCACATATTTAAATGGTCTTAGTTTTGCATGAAATAGAGAAGGCAAAGATGTGCTAAAAGACACAATCTCAAGATACACAAAGCACTTGGTTCATTCTATTTGGAAGCCTTAAATGTGTTCTTTCTATGGATTATTTGAAGACACTGATGATTAACATAGAAGGTTCATTGAAAGTATTGATAAAGATGGCAATAAGAACAATTTTGCTTTAAGGCATTCGAGATTGTGTGAATTTTATTTAAGCCCCAAAATGTAAAGTGTTCTAACCATATAGTTCATTGACACTTAAAATGAAAAGTTTATCACATTCATTCATTTTAATACTTGGCATTTAGGAGTTTTTTTTAACTACTTAATCATGCATTCCATGAAAAGCATGTTAATTTATTCTTAAGGCATTCAAGATTTGATTTTTTTTATTACTTAGCCATTTATTCTAAAAAATGTTTTAATTTTGTTTTTAAGGCATTCAAGATTTGATTTTTGCAACTAGATTTAAATAAGCCCGCAAAAATAATGAAAGGTGAAAATCCCAAAAAAATGCTTTCGAGTTATCCTCCTATAAAAATCAAAAACATAAATTGGTTAATAAAACTAGTGAACTCGTAGGAGTCAACCTACAATCTTGTAGCGTAGGAATGCAGTCAAACAATGTGGGATTATGGGATAGAAACTGGTGAAAAACAAAGAAAAAG
Source organism: Cupressus sempervirens (assembly GCA_028749045.1). Taxonomy (NCBI): domain Eukaryota; kingdom Viridiplantae; phylum Streptophyta; class Pinopsida; order Cupressales; family Cupressaceae; genus Cupressus; species Cupressus sempervirens. The sequence goes on along the minus strand of CM053791.1, from coordinate 730,070,257 downwards.
TGGGCCATAGGAAGCATACTTACAATGTGAACTCTTGATAGTTTCCACTGACAAGTTTATTGGTGGGTTTGAAAGAAAAAGTTTAGAAATTGACTTTCTAGGTTGGTTGTTTTCGGTTGAGCGATCTCGCAGGTTTTGCTAGTGAATCCGCTAGCAATAACAAGTGTTCCCATGGGTAGATTGAGGAGAGGGAATGAAGGGGAAGGTTTTAGTGGCCATGTGGTAGATAGGAGTTGTGATAAATGTGATCCTGCATTTGCAAGTTCACAATTCTATCGCTTTCTTCCCACAAACCCGTAGTTGTGGGTTCACGAATATTACAAACTCATATGTCAATACGGGTTTACTTGGTACTTGAATGTTGTGATGCTTGGTCATAACTAACATTCATGTTGTTACTCGGCTTCTATACAGTTGACATATTTTGTTCACTCAATAATAATTGACTTTCTACTTGCTTAGTCTCAACTATGTTACTCGACTTATATGCTTGCTTAGTCTCAACTAGGGTGCTTGGCAACCTTTGACTTGCTTGACATGTGATGACAAGTAAAAAAAGTCCTTTGTAGCTTAGTCTTCTCTAGATGGGTTTCTCATAGTGATGACTATCCAATGCTACCTTGGAAATGACTAAGTGTTAGACACTAATAGGTAACTTAAGCTTAGAGATCAACAATCTCCTCCTTTGACATTAGTGGCATAAACATTTTTTCATGGCTTAGCTTTCCATGTAAAAATAACACTTTCCCTTATATTTTATGAAATCTAGTATGTAAGAACATTAATAACTAGTCTAACATTCACAAGACTAAATAACTAGAAATATATATGATTAGACAAAGGGGACACTATGGAAGAAGATAAACCAAGAATGGTAAGCTCCCCAAGTGTAATCTTGATACTTTGATTTTTGCAATGATGAGGGATGTGTGCTCATATGCATTCAAGCTTCAAGTGGTTGGTTTGTGATCAATCATGGAGATGGGTGAAGGATTCATCAATGGAAGTGTGGATGAATTTTGTCATGGTAAGGATGTAATAGCTATGATGTGGTGGTTAATGGGGCATTATAAGTTTGCATTAAAGGTCGATGATTTGTGAGAGGGAAAGAGTCCTATTTATAGGCTAAGGGGTAGTGAGATGGAGGATTAGGATGTGATGATCAAGGTTTGATGAAGAAGTGTCAGGATGCAAGGAGAGAGGAACACATGGATTGTGCTTCTTCAAAGCTCTAGCCTTGTGCTAAGTGTCACAAGGGGATTGGATGGTCAAAGGGAGTTATGAGGGAGGAGGAATGTGGAAGAAAAATTTAAGAGGCATTTAAGGGCATTTAAGGCATGTAAGAGTCATTAATGCTCTTGAATAAGAATGTAAGAGGGTGAGGGAAGACTTTTGACTTTGGTTTGGGTTAGAAAGTCTTAACCCTTGTTTAAAATCATGCACATGTTTAGTATGAGGATTAGAATTAGTTTAGGGGGGGATAAGGAGGTAAGTGGATTAACATTAATGGGTTGGGTTAGTTAGTTGGCTAAGTGAGGTTAGTATGGGTGAATGGGTTGGCTTAGGGTAGTAATAAGGTTTTAGGATTGATTTAGGGTTTTGGATTGATTTATTAAATCTTTTATTTAATAAATAGGGATGTGGGATTAAATTAAATAGATTTGTAATTTTTATTTTATTTAATAGAGAAATAAGGATTTAATTGATAATTTGACTATGGGTTGTCATATGATTTTATCAATTAGACTATAGTTAATTAAATTAATTAATTACCTAGGGGATGGCAATTAATTAATTAAATATAAAATATTTAATCAATAATGTCCTAGAAGATGACTAAATAGGATTACTTAGCAATGTAATCAGATTTAGGTGTATACATTTTTCCCCTGGAACATTAATAACTAGTCTAACATTCTCAAAACTAAATAATTAGCAATACTTATGATTAGACAAAGGGAACACTATGGAGGAAGGAAAACCCAGAATGGTAAGCTCCCTGAGTGTAACCTTGATACTTCAATTTGTCCATCGATGAGGGATGTTTACTCATATGTGTTCAAGCTTCGAGTGGTGGGTTTTTGATCAAGCATGGAGATGGGTGAAGGATTTAACAATGGAGGTGTGGATGAATTTTGTCATTGTAAGGATGTAATAGCTATGCTTTTTTGGTTAATGGGGCATTGTAAGTTTGGAATAACAGTTGATGATTTGTGAGAGGGGAAGGGTCCAATTTATAGGCTGAGAGGTAGTGAGATGGAGGATTAGGATGTGAGGATTGAGGTTTGATGAAGAAGGGCTAGGATGCAAGGAGAGGGGAGTGCATGGATTGTGCTTCTTCAAAGCTCTAGCCTTGTGACAAGTGTCACAAGGGTATTGGATGGTCAAAGTGGAGGTTCGAAGGGAGCTATGAGGGAGGAGCAGTGTGGAGGAGAAATGTAAGAGGCATTTAAGGGAATTTAATGCATGTAAGAGCCATTAATGCTCTTGGATAGGAATGTAAGAGGGTGAGGGAAGACTTTTAACTTTGATTTTATTACAAAGTCTTAAACCTTGTTTAAACTTGTGCACATGTTGAGGAGGGAGATTAGGGTTAGTTTAGGAGGGGATTAGGAGGTAAGTGGTTTAACATTAGTGGGTTGGGCTAGTTAGTTGGCTAAGTGAGGTTAGTATGGGTGAATGGATTGGCTTAGGGTAGTAATAGGGTTTTAGGATTGGTTTAAGGTTTTGGGATTGATTTATTAAATATTTTATTTAATAAATGGGGATGTGGGATTAAAATTAAATAGATTTGTGCTTTTATTTAATTTAATAGAGGAATAGGGATTTAATTGATCATTTGACTATGGGTTGTCATTTGATTTTATCAATTAGACTATAGTTAATTTAATTAATTAATTAACTAGGGGATGATGATTAATTAATTAAATATAAATTATTTAATCAATACTATCCTAGAAGATGACTAGATAAGATTTCTTAGCAATGTAATCAAATTTAGGTGTCTACACCCCTGAGACTGTAACTCAATCTTCAAAAAAAAACTTAATCTTTGTTATATAGGATATACGTGTTTGTAATCTCTAATGTTGTTCCATATGATAATGTTGTCTTTGATTTCTATCACCTTCTATATTTCTTCTTTCTCTTATGTGTCATGTAGATATTGCCCCTTGTTATTTTTAGATATTTCCCCTTGTTTTTGTCACTTATGACTTGGGGTTTGTTGGGGTTATCTTGTACTTATCAAAAAATGCTTGATGAGTAGCCAAAATTTCTTCATGTCCTTTATTTGGTGTGTCTCTTGCAGATTCCATGACTTGAAAATGTATCTCTAGCTCAACAAAAAGATCAATTAAGCTCTCAACATTTGAAAGATGTGTGTCTTTCTTCAATAGACTTTGAGACATAGATAATTCATTTTTAATGATCTCCAAATGTGGTAGTAGCATTAACTGAATAGAAATCAATTTGTTGTTTATGCCAGTGCCTCTAGCCAGTAACTTGGCTAACCTCTATTGACCAAATGTCAAATTATTATATGAAGATGAGCTTGAACTTGCATTCTTGCCCACTAAATGTGAACATGCCTTCATATTTGCCTAAATCACATCAATTGATCATTGATTCTCCAATGTGAAGAACCCAACATCACAAAGCTTCATATATAAAGAATGATTAAGCTTTAAGATTTCTCCAACTATTTGATTAGATTAGAAAGCTCTACTTGCTTATTTGCATGTTCCCTAGAGAATTTCTCCAAAACTTTGTGCTCCAACTTCTTCTCAGACTATTGCATCAATTTATCATTGTTTTCAATATCATCTATTTGAACTTTGTCAATTATGTATACTAACAGATCTAAAATTGGATATTGACTATTAACATCAATAATTCCAAATGCATCAACAAAAATGTCTTTAATGTTATGTAGTACCTATTTCTTTTGGTGCTCTCTTCTTAGTTGTTCTTCCTTTTCCTTACAACTCAACAAAGTTCAAAACTCTTGCATTTGTTCCAATGTCAAATTATTTAACTCATAAATGGGTAAAGTTATTACCTCATCTAGACTTATTAACTCTTCTGTCATCTCATCTAGTTGTGCCACTATCTGAGATGGAGGGGTTGTATCATTGCGGTAGTAATATCTACAATTGTTTACCGTATTCAATCAACCTAGATACATGTTTTTTTCTCTTTTTGAGTGGACATAACCTATTGTTCTAGCATAATAGTTAGTGTCTCAACTGACTTGGCACTCGACATTTGTATAAGATCTTATGTAGCCTCTTGGTCCTTTGGTTTCTCACCTTTGTCTGTCATTTCTTTTTCCTTTTCTTCTTCAACCTTATCAATTGTATGGCCCATTGAGATACAAGTGAGTTGTGGAAACACAATTATAGCCTTGTCTTGCTTCTGAGCACTTGTATCAACAATAACTAATGTAACATGAAAACTATTAGTTTTGGCACTTTCAATCCTTGGATAATCCTTGATTTGTAGTAATATTGGATTGGTGCTTGGTAGAGATGTATCTGATTCACCATCTTTGAGATCTTCTTCAATCAACATATTCTGATCTCGTGGGGATGAATCAAGAATGTCCTCAATTATGATAACATCTTGTTGTTCACACCCTTCTACCAATTATCTGATTTCCTCTACAAGTTTTTTAACATCCACTGCATCATCCTCTTCTTCCTTAACTTCTCCACCTTTTCTTCTCCTTCATCATCTTCTTTATTAGCTGCTAGAATAAGAAACTCAAATGTTTCCTTCCATATATTTATGCTCTCTTGCTCAACTTCATGAGATTTATTCATCAAAATTTTATAAGCCCTCTCCTTAGGCATAAATTTCTTCACAAAATCTTTTAGGGTGATAGACATATGTGTCTTCCCTAAGTCTGGCATTGTTTGTGCCAATATGGTCTCCCTGATCTATCTTTCAGTGGATAATGCCCACTTCCACTTAGCATCAACTTTATTATACAAGTTTTTAGGAATGCCCTAACCTAACTCTATAGGTGTAGATTTGAATTGTATCATCATAGCTATCATAGATTTTTCAAGCTTCTCTTGACCTTTTTTATTTAAAGAATCAAAATTAATTGTTTTCAATGTTTCTATACTTGCTGACACTTTCATCATCACATATACCTGGTCAGTAGTCCTTGCAAGTGGTCTCAACTTAATTTGAAGTCTATTCAGATTGTCAGACTCAGTTTCTTCATCATCTTCTTCCTCCTATGTTACAACCAATTTTCTTTTCGGCCTCTTAGGTAGGTTATGCTTTGGTAAATTGGTTGATTTCCTCATTGCTAGACTTTATTTTGGTTTTGCAGCTAGGGGTTGCACTGTCTTTGATCTTGTTAGTATTCTACTTTTCATCTCTTGGTGTGTCACAAGCTTCACAACTTTCTTGAGATCTTATTTAACCTTAGGATCCATAATTATTATTTTCTTGTGCTTTGTTGCCTTGGGCTCAACAACAACTAGCTCTTTGCCTTTTGATTCTTTGGCTTTGGTTTCTTGTTTAGATCCTTCCCCTTCATCATATTTTCCCTCAAGATATTTTATTATCTTCATTCTTGTCTTATCTATCTTTGGCTCACTTGACTCTGTATTCATTTGATCCTTTATTGTGACATATGTGCTGAATGGATCAACATTCATATCAATATCCTCTAATAAAAGTGCAATCATTGTTGTTGTGACTTCATCAACATTTACCTCATAAGGCATCTGCCTTAACCATGCAACTCTATGTAGTACAACCTAGGCATAAATAAAATATGTGTCTACCATAAAACATATATCATTAAAATACTTATCTGCAATAGATTTAGAAATCCTCATTCGGTTTCTCATTTTATTCTTGAATTCCTCAAAATAATTTTTCGTAATTTCCTCAAAATTTTCTCCTAGTTGACTTATCAAGTCATTTATTTGCTTCATAGCTGGCCTACTCTTGTCCCATGCTACTATGTTGATGGTAGGAAATGAATTTTGTATATAGAAAAATATACAAACTAATAGAGAGCCAAACTCATATGATGTATTGTTTGTTTTTCTTATAGCTCCAAGGTTCTCTATTAATTTTTGTAGTTGCAACTCGACAAGATCATAACTATGATTATTTTTAACAATTTTGTAACCTAGGACCACTGCAATGCATGGCACACTATTCATTTGACTCAACTAATAAAACTTATGTGCAATCACTCATACTACAAATTTGACAATAGGTTCATCAATCTCGTTAGTTGATATACCCCAACCATTCCATTTAGCTTTTGTTGATTTATCAACTGCATTTCTTCTTGTGCATCTCATTGTCTTCGGTTTATCTAGGGTAGGGTATCTTGTTACTTAATGTATGATGGCCTTATTTATCTTAATTAGCCTTCCTTCTAATCACACCTCCATATCATGAATATGACTCAACATAGTCTTTATCCATTCCTCTTTGAAGACTTTCAGAAAACCTAGGGCAGGTAAGCCCTTTCTTGGAAACAATCTTATACTCACCCTTTAATACTCCATTTTCCCACAACTTCTTATATGCTACTGTCACCTCAAAATATTTGACTTCTTTGACTTTTCTCATATAACAAGTTTGTACATCCTAAATTGTTAAAACCTTTGGTGGAATTGATGATAGAGTGCCAATTTTTTCTTCTGTAACTTCATAAGTTGAATTATCCCTAAAATTGGGTGGGGGAAATTGATCGTTCCTTACAATATGTGCATTTATCTCCTTTAACATTTCAGTTCATAGTTGCAGATGATACCATTTCAAACTAGGGTTTTGAGACAAAATTTTCTTGGCAACCTTAGAAAATAACTAGCTCAGTACTAAAAGTTTTACTTACTGAATTCTATCAAATTACCAATGCCATACTATGATTCACTTGCTTTGGCTGTATATTTGCCTTGATCAACTTCAAATCACCTATGCACTTGAATTTGCATGGTAAAGTAAAAAGAATGCCCAAATTTGATATATACCTTCAATTTTTCCAATTAGGTCTGTAATAAAATGCATGTGTACTCTAGTAGGTGCACAATAATTGTCTTGGCCTTTTGTGCCTCATTTCAAATACTCGATCATTATAACCTTTCTTAGTTAATACCAATTTTCTCAGCCAATACATCAGCTTGGTCAATGTAAGTTCTAAGTCTATATTGCAATGCTCAGTCAATACAGACTATATTATTGATGCTCGATATTTGATAGTAAAGCATATTTCATTGCCCAATACTTTTCTCAGATTTATCCTAATGCATCTTGATTCATGTTGATGTAGACTTTTAATCATTTATTTTTTAGGAAATGATGTATGATATTACATTAAGTATATAATCCCTTACATACTTTCTTTTTCTTAGTTAGATGAGGTGTGATCACTCGATCCATTGGACTGGGTGATCTTAGCTTTGCTTTCTCCACTGCTTCCAACTTCCACTATCTCTTTCCATGTTTTCTTCATCTCATCTTTCCTTTTCCCTTTATTATTTTCACTATTTGGTACTAGTTCTCAGGTCTTGTAGTTCTTACTAACATGTCCAACCTTAAGACAATTGAAACAAACTAGGTTTCCATTCAACCATTTCTTGTAGTTACCTCTAAAATGTGTTTTAATGCAATTCTCTAGAATGTGCCCATACTCTCCATAATAATGAAAATTATACCATGTGTTGTAATCCCAATTATAAGAGTTACCTTAATTAGGTACATGTTTTTTCTTTTCAAATGTCTAGTTAGATTTTTCCTTAGATTTGCATTCATAAGCTCTATGTCCATATTTTTGACAATTATAACCATAATGGTGACAAGTAGATTTTCCTTTGGATTTATCATTTCTTTGCTCTCTATTCTTTGATGACACTCCTTCCTCAGTAGATGGAGAGTGCTTCTCATGTCTTAGTCTAGAAGTATCACTGTATGACCTTGGTGATCTCACCAGTTCTTCAAAGTATCTAATAGCTTCACTTGGATGACCTTGGTGATCTCACCAGTTCTTCAAAGTATCTGATAGCTTCACTTGGTTTTTTCATTCTTTCCAATAATTCTTTCTGAGATCTTAACTCATTTCTTAGTTGGTCACTTTGTAATCTCAGATTGTGATCTCCACATCCTTTCTGTTTGACTCCTGATTTGTAATTAACAACTGGTTCATCATGTCCAATTGATTTTTTGTGAGTTTCTACACCTCAAATGATCTTTCTTTAAGTCTAGTAGCCATTTGTCTTTTATCTTCTTCAGTTATGATTTTTATCTTCTTCTACTTTCTTCTTTTGTTCAGTCACTTCACATAATCTTACTAATTGAATTTCTTGTTCTCTCTTGAGTTCTTTGACTTTTTTGTTCAGAATGTTGTTATTCTCTAGTAGATTTGCTATTGCTATGCTGTTGTCATTAGTATTCCCATTGTTAAGAAAAACTTGTGTATCGACTTCCTTGTATAGTGTATCATTTTGTCGAATGGGCATTTCTTTCCTTTTCTTTAAGGATTTCCTTAACTCTTCTTTCGTTCCTTCAAGTTGTTGCAATATGATTTGGATTTCAATCATCTGGTTCTCATTGATTTTTCCCACCTTCTATACCTCCATATTCAAGATCTGATCCTCTCAAGTTGTTAGACTTTTTCAAGAGAACTAAGCTCTGATAATAATTGTTGGAAATCTTAATGGGAAACAAGATACTAGGAGGGGGGGTGAGTCAAGATCTACAATACTCTTTACTGATAAAACAATTCACACCTAATCCATCTCATATCTTAGATCTTATACCATATAAACATAAACAAGTAATGCTTAAATAAAATTTATCTAAGCATGTCATCCATGAAAATCATCAACACAACACAATGATTTTGGTTACCCAGAAAAACTTCACGTTTAAGGTAAAATTGGGGTGGGGATGAAACCCAAAAATCTTCATTATTGTAACAACAAAGCTAACTTGTTAGGGTTACAATTTTTATCATACCAAATGATCTACCTTGTGAGGAGTTTTCTTTGTTAAAAGTATTTAAGACTGTTAGGTCTTACCCTATTAAAGGATTTTACACTTATAGTAAAGTAAGGACTTTATTAGGAGATCTAAAATAGGTATGTTAGTACCACTCTATTAAGATATTTTCCCTAACTCAATCTATTAAAATTTGATTTAGTTTTCTCTAAAAGCTTATTACAGATCTCCTCTCTTCAAAATCTCAATCCAGTCTCTTTATCTGATATCTCTATTCTATCCTTCACTACTCTGGATGCACTATCTGAACTCCTTTTAGACCTAGCCTTCCTTCACTTTGCCTCCATTCACTCATACACACTCACCATATATTGATCCTAGGGTAGGAACCCTTCTTAAATAGATAATCATAGAAGTTCTAGATTAGGATCAATGATCCATATTTCATCATTTTTCCATTTTCCCTTCTTATTTTTTGATTGGTTAATCTGCTTGTCTAGGGATTAATGTCATCTAGAAAAATATGTAATATCCCCTATAATTATCTCTATGATATTTAAATGTCATGTATAAGTCAACTAAAATGATTTATGTAAGTGTTTGTGCAATTACAAACTCATATGCCAATATTGGTTTACTCGGCACTTGAATGTTTTGACACTCGGTCATAACTAACATTCATGTTGTCACTTGGCACTTTAATGTTCTGATGCTCAGTCATAACTAACATTCATGATGTCACTCAACTTCTATACACTTGACCAATTTTGTTCACTTGGTAATAACTAACTTTCTACTTGCTTGGTCTCAACTATGTTACTCGGCTTATATGCTTGTTTAGTCTTAACTGGGGTGCTCGAAAACCTTTGACTTACTTGGCATGTGATGACAAGTAAACAAGTCTTTTTTAGCTCAACCTTCTCTAGATGGCTCAGTCGCAATGACGACCATCCAATGTTGCCTTGGAAATGACTGTGTGTTATACACTAATAGGCAACTTAGGCTTAGAGATCAACAATGGAGACAACATCAATGATATGAAGTGTAAAAAATCAAAGTTTTCATAATTTTATGTATGATAGTTTGATATTTAGTTATATTGGGTTGGTAAGTGCAAGAAGTTGGGTCTTACTTTTGGCCAAGAAGTGGAAGTGTTTTTTTCATTTTTAATTTTTTTTTTCAATTGATATCAAAATTTGAGGCATTTAGAGATTGAATTAAAAAAACTTTGGAATAAAAAATTGTAGTGCTCAGTATCTACTTTTTGAATACGAAATTTATTTGTACACTCATATCATAGGTTTTTCTTTTGGTATAGATTTTTAAAAAAACCACTTTTTCAAAATGCTTATTTCAGGACCATACCACACTTGTGTATAGACACCATGATCTGACACAAATAAATCAATTTTTATAAATCCTTTTAAAGGAAGGTATCTAACACACCAAAGATTGACAAAAATATTTTTCCTTAATTTTTTTATTGAACACTATTATTATTAATAATTTTTAATTGGCTATAAAGGTCAATTTTAAAACCTTTCGTGTACGGACACCATAATTTGATCAAAATTTCTCTTTTTTCCAATTTTTTTTTCAAAAGAATTGTATGAAGATTGATGACATATAAATTAATTTAATAAAAACCATAAAATAAAAAAGTTATCAAATTTTTAGTGAACCTCATTATTTTACATTTAGGTACCACATTTGATTAAAAATAATGAAAAAAAAGTAAATAAAATCATAACACTATAAAATTTATATTTATGAAATCAAGACAATGAGAACTCTAATGGGTTTTTGTTTCGTGAAATTTTTTGATCGAAAAGACCCTCTAAAAATTATGGCAAGGCACGAATTTGTCAGTTCAATGGCTTAGCCAAATCTTGAGAGGTCAAGGCATAGGCTTGGTCTCACCAAGCCTATCCCGAACCGAAATACGAGGTGGGAGAAAAAAATCCTGTCCCATGTTGTAAGAAATGGGTGCCTATTATTTGAAATTCAAAAAATGGGTGCCCATTTTGAAAAAGAAAAATTGACATTTAAAACACATTTTAAATCCCAAAAAAAAAATTATTTCTTTTTAAACAAAATGGTCACCCATTTAAAAAAAGTAAAAATCGAGAACCCAATTTTTGAAAAATAGGCACCTAATTTTTGAAAAATGAGTACCAATTTAAAAGAAAAAAAACAAAAATAGGTACCCAATTTTTGAAAAATGGGTACCCATTTTTTATTTTTGAAAAATGGGTGCCCATTTTTTGAAATTTGGATTGGGCATCTGAGCCTAATATGGGTGCGCGTTTCTAAAAGAGTATGATCTCAATCTGCAGACTTCCATAGTTTTGAGACCCAACTTATTGCTTCTACCTAGGTAATTTAGGGCTTTCACCTAATTTTGTAACTATACAAGAGTTGTTATATTATTGTTTTGGGTTTTCATATATCATAGTTTATTTTGTTATAAATTATTATGGGAAGCTTTAATTTCACAATTAGAGATATCATGGCATGAAATGATGTATGAAGCTTTAAGATAACAATGTAAAAACCTAAATTATTACTATATAAATGATGAACACTATTTACTATTGTATACTTATCTTGGATTTGGATTGTTCTATTATTTAGGATTCCCTAAAAGCTATTTCATATTCCTTAAGCATATGGATAAATCTAAAATTTAAGTCAATCATTAATTATGGATTTCCTACATTACATTTGAATAAGATGTCACCTCTTTCTTATATTGATTTGATAATTAAAAATGAAGGGATACTCAGGATTCATGGTTGCTAACATTGGTTGTCATTTTTTGGATTAATTCTTGAATAAGTAGCCTTAAGAATTATAGGCTCGTAAAATTCTAAATTACATATATAGCTATAATATATCATAAAGACAACCCATATAATTATAAGATATTAAAGGAGCATAAGAGTCTAATAGCTAGTAAGAATTTACAAAGTAGAGTGTTTAAATATAGTTAGCACTCAAACATGATATGTGGATGTTGAAATACTTAGAATGATCATATTCTTCTTGGTTAAATATAGATGGAGAATTAGATGGTACCCTGATAAATTTTTTGAATCTAACAAGAAGTGCTTTATTTTCTACCCATGTTGAACCATTGCAAGATTATTTTTTATTTAACTATGAGGTTGACATAAAGTGAGGTGACTTCTAAAGGATAGGCATTGTATTCAAAAATCCCTTATGAATGTTATAGGATTAATGGTGACATATTGTGAACTAAATTTTGTGAAGGGTCCAAATCTTCATAAATTTCTAGTCAATTTTATATTAAAATGTCAAGGATATTTAAGCGAGTATAGTTAAGGATCAAATTATATAAAAATCTTTCCTTTTTATACATTATATGGGAGTTATAAAATATATCCTTCTTGTGACTGAGAATAAGCAGGGGCAAATGGATTTTTAGTTAGAACTTGTGATAACTTTTGGACAATCTTTATAATAGTCATTCATATTATGTTAATATATTGTACATAAATAAATAAAAATATATATACACAAGTGTATTTATATATATGTATACATAGTTCATATGAGTAAATTTTATTCATATATATAGTTTTAGACTTTGTGTATAATATATATTTGTATATGATGTATGCATGCATATGACATCCTTATTGTATGTATGTATGTATGTATGTATGTATGTATGTATGTTCCCTAGCTTGTCATGCAATATAATTGTTCACTCTACATTTGATATTACAAGTCACACAATTAGGGATCACTTAATTGGTTAAATAATCCTTACAATGACCTTGTACCTCGAACATGTTGGGTATAACTAAGAATCTATCAAATGTCTACTAATGAATGTTGTCCTTATAAACACATGATCTACTATTTACAATTCAAATACTGTCATTGTTTAAAATTAGGTTTACAATCTTTCATAATATATTGAATGTGATGCTCATTACATTATAGTAATAATATTATAGAGGATGAAAATTAGACACTGGGAATTAGTAGGAAGAGTAATAATTAGGAGGAGTAATAATTGGTGTGATGATAAGAATATGATTAGCAATAATTTCTTTGATATCATGAACTACTTGAAAACCTTTTCTTAATATTATCTTTATAATGTAATCAATACCCATTTGGAAAATGTTACACATCAATTTTAATATTTCACCTTGGATACTAATAATTGTGTCAAAGGAGTATTGGTTGGTGCTTTTTGTAATGTACAAGCACACTATTTTTCATTCCTCAAGCTAATACTGGGAGGGAGGAAAATTTGTAGAGAGATTTATACAATGAGCGTAATTTGATTAGGGGAGTTGATGTTAGAATTGGGTAAGTGCACAAAGGTGGGGGGCCAAAAATGGCTTATAAGATGACACTTTTTTACTAAAATCACAAAATTCTAACCTTCGACAAGAAATTGAAAAGAGTCAAGAGTCAAAATTTCTAGAAGCCACAAGGAAAAGAGTTTTATTCCTATGATAAGAATTGGACTAGTAGTCATTTCTTTAATATCATGGACTAGTTACAAGCCTTTTCTTAATCATGTCTCTATAATGTAATCAAAACACATTAGGGAAATATTACACATCTTATTTTACTATTTCACTTTGGCTACTAACAATTGTATCAAACAAGTATTGGTTTGTGCTTGTTGCAATGTGTAGGCACACTGCTTTGCCGTCCTCAAGCTAATGCTAGAAAGGAGGAAATTTCATAGAGATATTTGTAAAATGAGTATAATTTTATTAGGGGAGCTAATGTTAGAATTGGGTAAGTGCACAAAAATGGGAGACCAAAAAGGGGGTATAAGATGCCACCTTTTTTTTTTTTTCCTTAAATCACTAAATTTTGACCTTCAATGAGGAATGGAAGATACTTAGAATCAAAAAAATTAGATGTCATAAGAAAAAGTGTTGTAGTCCTCCAAATCTAGTTTCTAAACTAGTATTTTTTAAAATGGTGGAGTTAAAGATCTGAAAAAGGGGGAGCACAAAAAGTGATTCTTTTTTTGTGAAAAAATAACATAGTATCTAGTGTGCTCCTCCTAGAATGTTGATTTTTTTAAAATAAAAATTTAATCTCTCAGGTGAGGAGTCAACTAACACGATGCAGTTTATCTCATAAATTTTCTTAATGTTTAATGTATATTTGAATTTTTATGAATTTTGCAATTGGATACATCCAGAAAATGTAAAAAATTTGTGCCCCCTTAGAAATTATTGAAAAGTAATTGTAAATCTTTTTAAAAAAGTGTTTAGAATGGAGTCTAGCTTCTAAAAAACTAATTTCTTGCAAAATTTGTTGAACGAGGCAAAATCTAAGCCCAAAATACTACATGTTGGTTTTCGACAAAAAATGAACATATATTTAAAACAAATTAGAGATTTAAGGATTTTTTTGTGTTCTTGTTGGAAAACACATCTTAAGACTTGTTTGAATCCTCTAATCCTTCGGGTTAAATCTCTAACGACAGTCCAAGCCTTAGGCTAGGTGGATTTCAATGCATTTAAAACTACATATGCACAATAGTATGTGCATGTCATATAAATGGAAATGTTATTTTGAGTTTGTATTTAGTGCAACCTCAAAATAAAATGTATTACATTGGGCACACAAGTTATAACATGTGCATCCTATCTAATACGTTGCAAAAAGGCATAAAGGGGAGGGAGAGAGAAATATTTAAAAGGTGGGGTGGTAGAAACAGACACCTTAAGATCCACTAAGGCACCTTAGGACCTATTTTGACCTTTTAGAACAACTTAGGACACCTTACCACACATTAATATATTAAATAGATGTAGTTGCAATCCCATGCTCATCAAGGATATACCTTACACCATGGACTACTATTTCATACAATTCCTTAATAGTCTAATTCTTAATAGATTTCATAACTTGATTCACCATGTAATTATTATAAGGGTTTGAGTCAATGAGCTAATAGATTATAAGGTCTCTACCTCAACCCTCCTTCACAACAAAAGGGAAAGTAACATCTATAGACTTTAGTCTAACGAGAATCCCAATGTGATCTAGGTGGTCCTAGGATCCGTTAGGTCCTATCACAACCCATTAGGACCCATTCTAACCCTTTACAACACCATCAGATCCCTTACCATACATTAGTATATTGAGTAGATATAGTTGCAATCCCATGTTCGTCAAGAACATACCTTGTATCATAGAGTACTATATCATACAATTCCTTAATAGTTTCATTCTTAAGAAAATTAATAACTAGATTATCTATGTAGTTAATATAACTTGGTTTGAGTCAATGAGCTAATAGATTCTAAGGTCTCCACCTCAACACCCTCCTTTAACAAAAGGGATAGTGATATAAGTATACTCTAGTCTAACTAGAAGCCTAGTGTTATGTAGGTAGTCATAAGACCCCTTAGGTCCTATTACAACTCATTAGGACACATTTAAGCCATTCTAACCCTTTATAACACCATCAAATCCCTTACCACACCTTAGTGTATTGAGTAGATATAATTGTAATCCCATGTTCATCATGAACATACCTTGCGCCATAGAGTACTATATCATATGATTCCTTAATAGTTTCATTCTTAACATAATTAATAACTAGATTATCTATGTAGTTAATATAACTTGGTTTGAGTCAATGAGCTAATAGATTCTAAGGTCTCCACCTCAACACCCTCCTTTACAAAAAAAAAGGATAGTGACATAAGTAGACTCTAGTCTAACTAGAAGCCTAGTGTTATGTAGGTGGTCCCAGGACCCCTTAGGTCCTATTACAACTCATTAGGAAACATTTTGAGCCATTCTAACCCTTTAAAACACCATCGGATCCCTTACCACACCTTGGTGTATTGAGTAGATATACTTGTAATCCCATGTTCATCAAGAACATACCTTGCGCCAGAGAGTACTATATTATACAATTCGTTAATAGTTTCATTCTTAACAAAATTAATAACTAGATTATCTATATAGTTAATATAACTTGGTTTAAGTCAATGAGCTAATAGATTCTAATGTCACCACCTCAACAACCTCCTTTACAAAAAATGGATAGTGAAATGTGTAGATTCTAGTCTAAGTAGAGGCCTAGTGTGATGTAGGTGGTCCTAGGACCCCTTAGGTCTTATTGCAACATGTTAGGACATGTTAGGTAACCTTAGGATCCTTTTTAACCTTTCAAAACAACTTAGGATACCTTGCCACACATTAGTATATTGAATAGATGTAGTTGCAAACCCATTTTCATCAAGAATATAACTTGTGCCATGGAGTACTACAATTCCTTAATAGTTTCATTCTTATCATAATTCATAACTAGATTCTCCATGTAGTCATACATAAGGGTTTGAGTTTAAAAGCTAATATATTATAAGGTCTCCACCTCAATTCCATCCTTCATAACATAAGGGATAGTCACATGTGCAAGTTCTAGTCTAACTAGATGCCTAGTATGATGTAGGTGGTCCTAGGACCACTTAGGTCCTATTGAAAACCATTATTAAACATTATAAGACATTAGAACCCATTCAAACCCTTTATAACACCTTACCATACATTAATATATTGAATAGAGTAACTAAAATTCCATGTTCATCAATACTATACCTTTTGTCATGGAGTATTATATCATGCAATTACTTAATAGTTTCATTTTAACAAAATTCATAACTAGATTTTCTATCTAGCTTGTACAAGGGTTTGAATCAACAAGCTAATAGATTTTAAGATCTCCACCTCAACACACTCCTTCACAATATAAGGAATAGTGATAGGTGCAAACTTTGGTTCAACTAGAAGCCTAGTGTGATGTAGGTGATCCTAGGATTGCTTAGGTCCTATTTCAACCTGTTAGGACACATTGGGACACATTTTAACCCTTCAGAGCAACTTAGGACCCCTTACCACCCAATACTATATTGAATAGATGTAGGTGTAATCTCATGTTCATCAAGAATATACATGATACCTAGTGTGATGTATAAGGGTTCAAGTCAATGATTAATACGGATTCTAAGGTCTCCACGTGAAAACAATCCTCTAGAGTACAAGGGATAGTGACATGTATAGACTCTAGTATAGCTCTTAATTGAATTCACTAAGGTAGTTTCAAATGATCTATTGCTAGAACATCCAAATCTCATTGTAGGTTAATGTGAGCTGTTGAAGGTTGGGTTCATCCTGGGATTTGACACAAGTTTATCTATGTAAACTTGTCTTTGTTCTTCCCTATTTGAAGAGAAATGGAAATCGTAGGGAGTATAAAGTTATTACATATCCAATGATGTATCTCCTTCACTAGGTAGCTTGAAATTGATATTTGTGTCCTTGCAAGTAAGGTAAATTTTATAATACAATAAGAAAGACTAGCTTGAAATACAAATATGTCTCTTGCAAGTAAGGTAATTTTAATATTGCAATTAGCAAGACTACCTCAAAAAACCCCCCTCTCACCCTCTCTACGTAGTTTCATTAGACACAAATAAAATGACAATATTTACTTGTCTCCATATAGTCATTGTCTTCTCAAATAGTAAATTTGTGTTCCAAATCCATAGACCCAAATGCAGACAAAACACTAATTTAAGAACTTTACATGAGCAAGACCAAAAGTTTTCATTGTGTGGTTCTTTCCTACCTATGCTCTCCTAAATCAAGATTGTAATTTTTTTACAAGTTAATTAAATTTATTGACTACGATCCACTATCTATAAAAAATAAAGAAAAAATATTTAATACTTTTTTATCAGTAAAAGGCAAATGTTCATATTTTATTAATATCAAAATATGTACAAAACCCCGTTCAAGTGCAGGCACCGAGAAAAAAAAAATGGGGTTAAGAAAACCCTTGATATTGTTTGGGACCAAAGTCCTATATACTTATAGATGCCCTTTAGGGGCTTCAAAGAGGGAATTCCCTCATAACATAGAAAAGAGGATAAACCCTTATAATTACAAGCTGATTGTAGAAAAAGGGCACACAAGCTCAACTTTGCTTCAATACACAAGGAGGATGCCATAACAATATTAAGTGAAAATGGAGAAAGCAAAGACATAAGATAGGAGCCAAATACTCTCTAGAGATGAACCTGCAAGATAGAGGAGAGACGACCTGCAATGGGAGTCAAAGTAACAATATGAAACCAAGCAATAGTGATAGAAACCCAAATGAAACATCCTACAAAACTTTGAAGTAAGGAGAAACCAGACCACAATAGGACCCAAAAAGGGGGTTAAAGAGCATGATCCCATTTAAGCTCATAAACAACCCATGACTGAAGCCATGGTTTTGCCGAGATTGACCCAGAAAACCAAACTGTAGCTGATGACAACAATAAGATTAAACAATCCCATCATTCCATAATTGAAAGAATTGATGAATGCTCTTTCACAAAGGTTTATTACAAACTAGTTAAATAATTCCAGAGAGAAACCAAAATTTGCCTTGAAGTGCCAGTGAGACGACAGGTTGCAAAAACTAGTTAGTGGACACAAAAAACCTTAAAGCAGAGAGTATACTAAAAATATTAAGATAATGTAGCATTTCTATTGTAAATGTTAAAATAAAATTTGAGGTTTATCGAAAGTTTCTCATATCAGCTGTAGATTTTTAACAAAACAAAAAGTAAGCTAGTAGCCAACTTGTTTGTCGTTAGTTTTATATATATGTACAAATAAGTATATTTAAGGAAGCCCCTAATTTAAAACATTATTCAACCCTCAAAGCATCCCAAAGATCTTCCACAGTTACTTTAGGGTTTTATCATGTAAGATATCCTCCTCCTCCTCACCCATAACAATTTAATACTTATTATAATATCTTAATACAATAATAATTTAATGTTAATTTTTTTTTTTTTGATAGGTAAGCCTTGATTACTTATTATTCATTTATTATTATTGTGAAGATTAATTATTATTATGTGTTAATAGCTAGTAGATTCAAACCCAAGTCCTCCCTAATGAGAAGATAAGAGGCTCGCAATTCACCGATGCATTTAGACTCTTGCCTTATTAATTATAATATTATAATATATTAATAATTCAAGATTATAACTAATATAATACAATTTAGAAATTAAAATTAAAAATACTAAATTAATAAAAAACTAATCAAATCTTACATAAAAAAGCTAATCATAAAAATATTATTCTTAAAATATTTGATTATATATATATAGCACTAATTTATTATCAATTCAAATTTTAAACATTTCAGTATAATAAAGGAATATTAATTTTACAAAATAAAATAGTAGTAAAGCTTTTGTTTTCATAGGAGAAAACAACAATTCTCATGTGTAAATTGGCTATTTCTGACCACGTGGCCTTGACCTATGCTTTGGCTATATAACTTGTGTCAATATACATTCCCACAAGAATTCAAAAAATCAAACAAAGATCATGCAATGTCTATTGTGAGGGTGGGCAATTTGGCTTTAAATTTACGCGATCAAACTTGACCCGTTGCATGAAGTCTGCACGGAGATTAATCAATTAAACTCCACGACTCACGTTGAAAATGTAGCTGAGGCATAAGGCATAAGGCATATATAGAATATTCTTTCATCCATTTCATGCATGAACTCAACCCACCCATTGCGTCATACACAATTCCCATCATGCCTAACCTGACGCCTCAGTTTTACCAAATCAGGAGTCAAAGTTGTAAAGTCATAATTGAAACTTTGTTGGATTAATTTTGTGGGATAGATCATTAAGAAAATTTCCTATATACATTTATCTTAATTGTGCCAATGTGTTAAATATGAGCTATGATTTTAAATAAAAATAATTAAATTTAAGCTAATAGAGCAATAGTAAAGAAATAAATGGTATGAAGAATAGTAATGTATAATAAATATAGAATAAGATTCACCATTGTATAAATTAGGTATAAGTGTCTTGTTTTTTGATGGTAAGATTTGTTCAAACAATTGAACTCACAAAACAAACAAATAATAAATTTAAGCAAGTGGTTCTTATTAGTGGTGTTCAAAAACCAAGCCAAATATTAAGGATGAAGTGTTCTAACAATGTTAGTAGATGGGATGTCTCAACTTTCTTACAAGATTTAGGAGACTTTTGAACTTTAAAGTTTGACGTTTTTTAAAACTTGTAACTTATAGTTAATTCATAATTAATTCTATTGATAAGTGATTCAATTATACCATTTTTTGAGTCAACTTATGTACTGTGTTTAATGAGTACCCATCTCTCATATCAATGAATGATGACTCCTTGCATTTAATTGATGCTTGTACATAGATGAAATATTAAGCCTTCCCCAAAGTTCATCCATTGAACTTCACCTTTTTTTCCATTCTTTTAATTTATAATTAATCTATTTTTATTCATTTTAATCACTACTCCAACTCAAAATTAATTTTAACTTTTATCTAATCTTCCACACTAATTTTTATCAACCCTATTTCAATTTTGTTTTTCATTATTTATCATTTCTCAAACACAAACTCAAGTTTATCTTCTACTTTATAAATATTATAATTTACTTTGAAAAAAACCCCAAAAAAATTTAAACAAAGTCACTCTTATAAAATCTCTTTGACTCTTATTAAAAAACAACAAGAAGCTATTACTTCTTTCTTTCATGACAACTAAAAAAATTGCTTTTAGGAGGACATGTGAAGTTTCTGAATTTTAAATAAATTATACCAGAGTAACGGTAAAGTAAATTATAGTTTCCTTGAAAATCCAAATTTTTTTTTGGAAGAGAGCCCAATCCTATCCGCTCGTTTCATGCCAAGTTACACTAGAAAGAAAACGCACAAATCTTCTCCGAAGGTTGCCATCATTGAGAAAAAGTTTATTTCAAATTGCCGGTAAAAGATCATGAATTTTGCTATGCTTTTGAATTTGTAATGATTTGCTTGAAATCAATCCTGTAGATTACGAAGTTCTTTTTCAAGAAATCCAAATTTCCGCAAGATCTGGTCTTCCAGTAACTTAACTGGTCGAGAGTTCCCGTATTTTTCCAGAAATAAATCTGGATCTGATTCGAGGTTTGCTTCTAAATTTGGTAAGCCATACTTTCTTTATGCTTGTTACGCAGATGAATTATCATTCCACATTGAATGAATGAACGAATGGCTGAACTTGTCACGTTAACAGTTCTCCTAGGTGTCATGTGAGGATTATTTGTGGTGGGTATAATTCATAGGTTGTTTACGAATCTGGGTACATTCTCGGTTATGTCGTTGCTCATTTTGGATATGTGAGAATCGATCCTGTGACCAAATCGTTATGGAACAGTGCACATCATATGCAACTATATTTGCTGTAATTATAATTAGTATGGCACGTAGTACTTGTTTCTGGTCTTTTTGGTATTGGTGGGTGGGTGTATAAGCATTGACCCTTTAACCTCATGCTGGAAAGTTATTGAATGAAATAATCAATTAGGTGCAGAGAAGATTTGCTAAAATTATACAACACTAGGCAATTTATTGTACGGTGTACGTTTTTGGTTTTGGTAGACCGAGGGTGTCTGAGAATTGAACCTGTGACCTTTTTCTTCGTAGATTGTTACATAACAGTGTTTACTTTGTGCTTTGATATTTGCCTTAATGATAACTCGCTGGGCTATTTATTACATTGAGTACATTGTTTCTGCTTGGTCAGTGAGTGTACTAGAATAGATCCGGGGACTCCACGTTGATAAATAATTAGGAAAGTGGCCAAATATCTGTAAGACGGTTTGTTGTAATTATGTTTTGATTAGGCGGTTTATGCTACGGAATAACTTCTGTAAATATAAATCTTTTTAGCTTGGAGAATCTTGTGAGGTTATGGGCGACCTTCAACACAGGATAGCGCAAGCTTAAACTGCATTTCAAAGATTTATAAACACGAGTGGTAGTTGAACGTCTTTAGTCATCGTTGCACAAGAAACTCAACAATAGGCTGTCGTATTACAATCAGGAGATTCGAATCTGGGGGATGTTCTGACAAATGCCCTGTCACGATTAGACCACAGCACGGGCAAAATGTTGTATGTGTGGCCAAACATGTGCAAGGGTACCGGTAGAATTATAAGTCATCCTGTGATTCATGGCAACGGACACTCTTGGCGCTGTTCAGTCATTTTGTATAGATATGTGTAAGAGAATTGAAACTGTAACCTGCTGTGGGCACATTTTGTCAAAATTTGCCAACCACTTGCAAGAACGTTTCATAATGTTCAATAGTGATGGCAATATGCATTTTCTATAACCGAGTCATGTCAATTTGAATTGGTAGAGGTACGCAAATTGAGACTATGACTATCTGTTGGCAGATTTTCATGTAATCTGGAGAAATAACTACAAGGGAATTACTGTAGACAGATGTTATCAGTGAATTCGGGGAAATTGGTAATTTTTGGCATTCTTACATGCAGAAAATTCTTTGGAAGCAGATGGCTTCTAAAAATATAGTTCATTATTTGATTTGACAATGGGTATATTTTCGGCGTAAGTATTGGTCAGTCTGAATTAGTAGCGGTGTGGGAGTTACCTATGGGACTGCCTTTTGGAAAATTGTTATGTGAATTGGTCTTCCATTTTTTGGCAAATGGATTGATGGAGTTAATTAGATGATTTACGGCAGTGGATGCACTTTTGGCTTTGGAGTTCGTTTTGAATTATCAGATTTGTAGGAATCAACCTTGTGATCACCTATTGGTAAGATTGTTAGATGCAGCAATTTATCTGCCAGAAGGTGACTCTTTCAAATATAGTTCATTATTTTAGTTGGCAATTGGTACGTTTTTGGCATCCATGTTGGTTATTTGCAAATGTAGATGTGCGAGAATTACCCATGTGACTAACTTTCGAAGTTAATTAGATAGTTATGGCAGTGGATGCACTTCTGGCTTTGGTGTTCATTTTGAATTATCAGAGTTGTAGGAATCAACCTTGTGACCACTTATTGCCTATTGGTAAGAGCAAATTTAGACAATAATGCTCATTTTTCCTGGTCCAATCAATCCCTGAAGAAAAATCCGTATCAAATCAATGCCCAAAGAAAACTCCTAATTCAATCTTCCCAATCCAATTGATCCCCAATGAAATGCCTGCAATTGGATATTTATTCTCTTTATTTCTGCTTGGCAAATCCTGGATGAGATTATGGGTGCCTTCAATATGGTATTTGATAAGCTTGGATCATATAATTAACGATTTGAAAATATGAAGCTGTATCGAGTGTGTTACAATTGTTGCACCATAATCTCACCAAATGTCTGCTAGGGTGATGGGCCGATTTGGGATGAGGCAGATTTGAACTGGAGTCTTATGATTGACCCTCATTACCATACCACAGAGTATCCCAAATGGATACATAATTTGCCAATTATCTGAAAGGGACAGCTGCAAAACTAAATATAATACTTCAGGTTATCTATTGCATTGAGTACTATCTTTGGCACTAATTTGGTCATTGTGGAACAGTGGTTGTATGAGAACTAAAAAATTGTGGTCTCTTAACAGAAATTTGTTATTTAATGTGACCTCAAATCGCAAGGACATTCATTGGATTAGATTTAATTAGGAGATTTGTTGAATATAGTATTTTCATTGGCGTCAAGGTGAATGTTTTGTTGACTATAGTAGGTCAGAGTACTTGAGAACAATGGAGGACAGAATCTAGCAATGACTGGATGGCTCTCTTGCAGAATGTTGATGTTATCATTATGTACTAGTGTCAGTTGTTCTTGAATGTCTAGTGCATTTGTAGAGTCTTGGAAGTGTTTTGCATTGAGTTACTGAGGATTGTTGTTCAAACACTGTATGTGTACTGAGACACTGTCATAATTATTGCTATCATATTCTGCTCCAAGAGAGTATTTTGGCTTGGAGTTTGGCAGTTAAATTAGGTTACACTTGGAGACATATATTCTCAGGTTTAATAGGTTTTGCTCCAACATACATAAAGTTTGAGATGACAGGTCACAGAATGTTCACAGTTCTAGTTCATTGACTGTGGATATGGTTCTAACTTCTATTAGATGCATCAGAGAAGGGTAACATGCAGTAGCTGGAGGAAGCGTGTGAAGGTTGCTTTCTTATTAATATTGCATCATTTGTAGGATGCAAATATCATTTATTAGGTTTGATAAAGTTATTTTATTATCCTATTATATTAGTGGTATGAATGTTGAGTTGTTAAAACAACTCAATATAATAAATAAGTTTCTCGAGTTTCCTGTTGTAGGAGATTAATCTCCTACATATTTCTGATGTATTTGATTTTAAAATATGAAGCATGATATTGTTTATGTAAAACTCATGCACACTTCTATTTGGCTCTTTCCGAGTTTCTGTCATGGTATTAGAGCAGGTTAGTCTCAGGTAAATGTGTTTGAGAGAAGGTTGTAGTTTTTTTTTGTCATGTCCCCAAATTTTAATGTAATAATTAAATTAAATTAATTGGTCCCAGAATTTAAATAATATAATAAAAGGACCTTAGTTAGTTACTTTAATTAATTAATATGGGGCCCAAGCTAATAATATGCGTATTTGTGGTTTCGATTGATTTAGTAAATCTCGGACCCATTTTTATTTAATTGTTTCCGTAGGTGTGGTTGTCAGCTAGCTTTGTAAACCCTCCGAAAGTTCTTCTAAAGGGTATTTAAGCATGACATGTAGGTAGTAGTTAGTATGCAATTTTGGATTATTTCTTTGTACTATGAATTCTTGTTGGAATTCAATATTGTTCATGATTTCGGAAATGAAAGATCTTCCCTACTTGGCTATTCCGGTTTTGGTGGGATTCAACCCTCACCCTATTTCGTCACTATATTACTTGCTCGGATCTAGCAAATCCGCACACCATCTTGTTTGCAAATATAAGTACTATTCGGGGATTAATTGCATATATTCACGATCTGTCTCTCTCGTGTATTAAGTTGTTTGTGTTCAATATATCATATGCAATTCACTATGTATTGACGTCACCGAATTTCATCACATATCTTTCGTCATTTGCGAACTCCCTCAGGCGTGCGAATCATATATTTCCACCTGCTACACTCACTGTACAACAACTATCTGCCATACGATCACCATTCTAGCACTGAAACCACACGGCTACATCCTCTGCATCCACCATACACCTCCAATCCTCATCGTACAACTCTTCTTTCCCTCACCACACGACCTTCTCTTTCCCCTCACCACATGACCCCTCAACCCATAACCGTACGACCACTTTGTTATAACCGTACATGCCTTCCAACATAACCATACGGTCTTTCTGCTATAATCGTATGGGCCTTTAGGCATAACCGTACAATGTCTTTGCTACAACTATACGATCCTCTCAGACACAATCGTACGACCTCTCAGACTACTTGACAGAGACAGGATTAGGCATATGGAGGAATCATGTCTTCAACTCCACCCTGAGGTTGTGTACCATGAATAATTGAGATCGTGTAGCACTGATAATTGAGGTCGTGTAGCATGGGTAACCGAGGCCGTGTAGCAGGGGCAACTGAGGCTGTGTAACACGAACAACTCCACCTTGAGGCCGTGTACCACAGACAACTCCACCTTGAGGTTGTGTAGCACGGACAACTGAGGCCATGTAGCACAGGTAACTGAGGCCGAGTAGCACGGAGAACTGAGGCCATGTAGCACAAGCAATTGAGGTCGTGTAGCACGGACAACTCCACCTTGAGGCCGTGTAGCATGGACAACTCCACCTTGATGCCGTGTAGCATGGACATCTCCACCCTAAGGACGTGTAGCACGAACAATCGCGTTCAGGCCGAGTTCACCTTTAGACCATTACAGTGGTCTTCACGCCAAGGTCACCTTTGGAACATTACATTTTCAGGGTGGAGGTATCTTTGTTGCTGCTTGTTTGCAAGTCGTGCCATTTCTAACAACTCTTTATGGATGATCTCAAACTCGTTGAATCGGATGATTGCTACATATCTGATTGAAATTGGGATATCCATATCTCTACCGTTATCACAACCATACAAAAAGTTGTATGGCTGAAATTTGTGTTGTATTTACAGGGCTGAGAAAGGGAACCAAATGATGTGCTGGTATCTAGAGGGTGCAATACAAATCGAAGTGTTTCTTGTTGTTTCGGCAAGTCCTCCCTTTTGCATCTGTGGTGTCTAACTTGGTGCAAGGTTTGGAGAGAATTTTTGCATTGAAGTGCTCCTCTCTTAACCAATGTATTGCCATTTTGTTGAGAGATGATCTTGCACACATCATTAGAGAAGTTGAGTTAGCTGGAGTTTAGTTGGAGCAGTTGAATTCATATTGATGCGATGAAAGATCGATAGTTGCGAAGGTGGGGGAACAAACTCACTTACAATTATTTGATGAGGAAAACCAATTTTCTCAATTACTTCCACATGTAATAGCTTCTATGAATTTGTCTTCTAAAGATAAAATATCGGGTTTTTCTAGAGTGTGTTGCTGCCATGGGGGTTTTGAAAGGAGAAGTAAGCGATGAGGTTGATGGTTTAGACAGTCCACAAGGCCAAGCAAAAGGTACCAAAACAATTCCATTTGTCATAGATCTCTAGTGATATGTGGAGTTGTAGCAGTTAGATATGTGTGTTTAAGTCTTTGATTCTGGAATTAGGATTTAGTTGTGAGATTTTTGCATCTCCTACCACTTATTCATTTACCATCATAAAAAAAAGGGTTCTAATGCTATATCATCTTCTTAGATATGTCCGTTTAAGTTGTCAATTCTGAAATTAGGATTTAGTTGTGAGATTTTTGCATCTCCTACCACTTATTCATTTGCCATCATAAAAAAATAGTTTCTGATGCTATGTCATCCTTTTCTACAAGCAAGTTGGTTAATTTGATCAACGCACAAAAGTTCGTTTGAGTAAGAAGGTTTTTCAACCATAAAGCTATGTTTTGAGCAAGCTGAATATTTTCTTGCCATTTTTTATTATCTCTTATTTAAATAACTCTTGCGTAGATTTGTAGATTAAATGTCAAATGATAAGTTATAGACTTAAGTTTAGTAGATTCATTTATTGTTTAGTAAATATTTTTATCTCAAAATGTATTATTGGTTCATAAGGAGATATTTTGTCCGTATGGTCTAGAATTACAAGTCGTATTGCTTTTAATAGAATAGGGCATTCTTTCATGAGTTGTAAATTGTCATGTCGTGTCAAAATGCAAAATTGTAAAAAAAATTGATCTCATTTGTAATTGGAGTGCATGATTAGTGGCACTTGACACTCGTTATAAGAAGTTTACATCAAGGGGGTTATGGTGAATGCGTTGAAGGAGTTCATTTATGATTTTCTAAAGTCATATATGGATGATTAGATGATTTATGGATTTTTTAAGAACCACCTTCAATCTCTTCAAACTATGTTGAAGCATGCAAATATCTCTCAATATCAAGAAATCTTTGTGATACCATTTGGTACACTCCTAGAAATTTGCTAAGTAGCAAACTAACTAGAGGATGGATACACAACAGGATGGAGGACATTCAACAACCTCTCGTTAATCACTAGTGGTGGAGATGTGAAATTGCATTAGTCACAAAACTATTTGTGCCAAGACGACTAAAGCCAATAGATTTTTAGGTAGTAGCGATAATTGTCGCATATCATTTGTGATCAGAGTGGAAATGATCTATAATGGTGGCTACATACCTTAGTTGCCGATTTGTGATACGAATCCGATTCGGGCACGTGAATCGGATCCGTGGATTCGAGATTTTTTTTTCCCCAATTATGATTCGTGGAGGATTCGTGCATGTGTATGTATATATATATATATATAGGCATTATATACACTAAAAAATAAGAGAAACATACATAATTCTAAAACTAAATCATTTCATAGTATGAATCTATGATTCTATGATGCATCTATGAATCTAGTATACTTGATCAATGACATTGATAATTAATCTATTTTCATGATTATAAAGAAAATCAACACATTCACATTGAATTACTAAAAGTGAAAGTTTGTAACATTCAAAATATAGATCATTAAACTTAAAGTTTGTAACATGATTTACTCATAAAAGAGTCAAGAGTCAAGACTAAAGTTTTTGATTTAATCATCAAATGGATTTTCAAGAAAATCCGCATCAGAGGGGTACTGATGAGCTGCAAGTGCTGCATCTATATCAGTAGAGGAACCCAAATCACTAGTAGTAGAGGGGATTGTTAACTCATAATCCTCCTCCTCATCATCCACATCAATCAAAGTGGATCTAGCAAGATCCCGGATGATCATATCTAAATCAGGAGTCTCGGGTGCTACATCCCAAAGCTTTTCGGGCCCCTTCTTGTACTTAGGATCCTTCTGTGACAACAAGCGCAAATTGTTGTGAATGAACACAAGGTCTTCTGATTTTTTTGGAGCCAACTAGTTGCGTTTGACTGAGTGGATAAAGTAGTAAGTACTCCAATTCTGCTCAGCTGCAGAAGAGCTGGCAACTAAAGAGAAATTAAAAATTATCAATACAACAATCAAGATAAATAAATTAAATAATAAATTCAAGGAATTGAGAGTGTTAACCTTAAGCTTAATTTTATAAACTTACTTGGGATAGGACTTTTATGGCAAGAGGTTGGACGTACATGAAGGCTTGCCCATGAAGGTACCACCATTTGATGGCACCCATCCTGCTTCGGTCTGCTATGGAAATAGGGTGGAAATCCTCACTTGAGTTGAAGGCAGCAAATTCACTCCTCACAATTGCCCCAATCTTTGGATCTTGGAATATCTTAGCTAGTGCCGTCTTATACCCATTTGCAACCTCTGCATCTCTAAATGGTGGCACTCTACCTGGAAGGCAAAGTACATCTGCACTATAGTACTTGGGGATAACAAAAGACAATATCAATAGCGCAAACATTGGATAAAATAAGCACAAGCATTTGATAAGAACTACAGTACCTCGGGGATAGAGCATATGCAAGGAGGTGCAAAGGTGTGGTCATCTTGTTCCATCGATGATGAACAATTTTTTCCACCTTCTTGTAAAGGGTGCCCTTAGGATCATTCTCCCTCCTCTGTATGACCTAGTATATGAAATATGAATAATAGTTATAATTAGTGAATATGTCAATTTAAACTTTAGAATCTATATATCTCTCAAATAAAAAATTGTTGTAAAAGAGCTTAAAACTTACCATTTTAATTTTTTCCAGCATACTATCCATGGAATCATAAATATCCCCAAGGCATGGCTCATCACTGTCTGCGAAGTGAAGCATTGCCATTATTGGATTGGTGATTTCCAACACATAACTCACAAGACCCCACCAATCCTCATCTATTATCATTCTTCTCACATTTAAGGCCCTTGCTATATTGGAATTCTTCCAAACGCCCCATTGGGGGCTAATGACCATATGTTTCAATGCTTCTTTTACCTTCACAATTCGTCTCAAGACAATTGTGTGAGAGGCAAAGCGGGTTTCAGCAACCTAAGAACATGTTAAACTCAAGTTAGTAATACATTTAAAAATTAAAACATGTTAATGTAAACAACAACAAAAATTATGGAATCCACTAATATTCAATTATATATTAAATATACAAATTTACCTTCAATAATTCCAAGTCCGAGAAACTCCTAAAAATTGCTTGTGACATGTGGTGATTTGTCACAAACATTTGAATCTCTTCAGCTTCCTCATATATCCTTTTCACCCAATCTATTTCGGTGCCAATTGCTTTCATCACTAAATTGAGAGAGTGGACGGTGTGTGGTGTCCAAAAGATATGATCATATCTAGACTCTACAATTATCCCTGCAGCCATGCAAACTTTTGCATTGTTCGTGACCACTTGGACAACATTATCAGGACCCATTGACTCTATGGCATCAATGAGAATGCATGAAATAAATTTTGCATCTTTCACTTGCCCTTCACAATCAACCGCCTTCAAGAACATTGCCCCCTTAGGGCATACAACAATAACATTGATCAATGGACGGTTTCTACAATCTTTCCACCCATGCGAAATGATAGACACACCCGATTGAATCCAAAAATCTCTTATTGGTTGAAGTTGAGCCTCTACATATTTCCTCTCATCATGTAATATGGTAGTGCACAACTTCTCATAACTAGGTGGTTTGTAACCATGGGGTGCATCATTTATTGCTTCCACCATCTCCCTAAAATAAGGTGATCTCACAAAATTAAATGAAACACCATTTGCAATTAAACAACATCCAATTTTGCGATCAACAATGTCTCTCTTTTCATTTTGGAATGCCCTATCTAGTGGGCCTCTTTTTTGGGTGAGTGGAGATGGGTCTTCATCTTCATCATTTGTAGTTGGCATAGGCAAAAAAGGATGTGTTCTTGTGTTTGTTTGATCGGATGATGGTGTTGGTGTATTTGTTCTTTTGGAAGCACCACGTTTCGCTTTTGCAACTGCTCTATCAGCATCATCTTGCTCTTTTGCTAACACTGCTATTTGTGCAGCTGGTAATCCTTTCTTATTACTGCCCTGACACATGTTAATTCCTTCACCCGCAGGGCCCAAAAAATGTAGTTTCACTCGAGAATAGGAGCTTCTATGTTGTATGTTGCAATACTTACATTTCCATATGTATGCCCCACCCCAGGACATTGTGCGACTCTTGTTGTGTGTCTCCATAAAGGAGACCCCTTATCAATTTTGAAGCTTGGTGATGCAGCTCCACCCCCATCCACTGAGCCTTGACTACTCATTGTTCTATTCTTGCAATCTAGAAAAAAAAATGAAAGAAAACCATGCTTCACACTTACACAAAAACTTGAAAATTTGGAAAACTAAAAATAAATCAATAATCTATGAAAGAACTCAAGAATATGGTTAAAATGCATACCTTAAACACTTCTTGCAAGGTATTTGGAGCTCCACAACCGATCTCCTTTGAATCCAAGCACTTTACTTCAAACTAGCAAGTATAAGAGTAAATGAACTTGCGTTAGGGTCGTTTTTAGGGTTTAGGGCCTTTAGGAAAAAAACAAAATAAAAAAACAAACTTGGGCCCACTTTTTTTCATTTTTTATTGGGCCTTGCCGTGGATTCGCGCAGATCCGTGTGTGGATCCATGAGGATCCGGGCAAGATCCATAATCTTGCTTGTGGATCCGTTAGGATTTGCGGCTTGTAGGCAGGATTACAGATCCATAGGCAGGATTACGGATCCTGCCTGGATCCTCATGGATCCACGTGCGGATCCGGACCCGAATCCGGATCTGGGGGTATATGCATGGATCCGGTAACTTAGCTACATACGCAACGACGAGGGCTTAATGCTCAAGCTTTTATGTTGTGGTTGGATGTGTACATCTCCAATCACATTTCTTGGTTGTTTGTGAATGGATGTGTTTGTCCTCATCACAAGATGTAAGTGATTGGAAGTGTTTGTTCCTAGTCAAAGAGCTGGTGATTATGTTTGGATTTGTTTGTCCCCAATCATGATTATTGTGAGCAGATGTGTGTGCTCTTGTTCATGACCTTGACATTGGATGTAAGTGTTTGTGCCCATCCAAACTTGATGTAAGACCCTGGATAGATGTGTTAGTCCCTATCCTTCGTTCCATGGATAAATGTGTTTGAACTTTGTCCCTATCCTTGGATGGAAGTTCAATAATCATAGTGAGGCTAGTTCTACTATTTCTTGTTGCAAGAAGATGTGTATGTCCCCACTCATGCCTCTCATATGTCATTATGAACCACAAAATGTGGTCATTAAATATAATTGGTCTGCTTATTCCCATTTGGAGAATGATGCAACATGGGGGTGTTATGAAATTGCATCATTTGTAGGATGGATATACTATTTTTTTGGTTAAAGTTTGTTTAATAGCCTGCTATATTAGTGGTATGAATGTTGCGTTGTTAAAAAAATTCAATACAATAAGGAAAGTTGTATCAAAATTTCCTATAATGTAGGAGATTAAACTCCTAAATAAGTGTCATGTATTTGATTTAAAAATATGAAGGACAATATTATTTGTGTAAAATCTCTTGTAGAATTCTATTTGGCTCTTTTCAAATTTCTATTAATTTGAGACCAATTGAGCTTGTGTTGGGAAACACACAATGTGTTCTTTTTGAATGATGTGTTGGTGTTAGGACCAAGCCGACTACATGCTTTTCATCGTTTGATTTAAGAAATATATACTTGGCCGTCTTGCGGACAGTTAAATGTGATTGTAGGCCAACATGAAGATGTAAATACTATTGGAATTCCAATTGTGAGTTGAATTCTATGTAAAAAAGGTGATGAACATATGTTTTGATGTATGTGACCTAAGATGCATATATTGTACACATTGTGAGAGTGTTTTGAAGTAGATTGGATCTGTATTTCCCATATCTTGTTTGTATTTGAGGCTGGTGCTTCATTATCTAAGTTGGTGCTCAATTTTTCGGATTATGGGATTAGTGTCAACTATAGGTTGGCGCCTACAAAACCATTATAAGATCATTATTTTGTGAGTTTGGATTTAGGTAGTAGATCAAAGCAATTTTTCTCCCCATGGTTTTTGCCTTTAAGTTTCCACTCAAGTACGATGTTCTTGTGTTGATGTGTGGATATGCTTATCTCTTAATAGCTGTTTTAATGAAAATGTGAGATGTGAATGGTACACCAATACTGCTTGAAGTTTTTGAAGATGAAATTTGTGTATACAATTTTCACATTTCTAGAAAAATTCGTATATTATTACTGCTCTAAGGTTAGCCTGTGACTTTTCTAGAAAAAATCCTATGTCTTAAAAGGGGACACTACAGTCCACCATTCCCATGGATTTCTTGCCCTCAAGCAATTTGCATCTGCATGCCAAACCCTTTGCTAATTACACCTGTATGCCTAACTGAATACCAAGATCCCATATCAATTTTAGAGATATGGATCCACCAGTCTCCCGCACCACTCTGAGATAGCTATTACCAATCTGCAGCCTGGAATGCATTCCCTCTATCATGCAAATCCTGGGAAGTCATCACACTCTTACACAAAAGAAAAATCTCTAACTGCTGCTAATGTCAAATGTCATCTAAATCAAAATAAACTCCCATGGATATAGAACATGATCATCCTAAGTGCGTAACTAGTCAAGACAATCCACCATATGTTACTGTTATATATTAGAACATCTACGCAACTGAGATGCCAAATGAAGCAACAAGTACCTCCAGGGGCAAAGGATGATGGGAGCTCATTAATATGCCTACCGTCAATGAGGAAAGGTTGATTCAAAACTCTCCATCCTTTCCGGTTAGCTGTTGTCCTGAAAAGACAACCTGAAATTTCTGTGGTCAGCAGAACAGAACAGCTATCTAATACCAATGTGTAGACCACAATCCAGTGAATTGGGGTTGAAATGCTTCTCTTTATGCATCCTTCATCCTCTGAAAAAAAATCAGTTCCATACTCTGATCATGCATAATGAGGGAATAGTGTATAATGGTCTCTCCAAGAGGGTCCACATGCTCGAACACTCTCGAATTAACAATGCCACCACCCAGATACACCCTTTCATAAGCTGGTCCAAAAAAAGTAAGCTTTTCCACATGAGCCTCTAGAGGAGATACCCACAAACTCTCCATGAATGAGCGATGGCTCAACGAAAACTGAATCCCTTATTTCTCCCTTTACATGTGTATGTATAAAAATAGTGGCTGGTCCACTAGGTGTGGGCTCAACTATCTCTTTTGTACATAGATAAACCAGATGTGTGCTTGATTAGCTCTCCCTCAAAGGTGACTCGTGACCTTTGTGATGTAGGCTATGTGTATACTCAGTAATTTCAAAATCATACTGATCCTCAAGCCTGTACAAATTTGAAAGCTCCTCATGCTTGACCCTCATAAGGGGTTTTCCCCTCAAAATATGAGTACCGCTCTCATCCTCAAGTGTTGTGGCAGCCATAGAAGATTGAGCTTCTGCCGTGGATGACGATGGTTGAGCTAAGCTCAATTCTTCCCAAAGCTCGTAAATCCAAATTTCTGATTCTTGAAGGGCCATCTGAGTGCTCTTTAAATAATCGTAGGCGACCTTAAGCCACCTTTCCCCCTTCTAGTGCATCATAATGGATCTCACCAAACATGAAAAGGTGATCTTTATTGGAAAGTAGTTGCAGGTAATTGGTTTTCATTTCCATTAACACTTCTCTAATTGCCTATAAATGATTAAATCTAAAGGGGAAAGTTCTCCCCCAAGGTCTATGCAATGTCCCCACTTCGAAAGAAGACTTAATAAATAAATGATAATATTAAATATAAAATTTTAATTAATAAATAGATAAATAATAATATATTTGATGACAATATAAATAAACAATATTAAAATAATAATCAATCATAATAAAAAATTAAAATAAATAAACAAATAATAACATAACAAAATATAATCTATTCTATTATATATTATTTAATAATAATATAATATAGGCTAGAGCCTCCAACACAATGGTAACTTGTGAGCCTCTTTCAAAGGTCTTGGGTTGGAGTCTATTTGAGCTTAACACATAATAATAATAATAACAATAATAATAATTAATTTTAACAAATAATAATAACCAATCTAGGTTTTAGCCCATTTCCTATCAAAATAATAATAATACAATATATCATTAATATAATAATATAATATATAATTGATATCATAGGGCATTACAATGGTATTAGAGCATAGTTGTGTCATCTTGCGAACAATTGTAAGGTCCTAAAATCCTAAATACTTGCCATGTCATCAAAATAACACCACTATTCCAAGTCAAAGAAACATAGACATAGTCTTCATACAACGACTAGTCGAAAGTACAACTTCCATATAGTAAACTTTCACGTATACAAATTTATCGAAATATTTTCCAATTTAATTTGTCGCTTCTTATTTATAAGATTCTACAATATGGAATTTCCCACACAATCATGATACAGTGATCAACATAAAAAAAAGTTAATAATGATGTTGATTGTTTGTCTTAATATTAATACATCAGTGAATAATATGGAAACTACAATATATCACATGTTTGTTCAATATCCATTCAATTCAGACTACATCAATCTAGTCATTAAGCCGCCACACTGAAACTGCAACCATGTTTCCTAAGCCTCCAGACTTAATGTCCACTAGCAAATCCTAAAATGAGAGTGTAGCCTAGGTGGTTTTTCCTCCCAACCATGAAGTAGTTAGCTCCCCCGGAGCTTATCATGAAACAAAAAGCACACTGTCCCTTGCTCGAAAAAGCCTAGCAACTTGGCATTGATGGATTAGATGGAAAGGGTGCAACTACGAATATAACTACGTAACATTCTATTTTAAGTAGAAATCAAAGATATAGGGTGATAGAGAGAAAATAAAATAGCTAACTAAGCATATTATTGAAATATATGTGAAAACAAAGCTTTGGCCAAGGTAGCTCTTAAACAAAAGCAAACTAGTTACTACTAGTAGGTAATCTATTACCCTTCTCTATCTTCCACATTACACACCAATTCCTTTTCCTAAACACCTTTTTAGTGTTTCTTGTTTATTTTCAATGAATTTATAGTGTTACCCTGGTGCGGGGGGAAGTCGGGACGAGTTTTAGGTGTGGGAAAAAAAAAGCCTCAATTTGGGGACGACGGGGGTGTGGAGGGGGGGTTGGGGGGGGAGGAGGGGGAGTGGGGGGACGGGGTTGCATAGTATATATATAATATATATGACTGAAAATGCTAATTATGAAATGATACTTCAATATATTATATAACATTAACATACCAAATATAGTTGAATACAATGAATAGAGAAAATTGAAATGCAATTCACAAATCATAAGTTCAAACTTGAAACTTGAAACTTCATAACCATTACTAATGACCATTTAACAAATTAACTTAGTTCAAGATGCAAGATTCAAAATTCATTGTTCAAATATGATTCTATGAATATCATATATCATAAAGATGCTCATGATCACAATGAGCCGAATAGCATGAAACAGTAAAATAATAATAATGTATCATAGCCATATCAAAGTGAGTACAATCAACAAAATGACAAAATGTGAATAATGAGAATGGAATCATCTCAAGTTTTCTCTAATCATCCCCTATGCCGAAGTCTTCATCACTGGAACTACTAGACTCCTCGTGGGTAAGATCCTGATCCTCTAAAGGAACACCAACTAGCCCTACATTGGCTTCTGTATCGGCATCCTCATCAATCTGAGTTGGATCCTTTGGCTCCACATCCCATCGTGCTGCAGGGCTCTCCTTGTACTTGTGTGTCTTGCGATCTTTGAGCCGCAAGTAACCATGTATAGCAACCAACTTCTCCGCTCTCTTAGAGGTAAGTCTATTCCTCTTAACAGAGTGAATGAAGCTATAGGTGGACAAATTCCTCTTTGCAGCTGAGGAGCTAGACACTTGAGATAACAAAGTTGAAAGTTACAACATACAAGTTACAAAAAAATGTTCATACAATTTGTAACAAATGATAAATGGTAAATCAATGATTAATAATTATTGAATCAATGAATTATAAATTAAAATCAGCAAAGTAAAACTCTTCAAGTTAAGATTATAAAGGGCTGAAATTAGTTATTAGTATTACAAACTTGAGAAAGCAGTCGGATGGCTAGTGAGGTGATCTTTAACTTCTGTGACCCATGATATTTCCACCACAAAATGGGATTCTTTTGTGCCATGGTTTTGAGATCCACCTGTTTACCGTACAGGTAAAGGAAATGAACGCATATAGACAATGAACATGAACAACAGAATTATATTCGCAATAGTAGATGAATGATGATTTACAATGATCCCAGAGGGGATATAAATACTACCGCCGAACCTTCCCGAAGGAGTCCGTCGGCCACAAATATCCTATCCGCTACAAACTATTTACCGACGACGTCGGCTACAGAATACAAAATACCGCCGGACCGTCGGCGACAGAATACAGAAACACCGCTGGACCGTCGGCTACAGGATATAGAAACACCGCCGGACCGTCGGCTACAGAATACAGAAACACCGCCGGACCGTCCAGTCGACTAACACCATCCCCCCCAAAAAGAAAAGTTGTCTCCTGACGACTGACAAAATATCTGAGACAAATTAACAAACAAAATACATTAACAGAGTGACTACAACAAGAGAAATTTGCTTCTGTCACATCACTTCCACATTCATCCCATTACATCTGTAGCCTCTGCTAACACAATACTCTGACCTTGATAGCCACCTGTGCTGCTCTCTCTGTTGTCAATTCCTTGGTACCCTGAGCCAAGTGTCGCTGCACTACCTCCAATTGGATGATCAGCTCCTCCCGAGCTCTCTACGCATCCACCAAGACAGTCTCATAGCCAACACCTGCTCCCACTGCCTTTGGTACACAAACAATCCATGCCTGCAGCAACTTCAACTCTTTTGAAGTAGTCAGACTCCCACGACTGATATCCACAACGACTGGGGGTCCAGGGGGCAACGCCCCTTGCCGCCAAGTCCAAATTAGCACTTCGAAACCCACACAAAAATGCACGGAACACACCATTTCTGTTATTATCTGCCGATTCTACACTCTTTCTGGCAACCATGGATGCATCCCCTTTCCTTTGGCATCATCTGTCATTCATTCTGAACATTTTGATTTTGTCGTCGTTTTTTTTTTTTAACAAAACTTGTCTTTCTCCGCCGGTAACAAGGGAAGGTCCGCGGGCAGTCTTCGCCGGTAAAAAGGAAGGCCGCGGGTTTAAAAAAACTCCTCCGCACAAAAGGATTGCACAGGATTTTGAGACGGATCGGTTGGGATGAGGAGGCACTGAAAACATCTGAACAAAGCATCAGAGGCATCGGAACGCAAGCCTCAGACTCCATTCCCTCCTCCAGCCAGACTTCTGCGGGGAAACAGAGACATAAAGAAGAGTGCTTGTTTTGCCAGAAGGAGAAGAATTTCTGTGTGCAGAGGGATTTGTGGTGGATTGTAGAGGAAGCAGTAAAACAACAACAAAAAAAAAAAAAGAAAAAAAAAACGACGACAGAATCAAGTTGTTCAGAATGAGTGTCAGATGATGCCAAAGGGAAGGGGACGCATCCGTGGTTGCCAGAAAGAGTGCAGAATCGGCAGATAATGACAGAAATGGTGTGTTCTGTGCATTTCTGTATGGGTTGCGAAGTGTTAATTTGGTCTTGGCGGCGAGAGGCGCTGCCCCTCGACCCCGCCTTGTACACCCAGGACCCCTAGTTGTTGCGGATATCAGTCGTGGGAGTCTGACTAGTTCAAAAGAGTTGAAGTTGCTGTAGGCATGGACTGTTTGTGTACCGAGGCACTGGGAGTAGGTGTTGGTTGGGAGGCTGTCTTGGTGGATGCGTAGAGAGCTCGGGAGGAGCTAATCATCCAGTTGGAGGCAGTGCAGCGACACTTGGCTCAGGGTACTATGGAATTGAAAACAGAGAAAGCAGCACAGGTGGCTATCAAGGTCAGCTTCATCAAGGAGGCAGTGTTGTGTTAGCAGAGGCTATAGGCACGGGACGAAGGTGACAGTGATGTGTCGGAAGCAAATTTCTCTTGTTGTAGTCACTCTGTTAATGTATTTTTTGTTAATTTGTCTCAAATATTTTGTCAGTCGTCAGGAAACGACTTTTCTTTTTGGGGGGGATGGTGTTAGCTGACTGGATGGTTCCGGCAGTATTTTGTATTCTGTAGTCGACGGACCGGCGGTGTTTCTGTATTCTGTAGCCAACGGTCCGGCGGTGTTTCTGTATTCTATAGCCGACGGTCCGGCGGTGTTTCTGTATTCTGTAGCCAACATCGTCAGTAGATAGTTTGTAGCGGATAGAATATTTGTGGCCGACGGACTCCTTCGGGAAGGTTCGGCGGTAGTATTTATAGCCCGTCTGGGATCTTTGTAAATCATCATTCATCTACTATTGCGAATAATAATATAAGTTCTGATGTTCATATTCTATTGTCTGTATGCGTTGATTTCTTTACCTGTACGGTAAACACCACCTTTGCAATATCCGAGTATCCTACAAGTTACAAGTTTTAAAGTTTACAACATAATATTAAAATTATAAATAACTTAAATAAAGTTATAACTTATAAGTAAAGTAGCAATTAATTATTAAAAGAACTTATAATTATAAAGAGTTTAGAGCACTGAATCAAGATTTAAGGATTACCTGAAAGACAAGCAAATTTGAACCACTCGGTGCGAATCTCACTAGTAGTCTCAATATCATACATTTTGGCAATGCATCGAAAGAACCCATTCTTCAACTCATCATCTTGAAGTGGTGTGACTCTACTAGGCCTAGGTATGTACCACTTTGGGTTCGATGCATAGGAAGCCATGTGCAAAGGAGTGTTCAACTTCTCCCACTTGTGGTGAATGATAGGCTCAATGTGCTCCATATAAAATGCTAGAGTGGGGTCTCTCTCACGCACAACAGCCCTCATCTGCCCAAGCACGGAATCAATGCACTCATAAACCTCTTCAAGGCTAGGTGAATCTGCATCTC
Organism: Cupressus sempervirens; assembly: GCA_028749045.1. NCBI lineage: Eukaryota > Viridiplantae > Streptophyta > Pinopsida > Cupressales > Cupressaceae > Cupressus > Cupressus sempervirens. Next base: position 730,030,782 of record CM053791.1, on the reverse strand, counting down.
CATATTTGATCACCTGAAACACTGGAGTAATGATGGAGACTGCGTATTTTGCGTCACTCCAAAACTGATCACTCTTCACTGTCTCCTTTACCCTCTTCCCCTGCTTTGTTCTGGACTCAGGCCATCGATTCCATTCTTGTGTCATAACCATGAGTTGCAATGGCTCTTGCAACTCAATCATTCTCTCCAAGAGAATATAATATGAGGCGTACCTGGTCTCAACTGGTTTCAGGAATTGCTTCTTTGTGAAGCTCCTGAAAAGTGCATGTGATGTATGGTGATTGCAGATAAACATCTGCACCTCTCTCCCATCATTAACCACCTTTCTAATCCACTCTATTTTTCCGATGTCTTTGAGTGCATTGTTCATGGCATGCACACAACATGGAGTTCACCAAATATGCCTATAGGCTGCCTCAACAAGCCTCCTTGCAGCTTTGCACACACGTGCTGCATTTATCACAACTTGGACCACATTTTGTGGCCCAACCTCCTAAATAGCTTCCCTAAGCACATGAAACTGAAAATCAACATCTTTACGATGCCCTGAACAATCAATTGCCTTCAAAAAGTATGGGCCCTCGGTGCATGTAACCATAATGTTGATGAGTGGATGATGACTAATGTCCATCCACCCATCCATGATAATGCTGCAGCTTGACTCCATCCAACATGCTTTCATTTGCTCCATCAAGATCCCAACCTTGCCATGTGCTCTATCCAACACTGTGATCCTCAGCTTGTGGTCAGCTGGTGGCACATATGATGGCTCTCCCTCGTTCACTACTATGGACATCATCCTCACAAAATAGGGAGATCGAACCACATGTGTAGAGATGTCATTGGCAAAGAAGAAATCACCAACAACATCATCTAACTGGTCCCTTGTATGCATGTTAAATAAATGAGCAATGGGGTTACTACCACTATGACTTTTAGTTGCTTTCCGTTTCCCCCTACCGCTGTCCCCTGCTGAACTGTGTGTAGGTGAGGAAAATGATGGTGTAGGTGACATAGTCCCTGCTCTCTGATGCAAGATACAAGTAGATTTATCTCGCTGTCCTTGTAACTGCTGTATATTTTGTACCTGTTGCCCAGCAGACAAAGATCTAGGCATTGGAACATCACTATCATCAGGAATGCTCCATAGTTTGTTCACTTCAATTCTGTATTTGACATTCTCAGGATTTGACAAGAATATGCATGGGTTCACACTATAGCCACTACAAAAAAGAAGGTGTGAATTAACTCTTGTAATGCTGCCAAACCATTTTGCGCTACATATATTGCACTTCCATTTACGTGTGCCACCACTTGAAGGTGTAGAGCGTGTAATTTTCGTAGCAAACTGTTTTAGAGGGGACTTTGGATCATAAGGACCCCTAGCATACTTTGTCAAAATCTCTGAAGGGCAATCAATAGAAGGCACCCCTGGTGCAACATAAGGAGGCTCTTCCTTAGGCTTAGATTGACCACCTACATCAGCCCCATGATCACTTCCTTCAGGCTCAGGTTCAGGCTCATAATCAGATGCACTTGCCTCATTAATTTCCATGTCTTTTGCACTTTGGCCGGATCTAGATGCCATTTATAAAACTGCATTTCACAAAATGAAAATAAAATTATAAAAATGATCATGATACATTTCAGCCCAAGTAAAAATAAGTTAAAACTTAAAACTTTACTATTTAATTTTAACATTTACTATTTAAAAATTTAAAATATTAAAAAAGGAAGCTAAATAGTAAATACTAAAAGTAAATACTAAATACGTTTCAGCATATGCCATATTGCCATATTTTTATTTTAAGAACGATGAAAAAAATTAAAAATTAATGTAGATAATAAAAATCATAGAACTAAGAACTATCAACTATCAACAAGATTCAAGAATGAAACATTCAAAAATTTAAGTTGAAACTTCAAAGTAAAACTAAATACTAAATTTAAAAATTATAAATTGATTTTTAAAACAAAAAAAAGTAAAATAAAAAATCCTACCTTGAACTTGAGGAGACACTTGCCAAATCAAACCTTCTTGCTCCTCTTGCTCCTCTTGATCTTGCAATCCCTTGCAAAACCACCCACTAATCTCTCACAAGCTCCTCCAAACTCTCTTTCTCACTTAGCTCCTTGCTGCTTCAAAACAATGAAATGAAATGGTGAAATGAAAATGAGGTCAATTGGTCTTATTAAACCTTCAAATAGACCACATGAGACCCACACCCAATTAGGGTTAGCATGCCTAATAAACAAAAACAAAAATACATGCAAAAACACCTTTTTTTTGACTTTTTTTGGCCTCTTCTCGGAGCACCCAGGAAGCACCCTGCAAGCACCCAGGAAGCACCTGTGCACCCGAGCACCACGTCCCACTCAGGTGTTCAATTGGTACGGTGGTGGAAAAACTCCTGGTGGGGGTACTTGGGTGCGTGATGCACCCGCACGAGGTGCTTACGCACACCGGGTGTGCCGGGGTTTTGCACTCGGGTTACACTGGAATTTATGATCTTTGATAAAATAATCGTTTATATGGACCTTCAAATTTTCAGTCCAAGTGAATATACTAAATTAAATCTCCATAGACTTATCTTGAGGTGTGTTTCATGATGACATAAATCTAAAAGTTTATGTTCAAAGGGGTAGTCATTTTTGTTGGTAACTCAATATATGAAGGTATATGGTTTTCATGTAACTTTTCTTCTTAATCCAATCTGATCCATTTCATCTACGTTTTCCAACCAATAATAGAAACCACTGTTTATTTCCAAAGTAAAATAGAATTCCTGCATCAAATTTTTATCTCTTTAATAGATCATTTGTAAGGCATTGATATTACTCTTTTTTTTCTAAATAATAGGTATTAAAAATAACAAGTTTTAGTCCTCTAATATTCCTTTTAATTTGCTATAAATCAGTTTTATTTAATCTGTGAAGTATGATCACACTGCTACAAGGAGTGTTTAAACAGAATATAAAAATATGTTAAAAGAAAAGAACATCATGTGGTTCAATATTTCCAAATCTATGTATTTATTCAAATTGGTTTTTAATAGCTGAATACTGCTTTTCTATTCATTACATAAATATTTCCTATCCATGGAAGGTAAAATAAGTTCCCATATAGATTTAATCAATAAAATAAATTGAACATAATTCAAATTTTTGTTTATTTTCTAAGCTTCTTAGTTCTTTGTTTATTTTCTCCCAAGATCCAAGAAGTTTTTCAAATCTATCAATCAATAGGCCATTTTATATTTCCCATAATCTTTCCACAGGAATTAAAGAGCATAGAATAAGCATAGTATGAAATAAAATAAATAAACAAAAACTTGTGCTGACGCTAAATTTGTAGCTCCATGTCAAATTTTTTCTTCCTTCTACTTTTCCCTTTGTTATCTTTTTGTTTCCAATTTCTTCTCTCTGTATTTTCTATAGACTGTCTAAAAGCATTCTCTCTTTTAATGGACGCTCAATGCATATTTATGAACTTTGCTTTGGTCTTGGCAATATTAAATGACTAAAAATAAAGTTCCATTCCCTAGTCAAAGGCATGCGTTCAACCAAAGAAAACCTTTATTACATACGACAAGGAAGGGAATAAAAAAAAGTCCCACTTTCCAAAAAGGAGGAGGGCGCACGTGGGTCGTGACAATAATAGTGAATGCAAACCTACCATTGAAGAGAAAAACCTAATTATGAAGGGCCAAAAACAAAGACAAGCCACTAATGTATTGATTAAGAGACTTGTGATCTATTATGTCATAACAATATCATAGCAGTAAAAAAAGATAAGTTCTCTTTTTAGAATTATGCATAGGATTATTAAGTTGAATATGAAATAAATTTCATTATTTTAATGCAAGTATTACTCTAGCGGAATTTAACCTTACAAGTAGCTTGTCATAAGAACGTAAGATAGGGGGTTTGTGGAGAGAAAGGCAGAGTAATTCGGTCAAATGACATGAAGTCTCAAGATAGATAAGAACCTTGAGAAAGCCTACTTGTAGATTGTTCATGTGCCCTTAGCATAAGAATTACACAACCCTACATTGGAGCTAGCAATGGGGAAAAGGTTGCTATTAAGGGAGAATCGCTAGGGCACTATTTTGCAATAGTAGTTAAGGGAGAATGACTATAAGGGTACCTATTGCTTTGCGATCAAGGGAGAATTGCTAGGGTACTCTACTATTGGCACTCTTCCAAGGTTGTAATTAAGGGAGAATCGTAAAGGGAACCCTATTGCAATGACACTTAAAGGAGAACCACTACAAGGGCACCATGTTGCACTTTGATTAAGGGAGAATCACTAAGGGCCCTGTATTGCAGAAATAGATAAGGGAGAACCACTAAGGGAACCCTTTTGCAATAACATTTTAGGGAGAATTGATATAAGGGCACCCTACTATACCGCGATTAAGGGAGAACCACTAAGGGCACCCTAGTGCAAAGTAGACAAGGGAGAACCGCCTAAACGCATCCTACTGCAGTAACAATTAAGGAAGAACTGCTATAATGACACCCTATTGCATTGTTATCAAGGGAGAACCGCTAAGGTCACCCTATTGTAGGTAGCTAAGGGAGAATTACTAAGGGCACCCTATTGCAAAATTAATTGAGGGAGATTCACTATTAGGGCAACCCAACTGCAAAAATAATTTATGGAGATTCGCTATTAAAGCACCCTATTGTCCTATGATAAAGGGAGAACCGTTGGGCCCCTACTACGAGGTAGAGATTACATATCTTTGAAAGAGGAAATTGTTGGTCAATGTTGAAAATGTATAATTTGCTTGAGGGCAAGCAATTTGGGGAAGGGCAAAGTGTGATGTAGCCAACCTGAAAAAAGTTTTAATAAATAAATGATAATATAAATATAAATTAGTGAATAGATAAATAGTAATATAATAGAATTGTAATATAATTACATTATAAATAAATAATATTAAAATAATCATAAATCATAATAAAAAAATAAATAAAAATAAAAATGATATAATATAATCTATTATTAAATAATATGATATATTATTAATATAATAATATATCATTAATCTAATAATATAATATATAGTTTTTTTTTCTTTGCCCAGTTATAGGCCTTAGCTTGGATTATTTTATTAATAATACATTAAATGTTTTACACGCTGTTTAAGTGCAGGCATTGGGGGTAAAAACCAGGAAAGAATAATATAATATATAATTTTTTTTGATAGGTAATTGGTTGAAGCCTAGATTATTTATTATTTGTTGGGATTAATTATTATAATGTGTTAAGCTTGAGTAGATTTGAACCCAAGACCTCCCAGATGAGAGGTTTAGAATTTATCATTGTGTTGTAAGTTCTTGCCTAATATACTATATAATTCATATAATAATAATAAAAATAAAAAGGTAAAAGAATAAAATAAAATAAAATAAATATAAAATAATAACATTAGAATATAACATAATTAAACTTAGTTAAGTTAATGAAGGGTCAAAAGTCATAAGAAGAAAATTTATGACTCCCTTAAATGTGAGATATACAAAGGGATAAGCAAATTTATTTGGAAGAGGGAGGAAAGGAAGAGAATAGCATAGGAATTAACAAAAGGTAGTAAACCTGAAAGGTCGTTACTCTTCCAAAGGGGTAACGATGATGAGATTTTGTGACTCTTCCAAAGGGTAGTAAGTTTGAAAGGTTGTGGCTCTTCTGAAGGGTAGTAAGTTTGAAAGGGTGTGGCTCTTCCGAAAGGGGCAACAATAATGAAAAGTTGTGACTCTTTCGAAGGGCAACTGTGATAGATAGTTCTCTTTTGATAGGTGGTAATTTTAAATGGTTGTGACTCCTCTAAAGGATTCTAAATCTGAAAGTTTGTCACTCTTCCAAAGGGGCACCAATGATAAAACGTTGTGGCTCTTTTGAAGGGCAACAATGATGAAGGATTGTGATTCTTTTAAAGGGTGGTGAAAAGTGTGACTCTTTCAAAGGGCAACAATGATGAAGTTGTGCAACCCTCAAAAGAGTAGTAATTGTAAAAAGGTTGTGATAGTCACAAAAGGAAAAACATGATGAAGAGGTGTAACTCTTCTCCACATTGGAAGATATAATAAAGCGAGGATGTTTGATTTGAGGCACAAGGGAGAGAAATTTAGAGAATAATACATGTCATATCAATTACTTTTAAAATACATTTCATATCATTAAAATGCATGACATCAATTACTTTTAAGAGTGTATCAGCATTTTATGCGACTATATTGGTTAGGTTCAATTTGGGTTAGAATGGCCTTGGGTTTGCCTAGGGTTCAACTAGAACACTACTTTGCCAAATAAACCCTACAAAAAGGCCGAAAAAAAAGATTTTTGAGCTTGTTCAGGTTTGGTTATTTCATGTAAATGTTTATCATATCTTTGTTAGAATGAACAAATTGTATCATGACTTATGTCTCAACTGGAGAGAATCACATGCTTTTCTAAATTTCCCTTTCCAAGAATGTTTTAAACATGATTTTTGCTCCAAAATGTTGGAGAAAATTTCTTGATCACAACTAATTGAAGAGGATCCTGGATTTTTGAACAAAGAAGCTAAAATTGTAGAAATGATTCAGTTGCATACATGTGTAGTTGAGGGTAATTTTAAAAGTTTATCTAATTTCAAATTTCACATAGTACTTAATAGTTTATAATTGACAATATTTATATATGTTTTACTTAAGAAATATTTTAATTTAATAGGAATTCAATAATGATTTAATTTTATGTGTATATTTTTAATTAATCAACTTATAATTTTTTTATTGGTAAAGGACAAATTTTAAGCTATGATATTGCTATCAGGATTTAACTGTGTAGTTTTTTTAGTCAAACTCATTGACTAATGTTTCACGAGTAGTGATTCACACGATTCCATCTCGCATGACAATAAGCAAAACACTTAACACTCATTGGATCTAGGTGATGCTCATAGAGGTGAAGCATTGGGACTTGCCGGGAGGTCACCCATCTTAGTCTTCCTCCAGCTTGAGCGCTCTTAACTACAGAGTTTCTACATGGTTAAACCTACTATGCTTGCAACCACATTTGCAAAACCTTCACCAAGTGTTGTGTCTTGTGAACCATTCATAAGAAAGCCTCTTAAGCTCATCAATTGATAATTAGGAGATATTTTTCCACAAGTCAAATTGTGATATTGCTATCCAGATTTAATCGTGTAGTTTTTGAGTTGAACTCATTGACTCATGCTTCATGAGTAGTGATTCACATGAATCCATCTCTCATGACAATAAATGGAACACTTAGCACTCATTGGATCTAGGTGATGCTCACAGAGGTGAAGTACTAGGACTTCTCGAGAACAGGGAACTTCTTAACTATCCCCATAGTTCTTCAATTGGGACCTTGTGGATTTACAAGAAAGTTTCATTTTCTTTAGAGATTTATTTTCACATTCTCGTTCTTCTCAGGTTCTTGCATTTAGGCCTTTATTTCACACATGTTGCAGTCATTATTGTAATGAAAATCTTGAACACTCTCATATAGTTAATGCCCTCTAATTAATAGTGACTTCATATGACTTAGCCCAGTATCTTGGTTCAAGGATGTTTACCTCTTATTGGAATGTCATGTAGAAAGGTAGTCTGATCAGTAGCCCAATATATTTTGAAAATTGTATCTTGCAACACAATGATGCAAGTATAACACTACGCCAATGAGGGGCAGTTTCCAATAATAATGGATGGGAGCTTCATGTCCACAAATAATGGTTGACCACTGTGAGACATAGATTATCCAATGTCCAATACAATATTCTGAATCAGGATCTTAAATAAATGCTTCAATGATACCTTCCTTCCCATCTGACATTTTCACATAAATACAAAAAATGAGTTGCTGCCATAGGCCAATGCCTTAGCTAACATATATTTTCAATCAAATATTACTACTATGTAGGCTAACTCCATGAGATGACATTGTTTATTAAATTCTTTGTTCTTCTAGCATTCCACGCATAGGAAAGACTGGCCATCCAAGCTAGACTTAAGGAACATCTTGTAGGCACTTAAACATAAGAATTGTTGCCAAAGTTCTCTATTACTAATAGACATGGGTTTTGTTGGAGTTTTGGTCTACAGATTTCAAACAATACCAGGATATAACAATAAGAGATACCTAGGGGTTAGCTACTTCCCATTTGTAGCGAAACCTATTTGGATCTAGACCAACTTAATGAAGCAATAGTGCTTCCTACATTTTTGGTTCTACTAACCTAGACGGGTTTACCTAAGGATTTCAATGTCTCTGCATATTTTCACACTACACATCCCTTAAAGCAGATTTGTTCTCTTAATCTACTTGGAATTGAAATCAGCTATTGACCTATAGCAGCTAACTATAAACTCAAAATCTATTACAATAAGTGAATGACCAACATATAATTCATTGTCACAAAATTTAGATATTAATTTGATTTAAAATGTGATTTGTGTTACTAAATGGCTGCTTCAATTTGTACCTTAACTAGATGACCAATGCCTTATCCATTGTTACACAGAGTCATATCAATAAATTTTGATGTATTTAATTGACTTGCAACTAAATATATCAGCCATTAACCCTAAATCCCATTCTTATGATATCCCTTCCATATACTTAGAAACCCGATCAACTCACAAAAGCATTTACTTAATTGCTTGAATTAAAAGCAACAATGAACTAATACACAACTTATCCAAGCTGCATTAAATGAAATGAACTTTGTTCATTTAATCTCAGAACGACAAATATATGAAAATGGAGACAGAAATTAAGGACATAGATATTTAGTAACTTCCTTTTGTATTAATCTTCTTGAGAATGATACACATTTTTGAAACAAGACTCAAAATATAGCTCAAGATTTGACAAGTATTTCATTCATTCATTCACTATGTTCTTGTAATACAAATTTGAAACAACATAAAATCAACACAAGAAATTGGACCGATTGTAAAATAGCATTATCACTAAAAATGAAATAGAATTTAGAACCTCACTCCACATCTTGGAAATCCTTTTATAGGACAAGGATTGCAAACAAGCTACAGATGGGAGGACACTAGTCAAAATTTTGATTTAAAATAAATACAAAGACATCGGATATTTTCTTTTGCAAAACATTCTTTGTACTTGGATGGAAGATGGGAAGTAGTTCCAAAACTGATAGGTGGCAATTGATCTTCAGGTATAGTTTGGGTTTGTTGTGCAGGTGTTTCCAAGATAAGTATGTGTACAACTTAATAACCTGTTATAATCATTGCCCTTTCTCTATTTTGTCTTCTCTGCCATTTAGCTATTATTTCTAATTGCTTCCCATGAGCATAACCTTAGCTTCTTCCCTGACTACTCAATCACTATCCCCGGATGGTAAGGCTTTAATCCCAACTATGACCTCCTAGATGGCAATGTCGGTATCAATATCTGGCCAGTTGGCATCTCTGATTGTATTCAGCTCATCAAGGCACTTGTTCCATTTTGCATCTGTTATTTCTTTTACTCCTGCTATCCTTTCCCATTTCTAATTCAATTTTATATAATAGATCAATCATATCATATACTGCCGTGACATTTGTCTCATTATTACAGTATGCAACAAATCTTACATGCTTCAAAATGTCGTCAAAAGAGGAAGACCATTCCTGCCATTCCTTTACATTCCCACTCTTATCAATGATGCTAGACACAAAATTAGGAGTCCCTGTGGCAATTGTTTTCATTTTGTTTTGGATCAATTATAATTTCCCCAAGAAAAAACCATTTAGTTCCTTAACTCTATTAATCAATTTTTCAATAGGGATAATTACTTGCTTAGGTAACTTCTTTTTCTGTGTCAACATTGGTACTGTGTATATGGGCCCCATGTTGTAAATAAAGGGGATAATAATGATATTGCTTACAAACACTGATATTCAGTTCCCTGCAAAGCAATGTAGCTACTATGTATATTTTGTGTGTAGTGTATCAAAGAGCCTATCTTATGAATCATCAATTTTGGCCGTGACAGTGCCAATATGGTTACCATAACCTTCTCGCCGCTTTGCCGCTCACCTGTTAAACCACCAACTTCACCCCAAGATGTTGCTTTACCCATTTATCTCTACGTTGCCACCATACAATTTTGTTCACCATAGAGACTCGCGAAGCAGTAAAACACACTTCATAACTTTCTATGCGACATCGCACTGGTTAAGAGAGCTTTAGCATATAGCACTATGGAGATGTGGCGTTAACCGTTAAATCATGCCTTATTGCTCCATCGCAACTTAAATTTATGCTGTTTGAAAGTAACCTGTGAAGTCGCGGACATGGTCCCCATAACCATTTCGTTGCTTTGCAACCATTCAATTATCAATGTCACTAACTGCAGCGACCCAACGATTTATAATTTGTGACCAGCTACCTAGCCCTCATTGCCACATCTTGCCTTTAAAACTTTACCACAACTTGAACCTCGTGAAGGTGCAATGACCTCTTATCTCTTCATCGCTACTTGTTATTCTTGTTTACCTTTTAACCTTGTGAAGTGGAGAAACCTTTATTATGTACATCTCTGGATCTCCACGGTTTAGAACCTAACATCTATCATGCTGGCGATGTCGCGAAACCTTTATCTTAACCGCTTTGTTGCTCCGCAACAATCGGCAACCTATCATCCTTAACCTTGCGATGAAGCAAACACTACTTTCGAGCTAACCGTTATTCCCTTCGTTGTTTTGTATCCACCTACCTTAACTCACAACTAAACCTTGTGATGTTGCGACCATTGGTTTTCTCTACTTCTCCACTCTCAACTTACTTCACCTTTGACTGCAGGAGATGCAGTGATGAACTAGCTTATGACCACTACGGTTACATTTAACGGTCTCGCAACTTAAAGATCACCTTGCAAATTATAAGTTGAGATGTGATTCAAAGCTTTTCTCCACTTTGCAGCCTTAACTTAACCATTATCCTTACTATCCGAGATGTAGCGTGAACCTCTTGATTGACTGCTTCGCAACATCACTACCATCAAACGGTTAGAAAACATAATGCAAAGAGACAACGATTAAAAGGTTTTCGTAACTTAAACATTTTGGACTACAACCTTATAGCACACGAATTTAAAAGCTCAACTTAGGAATAAAGACATTTATATGTATAACCAAAGTTTTAGCATGTCCTTTTTCAAATTTGCAAACAAAAACCCTATGGTTTGAGTAAAATGAAGTTAAGGCTTTATCTTGGAAATTGACGACAACTTATGAAACCCTAATCATGAAAACATACATCTTCTTGATTTTCACAAGAGATCAAAATTATAAGTTTAGTGAAAATACATGCCATCAGGTGTTATAAAAACTCCAGAACTTTAATTAAATCACAACAAAACTTAATCAACTATGGACCTCTCTTCTAAAAATGATTTGCAAAGACTCAAGAGTTTAATACCTTTTTTCTACTTTTCCATTTCTTTGCCATGGTACTAAATACTAATAATTGACGTTCATATCTTTTCTATCTTTTCCATAATCTGAAGTAGGACAATTAATTATGTTAAGCTCCCCACAGATGTAGCTGACTATCTGTACGAGTCATTCAAATCTAAAATTGAACCTCAGACACACTTTTAAATATATGACAATATTAAACAATGGTATATGCATATCAATAATCTGTATCTACATTATTCAGAATATCTGATTTTTGACGAGATAACCTGAAATTGTAAACAAAAATAATCATTTTTGTTTTCCTTGATTCTCTTGCATCCTGATGATGGATCATGTAGTATGATCCGAAACGTTGATGGCAAAAAAACTTACACAATCTTTTCCAGAAATCATATTACATTACAAAAAAAAATCCGATCTTCAGTTTTCAGAAGAAACGGAACCTATAAAATCCTATTTTTGAAAAATTACATACATTAATTCATAGTGGTTCCAAATCCTTTTTTTTAGAGTTGAATATGACATTTTGACTTTCTATCCATGCCTAGCTGCTTTTCTTAGTGAGTTATTTCATGTTGTTATATATATGGCAACACAATACAACGTACTTAAAAACTACTATTAAAAATCCAATTCTAACTGCTGATGTAGAAAGTGAGTCCATTTGCATGCATCGGACTTGTACACGAAATTCTTCTATGAGTTGGAAGTGGCCTAATGCAGGGAGGTCAGCTTTCAGTTGAGTTTTAGCTCATTGTTTTTTCTAACAGTCATCTAACTTATGTATAGTTTCAGTAGTATCGATTCCCGTAGTCACAATAGACTCCTCGAGCTAGATGTTTGGTAGCGTTGATACTCCTATCAACAGCATATTTTTTATTGTTCATGGCTGAACATGAATTTTTTGATAGTTCTTAACACTTAATGACTCTTGAACCTTAAGTATCCTTTTGAGTCTTTGTAACTCTTGGCTTATGGAAGGTACTGAGTTGTCATACTATTTGTGTCTTTTCTGGGCTTTGGAACCCTCTAAGGTAGCTTAACCCATCTTGGTTCAACTATTTTCCACCTTTTTAATTTGTCGTCCAAGGTGGGTTCTCTGTTTCCCTATTTGTATAGAAAATTTTGATTTAATATTTAACAGCCCACCTTTTCACCTCTCCCCTTTTTGAGAATTTCAATTACAAACTCAAGGCACACAAACTGGCCATGGGTACCTATAATAAGTGAGGCTTTTCTGCCTTACTAGTGTGTGTTAATGATATGCTGGCATCTTTCGTGTATTCTCTTTATACCGCTGATATTTTCTTGTTCTTGCATTCCTAAATCACTCTATTGCCATCAATTTCTCCTCACTGTTTTCCCTTGTTGTCTAAGTATGGCTTCTTAGAATATACAAAATCTGAAACAGATATTAAGATTCTTCTCAAATGGCTTTTCCACTCTTGATCTCATAAGTTCTGAGATTTAACCATGATAAATGGATATTTACTGTTTAACTTCCAGCTACTGCTGTTTTGCTTCATGGACCTGTCTTGTATATGTAATAAGCATGCAATATAGGAATGGATTGTAATTATCATCTGATTTGTGGTGCAATAATTTTGTTTTGGTCAAATGGGTTCAACTTCATATAAACTAAGTGCGAGAAGCTGTATTTGGAGTATTTTTTTTTGTTGAGTCACTATATTGACAATGCTATCAGTATCTTTGTTGGAATGCTCGTTTTCTTTGATCTTATATTCCATTTGTTTTCATATCAACAATTATATTTTTGAGCCTTAATTAGGAATATTTTCATTGATGAATGAACTACAGTATTTTTTAAAGATGTACTGATAAAGCTCTCTGTTATCTATACCTTTTTCTATTACACTCTTGCTTTACTTGTTTTATTTAATGTAGACTGTATTTTTGCAAGCATCATGCTCTCAAAAGTTTAGGAAATTTCTACTAGGATATTTCTGTGTTGAAGCTGTGTGTTTGGTATCTGGTGGCAGGATTAATGCTAGCTCAAGAATCTTAGATATGAAGGTTGATTCATTCTGTGTATGACGTTTCAAATATGAATATCAGGACTTTCTACAACACGTTTAAAGGCAATTGCACTGTGAAATATCATAATAATCCAACTATATCAGGAACATGGGGTATTTTGTGGGGTGAGTTTGAGTAGGAGCTGCCTATTTTCCCTTGTATGTTGAAATGGGAGAATGGATCACAGGAGCAGTGATCAATCTGCTTGGAAGTATTGGTATAAATTTTGGGACAAACCTTTTGAAACACGGTCATAATCAGGTAAGTTTCCTTCTGAACATTTCTAATGAGGTACCATTTGTTTTTTCTGTGGGTGTGAATCCATGCGGGTTGGACATTCTTCTAGGCTTAATAAAATGAATCAGGTTCTAGTTCTTCAGAATTGCAATCAACATTTCAGTGACACCATTTTTTCAATTTGAATTGAGAATTAGATAGAACTGGTTTTCAGTTCTTTGAGGATGGAAGCCACCATTTTAGTGACACCAGTGTTTTCATTTGAGTCTAGACTAAACTAAATCTCATTTGAGACAGAAGTTATGCAATATTATAGTGTCTGATGAGGATCTAAGGAAGATGTTTGAGCATGTTCACTTCTACGGTCACTGCTAATGTCTCCAAATTGTTTCCTTTTGTGTGCTCTTTTATAGATACATCTCACAAATAAACAAGATCCTTAATGAGATTGTCCTTTGTTGATTAGATTCCACTGTTTTCTTAACTGGTTATCCGATATACATGGCCATTATTACAAATTAATTTAAAATTTAGATCTGATCTGATGTCTTGAAGGCAATGTTTACTAGCATTTGATAACCTTATGGCTTTTAAAAATTGCTTCAATAATTAACTGTGTTTGTTTTTGTATCAATGTGTCAGATCAGACTTAGTGATCTATTATCAGGAAGAGGAAACTAAAGATTGAGATTGTAGAGAGTCTTGAAAAGAGGGGCAGGGGAGGAATTAACAAGAGGTCCAGAGAAGAAGGGACAGATATTAATCATTGTTCTCCAGTGCTCTTGTCACTTTGTTCCTTGCCCCTTCTTTAAGACTGTTTACAGTTCAATTCTTCACTTCCCTATTCATGATGATGGATCACTGAGATAATCTAAAACATCAATACAAAAACATATAATTGTTTTCACTTTTTCCCAGCATCATCATAGCAGATAGTTATTTTTGACAGAAATGGTATTTAATTTGCATGTTTAAATGTTTCAGACTGATAGTTACTTCGTATAAGCATTAACAGTTAACAGTATTTTATAAGGAACAAGTTGCCATAGTTTAATCAAGCCACAAGAGTGCTGTTATATTTCTGATTATTGAGTTATTACAAAGAAATCAACTAAAGAAATTAAATTAATTTGAACAGACGTCTGGCCTTCAAACAGTATATACAGTGACTCCAGTAATAAAGGAATCTTCAGACTAAATTCAGATAATTAAAGATCATAGGGCATTCATTACATTCAAAAAATTGAAGTCGCCACAGATAGCCATTTACAAATGGTCACTGAGATTAAATATGCACCAGTTCTGAAAAGATGTCCTCAAATTCCTCCTACAACCTCCCAACAATGGTCTCCTAGATAGCCCTTTACAAATGGTCACTGAGATTAAATATGCACCAGTTCTGAAAAGATGTCCTCAAATTCCTCCTACAACCTCCCAACAATGGTCTCCTGCTGTTAACAAGTTCCATGCACCTCAGCAAGGTCGCCACAATCTGAGAGAAGGGTTTTTTCTACCCTACAAACTCCTTAGAGGATGCGGTGGCTTTCTCCAATGTCCTTTAAACTTATACAATGCCCAATGTCTTATTATATATAATCAACCAGCTTGTTTGGTTTCTCATAACACTCACCAAGTTTTTTATTGCCTCAATTAACCTCTCAAACCCACATTTCAGAAAGGTTATAAAATTAATCGGCCCAGCATGGTCTTTCATTTCGTACGTCTATCACAGGGTAACTCTCAATTCTTAATGCCTAGCACTTCTTTACTACCCTTGAGCATTCACATGAGCCTGCACTACAAATTGCACCACACTATAACCTCAAAAATCTTAATCACAGAGCAATATCTTCAACAAATTTACTAAGAAATATAAAACTTAAAGGCCCACAGGAGAACTTGTAAAAAAATATAAAAATACCTTCAATGGCATCCATTTTCCTACGACTTATTCTCAATCTTCTGAAATTTGTCTTTAACTAAAGCCATCACAAATTTCATAAAGCTTTTCAAACATTGAAATCCAATGCGAAATCTGGATGATTCTGCCTGTACCAGCAAGGATATTCTCACCACTGAAACTGATCTTTGGCAATAGGGTTTTTGTCCTTGGGAAGGCTGAGATGAACCAAGTTCAATCTCCAAACCACAAGGGTCTCATTAGAGAAAATATTATTATCTGCATAACAGAAATGAGCTGCCTGAGTTGCATTAGATACTTTTTCCTGCCAAAGTTTATGGATAGCATGTTCATTTAAAAAAATAAAAAATAAAACTCCATTTTCACTTCGAACGACCTTTTATCAGAATAATGATGATGTTTGATTTGCATGGTCCTGTTGATGCGAGTTTTGTTCCACTACAAAGTACAAATCGAATACTTAATATTCCAAGATTAAATACTGAATTTCCAACTCTCTTGAATAAGGATGCTCATATGCTAAACAATGTATATTGATAGTGTGATCAAATGAGACAACCTCAAGGTTAATAATGTGATATGCTAGTTATCACAAAGGGACACACACTACTCATTCAATGGATATAAAAGCTTTGAAATTCTATACCACTTCAACTACTTCAATCACTTCCAACCGAATTAACTGCAAAGAAATAAATGCTATCTAATTCCAAGAATGTGAGACAATGTTGATGATGGGGTGAACTTCTAACCAATCCTTCACCAAATCAACTAGGCATAGGAAGGTGCTATCTTTTGTGGATGCAAGAATGATTTTCACATTGGCAGTATTCATCCGAATACCCTATGAAGGTGCAATCTAAATGAACATCTCCAATAGAATTTTAGCATGCAATTTAGGCCTAGATTAATCTTACAGCTTTACTAGCAATCAACAAGTAACAAAAGGTATGGACAGTAGCTTCACCATTACTGACCATTCAACAACACCTTTTATCCATCTACTTCTATTTGTACTTAACATGAAGTGAAATCCTAATCTAAATGAGAGATGTAAAGAACCATGCAATACCCCAAAATGATCACACACACACACACACACACACACACACACACACACACACACACATATATATCCATCAGGAAGACTGACAATGAATAAAGAACAATTTTGGTAGTACTTTGACAACAACTCTCCATCACAACTCCTCTACGAATGATGCGAGCGAGCCTTTTTATGGGGAGCTCAATTACAATGAATAATCAACATTAATTTGAAATCAAGGGCCGAGATTAATTCACATAAGCCTTAATTAGTGTTTCCATAACCATAGCTACACATATTAAATTCCCATCCAATAACAATTAAGCAGCACCATGTGGGCCAATAAGAAAATTACATTGCTTTCTAAGGACCAATGAGAAAATCCAAATGCATAACAACCAGATAAAGTGCAATTACAAATTGACCAATAAGAAGAGAGCACTTGTAGAAGAAGTCACCAACTAGTAGACCAATGAGAAAATTCTTGCAAGAGCCAATCATAAAAACGGCTGTGTGAGCCTATGCCACTTCACACCAAACGGGCCAATCAGAATTAGGCATTTGTTTATCAACCAATGAGAAAATTTAGGGCCATGTGGCCTATGCCACCTCGTCACCTTGGGATGCTTGGCACATTCTCATTAGTTGAGGATATGGTTGCCACCTCAACAAACTCATCTAGCAACTTGATAAAGACCCCTTATTTGCTGATGATAATCATTGTTATGCTTTCAATTGGGATGGCTCGTATTCTCAATTGCGTCATTTTCAAAACCTTTGTGCTGTAATATCTTTTGATTATCCTTGATATTTTGATTGCTAATGGCAAGATATTAACTTGTTTTCCTGGTCTTGTCTTACCTTTTGATGTCTCAAGATCTGCAATATGCTTGCTGTTAAAGTTCATTCCCCTTTTAGCAACCTTGGTTATCAAAAGTGGCTCCGTGCTTATTCGAACTTGGTATGATCTGTCTTGCAATAACTATGAATGTCTCTGTTCATCTAGTAGCCTTTTCTTGGAGGGATCCAAAATGGTCCTGTAAACTGCAAATGAATTTTGAGATAATTTAAGGCTGGGTGTTTGAACTTTGAACAACACTAGGCATATACACTTCAGCTTCTCAAATCAATTTTTTCTTCCAAGCCGACTTTGCTTTGCAAAATCAAATTTAAATACTCAACATTTAATGGCTGTATTGTCCAATTTAGATCCAATATCTTATATGTAATTTGAGGCCTTTATTTTGAATTCATGGCTCCATAAGGTCAGATGTAGGGCCCGTGTTATTAAATTTAAGACCATCTTATTGAATCCCTGGCCCACATGCTAGGATTGAGGCCATATGCTGTTGATCTGGGGCCAGGCCTAACTAGGCCAGATCTGGGATCCTAGAGTCCACACATTTGCTAATGGGTCTGGCCCTATTTTATCTTAAGCTTGATTAAGGTCTGATTGATGAATTCTAGGCCACACACCACATTTAGGGCCTATTCGTTTGATGATTGGGATCTGGTTTCATCGAGTTATGGGCCTGATTAGATCTATGCATTTGAGAAAGAAGCCAGATTTAGGACTTCGCGTCCACATGTTTCACAAATTGGGCCTGGCTTATCCATTTTTTAATCCACACACTAGACTAGTCAGCCCCTTGAACTGGGACTCAGGTCCACGTTTTGGCAGTTTCAGATTTAGGGCAGGTCCCATATGATTTACAACTCAGATCTGCATTGTATTTAGGTCCCTGTGAGCCATACACTTCACATTTAAGTCTTATACTAAAGCCTTAAGACCACACACCACATATAGGGGAGGGTGCATTTTGAAACTGGAGCTTGATCCTCTGTTTTAGTGCCCGATTCACCTTGATTTTATTCCCAAATTTAGTACACGCTAGCTTACAAGGGAGGGCCCAATTCGAAATTTAAGTACATCTTCATGTCTTCCAACCCATACGCTAGATATAGGGCAGGCCTTTCTTCATTTAGTGCCTGGATCTGTCTGTATTTTGGGCCCATATTTCACACACAGTACTTGCTTAAGGATCAGATTTGGGACCCAAGGGCCATGAATTTCAACTTTTTGGGACTAGTTTATTGGATCTAAGTCCATGCATTGGGTGGCGTAGGCCCCCACACTTGGAGGTTTGAGCCACGGCTTGCATCAGTTTTAAAATCTCAAGCCTTATCTCATTAATCTGGAGCTATGTCATTGCAATTTTGGGCCCACACATTTCAAGATTGGGGCTGCATCAATTCATTTAGGGTCTGCTCCAGGAATTCAAGTTTACACGTTTCATGTATAGGGCCCATTTTGACCTATTTATATTGCACCTAGGCCTAATTCATCCTTCCAAGTTTCCATTATTTGAATTAGGTCTGATCTTATTGGATTTTGGGCCTGATTAGGCCTATGCCACTTGAACAAAGGGGCAGATCTAAGGCCTAAAGTCTCTATTCTAGACAACTTGGGGCCACACACTTGATTAATAGGACCAGGTTTTCAATTCAATGCCACATGCAAGTTGACTGGGGCCTGACCCATAAAAATTTAGGTCCTGATTGCAAACTTTGAAGTCACATGCTATAAGATAAGGTCATTTCAAGCTTACCAAATTTGAATTCAGGCCCAGGCAGATTACAAAGGCCTACATGTTTTATTACAGGACCTCAATTATATAGGCTTTCCTAAGCCAATACGCCGCCCATGGGGTCCAATTTCAAGCCCAATTCTTATCGAATCATGGCCTGGCCTAACTAGACCAGGTCCACATGTTATACCCAATGGCTGTTTATATTGCTTTTAAGTGCTGCTCATGAGCCTAAAGTTACATCTTTAGCCACATCTTTAAGCTACAGGGCCTTATTAGAGTTTTGAGCCTTTTAGAATTGAATGTTGGGCTCTTCCTACTAGGATCAAATTCATGCCTTATCTCTCTTTTAACTTTACCCAACATGAGAGGTAGGGGTGCTTCCTTTCCTTTTAGTTTGAGAAAAGTAGGTGCTTCGTCTAACTAAATTTGAGACTAAGAGGGGCTTCCTCTACCCCCTATGTGAGAGAAAGGGGTGCTTCCTCTCCTTCACTTGAGATGAAGAGGTGCTTTCTCTCCTTCTCTTGAGACGAGTAGGTGCTTCATCTCATGCCATACTTAGACAAATTTACTCTTTCTTAGTTCAAAATTTCTCTTCTTTTTCAGACTTCCAAACCTAGCCAAATTTTGCAAAACTTTCAAGTTCTACCAAAACAAGGCCTTTTAGATCCTAGGTTCCTACCAAACTCACTCTACTACCTAAACCTACTAGAAAAATGAGGGTTCCCCATTTGCAAAGGGGCGATGGTGTGAAAACCTCACAAGTCCCAATATTACGCATTCATGACTCAAAGTTTTTATTCTCTTTCCAACACGCTATAGGACTAAGGTGCCCGATAAATTCTTTTGATTAAATTAAGCATCCTTTGTTAATTTTTTTTAATTACAGCCAATAATACACTTATATTTCGGAAATTGTCGAAAAATATTAGGATTGGAATGACTACATTGGAGTGATACTGATGATGGATTATGAGAATTAGACCCAGCTGGGTGACTTATAAGTACTTATAGGTGTTCTCTCCAAGAATCTTAGAGAATACACTTGACGCCAAAGTTCTCTTAAAAAAGTAGCATAATAGTCATCTAAGCTATCTGAGTTCATTACCAATGTCAAACGTCCCCTCTAGCGTGACTGATGATCACCAAGAAAGCCAAAGCTAACTACAATGCTGAAGTGAGCCAAAATGGGGACATTACAAATAGTCAAATTCTAGAAGCAATCTTTTGAATAGTACCTGGAACATGGAAAACCTATAACACTATGACTACTTGTTACAAAGTAAATAGTAAATACAATATAATTGGGAAGACCAACCGATTTCAATAATTGGTTTATTTATTTGGAGTTACAAAGATCAGACTACTTTCATTGACTACAAGAAGTCAATTGAAAATGCTTGACAGTTTCCAAGCAGAACACAACTTGTAATAGGCTTAAATTTGACAAGAGAGCAACGACTAGTTTTTTTTGAATTTTGGAAAAAGTTTAAAATACTAGTTTCAGAAAAGAAAACTATTCTATATGCCAGAAATGTTCATGTACTTTTTTTGTTTTGTTTTTGAAATAGAACAATTTAAAACAACTTGCTAAGCAAAAGTAAACTTTGCTAGATTTTAATACTGAAAAACCAATCTAATTTACCTTTAAGATATTCAAAAATACATGAGCATTTATATTGATACAAAATGACAAAAGGGAAGAGAACTCACTGAGAAATTAAAGAGTAGAGGAAAGTAAGCTGCCATGAGTATCTTGACTTTAGCTTCAAACAAGGATAAAAGTATCATTGGGGTGTTTATTCACCCAGCCATGGATCACTTCTGATCCTCCCTTGTGCACTTCCTTCTAAAGTGGGCCTGGTCCTCTGCAAGGCATGAGGATTGTATAGGACAAGTCTTCTATGAATTGGCGTAAGAATCCTACAACTTAGTAGGCCATAGCCTCAGCTCATGCTGTCCTAGTATGACACTTGACTATAGGTGTTGTAGAATGGATATATGACAAACATTGATGTATGCTAATCCCACAGAGTAATCCAGTTAATTCATATGCAGTAAAACATAGAACATACCACAATACTAGTAGGCAAGGAAATGATTTCTTTATTAATACCAAAAACCAACATGAGTACATTACCAATGTTCCAAGTATTTATGGACGGGTTAGTTAGTTGGAAACCAACCGACACATTTCCTCACCACCTAACTACCCAACCCGACTAGCTTTAACAAGTACTAAACATAACAAGTACTTTATTTCGATTACATCTATTCCCCCCAAAAAAGAAGTCGTCTTCTAGGCGACTTTAGAACATTAAACAGAAACAACTATAATCTCAAGAAGAAGGACGGGAGGACATCCCTGTGCTAGGAGTTCCCTTTAGCCATTGCAAGTCTTGCTCCATTGTCTTCTGCTTTGTCCAAATGCCTTGTAATACCCGTAGCGCGTCCATCTTTTTAGCTTTTGCCGTCGCAACCTTGCTCTCCAATTCAGCTTTTTCTTTGTTCCAAGCTTCCTGCATAGGAACTTTCTCTGCTGTCCACTGCTGTTGAAGACTCTTTGTTTTTAGCCCCCAAACTTTAGCTAGGTTTTTCTCCTTCTGAAGTTTCAAAAAGGTTTCCTGAAAGGCAACCTCCATTACTATCAGCGCTTCTAGGAGAGGCGATGGTTCTTGTCCCACAAGAATGATAGAGCTGCCCGTCCATGTAGTAGCCATGTCCTTTGTTGAATAGCCACCTTGTTTCAGTAGTTCCTAATCTGTGTAGCAGTCAGTCTGCATAAAGGCGGCCAACACCTCTGCTGTGGTGATGATGCTCTCTAGATTCTGAACCCTGGCCTGCTGCATGATCCTCTTAGTAGAATGCTCCATGGCATGAAGCTCAGTGAGGAATAGTTTGGCCTTGGCTGCAGAAGATGTTGTGTCTGGTGGTTCTCTGTGCTCACGTTGTATCTCAACTTGCTCCTCAACAGTTGTCGCTAGGGGAGAAGACACCATGCCTTCCTCTTCGAGTAACCTATCCACTTCCTCCAGGATCGTGTCTGTCGTGGCCCCATTGGCACCAGCTAGTGTCGTCATGCTACCTTGGGTGTGAATTTTCCCAGTTTTCTTCCCTCCTACTGGTTGTACCACAAGAGCAACCAGGTGAACTACTTCTGGACCCCGGGGTGTTTGTACCCTTACTTTATGAGCACATTTTGGTTGGCACCTCAAATCTATGACTTTAGTGCGGGAGGGCTATTTCGAAAAGATAAGTGGCACCATTTTCGGAACTGAGACTTTGGAGAGGCGACCTCCATTACTATCAGCGCTTCTAGGAGAGGCGATGGTTCTTGTCCAACAAGAATGATAGAGCTGCCTGTCCACGTAGTAGCCATGTCCTTTGTTGAATAGCCACCTTGTTTCAGTAGTTCCTAATCTGTGTTGCAGTCAGTCTGCATAAAGGCGGCCAACACCTTTGCTGTGGTGATGATGCTCTCTAGATTCTGAACCCTGGCCTGCTGCATGATCCTCTCAGTAGAATGCTCCATGGCATGAAGCTCAGTGAGGAATAGTTTGGCCTTGGCTGCAAAAGATGTTGTGTCTGGTGGTTCTCCGTGCTCACGTTGTATCTCAACTTGCTCCTCAATAGTTGTCGCTAGGGGAGAAGACACCATGCCTTCCTCTTCGAGTAACCTATCCGCTTCCTCCAGGATCGTGTCTGTCGTGGCCCCATTGGCACCAGCTAGTGTCGTCATGCTACCTTGGGTGTGAATTTTCCCAGTTTTCTTCCCTCCTACTGGTTGTACCACAAGAGCAACCAGGTGAACTACTTCTGGACCCCGGGGTGTTTGTACCCTTACTTTATGAGCACATTTTGGTTGGCACCTCAAATCTATGACTTTAGTGCGGGAGGGCTATTTCGAAAAGATAAGTGGCACCATCTTCGGAACTGAGACTTTGGAAGCCCCCCATGTCGGGATTTGTTGCCTGCCACCTGTTCCTTCCTTGACTTCTGCTTGATTTGGCTTGGAAGTATCTGCTGCCTCAATTTTGTTGGGATAACTAGGTGGTTTTTGGTAAAGTTCCGGAGGTTTTGCTACCCCTGCTAGAAGTGGTCCCTCTGTAGGTGGTAAAAACATCACTGCCTGCGGAGTGCCGTGAAGATGACTCAGACGGATCTCTGCCTCTTGTGAGTTGGAGGAGGATGAATCCATATCACCGCCTTCTTCTTTTGAACTTTCATCATTCTCTTTCTCTTTTGCTTCTTCGATCATACTGTTTGTTTCGGTTTCTTTTTCTTGGCTTCATCTCCATTATGAGAGCCTACATCCAAGGTATCCGGATGGAGCCACTAGGTCATAGCTAGTTTATATGGTTCTACTCTACTAGCTGGTACTAGTGTTCCCCAGTGTTCGCTGCTCACTTGCGTGCGTACTGCCTCTAAGAACAAGGCCACTATATGATGAGGCATATAAAACGCTTTATGTGTCAACTCCATAAATTCTCAAAGTCTATCGGAAAGAAATTTAGCCCAGTTATATATTTGCCCTTTGTACAATCCATCCACTATAGGTAACATCCATAGGGCAATGTCAGAAGTGTGGCTGCTTGCAGTGAGCTTGCTTTTAACCAGATCTACCACGCAGCGCCATTTGTCATTTGCGATAAAAATTTTCTTTAGACCCCGACTGTTCTTCAGGATTCCTTCCCATTCCATCCTTGTAAGGTCCTTCCGGTACATTACTTGTAGCCATTTTTTCTTGTCTGCTACTGTCATAATTTTTTTTCCACTTCTTGCCCTCTGTTAAGAATTCCGAAAACCTTACTTATTTCTTTTGCTGCATAAGAAATTGTCACCTGTTGGTGGAAATGCTATATTATAGATTTATGATCTGATTTCTCATACCTTGTGATTAAATTCCGTAATATAGACTCAAACTCTTTTAATTCAAAAATTGGCATAAAAATGATTTTATCTACCTCTGCTGTACATAACGCTTTCTTCAACAGATGGTCTGCCTCTACTTTTTGCCACTAAGTCCGGCACTCACTTCCCATCACACTTTCAAATGTAATATTTTCAGCAGTGGTGGTGATTTTCTATGCCACTTTCCCTTTACTTGTCGCCATCTTCCTTAACTCCTTTGCTTGCAATGCAACAGATTTCTTCTTTTTGGAGTCGGCAATGTTTCCCTTGCTTGGATTTCCAATGCTTAGTTTCACCATTGTGTGTTG
Organism: Cupressus sempervirens; assembly: GCA_028749045.1. Lineage (NCBI taxonomy): Eukaryota > Viridiplantae > Streptophyta > Pinopsida > Cupressales > Cupressaceae > Cupressus > Cupressus sempervirens. The sequence goes on along the minus strand of CM053791.1, from coordinate 730,006,281 downwards.
CTGTGTTAGCACCCAGGTCTTTTTAACTAGTTGTAAATGCCATGTGTACCAACTGTAATATAACTGTTTGCCACAAAGCCGCTATACGACTTGTTGCTCTAGCAAGAACTCTTTTGAGTATGGAAATCTGCAGTACAGGGGTCTGAAGTAATAGTATGGAATTATGTGGTACGCCAAGACGCTGAAAGTGATGTCTCCGTACGGTTTTCTTTCAACCAATGAGTTGTCGTACGGAATAATGTCACAAGGAATGACCTGGCTGTACGAGGGGCAAGGTAGGATGTTGTCGTACAAAATGATGTGGCCGTACGAGGGGCAATTGTCGTATGGGAGGACCTTGCCGTACGAAAGTTTTCCTTACACAATCTTGCCGTATGGGATGGTTCCGTACAGAATCTTGCCATACTTGATGCTTTCGTATGGAAATCTGTCCTAAATTGTGCTGTACTTGATGCTTTTGTACGGAAATCTGCCGTACCCCTTCACTGCTTCTCTCTTGTACTACGGACGTCCTCATAGTTGTTCCTTTCTCCGCTCGTCCTCTCTCCACTGTTATGGCAAGTATGTTTTGAACTTCCTCTTTATATAGGCTTGGTTTAAATCGTTCTCCTTCATTACTCGTGCTCCTTGTTTTGCATACTTTTTCTTTTTCTTTTTGTGTACCTGTAATATGGTTTCTTGCTAACTCATTCCTATCCTTATACACGTTTAACTTAGACCCATCTATTAATTCTCTGATAGGTTTGTTATCCAAAGTAGATAACCTTATTGCTCCATTCTTCCTTATGTCTGATATTTTAAATGGTCCTAGCCATCCGACTTTAAATTTTCTCGACTTTATTTCATTTTTTCCATTTTTTCCATTATATTTAAGTACTAGCCGTCCTTGTTTGAAATCCATTTTCTTCAAATGTCTGTCATGCCAAAATTTTCGTCTTTGTTGGGCCACCTTAGAACTCCATTGAGCAAATGTCCTTCTTTCATCCAGTTTGAGTAAAGTACATAGTTGCTCCTTGAGGCTCTCTTCATCCCCCAACCTGTTTTCGATTGCCACCCATAAGCTTGGTACCACATGTTCCATTGGCACCACAGCTTCTTGTCTGTACATGAGGTAAAAGGGGGTATGTCCAGTAATAGCCTTAAATGTAGTTCTATACGCCCAAACTACTGCTGGGATTTGTTCTTCCCAGTCTTGCCCTTTGACTCCACAAGTTTTATATAGGATTGCCATTATTACTTTGTTCGTAGCCTCTGCTTGGCCATTTGCTCTTGGATAATAAGGATTGGATAAAGAATGAAAATTTTTATACTCACTTGTCATCCTCCTGATGGTATGATTGACGAAATGTACTCCTGAGTCACTTGTTAGTTGGAGTGGAACCCAAATCTGGTGACCACTTGTTCATACAAAGATTTGGTCGTGTTGAGAGCAGTATTGTCTGGAAGAGCCTGTACTTCAGCTCATTTCATTAAGTACTTCGTTGCCACCGCTATGTACTTACATTGATGACTTTTGCTTACCAGTAAGGGTCCCACAAAATCTAGTCCCCACCGTTCAAATAATTCTTGTGGTTTGGATGGAAACAATGGCATGAAGTCTCTTTTGAGTGGCCTTCCTGCTCGTCACAACTCAATACCTATTCCCTCGCATCTGCGAACAATGTCGGCCACCATAATCCTCCCAAAAGTACCTTTCTCGCCGTAGCATCTAGTCCCATATGACCTCCCGCTAGTCCTTCATGGGCCTCGCTCAGGACCCCTAGAATTTCTTCCTCCATTACACATCTCCTCAATATTTCATCCGGCCCCATTTTGTATAATAACCCTTCAATTAGCTGGAATGTGCTACTTTTTAAGGCAAATTTTCTCCTTTTTGCTGTAGGCATTTCCTTGGGAAAGGTTGCTGTTGATAAGTAGTGTCCAATTTTTTCATACCATTGAGGTAATACTACAATCTGAAATAGGTGTGCATCTGGAAAATCTTCACACCCCACTACCCGAAGCTTCCTCGGACTTAATCCTTAACTGATTAGCAATCACATGAGATTTTCCCGTCCTTACTATAATTTTAAATGTAAATTCTTGCAGTAGCATTAGCCATCTACTTACTCTCCCTTGGATCACCGGTTTATTCACTAAATACATTAGTGCTTGGTGGTCAACAAAAAATGTAAAGGGTGTAACTAGTAAGTAATGTCTGAATTTTTGCACTGCATACACCATACCTAATTCTTCCCTCTCCGTGGTACTATAGTTATGCTCTGCTTTAGATAGGAGCCTGCTTGCAAAATACATAGGATGGTCCAACACTTCCATCCCTGTTTGTGTCAAAGTGGCACCTATTGCATAATTGGAGGCGTCTACATGGACCTGAAATTCTTTGTTCTAGTTGGGATATATGAGAATAGGGGCCTCAATTAATCTTTTCTTCAGTTCTTGGAAGGCCTCCTCTTGCTCTTCCTTCCACTCAAACCGCTCGCCTTTCCTGGGTAATCTTTCTAACGACATTGATTCTTCGGCAAATCCTTTTATAAATCTTCTATAGTATCCTACATGACCCAGAAATGACTTCATACTTGTTACATTGGATGGTGCTTCCATTTCTAAAATCACCTTGATCTTATTAGCATCTGTCTTTAATCCTTCTTTGCACACAATATGGCCAAGCAATCTCCCATGGGGAACCATGAACCTGCATTTTTTTGGATTGAGAGCTAATCTTGCTCTTTGACATTTCTCCATGCATTCTCCCAGAATTTTGAAGTGTTGCTTCTGCCCACTGTAAACTGACCAATCATCTAAGAATGCTTTAAAATTTCCCATAGACATTCCATCAAAGATATGTAGTATTATCCTCTGGAACGTGGCTGGTGCATTGCATAGACCGAAGGGCATCCTATTATAGGCATATACCTTGCCTTCAACCACGAATGTAGTTTTCAGTTTATCTTCTTCCGCAATGCTAATCTGATTATATCCTGAAAATCTGTCCATGAAAGAATATATCTCATGATCGGCTACCTTCTCCAAAATGCTATTCGTAAACGGAATGGGAAATGGGTCTTTTATTGTTACTACATTCAAACATCTAAAATCTTCACATATTCGAATTTGAGCGCCATCCTTCTTGAGTGATATGACTATAGGAGATACCCATTCACTCGTTTGTATTTTGAATATTATCCCTGTTTCTAACATCTTTGTGATCTCTTCCCCGACCTTTTTTGCATTGTTTTTATTCATTCTATAAGGTCTTTTCTATACTGGTCTTGCTCCAGGTACCAATGGGATCCGATGGACACATAGTTCCAGAGGTACTCCCTTCAAATCTTTGTACATCGAGGCAAAAACATCCTTATACTCCAAGAAGATTCTAAGGGCTGCTACTTTCAATATTGGGTCCCAATTATCTCCTATCCATATTTCCTTGGGTTGATCTCCGTCTTCAAGGTTCAAAGCCTAGAGCTTGGCCTCGTCGTTTTCCACCTATTCAAAAACATGTGCAGGTGTCTTGCTGAGGGTTGCCGTCCCTTCCTCATACTTTGTGTATTCATTAGGGTATTGTTCCTCCGATTTAGATTCTTGTACCTCCAAAAGCTTCATAGTCTCCCATCTGCCAATGAAATAATCCTTTAAGGGAACTTGTGTCGTCTTTTGAGCATTCCCCCAATCTCAGTATTCCTTCCTCATCTGGATCTATTCCTCCATAGTCTTCTTCTTTGAAGTCAGAAGCCAAGTCCTGACTTATTGACTGGTCTTTGAGGTCTATGATGTACTTTCTTCCTTCTGACTCAATCGATAGTGTTCTGCTTCCAGTTATGGGTAGCTTTTGCTGCAACCAGCCATCCCCTCCCTAATAAAGCATCGTATCCTTTTTTCTCTAAAGTGATAACCACGAAATCAATAAGGAATTGTTGCGTACCAACTATGACTTTTTGTCCCATTAGCGTCCCTATATTCTTGATTCCATGTTGGTCCGCTCCCACTAGTTGAAATGTCGGAGGCCAGAGTGTAGGTTTCCCTATTTCCTTCCATGCTTCCTCTGATAAGACATTTACACTTGAACCTCCATCCACAATAGTATTTGAGAGTTTACACCCTAGTATCTCCATCTCTACTACGACAGGTGTTCTCCCCATCCCTATCACAAATAATGTATTGTCTTCTGTGTGTACTTCTCCCTCCTTTTCTTTCTTTGTGGTTACCCCTTTCGGGTTTACCCCCTGTATTAGCGCTACCTGCAGTTGGGGTAGTGTTTCTAATAGATCACCTATTTTCACTGGGATAGCAGTTTCTAGGACTTGCCGCACAATATTCGTTACACCTCTATTTGAAACAGGCTTCTCCGGTTTTACCTTTCCTTCCTCTCTCATGCTATCTTGAATGTGTTTCTTTGTTTCTTAAAATCTTTCGGTTTTTGTACTAGCATCCGGATAGGTTAATTTTTTGGCCCACATCCTGGTGACTGCAAGAATCTTGCCTTCTGGATCATCAATGTCTAGCATATTTACTCCCTTTTGTCTCGGGCAAGTTGCATTGTCATGGTTGCTTGGGCCACACCATTTATAGAGCATCCCTCCATTTTTTCCTCCGCTTTGACAATCTCGAGCAAAGTGTCCCCATTCATTACATTTCCTACATTGAATCATTGGCCTCCCCTTAGAATCATACTGGAGTGGCCGCTGCGATGTGTTGTTGTTGCTATTATTGTTACTATTATTGTTGCTTCCTCTCCTGTTGTTTCTGTATCCCCCTGGGGAGGCTTTTGTATTTGTGTTCTTTAGTAGAGTGGAAGGAGGTGTCGTAGGTAAACATTGTGTAGCTGACAGGATGTATGTCGTCAGTAAACATTGTGTAGCCGATGGGTCCCTTCAGAAAGGTTCTTTTTATGTAGCCGACGGGCCCTTCGCTAATTGTCATGTAGCTGACGAACCCCTTCGGGAAGATTCTTTAGAAAGTATTTATACACCCTCTTGGGTCATTGTAAATCATCATCAGCATAATGTAATTGGCATATGCGAATAATAAAAAGAGTACTGGTCTTATCTATTGCCTGTGTGCGTTGATTTCTTTACTCAGTACGGTAAACATTTGGCGTTGTTGCCCGATGAACCTAGAACAAAGGCTGGAATGAAGACTAAATGCCAAATCAGCTAAACAAGAAGAATAAGCTGAAGGAAAAGGACGAAATACGCACCGTGCAGGAAAGTTTAATTTTGGTACAATAGGCCGAACATAGATGGAGGTTTCAACAAATTACTGATGGACACCGTAGCACTGAAGAATTGTTGGAGGAAACTCGACAATGGGTGGAATTAGTGGAAGAAGCAAGGGAGGAGTTTCTGAACTTGCATACGCTGAGAGAAGAGAATCTAGACGAAAGAGGATTGACTCGCACGGCTCGGAGTGCCGAGGGAGCATGAGTGTGGAGTGAACTCTTCGTTCGAGATACACTTTTGGAACGGACAGCTTCGGTTGACCAAAACCCTTCTTCACCGAATACCACGATTTTTGGAAACAACAGTGTGGGTGTGTAGAACAACACGGGTGTACAGAACAACGCGGGTGTGTAGAACAACGTGGGAGTATAGAACAGTGCAGGAGTACAAAACAATGCAGGCACCCAACAAAACCCACAACATCCAGTAATAATGGTAGGACCAAAGGAGAAGTTGCCTAATTATGATGGTGATGGAGCAGCTGATCCAATCCGACATTGTAAAACATGTGAAACGATTTGGAGGGCAAATGGCATAACAGATACAAACGAATGGGTCTGGTAGTTTCCGGCCACCCTACGGGGTGTTGCAATTGATTGGTTCGCCGATGCAGATCCCTAGAAATTAACCACTTGGGACAACCTTAAGAAAGAGTTTACTGCCGAATTTCAATTGCTCCGCGACGACAATGAAATCGTAGCCGAAATATATAACACAAAACAAAGGAAAAATGAAACAGCTCGAGTCTACGCCAGGAAGTTGAAGGACTTGATCAATAAAATGGAGAATAAGACGACTGATGGGTTGCAGAAAAGATGGTTTATTGAAGGCCTACACCCAAAGTTGCAGAAGAAGATGAAGATCGTACCACCATCGTCATACACTGAAGCGTACAATTGGGCAATAAACCTGGAAAGTGAGCAGAAGACGAAGAAGAAGAAGAAGAGTAGTTCGTCTGATTCAGATGACGACGCATCTTCAGAAGAGGAGAGCAGCTATGACGAAAAAGGTAGCAAGAAGGTCCGCACCCTCCAAAAGGATATGATTCGGATGATGAAAGAATTCAAAAACATGCAGAAGGAGACCAAGGGAAATGAGCTCTGGTGCACCGAGTGCAAAAAAGGCCATACGAAGGGATTGTGTCCAAAGGACCAATTTTGCGAGATGTGCCAGATCATGGGACATTCCACAAAGGAATGCCCATTCAATTTGAAAACACGAGGTCCTCAGCAAGTGTTCTTGACACAGGAGGCTTCCGTGTCAGGAGGGAGCGAGAACACCAGTACGGAGGGTGCCACGTTGGGAGGGTACAAAAATAATCAGTGAGGTCAAAACAACAACAATGGCAACAATAATAATGGCAGCAAGAGTCAAATTCAGTACGATGCGAATGGCCGACCCATAGTTCAATGCCATGCATGTAATTTGTGGGGCCACTTTGCCTGAGACTGTACAATGACCAATACACTGAAATTATTATGCAGATGGTGCGGATTTGACGATCATGAAGATGCCAAGTGGCCAAAATTCGAAGTAAATTTGATCACCATCGGGACGGATGGAGAGGTTCTGGCAATCACTTGGAAGCAAACAAAACTATACCCCAACCCGACGGAAGAAAAGAAGAGACTAGAGGAAGCACGGCAGAAATCTAAAAAGTAACATAGGCGAAGAAAACACATCTGAAGGACATTATTGGTACCTCAGCAAGGAACTACATAGAATAGAACATAGTACGACAGATATTACAAACTAAAGTACCCGTCAAAGTACGTGACTTGCTGCTCTCAATGCCTCAACTCCGATTGGCACTCACAAACATCGCTCCAACTGCTAAACCACTAGGAGAACACAAAAGGGAGTAGGAAAGTGGAGCAAGTACAATGGATAGAAGGGAGAAGGAAAGTGGCGCAAGTGCAGAGGATCCAATGCTGCTAGCCCTCACATTCGGACGACATCTGGGGGTTGTCGAGATGGGAATTCTCGGGACTGTTTGGGTGGACACAATTGTGGATGGAGGGTTTGGTGTCAATGTGTTACCAGAGGATACTTGGAAAAGGTTGGGGCAGCCGACATTGTGGCCACCTACATTCCAGTTGTTAACAGCCGACCAAAATGGAATCAAACCATTGGGAATCCTAACAGCACAACCAGTAACGATTGGAACACAACCATTCCTACTTGATTTCGTCGTGATCCCATTGAAGAGGAAAGGGTACGATGCCATTCTGGGCCGGGGGTGGCTGATACAAGCCAGAGTTAAACACGACTGGAAGAAGAACACTCTATCGCTTGAAAGAAAAGGGCAGAAATACATCATTGATTTACACACCCAAATGGTCGGGGAAGAAGCCCTGTCATCAGATTCTGAAGAAGAAGATGAAGGGAGGCAGCGTATGGAACCAGATCAGGAGGGAGTCCTGCGGTTGGAAGGAGGATCAATGGACGACGATTTGAATTCTGTCAACGGTCTTTACTACTAGCAGATAGAGGACTATGAACTCTTTCCAAGCTGTAATATGTTAAGGGTGGACGAAGGTGAGAAAGAAGAAGAAAATGAATGTCTGAAGGAATATAGAAAAGCGGAAGAAGGAAAGGCAGTTACGGCTGAAGCTGAGGGGAAGAACATACAGTACGAACCTAGAAAAAGGAAAGATCCCATCGAACGACTGTGCAGAAAGAAAATGTTACATCGAACTATGGATATAACAGAAAGGTGCCTGCAGCAAGGAAGACACATCATATGGTCTGCATAGGAAACAAAGAGGAAGGGTTTAATAAAAGTTGCAGCAGTATGGAGTGGAGGTGTTATTGATGGCAAGAAGGGGCAGCTGACGGAGTCCATGGTACCGAGTTTCGGGAACAAACTGGGCGATATGAAAAACTGGATGGAGAGATCGTGTACTTTAAATAAACTTGATGAGCAACGATTGCAGGCACAAGGGGCCACGAAGGTGACATAGAATAGGGGCAAAGCATGGCATAATAGACACTTGAAATTGAACAAGTTCCAACCGCGACAGTTGGTGTTGACGTATGACGGACGGAACGAGATCAAACCAAGAAAGTTTCAAGTGAAATGGGTCGGGCTGTACAAGGTTCGGGAAGTGGGTGATAACGGAGCAATAAAACTATGGATGCTAGACGGAAAGGAATTGGCCGACGCAGTGAATACGTCAAAATTGAATATCTACCATGAAAGAAATAACGCACTTCTGTGGACGAACAACTGAGAAAAGAACGATTGTAAATACTGTATATATGTAAATATTGTACATATGTAAGATAAGTAAGGAAAAAGTTATTCAAAATGAAATTTAAAAAAAAAAAGAAAAAAAAAAAAGAGAAATCACTGTACGGTTGCCATACTATGGTCTATGCTGTATTAGAAGGCATCGTACGACAATTACAAAGAAACATACAGACCTCGTACGGATTTGAAAGTTTACAGATTAAATGCTTGTTGATGTACGAATTTCTCATTCTGGCGTGTAGATGTTGCATGTTTTGGTGTACGGCTTTTGTATGATATTGCATATGGATTTGGCGTATAGAGTTGGGTACAAACTTTGGAGGTTAATTCCATCGTACGGATTTTGAAGGACACTATATGTTGCCACCGTATGAATTTTTTGAGTTTGTCACCGTACAATTTTTTTGAATAGAATTTGTTGTACGGATTTCCAATATACATGTTGGCGTACAGATTTCCAGCATACAACTGGGCGTACGGATTTGCCTTCTAGATTTGGCGTACGAGTGTACGGATTTTAAAGTTTCCATTATGTGTCGTACAGATTTCATGAATATAAATTGTGGTACGGGTCTGAGATTGTTTTTGACAATAACCTTTAGTGTACAGATTTGCATAATAAAGTTGGCATACGCAATTAAGGAAGAAAGTTTGGCATATAGATTTGAAGGATAAGCTACCTGATCACTGCCGTACGGACTCTCAAGCAGGGTCGCAATTTATCTCTAAGGGCAGACATAGGAAGGAGGCAAGATAGAAAATCCGTACGAAATTAGGAGCCATTTGCAAAGTATTCAGGGAGAGGCCGTACAGCCTGCCAGATGAAATAGTTGAACAAAATTCAGAAGAAGTGTGATAGGAGGTTTTCTTAAAAAAAAAAAAAACGAAGATAGATTGAAACAGTTCAGAATGAGTAACACATGATGCCAAAGGGAAGGGAAAGACAGAAACAAGTAGTAAAACATCAAAAGTTGCCAGAAAGAGCGGAATCAGAAGAAAATCACAAAAATAGTGTGTTCCATGTAGTTTTGTGTGGGTTTCAGAGTGCTAATTTGGCCTTAGTGGCAAGGGGCGCTGCCCCTTGACCTCGCTGGGGGCAATGCCCCTTACACCCCCAGTCGTTGTGGTTATCAATCATGGGAAGTGTGACTAGTTGATGAGACCTAGAGCTGCTGCAGGCATGGAGTGTCTGTGTACCAGAGGCACTTGGAGTAGGTGTTGGACGTGAGGCTGTCTTGGTGGATGCATAGAGAGCTCGGGAGGAGTTGATCATCCAGTTGGAGGTAGTACAACGACACTTGGCTCAATGTACTCAGAGTTGGAAGCAGAGAAAGCGGCATAGGTGGCTATCAAGGTTAGCTTAAGGAGACAGTATTGTGTTAGTAGAGGCTACAGATGTAATGTGGTTTGGAGACCAGTTTGGTGCAGGCACGAGATGAGTGTGAAAGTGATGTGACAGAAGCAGATTTATCTCTTTGTAATTGGTCAGTTAATGTATTTTGTTTGTTAATTGTCTCAGATATTTTGTAATTGTCGTCCGAAGATGACTTTTTCTTTTGGGGGGGATGATGTCGTAGGTAAATATTGTGTAGCCGACAGGATGTATGTCGTCGGTAGATATTGTGTAGCCAATGGGTCCCTTTGGGAAGGTTCTTTTTATGTAGCCGACGGGCCCTTTAGTAATTGTCATGTAGCCGACGGACCCCTTCAGGAAGATTCTTCGGAAAGTATTTATACACCCTCTTGGGTCATTGTAAATCATCATCAACATAATGTAATTGGCATATGCGAATAATAAAAGGAGTACTGTTGTTCTTATCCATTGTCTGTGTGCATTGATTTCTTTACCCAGTACAGTAAACAGGAGGTGTAGATTGCCCCCCTTGGGTCAAGAATACTTGGGCGTTCCTTGTTTTCAAATTATAGGGGCAATCTTTAATTTCGTGCCCCAATACCTGACAGATCTCACAAAATGCTTTCTTCGGGCACGCTCCCTTAGTATGGCCTTCTTTTTCACACTCCATACACCAAAGTTCTCTCCCTTCTTTCTTTTCTTCCTTGCTTCCTGCCACCTCCTTCATCAAACGTCTTAGGTATTTCCTCAAGGCTTGAATGGTTTTAGATTCTTCTTCGCTCTCCTCTGAGCTTTCACTTGAATTTCCATGCCTTCTTGCCTTGGAGGTTTTACTCTTGCTCTCTATATCCATAGCACGGGTACATGCATTTGCAAAAGTAGATGGTGGGACTATCTTCATCTTTCTCCTAAGAGATAGTGTTAATCCTTCGATGAACCATCATTTTTTTAGTCCATTTGCTGGCTTGTTATCTAGTTTTCGTATCAGCTCTTTCATTCTTCTGCTATAGGCCTTGACAGATTCACTCTTCCCTTGTCTTGTGTTATAGATCTCCGTTACTATTTCATCGTCATCTCTCAGGAGTCTGAATTCTTCTTCGAAGGCTGTGTGGATGTTATTCCATGTATTTTTCTTTCCTGCCTCCAAGTTCGTATACCAATCAATGACAATACCCCTTAATGTGGCCGGAAAGGCTTTTAGCCATTCTGCCGCGTCATTTTGTCCATTGGGCTGCCATATTGTTATACATGTTTTACAATGGTGAGTAGGGTCCTCCAAGCCGTCCCTTGTGAACCTTGGTAATTTTTGTTTATCTATTGCCATTATGTGAACACCTCCCATGGAACACCTCTCGGTGGAATACTTCCGGATGGAACACCTTCCGATGGAATACTTCTAGATGGAACGCTCTCTCCTGATGGAACACTCCCTCCTGGTTGGAAGTTTGTTCTCGAGGAGGAACTGCTAAAAGTATCCCCTTCTTCTTGACTTTGCTCCTGTCGGAAGTCTCTCCCTGCTGGTGTCTCTGGGTTTTTGTATCCCAACTTCCTTGTTGGTGTCTCAAAGATGACCAGGTTTGCTATACCTTCAATTGTATTCTCGATAAATCCTTCCTTGATTCTCGTAGAATCCCCTTGTCCTCCTTTCCAGTTACGATGTCACTCCTATTGTTATTGGAGACGTAGTATCCTCAAGGCGACTTCTTCCTCAGTTTCTTATCTCTGTGCCCGCCTGGGATATATATTAGGAATCAAGGGCATGAATTGTTTTAATGTTTGTTTCCCTTTTTGGAATTTTCACATTCTTTGTGCTCCTTTGTCCTCCTTTCCGCAAATTGTTGTAGTACTTGTTGTCTCCTTTCCCTTTGTGTCTCCGCTCTTTCCTCTTCCACTCGTAACAAATTTCGTGCTAACAAGTGAGGGATCTCTTCCAGGAGATCGTACATTGCTGGTGGCACCGCAAGTTCGTCTCATACCGTACCCTTAGGGACCGTTCTCTCACGGGCTTCTCTTTGTATGTACTGGTCGACCGCAACTTCCTAGATTGTTACTAGATCACATGTCAACTGATCTTCCCTAGTTATTTCTTCCTCTTCCCCGTCACTATTTGTTACTTGGATGAGCAATACAAAGGGCCTTCCCATTACTCCATCTTGTCGACCTCTAGGTTTGGACTTAGGCAACAACGCCAAAATGTAGAATGGATCTATCACAAACACTAATGTATGCTAATCCCACAAAGTAATCCAATTAATTCATATGTAGTAAAACATAGAACATACCACAACACCAGTAGGCAAGGAAATGATTTCTTTATTGATACCAAAAACCAACATGAGTACATTACCAATGTTCCAAGTATTTATAGACGGGTCAGTTGGAAACCTACCAACGCATTTCCTCACCACCTAACTACCCAACCCGACTAGCTTTAACAAGTACTAAACATAACAAGTACTTTATTTCGACTATAGGTGTATCTGGAATTCTTAGGACTGATCAGCACGGGACTAGTGCACTACGACCAAGGATTTCACTTCTTTGAAGTCATCCTCTCGCCCAATCCCACTTGCACCTTGTTTTGTAATTAGTCTGTTTTTGTTTTTGTTTTTGGTTATCATTGTATAGGGTTCCCTCCTATGGTCTCTAACTCTTAAGGAGTACACTTCAACATCTGAGTGTTACTGTTGAAACTCTTAGTTTACTAGTATGTTCTTATGAGCTTGTTAAGCATTATCATTGATCTTTCAAGTTGAACGCTCACTTCAGCATGTATAAGTTTGAGTTAAACTGATTCATGACTATTGAATTTGAGGTCAACCCGATCTCAACAGATAGAAGTTTCGAACAGTTGCAAGACAGGTTACAAATGATAGATGAAGTTATTACTTTGTTATCTTTTGCATTAGGACGACTTTTTCCTCTGTTTTACTACAGTTGAAAGGGCATAGAAATCTGGACTGACATGTGTTATTGAGTAGTTTCTGAAATTTTTAGGAGCGAACTCTTAAACTGGTTATAGACAACTAGGTTTCGGGTTAGGTAAGATAGAATGCACAGGTCACCTATTAATATAATAAATGGGTAAAAATTCTGTCCCAAAATATCATTATCATGCATCTACACCATCTGAAAGTCCAGTTAGTTCCCTACTAGGATAGCTACAGGTGCAAGGTAAAGAATTATAAAGTTTCTTCAATGCTAGTGAACTTCTATCACAGCCTATACAGTCATGCTAGTATGCTTGGTTGCGTGAAGCCATTAGACCAACCGCTCAGGCTGCTCTTGGCAAAAGAACTTATACTACTAATTGTGTTCTAACAATCAACCAAGAAGGAAACTGTTAAAGCAACGTATGAAAGTTACAGTTATATACTACTTCCTTATGCAAAACAAAAGTTTTTTTAACAAATAAACAATTGCTACATGCTGCAACTTTGAAGAACACACAACAATCTTGTGAATGAAAAGACAGCTAACTTCTAAAGAGTAAGACAAGAAGAAAACGTGCCTGAGCTTCATGTTTATCAACATGGAAATGTTAGGATAATTGAAGCTGAGATGTCTGCAATGGAAAGACTCTGTTGTTCAATATGTTTAGCTCAAAGTTGTTTACCGTATGGGGTAAATAGTTTCATGCATATAGACAATAGACAAGAACATGTAACACAACAGTACTCCTTTTATTATTCGCATATATGCCGAAGAGATTACACAGTGCTTCCAATGATGATTACAATCATGATCCAAAGTCCATTCCGAACAGTGTACATATATCATTCCGAAGGGGTGCCTCAACCGTCATGCCCATTCGGATACTAATATACCCGTTGGCTATTTTATAACTTTAACGACAACATGCTAATCTACTCGTCGGCTATTTTATAATTTTACCGACATCATCATCCCTCCCAAAAAGAAAAGTCGTCTCTGGACGACAATTACAAAATATCCGAGACAGATTAACAAATCGGGATACATTAATTGACTAACTATAACAAGATAGATATGTTTTCGTCACACCACTTTCACAGTCGTTCCGTGCCTGCACCAAATTGGTCTCCAAAACACGTTGCATCTGTAGCCTCTGCTAACAATATTGTCTCCTTAGCCAAGCTGATCGTGATAGTCACCCGTGTCGCCTTCTCTGCTTCCAACTCTGGGGTACACTGAGCCAAGTGTTGCTCTTACTGCCTCCAACTGGATGATCAGCTTCTCCCGAGCTCTCTATGCATCCACTAAGACAACCTCACGTCCAACACCTACTCATAGTGTATCACCCCTCTCGAAAAGCTTGCTCTGTTGCTCTCTCCACCTCTGGTACACAGGCACTCCCCAATTGGTAACACTTCCCACGACTGATAACTGAAGCGACTGGGGGTCTAGGGGGCAACGCCCCTAGCAGGGTTGAGGGGTAGCGCCCCCGCAGGCGCACTCTCTGTCGCGATACAGGGTGGGGTCGAGGGGCAGCGCCTCTGCTGCCAAGACCAAATTAGCACTCTCAAACTCACACAAAAGTCCATAGAAACACCATTTTTGTGATTTTCTTCCAATCCCCCACTCTTTCTGGCAATTGCTTATGTTTTACTACCTGTTTATGTCTTTCCCTTCCCTTGGGCATCATGCGTTATTCATTTTGAGCATTTTTGATTTATCGTCAATTTTTTTTGCTCCTTCCTTTATTTCTTTCTGCTGTACGGCTACACTTTTCTCCTTTTCTCTTTGATCACTCAGAAAATGTCTACAAAACCCAACCCAAAATCGACCTCTGCCTCATGCTCGTACGACGGCAATGTAGATGTGGTATGGCAAAATAAATTATAAACTTCCCCTTTTTTCTACACCGTATTGTGTTTGAAGTAGTCCAAAATTGCTACTCTATACCGCACCACCTGCTCGTACCACGATAATGTCCTTTATCTCCTATTTTGCGTGACCGTACGGTGGCAATGCATTGTATTTTTTGAATTTGGTGGACCGTACGGTGAAGAAGGCGTGTGGTAGGAAGTGTACGACTGAGCCCCCTTGATCTACCTGTTGTCTGTACGATGCCAAGCCTCCAGTGCCTGTGCGTTAAATGTATTTAATTACTCGGGCCTCTGTTTCTTGTATGTCGTACGGTTATGGAGGGACTGTATGGAGCATGTTGAGAAGACTGTATGGTTTTTATAGAAGGGTCTCTTGCTGTACGGTGACTTGCAACTTGCTGGAGATGTTGTATGGTGCTGTTAATTTGCAATTTGAGCCGTACGATGCCTGTCATATGATATTAAATTACTGTACGATGGGAGGAAATAAGAATACTGTACGATAGAATTCCCTGTGAAGACACCGTACGGTGTTTCTTGTTAACTCTCCTCCTGTTTGAGTTTACCATATGGTTATGGTGGGGGCACTTAAAAGGCCGTATGGTGGTCATTGACTTGATGCCATATGGTGATCTTATAACTTTTTCATTTTTAAATTTTTTTTTTCTTTTTTCTTTTCCATTTTTTTTTTCAATTTTTTCTTTCCTCTTTTTTTTTTTTTCGTTTTTCCTTACTACTGCTCCTCATTATTCGTCGACAGGGGAATGGTTCTCACATGATATATTTTTAACTTGGAACCGTTCACCACTTTTGGAATTTCTTTCCCATCCAATGACCATAGCTTTATTGCTTCGTTGTTGCCCACTTCTCGGATTTGGTATGGTCCAACCCATTTGACTTTAAACTTCCTCGGTTTGATTTCATTCCGTCTGCCACACTTCAACACCAGCTGTCTTGGTTGGAACTTGTTTAGTTTTAGGTGCTTATCATGCCACGCATTGCACCTGTTCTGTGTCACCTCCGTGGCCCATTGTGCCTGCAATCGTCGCTCATCAAGTTTATTTAAGTTACACGATCTCTCCCTCAAGTTTTCCATATCGCCCAGTTTGTTCCTGAAACTCGGTACCATGAATTCCGTCGGCTACCACTCCTTGCCGTCAATAACTGTATTCTTGATTTTAGAGCCTTCACTCCGTACTGCTGAAGTTTTTATTAAGCCCTTCCTCTTTGTTTCCTGTGCAGACCGTATGATGTGTTTTCCTTGCTGTTGGCACCTTTCTAGTAAATTCATGGTGCGTTGTAACCTTTTCTTTCTACGCGGTCCATTTATTGTTAACCGTACGGTGGAATCCATCCTTTTTCTGGGTTCGTACTATATATTCTTCCCTTTAGCTTCAGTCCTAACCGCTTTTCCTTCTTCCGCTTCTCTATATTCCTTCGAACATTCATTTCCTTCTTTCTCACCTTCGTCGACCCTTAACATAGTACAGCTCGGAAAAAGCTTTTAATCCTCCATCTGCCAGTGGAAAAGGCCATTCACTGAGTCTAGGTTGTCCTCATTCAACCCTCCTTCCAGTCTCAATACTCCCTCTTCATCATGTTCCATTCTCTTCTTCCCCTCGTCATCCCCTCCACCTTCGCCTTCGGAATCCCATGACGCTGCCTCCTCACCTACCATTTGTGAGTGTAGGTCAATTATGAATCTTCTACCTCCGTGTTCCATTGATAGGGTATTCTTCTTCCGGTCATGCTTAACCTTTGCTTGTACAAGCCATCCTCGGCCCCAGAATGGCGTCATATCCTCTCCTCTTTAGCGGATTGACGACGAAATTGAGTAGGAACGGCTGTGTCCCAATAGTCACTGGTTGTGCCATTAGGATTCTCAATGGTTTGATCCTGTGTTGGTCTGCCGTGAGCAACTGGTATGTAGGTGGCCACAATGTCGGCTGTCCCAACTTCTTCCAGATATCTTCTGGCAGGATGTTTATCCCTAAACCTCCGTCCACAATTGCGTCTGAAAGGACTGTTTCTAATATACCCATCTCTACGACCGCCGGATGTCGTCCAGATGTGAAGGCTAGCAGCATTGGGTCCGCTGCACTTGCTCCGCTTTCCTTTTCCCTTCCATGTTCTCCTAGTGGTTTAGCAGTTAGAGCGATGTTTTTGAGTGCCGATTGAAGTTGAGGCATTGTAAGCAGTAGATTGTTTATTTTGACTGGTACTTCAGTTTGTAATATTTGCCTTATAATGTTCTATTCTATGCCGTTCCTCGTTGAGGTATCGGTAGTGTCCTTCAATTGTGATTTCTCTGCCTGCGTTACTTTCTCAATTTCCGCACGCATTTCTTCCAATCTCTTCTTTTCTTCCGTCGGGTCGGGGTATAGTTTGGCTTGTTTACGGGTGATTGCTAAGACTTCTTTGTCTGCGCCAATGCTAATCAGATGCACTCCTAATTTCGGGCACTTGGCATCTTCATGATCTCTAGGACTGCACCATTTGTATAACAACTTTGGTGTATTAGCTGATGTACAATTTCGTGCAAAGTGGCCCCACAAATTGCATGCTCGGCATTGAACCATCGGGCGACCATTCGCATTGTACTGAATTTGGCTGCGGCCCCCATTATTATTGTTGGTATTGTTATTGGTATTATTGCTAGTATTGTTGTTTTGCCCTCTTCTATTATTTCTGTACCCACCCGAAGTGGCACCATCATTGCTTGTGTTTCCACTCCCTCCTAACACGAAAGCTTCTTATGTCAGGAGCACTTGTTGATGCCCTCTTGTTTTCATATTGAAGGGGCATTCTTTTGTGGAATGTCCCATAATTTGATAGATATCGTAGAACTGGTTTTTCGGACAGGATCCCTTCGTGTGACCTTCTGTCTTACATTCTGTGCACCATAGCTCGTTTCCCTTCGTCTCTTTCTCCATATTCTTAAATTCCTTCATCATTCTGATCATATCCTTTTGGAGGGCTCAGACCTTCTTTCTGTCCTTTTCATCACCACTGCTATCTCCTTTCAAAAATGAGTCATCTGAGTTGGATGAACTACTTTTCTTCTTTTTCGTTTTCTGTTCACTCTTTAAGTCCATCGTCCGATTGTATGCTTCGGTGTATGATGATGGCGGCACAATCTTCATTTTCTTCCTTAACTCCATGTGTAGTCTTTCCATGAACCATCTCTTTTTCAGCCCATCTGCCGGCTTACTTTTCATTTTATTTATTATTTTTTTAGTTTTCTAGCATATACACAGATTGTTTCATTTTTCCCTTCCTTTGTGGTGTATATTTCTGCTACGATCTCATTGTCGTTTCGTAGCAATTGAAACTCGGTGATAAACTCCTTTTTAACTGTTGCCCAAGAAGTTAATTTTTGGGGATCGGTGTTGGCAAACCAATCAATTGCCACACCTCGTAGGGTTGCTGGGAACTGTCTGACCCAATCATCCTCGTCCGTCATGCCATTTGCTGTCCATATGGTTTCGCACGTTGTGCAATGTTTGATTGGATCTGCCATTCCATCACCATTAAACTTCGGTAATTTTTCTTTAGGACTTGCCATTGCTACTTTCTTTTGATTCTTAGGTACTTGCTGAGCACCCACCTTGTTCAAAGTACCCATGTTGTTCCAAGTACCCGCACTGTTCCGAGCACCCGTGTTGTTCTGCAAACACCCGCGCTGCTTCGGACAATTGTCCTACTTCCGACAACTGCGTTACTTGGTGAAAAAGGGTCTTCGTTAAGTGAAGTTGTTCATTTCGGAAGTGTATCGCAGACAAAGAGTTCACTCCACACTCGTGCTCCCTCGACACTTTGAGCCGTGGGAGTTAATTCCCTTCCGTCTAGATTCTCTTCCCTCGGCATATACAGCTTAAGAAATTCCTCACTTGCTTCTTCCACCAAATCCAACCATTGTCGAGTCTCTTCCAACAATTCCTCGGTGCTTTGGTGTCCGTCGACAATCTGCTGAAACCTCCATTTGCGTTCGACCTGTTGTGCCAAAATTAAATTCCCTTGTGCGGTGCGTATTTCATCTTTTTCCTTTCGCTTATTCTTATTTTTGTTCAGTTGATTCGGCATTAGTCTTCATTCCTTTGCCTTTGTTCTAGGTCCATGGGGCAACGGTGCCAAATGTTTACCATATGGGGTAAATAGTTTCATGCATACAAACAATAGACAAGAACATGTAACACAACAATACTCCTTTTATTATTCTCATATATGCTGAAGAAATTACAGAGTGCTTCCAACGATGATTACAACCATGATCCAAAGTCCATTCTGGACGGTGTACATATACCATTTCGAAGGGGTGCCTCAACCATCATGCCCATTCAGATACTAATCTACCCGTCGGCTATTTTATAACTTTACTGACAACATGCTAATGTACCCGTTGGCTATTTTATAATTTTACCGACAACAAAAGTAACGAGAAACGGAATTGGATTGGAATCAACAAGGCCAAATCGAATCGCGAATTGGCCACGAATTGGCAAATTAAGAAAACCCTTGAAATTTAGTAACTTATTTCATAAACCCTTTATTGCTGATTTGATTAACCGATTCACAAAAAAATGTTTGGCTTGAATCGAATCACCGAATTGGGTGAATCGCCACGATTCTCGTTACTATGGTTTAGCTACATGGAGACTCCCCTTGTATACTGCTTATGCAAGGTGATTAATATTCAAAGAAGACAGTCATATTCAAGAGAAGGTACTACGCAGGAATAAAGAAGATGAAATGCCAAAAAAGTCATTGTGCACAGGTAAGAAGAATTTAGAGGTCTGCAATTGCACGGCCATCCACAAAGTCGTTTCTTAACATTAGTGAATGCATTTTTTTTTCCAGAAGAGAAAATACTTCTTTCATATCCTTTCAATAATACTCATGCTCACATATCAAGATTGAAAACTATTCCAATTCATCTCTATTCCCCATGATGCCACCCTAGAAAATGATGGCATTGTTGCTGTAGATGCAAATGACTCTGCACTATTTTTTGCAATCCCTTGTTCGTGCTCAATTGCTGAGTATGCCCATCCATTATAAAGGTCTTGAGAAATAATCATCTTATTAATGTCACAGTGTCCTTGCCGGCTGGACAAATATATCAATCAATTATAGAAGGTTGGGGTCCAATGTGAATCCCGGTTTAAGTTTAGGACATAGAGTGAGATTGGTGATGATAATAAGTTTAGCATATGACTATAAGAGAAATTGTAGTTATCGTAAGGGCGGTGAGTTGAAAAGAGATAACAATGTTGATAATAATCGATAATCAATTGAATCTGGAATATTATAAAGGTTGGCATGACAATATATGTAAACATTTATGTACATCCATAATATTTTAACTCACATTACATGCTCATAAACATGTGATTAATCATGGTCAAACACCTTGCTTATGACTAATCATTTGTATATGGACGTGCATTAATATAGACGAATAAGTATTATGGTTATATATAATTGCTTACTTATATTTTATATGCATACATGCTCAAAATCTGAGGTGAACTAGGATCAAGGAAGTCAAAAAGGTTAATGTTAACAATTTAAAGTGTCGCAAGCAAGTTGTTTGAGGTAGGTGCAAGTCAATTTTGTACTATCCTTATGACTGAGAGACATAGGACAACACTTCCTTAAGACCCCTAGCCTACTAGTTTGCTCTATTCCTAGCTAGTCAGCCTTACCAGTTTCCTGAAGACCTTGTCCTCATTATTCAGCTTCATTCCTCTTTCCCGATGATACCTTTACCCCCTTGCTCTGGGAATTCGTGTCAGTCCTGCAACCACTTGTCAAGCGACACTAGTTAGTTTGTTATCATTTTCTGGCAAATTTATAAACATAAATATTGCAAAACAATAGTTAAATCTACTGGTCTTGATTAACCATAAACGACATGTTAATACCAAGTGAATTTTTTTTACTAAACATCATTACAATTAAGAATATTTCAAAATCATGAATTAATTCATGCAGAACCCAGCTAGGGCATAATTCACAAATAGCTGCTTAAGGCACAACCAGCAAAACCACTGTTCAGTCTAAGACAAAACCATTTAGGACACAATTTATAAAACCGCTGTTCAATGTAAAGCCAAAGCCATTTAGAGCACAGTTTACAAACCCGTTGTTTAATCTAAGATTCTAAACCCTTAAGTCATTTAGGGCACAATATTTAAAACCACTGTTTAATGCAGAGCATCCCGGAGGGGTGTGACACAACTGCTAATAACCACTGACTCCTAACAATTGTTCAAATCTGACAAGTAAATAATAGATAGTTGAGTAGAAACATGTTAAATTCAAAATGTTGCTAAGTCTCTTTTTGCTAACTACACCTACTTTCATCATTTGTGGATGACAACATAATTCTTTCTGCATTAGAAATATTATAATATAATGGTAGACTGTTTGTTGTAAATGTTAGTTTGTTCAGAAGCTGACATCACAGTTCTATGAAAATGCTTCATCTTAATTGAATTTAAAAACATTCAGAAGTTCACATGGAGTGATTTCTCATCTGTCTCAGATATTGCAAATTCCAAAATAAATTTAATTGCCTTAAATTTTCTGTCGAACATGTATACATTGTAGAGAGAGAGATTAGCATTGTTGGAAACTACAGAGTTTGGGGGAAAAGCTGAGTTTAAGCCAATCATATACTTCCAGTCTTGGCGAGTAGGTAAGGATGTTCCAGTTTCAATATCCAGCCATACAAATTTTAATTGCAGGTGGATATGTAATATAGAGTGTATTATTGGGTTATGCATGTTTGCTATCTCATAACCTTTTTCACTCAATCCTTTACATGCAGGGTTGCTTATATTTGCTCTAGGAAATTGTCTCAATTTCATTTCCTTTGGATATGCAGCACAGGTGGGCAAATCTGTTCACTTATATAAAGGCACTGTAAGTCTTATGAAATTTATTGAAAACATTAGCAATTTTTCTGATTACTATTGGTGCTTCACAGTCTCTTCTTGCAGCTCTAGGTTCTGTGCAGTTTATATCTAATGTAGCTTTTGCTTATATTGTTCTGAAAGAGAAGGTGACAGGAAGGTAACTATATTTTGGATTCTATCAACAAGAATTTCCGTTACATGTTTTAATAGGAAAAACAAATTTAGATGGCACAAAACTATACTTGTCTGTAGGATTACATGTATTTATTCTTTTCAAATCAAAGTCAGAGGTCAGGTATGAAGATTACAAAATCTTTACTTGTACACAGGGTACTTCTTGCCACAGCTCTTATTGTTTTTGGCAATATCTTCCTTGTTGCATTTGGCAATCATCAATCACCTGGTACTCACTCTGTCTCTTATACTTTCTTCATAACTTTTGTTTGATTATTTTTTAAACTCTTGATTGGTATGAGTTCCCTTTGTTCATTTGCAGTTTATACACCAGAGCAATTGATGGAAAAATATACAAGTCAAGTATATCTTTTATATTGTTTGGGTCTTTTATTGATCGTTGCGGCCAGCCATTCTATTTACAGGTAATATGCACTTATGAGTGAAAAATTACCTTTTGATTAATTAATCTTTGTTTATGGATATGTAATTTAACTACTTCTACAATGCTTGAATGTGGATAGTGCAATATGATTCAGGTGAGATATTAAAAATGTGGAATATATTTATCATAAGCATTTGATAATCACTTACAATAATGACTGTGCAAAGACCTCCAAATTGGCATCTTAGAATGATGTTCATGCTATATATCTTCAGACCTTTATCTCAAATTTCTGATTTTGGTTATTTGTTTTCGATTTCAACATGCTTTATGAGTAGGAAAGTTGATATTGGTAGTTGTACATATTGCAGAAAAGGAGAGCAACTGCTTTCAATTTTTGGAAGACACAATATTAAATCCTACTGGCATCAGCTACTTCCTCTCACTTATGCTGTTGTCTCTGGTGCCATTGGTTCTCATTCAGTTTTGTTTGCCAAATCTTTGTATGTTACAGTTCAGAGTTTAGGCATGGCCAGCAATATCTTATCTTAGTATTTTCAATGATTTTTAAAAAATCTTCACCATGCTAGTATTCTTGACTCAATCTTTGATAATAATATTCTGGTATTCTATTTTGTAGGTCAAGTTTGTTCAGGTTAACCATCAATGGTGATAGTCAGCTGCATGGGTGGTTTACATACATTATACTCTCATTGTTTTTAAGTACAGCTGCATTTTGGGTAAGTTTGGAAACGAATCAACGAGAAAATTCGCTAATACCATATTCCTGATAGCTGTTATCATGATAAGCGGCACAAGCAAGTGCATGGACGACTGTTTCCTATATATGTGTTTTTTTTAATATTTATAGTTAATAGCTAGAAGCATAAAGCCTCAGTGCATGCATTGTTGTTGACAGTTAAATCTTGTTTTGTTATTTCAGTACTCTATGCTTAGGATTTTGACCTGATATACTAAACCATACATTGAGTTGTGTGGTGGTCTGACTATGTAGACCATGATATGTTAGGATGAGAAGTCTTGCAACTGTTTTGAGTGCAAGTCAGTAAGAGAGAAATATGTAGATATTTGAATAAAATTTTATAAAATCTTTATATGGCCTTTCTGGATAGCCTTTTTATTAACCTTACCAGCATGCACACTTATTGCTGAGGCTAATCCATTCACAGTAAAAAGAGTGTAAAGATAGGTGCCATCCTGAATTTGTTTTATAAAACATACAAAAATTAGATACATGAAAACAAAAATGGTGGAACATGGAATAATAAACATTTCAAACTGTTAGGAATTAGTGTTTAACTTTAGTAATGTGTTATAAAATCAAGTTATATAAGTTAATATTAAGTTGTTGAGAAACAGTTTATTATTATATAATTGTGACTGTGTAATATTGCATTAGTTGTGTTAACAACTCACATGGAGATTTTGTAGGGAAGATAGGAGTGAGATAATCAAGGTGGTTGAACAACCCACCTAGATTCAGAGTAAGAGTTTAGTGATGTTATAGGATTAAGATTATTCATCCTATAAATATATAATGTATAAATGAACAGAAGTGAATAGAAATAAAATATTATCATTGTGATAGTTTTTCTCCTTATTTCTTTAATATGGACAACACAAAAAATGTCAACATTGTTATATCATTTCATTTGCGAACTCCAATAACATCAGACTACAAAGCAACTCAGAACTTCACAATAAAACTGGAAACTGTTGGAATCATTTGCCATTGCACCAAAAGCTCAAACTATCAATGCCCAATAAAAACATTAGATTTAACCCAAACCATAGGAGGCGGTTAAGCCATGTCATGAGTCCCCAAGGAGGTGTTGACCACCAAGTCAACAATCTTCCCCTCAACATCGGCTGAGCCTATTTGCACCCATCGTAGGAGATTCAAACCCACGACCTGAGGCTCTGATACTAATTGTTGGAATCGTTTTTGGTTGTGCCAAAAGCTCGAAATACCAATGCCCAATACCAACGCCAGGTTTAGCCCGACCTTGGAGAAGTGGTTAAGTCGTCACAAGTCCTCAAGAAGGTGCTGACCACCAAGTAAACAGAAACAAACATAGAAAATCTCTCATAAAAAAATGAAACACAAACAATCCGTGTTGAAGCTCATTACCAATCCCTATATGTAATTGGATTGAAATCTGGAGGGTTTGCATCATTAAGAAGAGAGAATAAAACAACATTCATTCCTGAAAAATGTGATTGTTTTAAAAATCAGAAAGACTCTATTCAAAACATTCCTATTTTGAGGAAATATAGTAATATTATTATCCTTTTGATACAGATTCCTCAAATTTAGGTCAGTATAATTAAGTATCCTTTTTAAACATCTTTTTCCACAAGTTTGGCAACCCTTAAAACATGCTTTTTAAAATATAAGTAACCTTTTAAGTTTTGATTTTTATTAATTTAATTATCCAATTAACTTTCCCTTTACCTACCATCTCATTATCATATAGGAAAAGTTGTGAAAAATAGGCTGCATCATCATTGATGTAATTAGGTATCCACTTTTTCTACCCAAAGTTTATCAACTTTTCCCCACACAGTAATTTTGTCAAACAATTTGCTGATTATACAAACTTTCCAATTTGTTTATTGTAGGACTGAGTTGACATTATATTACATGAAAAGTCTCCTCCAACAGTCATAAGAAAGAACATCATAATAATTGGAGCCAAGAATTGGATTTTTAAGATGATATAGGAAAAGTTGTGAAAAATAGGCTGCATCATCATTGATGTAATTAGGTGTCCACTTTTTCTACCCAAAGTTTATCAACTTTTCCCCACACAGTAATTTTGTCAAACAATTTGCTGATTATACAAACTTTCCAATTTGTTTATTGTAGGACTGAGTTGACATTATATTACATGAAAAGTCTCCTCCAACAGTCATAAGAAAGAACATCATAATAATTGGAGCCAAGAATTGGATTTTTAAGATGTAGAGCCGATGATGCTCAAGTTCAACACAATGATATCAAATGTTTAGCAAATGGCTTGTTCTAAAAATACAGAAATGGAGTAGTTTATTTCTGACCTCAATGGAGATATTACAATATGTCAGCCCCATTGCTAGTTCAAATTTAAAACAAATATTAATCCTCACCTAAATAATTAAACCAAGCTCTTTTCTTGATTGCAGTGGTTGATATCTTCCTCAGTTTCAATCTTCAACAAAGTCAATGCCTATGGCAAAGGATCCTAACACCCAATGAAATAGCATGCACCAAGGCCGGGGATCAAGATTGCGCCCAAGCACTCTAACAGCTACCATTGTTTGCTAGAAGAAAGGTGTCATGCCAAGCACGAAGAAAGGCAAGGGATAAATCCAATCTGGAACAGAGTTAATACACCAGTAGAAGCAAGGTCTAGTATCAAATACAATCTTTGATTCCCACATTCCTATCACTGTGCAGTCACCTTCTTATCACTCTTCCACAAAATTCATCTACTCAACCACATTTTAAATCTTCAATGCACACAGAGAAGCGTTAAATCTTATGTCTAGTGAGAGAAGACGGTGATTTCCTTAATCAATATTCACCTTGCTGATTTAAAAGGACATGCCATGCAATGAGCCTAAAGGCTTCATCTTTGAAACAAGGTTGGTAATAAATCCACACTAAGGAGTACAATTGTGCAAGATAAAGAAACATACAGAAAAATGTTGTGAGCTCATGCAACTAGAAAGAATAGAAAGAAATAAGTTATAATGTTCACAAGGCTAAAGATAGCCTATGGGACAAACTGCATCACACACTGATTTTGGCATTGCAGCCCTCTTCTTGTGCAACTTGATAATGAGTGCCCCCAATTGCTCAACTGTCGCCTCATTGGATAAATCACCTCAAGAAATGAAGTTCACACTCAAGCAAAAGCTTGCACTTAAGAAAGGATTAGCCCCAACCAAAGTGAAGAACTTGCATGCCTTTCCTTTTTGAGTATATCCTAATGTTGGTATTCAGAATTTATGTGTTGTAAGAAAATATTCTACAACCGATCAAATAATCAAGCACTTAATTAAATTCGAAGTTGCTTGTTTTTAAAATCCATATTATAGAATATATCAACCAAGCTTACTTTATTAACCCTTAACAAAACTCCCTATTTACCTTTACTTCTTGTCGCTTTGCTTTTAACATGTTCTTGTCTTATCTAGGACTTTGTCTTCATGCATAGGTGGACCATATGCTTCTTGCGCCCAAGCTCAATCTCCTCTTGTGTGAACTTTGAAGACCTCCATGCATACTGTGTTGTGTTTTCACAACTCCCTCAAATCTCCCGATATGTCTCCTTTATTCATATGCACATTTTGTCCCTTCGAATATTCAGGACTTTAAAAAGAAATATTAGAAATTAGAAGCAATAAACTTATTTATTCCTCTTCAATTAAAGATGACTAGCAAAAAAGAAGCACACAAGCACTGAGCTAGAATAAAATTTTGCCAAACATGGACTCTGAATTGAGAACCCGAAAAACAAAGTTTCAAATTTGAAACTAAAAATACATTAATCTTTGAATCCATAAGCTGAGACCCAAAGAGAAGCCCATGGTGCCAACTAGCGTGGATCTTTCAGCATTGTAGCCAATCTTCTTGAGAAGGGCTTTCATCTTCCAGAAGGCTGGAAAAGTAATATTGAAAATGCCAAGGGTTTTTCACTGGAGATGACATCATAATCTTCAATATACTTCAAGTGAGGTTCAAAACACTTTTTATAACTTCAAGCTCAATGCGTTATGCAAATTTGAATTTTACATTCATCTCATCTCTTCCTAAGTTTCCAATAAAGTTACTTTATTAAATTAAATAACCTTGGTAAAATATCAAATTTAACTTTATGTTTTGAAATTTAATATAATATAAAATAAACTTAATTTACTGTATTAATGTCATTTAAAATGATGACTCAAAAACTTCATGTCACTAGGATATCATTAAACCAAGAAATCAACGACTATCCATAAATAGTAATTCTACAAATGGCTAAGTCAATGTTTAGAATCGACACTATAAATAACAAGTATAGACAAATTGTCTGATATCCTTCCAAAAAGTGTTAGACATCTTCAATAAGCCATGCGAGAAAATTGGCGACATCAAATAATCCTTTGAACTAGTTGACACAAACCTTGAAAGTTAACTTCTACTGAAGTACAATAGATGTTGAAATTGGGACATGATTGTACCTATAGTTGGAAGCCTCTCACTCGGCAACAACTCACCAAGCCCCCTCCCAAAAAATCGGGAAAAACTTGTGAACCTAAAAAAGTGTTTAAATTTAATTAAAAATACATTTTTTTTTTGCAAAATTCAATGAGAAGATGCATGCAACGAGTTAATTAAAGAGAACACAAAAGAAACAAGCAGAGTTTAGATATATATAAATGCATAGTGGGCACAAAATCACATTCTCATGTGGAATGCTAATGATAGAAAGCTAAATAGTAAATAGTTTTGTGTCAAAATAGAAGTAAATAGTAAATTCATCATTACAATTACATCTTCCTCTTCCCAGCTCTACTAGTATACTATAATTCTCTATTTTATACAATACATATAGGCATTTTGCCTTTTGTTTTTAACAAAAAAAAAGTAAAATTTTTTAAAGAAAGAAGAGTTTTTTCTGAAAAGCTCAGCAATTTTTTCGCCTACCGAGTTGCGAGTAAATTTGGAAAAAACTCATCGGTCCCAAAAACTCAGCAATTACTGGAAACTTGTCTTTTTTTGGGGATTATCCCAACTAGGATTGTACCCTTCCCAAAGATTGTTTATACTTAACCAATGCCATTCTAATACAAGTAGCATCTGATTGATCCAAACAAAAGCTGAGAATGATCCTAGGGTCCCCAATCAACCTAAGAGATCTACAACACCATCTACTAAAGACAATATCCTGATTGCTGCCCAATTCAGATGCGTCCTAAAAGTATCCTATAAGGACAACAATCAAATATAACATAAACTCAATCATCTTGTCAAAACATCGCCCTTCGAAAGAGCCAAACTGAAATACCACAGGATTAAACTCTAGTAATCCAACATTGGCTCCCTTATCCTAAATTGTGGAACTACAAACCTGTGTGATCCCAGGGTTCCAAGTCAATCTCAGAAAGGAACCACTGCGTTGATTCTGCACTAGTATGATCATAACCATCATGCCAAATTGCTCCTCTCTTGGAATACCAAAAAGCAAACATCATCAACACCTATACTGAAATACCTAAGAGGGCTGAATCGACACCATATAATATTACTTACCAACTAGCTCATAAAATATCACATTAGCAATACATTGCCAATCACGATCCTAGGCAACAAAAAAAAGAAGCTTCTCTCAAAACTCAACATTTCTTAATGAGAACATATTTCCACAATCAATGATAATTATTTATAATACACTTCTGTATAAGATTGTGTAAAGTATTTTTGGCATCAATTTTTCGAATCACACTCCATGATCCATCATTAGGATGCAACCAAGCAACATGGAGAAAAAGGAAAATATAGATCAAACATTTCTTCTCATGACATCCCAAAAATGTAGCAGATCAAACATTGTCACAACTTTACAATCCGCCAACTAGCAAATGCCTCCCTTGTCCCCAATAAAACTTGGAACATCAACAACTGACCTTTAAGTGTCCAAGGAATGGTTCAAAACCAATGTTACCTAGGGACTCGTCCCAACCTAAAATCCGTTGACCCCGTATGAGAAATGTTTTTGGGACTTAGGAACAGGTAGGGGATGTCCCCATTTTATCCCCCTTTTTGAAAATTCATAGGAAACATCCTACAAACTTGGGGACTTTTTTTTGAAGATGCTCGTACGTCCTGAGGACGGTTGGGAATGCCTTAGGAATGATTTGGAAATCCCTGGGATGGATTGGCATCCATGATGAGATAGGTGACATCAACACTGAAAAATACATTTTTATTTAATAAAACTCTCTTTTTTAATTTTAAAGTGGGCCCCTCCTTCCAAGTTCACCTTAACATGTTTATTATTGTGTTGTAGTTAATTCTTTCTATTTGGTGTCCTTTGATTAGCACTACTATGATAATAACCATCATGCCCAAATTGCACTACTCTCCTAGAATGCCAAAAAGTAGACATCATCAAGACCCATACTGAAATACCTGAGAGGGCTGAAATCAACACCATAAAATACATCATGCCAAACTATCTCAGAAAACATCACATCAACAATATCATCGCCAATCACGATTCTAGGCAACAAAAAGGAGAAGTTTCTTTGCCATAAAGAAATAAACTCAACATTTCTTCTCATGATATCCCAAAAATGATGCAGATCATTGTCACAACTTAACAATCTGCCAACTAGCAAATGCCTCCCTTGGTCCCAACTGAACTCATAAAATCAACGGAGAACCTCCAAGTGTCCAAGGAACGCTTCAAAATCAGTGTTACTCAGGGACTCGTCCTTGACCTAGAATCCTTTGCCCCTATACCGGGAATGATTTTGAGACTTGGGGAGGTTTAGGGGATGTCCTCACCTTGTCTCCTTTTTGAAAATTCAGAGGAAATGTCCCAAAAACGTGGGGACTTCAGAGCTTTTTTTTTGGGGGGGGACACCTGTACTACTTGAGGATGATTAGGGATGCTTTGGGAATGCCTTGGAAGTCACCGGGATGGATGGGCATCCCTGATGGGATAGGTGACATCAAAACTTAAAAAAACACATTTTTCTTTTATGAAACTCTTTCTTTTTTAATTTTGAAGTGGGTCCCTTCTTCCAAGTTCATCTTAACATGCTTATTGCTAGTTCGTAGTTAATTCCTACCATTTGGTGTCCTGTGATTAGCAATTGGGAATATTACATTAAGAATTGTGAAATTAAGAATGTTGTTACAGTTTGTTACATGCTCAGAATTATACAGCAGACTAGTGTAAATGTAAGGATGGTGGTAGCTAATTTGAAATCCTATCGAAAACATAGGAAACATGAGTGTGGAAGTAGCAACAAAGTGTTCTTCTATGATGAAATCATCTGTACCATCCTACCTCAACCATGAACTGCTCAACTGTTGAATTGAAGAAACCATCCAAGTCATTTGTGGATCAGATTCTGAAGTCATATTTAACTGATTAGAAATCGGGCAGTAGTACTAACTTTGGAAATTGACTACTGCAATCCTGAGACAGTGCCTCATAGCTAAGAACAGAACCTGGGTCCCAAATCATGTTGTCAATTACACTCTTATCACTGAAATCTAAAAGAACTCCCTCATCCCACTCAAAGAGTGGATTATCAAATGTCCATCAAGGCCAATCTCAAATAGTGAGTTATCAATCATTTGAAGATCAACATACTCCTTATGCTCTACCCAAACATTTTGTGAATCCAATCTCCTAATTTCAGATTTGTGGGGCAGTGTGCGAAATCACTCTCCTCTTGAATGCAATCAAGTTAGTCCATCGCCTATTTGATCTCCGTTGCCCTTTCATTTTTCTCTCACTCTTTGAATTGTTTGGCCTCACAGAGTTGTTCATTCTCTTTAGGAAGTGCCTCATGGACACTTTCCACACAAAGTCTAGTGGAATCAAGCTCAATGGTCAGCTTACCAAACTCTCCCCATAACTGCTTGGTCAAACAAAAAGTGTCATCTGCAAAGGTGGTGGGTTATGTCTCTATTATATATCATGTGTAAGAAAACTGCTTTTATTTCCTCCAAAGTGTTCTTGTTCGTTTGCAAGTCGGCAAGGGTAATATTTTGTTTACATTGGTCTCTTGGTTTCTTTAAGATGAGTTTTTCAACTAGCCTTCTAATGTTGTAAAATTTAGATAAAATGTGCAATTCAATTTCCATAGGCACCAAAAAATGAGATTTCCAATCTTGTTCAGTCAAGGGTAGTGAAGTACTGTTATGTTGCATACCGAAATCAGAACTTTTCTACCTTCTATCAAAGTCTCCAAGGCTGTCCCAAATAATGTGCCTCTTCCTTTTCACCCTGAACAGTGAATCCAAATCAACAAGGTCACCAGGTATCTGCTTAAGATCAGCTACATGCAATGTGAAATAAGATTTTGTTTGAAGACTAAGGACAGCATCATCAAGACTCAATACCATCCTCCATGCGTAACTGTAGAGATGAAGTTAGAGAAGAACTACAGCCAAAAGGAAATTCATCCTGAAAAGGATCCTCATCATTCTTAAGTTCCATCACACCCAAATTCCTAGTGATAAAGGGCTGATTGCTCTGTTCAGTAAAACGGTGCTCATTGTACTCCTCATGATTGGTCGCCTCTGTGAATAAATTATTCTCCAACTCATATGTGCTTAATGCATCATAAGCATCACCCCTGACATAAGATATCGATTCATTATCATTAGCTGATTGGAGAGCATCATCATATCAGCTCTCAACATGCCCATCGTCGGATAATATATTAATGATCTCAACAATTCCATCACTTTGTTGTCGGGTATAATCATATGTGTCATCAAATATGTTATTAAGTATTAATTATGCCATTGGTCATTACTATGGCTAAGGGGTAGGTAGTTATGGTTAGGACAGTTCACGTCGTGTACCCTCGGGGGTTATATGTACACTCTCTCGGATGAAAGATATCATTATCATTTGTATCACTGCTGTTATGCTGATCACTTGGATGTAAACTTAGTTTGACATTAATGAGAGATACGACAGTTCTCTGATGTTACATTGCACTCACTTGTATCCGTTATAATTTTCTGTCTATGATTCTATAGTATGCATTTATTACCTTTACCCATAGGCAGTAAACATTTGGCGCTATCGCTATCAGCTTCATCTTTATTAGAAAGCTCTAAATGTGTAAGCAAAGAATGCTGTTTTGTCACTTTCGTTCCACACTTCTTATCCTTAGTAGCTGCATGCATAATCATATAATCATCTCGAAGCTCTGTAACATATTCCTTGTTCTCCAAGACAATCTCTCCAATCTTTCTGCATTAATCTCCTCCATATTCAAGAAAGCTTTTAGCTTATAACATTGTTTGATTACACTGCTGACCATCTCATTATCAGCTGTAGAAATACACTGTTCTTGCTTCACAACAGCTAACAACATAAATAAAAGGTGCTGGGAAATAAAATCACATTAATAAAAATGATTAGGACCATAACGATTTCCACACAAGAAGATATAGTTTCTTAATGATCCTTATTGTAGTAGCTATGAGACTTTTGAAAGTTTGAAGGATGAGATCACGGTCCAAATCAATCATGAGAACATATGTTCTGGCCCTAGCCATCAACTTTAAAATCCTCATCCTCTTACCATAAGAAGGGGTTCTAGGATCACCTAAACCATGAAAAGTGTCAATGATCAGTTGGAGGGTCTCCCTCATTATGTCATCTTTGTAGGGTACTTGAAGAGCTAGGATCCTCATAATTTCACTGAGGCAATTGGTGACTGCAAGTATCACATCTCCATTGACATGCCTTGTCATCTAGAACTGGGCTATGCAACCAAAGGATTCCTTTGTTGCACACTTCAACAACTCAAAATCTGATTGGTCCAATTTTTGTCCAACACATTTCCATTCCCTCCAACTTGCTAACAAGGACATCTTCAGACTGATTTTGGAAACTGAAGTTGCTACCCCAAAGCATAAAGCATGCCACAAACTCTTACGACTTTCAATGGAGGCTCAGAATCAATACTTCTGAATGACTTTTTGAGTTGTCTCCCAAAGGACTCTTTTCCTTGTTGGCCATCATCTAACAGACTAACACTGAAACAAACTCACACAGTGGTGTATTTACAAGCTCTGGTACCTTTGTAATAAGCTATTATGTTTCGCTACCCAAATTTTTCAACTCTTTTGCACTCTGAGAATTTTTTCTGTTTTCCTACCCAAATGTTTTCAGCTCTTATGCACTCTGAGGATTTTTCTTTTCAAACAGTTTGCTGATTATAGGACCTTTGTGATTTGTTTATGGCAGGACCAAGTTTAGATGGTATTGCATGAAAAGTCTCATCCAGTATTCATGGGAAGAACATCATAACAATTGAAACCAATAATTGATTTTTTGAAACATAGAGATCAAAGATGTTAAGTAGTATCAGATGTTTAGCAAACTGCTTGTTTTGAGGAACCTCAAGGGAGATAGTACAATGCTTCAACCATATGCTAGTTGAAGTTTTAAATAAATATTAACTCACATGTTAAGAATAACAGAGATAGTACAATGCTTCAACCATATGCTAGTTGAAGTTTTAAATAAATATTAACTCATGTTAAGAATAACACCAAGCTCTTTCCCTGACTGAAGGGATCTGTGATTAATATCTTCCTCAGTTTAAATCTTTAGCAAAACCAATGCCTTAGGCAAAGGATCCTCACACCCAATGAATTTGCACACACCAATTCTAGGGATCAAGATTGTGTCCAAGAAATTTAACAACCTCCGATGCTTGCTAGAAGAAAGGTGTTATGCCCAAGCAAGAAGAAAGGCAAGGAATATCTCCAATCAGGAACAGAGTTAACGACTACTTTCTGTCTTGGTACACCTGTAGCAACAAGGTCTAGCATCAAATAAAGTCTTCAACGATTCCTTCATTCCTTCTTTTGCTTAATTTCCTTCCTATCACTCCACATAATTTACCAACTTCAATGTCCTTCCTTGTGATCATTAATCAAATTCTCAATGCACAGAGAGCAACATGAAACCTCACATTTAGTGAGCGGGGACGAAGATTTTCTTAATCAATCTTCACATTTCTGATTTGAGAGGACATGGTCAGCACTGCGTCTGAAGGTTTCTGGTATCTAATAAGAGAAGACATCGATTTTCATAATCAATTTTCATCTTTTAAAGGATGCCCAGCAATGAGCCTGGAAGCTTCACGTTTGAAACAGATGTTGGCAATAAATCCACACTAAGGAGTAAAACTTTCACTCAGGATAAAGAAGCATACACCAAAACATTGTGAGAATATGCATCTTGATGAAATTCACTCTAAAGAGAAGGCTTGCACCTAAGAAGGAATAATCCCAAACCAAAGTGAAAAAGGCTCACTCCTATCCTTTCATAAAATTTGCAAATGTTATAGCATCAATGCTCAACTCAACCACATTGGGATCCAAATTTTTCTTGTTGAAAGGAAAAAAAATCTGTGGCTAACCAAATAATCAAACATTAAATTAAATCCAAAGTTGCCTTTTTAAGAAAATCCATACTCTAGAATATATTGGATAAATTTTCTCTATCAGCCCTTCAAAGAAGTTTTGATTTCTGTCTACTTGTCTATTTGTGTTTTTTTGTCTTGTCTTATTTGGGAAGCCATCTTCATGCACACATTGACCATAGATTTCCTGTACCCAAGCTCAGTCTCAAGCTTGTGTTAATCTCCAAGACTTCCATGCATACTATGCTGTGGTTCAACGGCTCCTCCAAATCCAGCAAAATA
The DNA here is from genome assembly GCA_028749045.1 of Cupressus sempervirens. Taxonomy (NCBI): domain Eukaryota; kingdom Viridiplantae; phylum Streptophyta; class Pinopsida; order Cupressales; family Cupressaceae; genus Cupressus; species Cupressus sempervirens. Next base: position 729,971,700 of record CM053791.1, on the reverse strand, counting down.
CCCCCATTATTCATATGAATATTTAAGACTTTTTTATGAAATCTTAAAATAAAGTTATGTATTCCTGTTTTTTTTAAATAACCACCAGCAAATATTTAAGCACACCCACACTCAGCTAGAATAAACTTGGTTTGCAAACTGGCAACTGAAAAAACCAAACCTTCAAATATGAAATTACAAATAACTTAATAATGCACAAGTAGAAACCCTGAGTGAACTGCACAGCATTGACCAGGATGAGTCTTCAAGATGGTTTTCATCTTCCAAAAGGCTGAGACAAACAATTCTTTTCTCTAGAAGCAAAATATTACAATCTTTAACATATTTCGAATGAGGCAACACCTTTTTATAACTTCAAGCTCAACACCATAATCAGGGTTTTGCAACTTTTTAATTTAATTCTTGAATTCACCTTATGGTCTTCCTAAGTTGCCAATAAAGCCACTTTATTATATTATATACCATTACTTAAAGTCTTAAACTTTTAACTCAATTTTATATTTTGAAGCTCTTTGAAAATTTGAAATAATAACTCAAAACACCTTATGTTGCCACTATATCATCAAATTAAGAAATCATACTGAGTAATCATAAATAGTAATTGTACCAACTGCTTAGTGGGTGTCCAAAAATGACACACGCTATAAATAGTAAGTACATACAAATTGTCTGAAATCCTTCTAAAATTTGGCATATATCTAACATTCCATCTGAGCACATTAGCAACATTGAAATACTCCTTTGAACTAGCTAGTACAAACCCAGAAAGTCAGCTCCAATTATAGTGCGGAGACCAGAAAAATTGTGACATTAGAAGTGAACATTGTTAAATCCATAACTCTGATCAACATACTGATCTGACTGTGCAGATCACACAGACCTTACCATTCTCTTGATGCCTTATGAAAGCCTAGATTTATATTGCTCCTTTAGTTGGCATGATCGGCATCTCCCTTAGGTTTTAATTGTTTGATTGTTAAACCTTAACTAATCCTAGTTAATACTGTTTACATGTCATTACATCCTTTAGGCGCTGATTATGAGGAGGAATTCATGGGCCGACCTAGATAGGGTCATGTCCCTTAAAGGGACATGCCCTTTGGGTAAGGTATTTATGAAGGGTGTGGTTGTAGTTAAAGGACACACAAAAATAATATCAAGTCTGCTCCTTTAAGCAAGTCTGCCCTATTCGAACACTTCCAGAAATAAAAGATTTCAGAATAATAATTTTGTTATTGACGTCTCTTATACAAGTCTGAACAAAGATAATCTTCAGCAAGCATTGGAGAAGGTATTTACTATTGTTTCAGTTTGATCACACAGAATTTGCAGAAACTTTACAAACATACACTCAAGAAGGGAACATGATAACATCTTAAGCCTTATTATTGCTTCTCATTGTGCCCCTTTGGGATTTGATAAGAGACTTTTCTGTTACAATTGCAGCTGTATTTCTTTATTTCTTTTAAGCACATTGTTTTAATATTGCTATGCGTTTCAAATGAGCATCAACCTGAGACCAATAGAAACTCTTGCGAGCACATCAATGAGACTAATATGAGCCCTTTTGAGCAACACACTAGAAACACCTATGGAAGACTAGAACATAGAAATCCACTTATTTAAAAACCTCCACACTGGAAGCCACCTATGGATGCCCAAGAGTCCCAACTTAGAATTCCATATTAGATGTCCATTTGGGATTTGAGCTTGGGTCTCCATAACGAGAATTCAATGCTTTAACCAATTAAGGTCAACCCCTTGAACCACATTGGTACTTCGGGAATAACTAGTGTAATTTAATAATTGATATGATATATATGAGAAATTTCCATAGTTACTAGGTTTGAATTTCATTTTTGTTTGGGAGGCCCAAAAAATGTCTATTTGGCCTAAATCAAACAAATTGGGCTGGCTATGGTAACCACAAAAATCCATATGGGGAGTTTCACATTCTTGAAAGGATGTCTCTAGGAGTTACATAGAGACTCTAAGGAACTTCATGTGAAGTCTCATAATGTTTAGAGATGTCCTCATTCGAGTCTTTGAGATGGGGATTTGTTTCTATTAATCTAATATGGTGACAAAAACTAAGGGTTAATACACAATCTTCTAGGTAAATTTTCTATTTAGTTAGCTATGGTTGGGAGATGGGTGCCTTACCCATGGCTAGTGTAGTGCCAATAATGTTTAGTACATACTTGTAGGATATAGCTTCCTAGTAAACATTGAGTAACCCTATTTGAATGCTAGATTCTAGGACTGTGCAAGCTAACCCGTGGACCTCATGGATGCTTGGCTAGTCTCAGCTTGCTAGTCTTCTTGATTGTTTAGTTTTTTTTGCTACTTAAATGCCATAAATGTTGTGACACAATATTTTTTTGTCAAAAATAGCTTTGAAATGAGAATGACATGAAAACATTATCCAAAATGGACTGTTCTTTCCCAAAGTTTTTGACATGAATTGTTTTTGTTTGCTTCATTTCAGCACCTTTTTCCTTGTTTTTTGAGAAGAAACCAATTAGATAGTAACTATTTTTCTTGTTCTTGTCTCTTGGTCGTCAGTTGAGTATATTCTAAGTTACTAGTCTGAGCACTAGTTTGGGTTTGGAGGTTTGGTTTCTGGGTTTTGGGGGATTGGGTTATACATATATATATTGACACGGGGATGCATCCCTCCCCTTTCTTGCCCCATGTCCCAGAGACGAGGATGCATCGAGGACTTGGGGACTCCATTCCCCCATCCCCAGCGGCACCACTAGATTCCACCACCTCTATCGAGAAGGGGGGGATGTCCTGGTGTTGACTATTTGCCGATTTGACTATTTATGTTCAATGTTCCAATTCAATGCAATGTTCAAGTATTTACTCTTTTACATCTTTATATCTTATATTGCAATACATCTTTTCATAACTAGCATTTTAACTACCATATGTATACTATATATAACCTATATCGTTCCTCGCTACCATCCCCCCACTGTCCCCAAATTAAGGCCTCTTTGGCCCCCCATCTTGAAAACTTTTCTCTCTGTTCCACTGTTTCGCCGCCCTGGTGTAACTATGATACACACACAAACACACCTTAAAATGGTAAATGCCATTGCCTAGCCTTTTACGCATGTCTTTTATATTGTGCATTTAGTCTTCACCATTTGTCGATTCTATGTCATTTGTCTGTTAATTAAATAATGTCAATTATTTAATTAATTTTAATCATATCCTTGGATCTTTTCACAGTCTTTTGATTTTTCTCCTTGATCATTAGTTCGATTAAATGATTTTATCATTTATTTTATCCCTTATCAATTTTTGTCATTTAGTCTGATTAAATAGTTTTGACAATTATTTAATCTATGTTATTAGTTTCGCTTAGGGGGATAATATTTTAATGATTTCCTCCTTTTGTCCTAACATGTCCTCCTTGGTATAAATAAATACGTCATTTATTTATTTCTTTAGTCCTTTTGTCAAAATAAAAAATTATTATTTAATTGGCTAGTTATTATTGTGGGAGAGGATTAATAAATAAAAATTTATTAATTTAACTCCACTTTCCTTATTCTTTTCTTATTGCACTTGCCTTATTTTATTTTTATTTTGTCCTTGTCCATTCGTATTCCAACTTGACCTTTCCTCTTGTTTTGTTTTATTTTCTTTTAACTTTGTCCTTTCATCCTTCTTGTCCTTTTGTCACTTTTGGAGGGAATTAATGATTGTGCTTTTTATTAATTCCCCTTTTTCTTTTTATTATTGATTATTGACCCTTTTCCCACTTGTCTTCTCATTTCTTTTTCATTGTATCCATTCATTTTCAATTTAGGAGTCTATAAATTGATCCCTATTCTCTCATTTTTTATAGATCACGATTTTCTAGTATCTTTGCTATTATGCTGTAAAATCAATCCTTTCTTTTTGGCTATTATTTGTGCATTTGACAACAAAGAGCAGCATATCACGTTACATGAGAAAGAAAAAGCAATGATACGCCATCAAAGGAATGCATGAATTTGGTTTGCAAATTTATTGTTTATTTTGCATTTCATTTTTGATAGCCTTATTGGTTTGTTGATTAGGATTTTACTAACATGCTTTTTGTGGCTTTCGTGGTTGGCTTAATCATGTTTAACAACTAACTCATTAGTTTTCCTGATCTACTATATATATTATTTAAAAAATAATAATGTTAAGCATCAACAATCGACTATAATTGACCAAACATCGTTATATGGGTCAAAAAAAAAATCATTAACATCCATATACAAAGTAATAGACATATTACATGAATGACATCATTCCCCCCCCCAAAAGAAAAAATCATATTCAAGATAGCAAGGGGAACAAGTAAACATCAATTTACATTAGGGAAGATTGTCCAATTTGATAACAATATTGTAGATGGGAACCTGTGAGCCAACTTGGATGCATACTTTACAAACTTGGACTTGGTGAGTAGTTGGCAATCAAATGAGGTCATTACCGGTCTAACGGGTCTAGTGGCAATGCCCTAGAGAGTTTAAGGGGCACTGTCCTGTTTGGGGGTCTTGGGGCGGCATTTCCAGCAGGTTCAACCTTCAAAACCACTTAGATCTTTGTGGCACACATCATTTTGCATTCATAAAATGAAATGTTTTAATTGTTTTCAATTCATGTTTAAGGGTTTGGGGGATGGGTACAGAAAATTTGGCTTTTTGGTCAAACTTAGAAGTAATTTTGTTTTTAAATTGAGCAAATTTGCTGCTTGGGCATTGGCCCTTGTCAAGTTTGTTGCAGGTATGCCTCAGTTTGGCCTGGACAGACATACAGGCAATTTATAGGACCTTGAGTAGACCAAATTTGGACCCATCTCCAGGCGGATTGGACTCGATCTGGGGTGTTAAGCCTAGTGGACTGGTAATATAATTGTTTTCCTTAAGTAAGTTTCTCTTAGTGCTTCCTGATGTTCTTTGGACTGGCATCACTTGAAGCTGAGATACATCAAATCATGCATAAATGTTTTGAAACAGTGGGAAAACATTGCTATGACCCACATATTGTTGACTTTATGGAAACCCAAGGTACTGGTAAACATTTATATAGATAACAGAGAAATGGTTTATGATTCTGTTGAGTCACTTTTGTTTTTATCTTTAAAATTAACTAGTCATGTTAATTCAACTCGTGGTTTTGACCATGTTTCTTTTTCTCATCAATATTTAGAATCATATTCTATGATTCATCACTAGGATGATGAACTAGAGAAGAGAGAGTAAAAATTGCAGACCAAAACCTACTAAATACAGGATGGGGGAGGGATTCCAACTGACTTAACTAAATCCTCAATGTTGCAATATATGAGATGCTGAAAATGGTGGGGACCAAATTTTTTATGCAAAGAAGGCAAACATATTCTTTCAGAACATTGAAATTGGTATCATTACTTAATTGTTTTATTTATTCTTGCAAGGTAAAACGATGCTTTAGGAAGATGTTTAAAGTAGAATTTTGAATGATTTGCAAATCTGTTTATTAGTTGTTATAGTATCTCATTGAAACTGGGTTATGGCAATTGAGCTTTTCCTTACAATGTGGATGATTATATGTATGACCAGTCTAGCTATGCAGGTCTTGTGACGTACACCTTTTGTACCATATGACATTTTTTTTTTTGTGAATCTCTTCAATTATACCCCTTGGTATTTTGTGCCCAAAACCCTCTCATCCTGTTTCTTGCATCATTGCCAATCACTGATTATTTTCTGTTTCAATTTTTCCTTATCAGGTAATGCATTTTTCTCAAATATGCATGTTTGATCTGTCAGATTTCACACCTGTAACATATGATATGTTTTTTATTGTAGTATCATCATATTTTACTTGTTTTTTGCTTTATTAAAGGGGTAAATGCTTTGACCCGGAGCTATGATCCAGTGAGGCCACAAATGGGGGACCTCATCCTCAATGGAATTTGAACCTTGGCGGCAAGAACAATAACTCAACAACTAACCATTGCAACATGCCACTATTGGCCATATTTTACTTGTTTTACTCGAATACTGTACATTTTATTATCTCGAATTTCCTTGTACTTGGGAGCCATTAAGAATAAATTTATCTGCTAGTTTGTATAGTCTGCGGTTTGATGTTTTTTAATGTCTTATCATGCTTTCCACATTGGTAGTTGGTCCCAGTCCAACTATCTGAATTTTTGCATAATTTTCTCTGTTTATGAAATGAAGCTGATGAATAGTGTAGTCGTGTTGATAATGCAGATGGCCAGGCTGAATGATGGCTTAGCTGTGTTTGATGCAATTCTTATTGTGCCAATGTTCCAAATTGCTTGGACATTCTTTTCTATATTTACTGGATTCATATATTTTCAGGAATATAAGGTAAGTGAGGAATTTCTTTACTAAATGGAAAGATTTTTATATTGAATAGAAGTTAGAAAATTCATCCTTTAAACTTCACATGCCTCTTGCATTCTGATCCCGTATCTTTTTCTTTCAACAGGTGTTTGATACATTTAGAACATCAATGTTTCTCATTGGCATAAGTTTAGTATTTGCTGGAATTTCCTTGTTAGCACCAGATGATTCTAAAGGTACTTTCGGCATATCAACGATAATATTCTTCATAAATTTGGATCTACCTTGTTTTATTTCTAGTTCATCAGGCATGATCTGCATATACTGTCTAAAATAACAAACGTTCACAGATTGGGTAAAGAGTTATTAATTCACACATCTGTGGATTGAAATACATATCAACTTATGCAGATTAGTGAACAAGTATAGAATTCACTTGAGGATTTAACTTGTTTTGTCTCCTATGAAATAATGAATGTCATCAAATTACTTTCTATTAAAAGTGCATCAGGAAGATGAAAACTGCACAGATGTTCAGCAAAGGTAGCATATGCATCATGCATCCTAATTTTGAAATTCATAAATGTGTACACGTGTATACACAGAGACATGTATGTATAGATATGCATAAGCATGTGGATATTAGATCTAGGCACCCACACATTTCCTTAAAGCAAGAACTTCAGGTTTCTATAATCTGCTCTTGTACTTCATTGTAAGGCAGGAATTAAAACTTGCTTAATAAGAGCTTTTAGGTTTTGTGAATTAATGTGATTTACCAGAAATTATCATTTCCAATTACTCTGATTTTGATTGGGCATAATTTGTGCAGAGCATAGTTTTTAGTATTTACCAGTTAGATTTTCTTAACGATCGTTGGCTCAGTAATTGTGCTACAAATTAAAAAACATCTAAAAAGCCAGCTTCATGCTGTTTCAAGCAGTTTTATGGCACTGGGATTTTCAAATAAATATAATTGGAATGTATTGTCAAGATTAATAGTTTCTCATCATAAATTGGTTCTTCAAGAGGAAATAATGAGAATGAGTCCCAATTTTTTGCACAAATATTATATTTGACAGTTTGAGATGCAGATTAGAGAACAAAAAACACTGTGATTACCAGTTTTTCTTTATGTTGCTGGATGCATAACAAAGGTAGGAACACTTGTATGAATGCTAAGGGGGGGAATTTATTGAAATGTGAATTGGATGTAACTATGAATGATGCATCTCCAAAGGCTGAAATAGTTATTGAGGATGATGCTATGTGCAATTAAAACAACAAATCATTCTCTGTGGAGTGGTAATGATAGAAAAGTCACTTGTGAATTAATAGGTTTTGTCCACATGGTTGAACAATTGACTTCACAATACAGGCCATAATAAGTATCCAACTAAACTGCTCGCAACATTGCAGAGTGCTCAAAAAACTGAGAATTCAGTGACTCGTGTCATAGCTAAATTTAGCAAAATAAGTACCATTTATAACAAAATTGATAACTTCAGCCGTAACTAGATAAAATAATCATTTGGCGAATTTGGATTTGCCACCACCAGCTTTCATGTGTCTCGTAAATATAGAAAATCAATGCCAAATGGCCATTAAGATAGCAGAAGTCTGATAAAAGCACAGTGGGCCTGGAACTTGGGTGGATGCTGTATGAGTTAAGTCAGGACCATGTAGAATTCTTTATAGATGATTTCATGGGTTTTAAGGAGCTTGCAGCCTCGTGTTGTGGTTGGTTATCTTGCCACCTACAGCACATAAAGCAATTTAAATGGAATGGTGGCAGGGAGTGTGGGCTTCCCACCCACCGTATTCCTTGCCATAGTAAGGATGCAAGTGGGTAGTGGGTTCCTGCTTCCCAGCTTTTTTGATATATTTCTTTTTGCAACAACACATGGCAAGTGCTATACAAAATAGCTTTTTTATTATTATTTTTAAAAACATTACAATGAAAAATGTGTGAAATTTTAATTTTAAATTTTTAATGTGTTGTCCAATGCTATTGAGAGAAGCCATGGCTTCATGGTAAAAACTGTGTTTTCCCAGTACTCCAAAATAGGCAAATTTTATGTTGATTTATAGTTTTTGAAGACTTCCGGATGCAATAGAAGAGTCAGATTTCACTCAAAATGCTCCATAAAGTGGATACAAGTAGATTATCATAACCACCTTCCACAATTAATTTTTGTGCAGATTTAGTCTCCAAAATCCAATTTGGGTGTAACAAACAGAAAAATCAGATTTTTAGATGCTCGAGATCCAATGAAGAGCTCCAGTTTTCTCTGTCAATCACTAGAACAACTTGGAAAACAAAGCCCCATATAGGAATCTCCCTAGAATCTACTCTCAACTTTAATGATTCTCCAGGTCCCCTAGGATGTACAAGGAGCTCATAGTTAGTTTCATAAAAACAAAAAGTATTGCAATCCTGGATCTTCCAAAGATGGATTCACTCTACACAATCTCCTTCTTTAATACCATATTAGAGTTATCTATGGGGGCGTCCATCCCAGGCTGCCTTGGAGCTAATTATTGGAAGACAAGAAGATTAACATGATAGAATAAAAATAATCTGTACAAAGGATGCAATGTGCATTCAATAGAGTTGAGGTTTCTCATATGAGAATAAGAGCTAGATATATCTAAAAGATACCACCAAGAAAAGAATAGTTAACTAATGTGGGATGATAAAATATGGAATCACTAATGCACACAACTCGTCTAAAATAGGAAAGTACAAATGTGCTAAGTAAATTAACAAACAAGGTTTGACAAAGATCCAAAATAGAAACTAGATAGATAATCGACTCGCTCACTCCAACAACCTTGGCCATTAGATTATATTGAGTAATTCAAAAGTTTGCATGGGCTTCCAAGTCATTACCATCCAAGAACTATTAAATAAGAAAAAGTCACAAATAATGTGTTGTTTTGATAATTTAGAAGCCATGTGCACTAATCACTCGGAACAATGACATAGAGCTATCTTAGGGGCATATGGGACATGTAGAGCCACAAGAGGAGATATACCATTTTTGTCACCGTGCAAACCTAAGTAAATTGTTCTAAGGCGATTGTAGTGTTGAGCATGAGAATTTCGATTGTGAAACATTTATACCAAGGTCACTGGGAGATGGGGAGACTTGGAGGTCTCCATTACTAGTACTGGTACTTGTACGACTGTTTCAAAAATAGGAGACGGGGGTACTTGGAGAAGACAATTTTTTTAATAGTTTAAAGAGTCTAATATTAAATACAAAATAGTAATACTGTAAAACTAAAAGACTAAAGTAAATAATAATAGTAATGTGACATTAATATAGAGTCAAATATTTCAAAACTCACATAATCACATTACTGTATCTCTTAGTCATACTTGCTTTCCGAATATTGCATATGATCATCATCATATCAGATTGATAATCACTGAGACTATCATTACATATTCAAGTTTTAAGTTAAAAAAATCATAGTTTGATGCTAAATTGTTGATATGCAAACAAAAATGAACAAATTTAGTACAGTAAACAAAAACCTGAAATCTAACTACTACTAGTATGTTATTAAATTATTAAATAAAATATTAAAATATTTTAAATGATTTAATCATTTAAATTGTCATTGGTCTAAATTTGTGCATTAAAAAACATTGAAATGAGGGCTAAAATACATGAAATAATTTAATATTATATTTTACATTAATTTTTTTATCTAGAGACTTCAAGGACACTTAACTTTTTGGATTAGGAAACTGGGAGACTTCAGCGAACTTAGTCATGAAGTCTCCAACCTTTTTTGAGGTCTTTGGAGACACAAAAAGTCTCTGAGACGCGTCTCTGTCTCCAAGACATGTCTTTAGGGGGGAGACGGGTCTCCCCGTAACCATGATTTATACAATGTTGAAACCCTAAAGGCAAGATTATATGAGATGATCTATATTGATGAAATTCAAATATGATGTGGCCTATAATGTGTCATATTAAGGTTCTATAACAAAATGTTCTTATGGAAGATTGTAATTGTCAACTCCTTGAGAATGAAATAGAGGGTTGAGATGTAATAACCCTCAACTGGTTGTTGCTTAAACAATCGTCAATTTCTTTCATGAAGTCTCCGACCTTTTTTGAGGTCTTTGGAGACACAAAAAGTCTCTGAGATGCATCTCTGTCTCCAAGACTTGTCTTTAGGGGGGAGATGGGTCTCCCCCTAACCATGATTTATACAATGTTGAAACCCTAAAGGCAAGATTATATGAGATGATCTATATTGATGAAATTCAAATATGATGTGGTCTATAATGTGTCATATTAAGGTTCTATAACAAAATGTTCTTATGGAAGATTGTAATTGTCAACTCCTTGAGAATGAAATAGAGGGTTGAAATGTAATAACCCTCAACCGATTATTGCTTAAACAGCTGTCAATTTCTTTCACAATTTAATGGTTTGATATTTCATCAAACACTTAGCAAGCATTTTCCGGTACCAGCTAGCGCTACTGATTATATATAAAAAAATTGCTCTAGACTGAACTGATCAACAAACTATGTATTTCCAGGTAGAAATCATTTAAATTTAGTTCCAACTTATTGCAAAAAATCTGCTAGCTAAATTATGATATCAATTTAGTCATTAACAAGGAACAATTTCCTCTACCATTCGTTGTCTTTGCACAGTAATAGTCTGCAGATTACAGTTTATTAATTTATAACAATTAACATAGAACCTGATAGATATGTAGTCTAAGGTGTGAATGTGGTCAGTACTGCCTCAACTTCAGCTCCAAGTCTCGCGTGATTCTCCACCGCTCTAGCAGAACATTTATAAGCTGCCTATAAAATTGAACGGAGCCTCTTGGGAATTGGCATTTTCCAATTAAAGGCAGTGTGGGCCTCTAAACAATTACTGCAGGGCCTGAAACTTCTTACACAGCCTCTCTATGTCTGATCGCAGGCCTTCAAAATCAAATTGCTGGCCTCAAACTTAAACACAGGGCCTTCCCGGGATAAATACAGGCCTGCCTAGGACGTTTACAGCTCATAACAGGTCAAACCGTTGCCTTGTGAAGTGACGACAACACTCCAGCAACAAAAAATCAAATTCTCATCAGGAACGCAGGGCTTGGTAATGCAATCACAGCCCCTTACAATCATATTGAACCTTCAGCAATAGAAAATAAACTCCTCAACCATCTCCAGATTTGTTACCAAGTAATTGACTTCATAGGTACAGTAAGCATAGTAGGAGAACCCACAATAAAACTCTCAAAATTAATTCACAATACCTCATCTGTGAATTACAATGCACTTCTCAGTTTCAAACCCTTATACCTCAGAAAGGGAATTGAATTCTCGAACCAGAAGATCCTCACAACCAAGAAACAAAAGCAAATAGACAATTGTATGCTTTTTCCTTTATAACGAGCTCATATATATAACCCTCAAATGGCACTTAGTTTCCAAAACACAACTTCCACTTAAGAAGCTTCACCAACACAACATCATTTCATAACATATAATAATAAAGTGCCATTGTAATAATGAAACCTTAATAATTAATTAATAAATATTAACCCGTGCAATAAATACCCCCATCCAATGTGGGTGATTACCAACTGCCAGCACCACGAAATGCACTACCAAATATGGCAACTGCCCGAATTAGACTTGCTAAAAATAATAAGACCACAATTGAGACCCAATTTCATTGTTAGCTCACGAGGGTCGTTATGATGAAGTGACTCAATCAACTGTAGAGACTCGCAAAAATGGGGACATTATGTGAAATTAAATTATATTAATGGTGATTGATACTAAAATGATATTTTTGTATTTTTATTATTTAATGCTAAATATTGTAAATATTAGACACTTTCTAATTCTATGATTGTTTCATAATAGAAACATTGTCTTTGTGCAACTATAAATGAACAAACATTGTCTTTGTGCAACTATAAATGAACACTTGTTCATTCATTATATCATTCAATATTTTACCGTGTACTTGTGCAATACAGTATTAGAGCAAGAAAAACAAAAAGTTCGTTTTCTTGAAACATTTAATGAAAATTTTCTTGTTTTATTGGAAAATGATTTTTTTTCTAGAATTTTTTTCTTTTTTAGTGTTTTCTAGGCAGGCTAATATCATTTTGTTTGCCCTTTGTGAGCTAGGTGATGCAGCTTCATCTGCCTCTGTTATTTTTGACTTTTGACAGTGCAAACTACAAAGCTTGAGTTTTGCCCATGACTGCCATTTTTTAACAGCTTTTGTTTTTACAACACAATTTTTTTTGTTTGAAAGTCATTTTTTCATTTGATAGCCATTCTCTTTCTCTGGTTACTATTCGCAAGACTAGTGCTCGAGTTATTCTCTTATCTACAATGCATTTTTGCAAACGCGTCTCTTGTAAACTCCACGTTTTGAAAACACAATTTTCTATATTTCTTTTTCCCTTACAACCATCTTCTTGGTCAATTTTTCTACAGATGAGATTTCTTCTTTTTTGTGTTTGATTTCAATGTTTTTCTTTTCTTTTGCTCAGTGTTTTTCAGCTTGTACAACCATTGCCTTGGTCAAATGTGTCACAGACAAATTTCTTTAGTGATTTCATGGCTAGAAACCTGCATTTGGAAGATTTTTGATGCTATCTAGTGTTGTTTTCTGCATTTTTCTTAGGCTTCCATTTCCAACTGATTAGGGTTGTCAGAAACCCTTTGACTTTTGTTCGGCTTGAAATTCTACCTACATATATTTTTTGCTTTTCATTAATTTATTTTGGTTTGTCAAAATTTTATACCTCGAGAATCAAGCTAGTGGTACTTAATCTTTCTTGAAGTCTTACCTAAATCTTCCTTTGTGCATCGGAATCTATGCCTTGGGTTGTGAACTCTACTTTTTTGCCTCTTTTTGAATTTCTCATTTTTTGTGCTCCAAGTACATGTTAATGACATCATTAACCAACATAATGTTGGAAGGCAATTGATAATTTGACAAGTTTAGTCTTCAGATTCATCCATTATATCTAGCGTATGCATCTATCCATCTAGAATTCATATGCTTTGAAGATTAAAGTTGTTAGCCAAGTGTTCAACAAAATGCCAAATTTGTGATTAGTGAAGGAAATTAATGTTTGACTAAGTTATAACCAGACAGGGTTATTACAGTGGTATCAGAGCGGTTTCTTGCCATCTTGTGAGGTAGGAAAGTTATTTCATTTTCTAATCTGTTGTTGTTTGCGGAGTGACCAGCACTCTAGCATTTCCAACTATGGATAGATACTAGAGGCCTAGTAGTTCTAGGAGTTGGCGGAGTAGTGAGGAAGATAGCAGGAAATTAAATGCCTTGAGGGAGAGTACGGAGAAACTTAAGCTTCATTAGCTGAGGTTGGCAGAGAGCTTGTTGAATCCTGAGATGGTTGAGAGAGCTGTGAGATACATGGTTTCCACCTTTAGAAGGTTGGCGAGAAGAAGGCTTGAGTTTTCCCCGACAGGTGTCCATGATGCAGATGGACCTATATGTAGTACGACACCTGCTAGTCCTATCCACAGTGTCAATGATGGACTTATTTCACATGGACATGTGGTTGTGTCAGTAGTAGAGGATAGCGACACTGAGTTTTAGCAGGTTGAGGCTCCTAGAGCTGTTGCTATAGTTAGTATAGAGACATTTGATACAATTGTTACTATTGATACTTCACACTCTCTCGAGGAGGGGATTATTATTGGAGATTTATATGTGAGTTGTGATAGTGTTGCTCCAGTGTAGGAGGCGGTTGCTTCCTCAGGTGGGATTGATGCATGTATAGAGTCACCTAGCTGTAATGTTGGTGATGTGGGTGTTACAAAAGAGTTGGTAGATGTAGGTTCATGCTCTAGTGTTATTGATTCACAGCTTGACATAGAGTCATGTGTGCAGAGTCAGGTCACGACAATTGAGGCTTTTTCAGGTGGTGGGGATGCAAGTAGTATGGACACATTTGATGATCCATTCGATGATGCTATGAGATGCACTTGATATGACACCCCTGTTAGATATTGGGTGATGACTCCGAGGAGTTTTTTGATGGGTCCTAGGATCGATGTTTACAGGATCTTACTATTGAGGTGGAAGCTGAGACATGCGAGGAGATTGGTACTACGAGGGCTTCCATTTCTTCGGATACAGAGCCGGTTGAGGTACATGGTAGTTGTATCTCGGATGCAAAATTGTGCAAGGACAATAGCACATGTATGAGTGATCTTTTGGTGGAGAGTTCTGAGTTAGTTTTCTATCACAGTGCAGTTAGTGAGACAGAGCTTGCATTGGAGTTAGGGGTTACAAAGGCATCATGTGACTTGTCAGCTAAAGGTGAGTGATAGTGACTTTTCTTCAGCTCTTCAGCATTATGTGCTATCCGTTAGATGCTAGCCACATTTGGTTGGGGTGCTCTTGTGTCAGATGAGCACGGTGATAGTACTTTTTCCTTAGCAGAGGGTCATGTGCTTCAAGAGGCTGTCAGGATCTTGAAACATAGTTACTCTCAGTTAGTGTTTGACAGGAATTATCTTCTCGAGTGGGGTAGCACCTGTTATGAGACATTGTTAGGGAAAGAGGAGGTATTTGAGCTCACCCAGGAGCTTGAGGTGATTGTGGAATATAGTTAGTTGGCTCTTCAGGAGTCACTGCCATAGTTGGATGAGGTTACCATGGAGTTAAAGAGGGTATTGTCGACACCAGCCCCAGACCCTATTCAGTTACATATTGTGGTTGGTGGTGAGTTTGCTTCTACGGTTGGGGATGATGGACGTGATAATGTGGTCGACACATTCGTCTAGCATATGGGTGTAGTAGGTACAAAGGAGGTGAGAGCATCAGTGGATACAAGTTCTCATGGTGATTTGCTTCCTTCTGTTAGAAGTGGATCTATTTCTTCATTTCATACAGTTGGTACCATTGGACAGTTGGCAGTGCCGCATTTTCAGAGGGATCAGTTGTGGGTTGTGGGGGAGCAGGTTGATTCTTCTACATATAATTTCTACTGCACAGTCTTTTATGGAGTATCTTTTGGAGAGTTTGGATGTGCAGGAGGATTCATACAAAGTGTTTGAGGGTACTTTCATCCGAGGCTCTCGTGCTATTCAAAGGTTGGTGGGAAAGATTGTAGAGACTCTGTTTACTATGCTTCCCCATAGGGATTTCGAGGTTGGGTTTGCTGAGAGGCTTGCCCAGGATCCTTCCCGACCAATAGTTTGGAGTCAGAGATTGGAGCCATCTTCTGATTCCTAGTTTGATGATGATGAGCCCTTGACAAAGATCGGGAGCTTTTATCGGCATTACACTGTGAAGAGTGCTCATCACTTTTCTTTTCACCCACAAGTAGAGGACTTGATTTCACATTGGTGTGGGTTGGCTCTAGTTTCATACCATCCATTATGGGATGGGTTAGCACCATCTTTTGCATGTGGGATTGACAACTGCAAGTTAGATCCTTTGCAGTATCTACACAGTTGGGATAGTTTGGCAGAGGTTGGAGTTGGTGGTAGTGTTTTCAGTTACCTATGGTTGTTACCATCTTCTTAATGCAGTTGAGTGTGAGTATCAGTTTGATGGGGACTCAGATGTGGGTAGAGTTGGTATTTTAGTTGGATTGAGTACTGATGGGTTGTCATCACTATCAACGTCTATAGTTAGTTTCCAGATGATTCTATCATTCATATCAATTATTTGGGTGCTAATGCTACAAGAGTTTCTTGTACACAACAGGGATAGTACACAGTTCTACCTTTGGGATCTAGGAGGATGGTGATGTTCATTTTGCTCTGGGATTGCTTGGGGAGAAGCAATCTTAGGGAGGGAGGACTGTAATGTCCCTTTTTTAGCAGGTTCCTGCAGTTGGCCAGGTTAATTCACCATCGCGACCCTCATGAGCTGACAGTGGGATTTGAGGGTCTCAGTTGTGTTATTATAGGCTTTCCAGCAGCCTATGGTGTGTTTTGGCTCTGTTTGAGGGACTTACTATTTATAGTAAGTAAATCTGTTGGTTTCGATGAGCTCAGTTGAGTTAAGAGAAGTTGGAGGATGCTCTTAGTTTTTATTTTGGGCTTCCGGTTTGAGATCCAAGAATCTTGGAGGGAGTGTCTATTTATTATAAGTCACCCCGTCAGGTTCATTCATCATCTTTCATCATTAGGATCACTTTGGTGTTGTCAGATTTTGATTCTGATGCCTCTTCAGTTGTTTTCATAAGACAGGCGAATTATTATTATTATTCATATAAATATGCTGAGGTTGCTATTTTTGATAGTGTTGTTGGTTGGTCAGCTCAATATCATGGTTCATTGGAACCGGGACGAAAAGTTTTAAATCATGGGAACAAGAAACAGTGGCCTTACGTGTCAAAATTTTAAGTTATGGTGAAAAAGGTCATTCTCGGAGCCAAAAGCAATTAATAAATTAGTTTATAATGACACTTTATTATATTTTAATTTTATATGTGGGAAGCTTCCTAAGTGAAGTTCATTTGGGAAACTTTGTGCCATTTGGAGATTATAAATATGAGCCTATTTGATGAGTAAAGCATCCAATTGAATATTGTTTTCTTTTGTTGTCTTTGTGACATTTTTTAGGTTCTGATATTTGATGCCCTTGCTGAAGTAAAAGGGTTGAGTTCAAGATTTTGAGAAGTGCATGGCAATTCGCAGCTGAGGTATTGTGAATTGTTTGATCTGAATTATATGATTCTCCTACTGTGTTGACTGTGTCTAAGGAGATCGATTTTGCTGGAGGTAATTGTGAGTTTTGTGAAGTGAATGGTTGTGGATTTATTGCCACCTATAAGTTGATTTGAGGTCACGATCTGGGCATTGTATAGTGTTGGTTAACCATTTGGAGGGCAGCATTGCAATTATTTCAGGCACAATTGGCATTTATCAAGCCAATGCTTCTCTTGGGAGGCTGGGCAGCATTTTCTTTTTGGTCCTGCGATTTGAAATTAAGCAAAATAGTGGTCGCAGGTGTGTTTTCAAGAATCTGCGCTGAAGTTTATAGACCTGCGATTTATTATCTTTGCCTGCCATTCCCATTCGAGAGCCAGCATTTCATATCTCCAGCCTACGATTTGTCTTTCCAAGGGCTGCGGTTGCGTAACAGGAACTCATGTTGGAGCAAGGAGGATATACATTTATTCCTCAGGCCTATGGTTAATTTTTTTGTGGATCGGTTTGTTCTCCAAGCTTGTGGACATTGATAAATTGCTGATGGAGACAAGATTAATCTGCCATTGCAAAATCAGGTTCTTTGTATTTGTTTTGGCCAAGTAAATATAAATCTGAAGCATTAAATTGTAATGTTGATTATTGTTGCATAATAAAGATACTCAAATTGCTTGTGTTTATTGAGAGTTGAATACTATAGAAACATCAATATTGTTTCAGATTCATCCATTATATCTAGTGTATGCATCTATCCATCTAGAATTCATATGCTCTGAAGATTAAACTTGTTAGCCAAGTGTTCAACAAAATGCCAAATTCGTGATTAGTGAAGGAAATTAATGTTTGACTAAGTTATAACCAGACAGGGTTATTACAGTGTAATGTCCCCTTTTTTTAGTAGGTTCTTGCAGTTCACTAGGTCAGTTCACCATCATGACTCTCGTGAGCTGGCAGTAGGATTTGAGGGTCTCAGTTATGTGGTTACAGGCTTTCCAACAACCTATGGTGTGCTTTGGCTCCATTTGAGGGACTTACTATTTATAGTAAGTCAAATTGTTCGTTCCGATGAGCTCAGTTGAGCTAAAGTAGTTGGGTGATGCTCTCGATTTTTATTTCGAGCTTCCAGTTTGGGCTCCAAGAATCTTCGAGGAGCGTCTATTTATAGTAAGTCACCCCGTCAGGTTCATTCATCGTCTTTCATCATCAGGATCACTTTGGTGTTGTTAGATTTCAATTCTGATACTTCTTCAATTGCTTTCGCAAGACGGGTGAATTATTATTATTATTCATCTAAATACGCTGAGGTTGCTATTTTTGTTGGTGTCGTTTGTTGGTCACCTCAGTATCATAGCTCGTTGGAACTGGGATGAAAAGTTTTAAATTGTGGGAACAATAAACAATGGCCTTGCCTGTTAGAATTTTAAGTTATGGTGGGAAAAGTCATTTTTTGGAGCCAAAAGCAATTAATAAATTATATTAATGGCACTTTAATCTATTCTAATGTTGTGTAGAGTAAGCTTCTTAAGTGGAGTTCTTTTGAGAAACCGGTGCCATTTGGAGTTTATAAATGTGAGGACATTTGATGAGAAAAGCATCCAATTATTTGATTATCTTATTTTGCTTTGTTGTCTTTGTGACGTTTTTGAAGTTTGATTTTTTTGTGCCCTTGCTGAAGTATAAGAGTTTGTTCTTGAGAAGTTTAGTGTAATTCACAACTGAGGTATTGTGAATTAGTTTTCTGAGAATTATTCTTTATCTCCATTGCTGTATACGCTGTGGTTGGGAGATACTGTGGTGTTGGGAATTTGGAATTTGGCATATTCTTATACTGTTATTACTGTTGTTGAGAAGCAGTTGGGTGCTGGTTAATTTGGAGTTGGTTGAGCACCCATTTATATTTGCTGCTAGGCATTATTTTCTATCTGCACTTTGGGAGCAACGTTTTACATATCTGCAATTGCATTTGTTTGTTGGAGAATTCTTTTGCTGCTACTAGACTTCACTTCAAAGGGTTTCAAGGCATGTGTTACCTATTGTTTGATAGCCAACACGGCTCATTACAGTGGTATCAAAGCTTGCTTGCAAAATGTTTGACGAAATGTCAAACAATTGAATTATAAAAGAATTTGGTGTTTGATGAAGTTATAACCGGTTGGGGTTATTACATCTGTGCTCTAAATACATGTTTGTGACATCATTAACCGACATAATTTTGGAAGACAATTGATAATTTGACAACAAAATTACATCCCAGGGAAGCAACAAATGATGACTATCTAAGTATTGTCATCTTGATGAGCTCATTTTGGGTAAATAGTCTCATCCTACTAGAGTTGGACAAGATTAGGATAAGTTTGACGAGTGCAACCGAGAAATGGTCATGCTTATCAAGCTTTTAGTTACTGATGATCAATTGACTTTTGGCATCCAACAAGATAGATGCAAAGACTTGGACTATTTTGAAGGACAAGCAATTAGATAAGAGTTGTTTTATTCCAAAGAACCAACTATTTTCTATTATGATGGATGAGCATATGTCCTTACATGAGCATCTGACAAAGATATGGTTGAAAATGGAGGAAGAGAATATGGTAGTCATAACTTTGAAAAGTCTACCTAAATCCTAGGAGCAATTCATAAGAACACTCAATATTGTCACAACTATTGTTGACTTAAAGTTTTCAGATTAGTGCACCAAAATTTTGCAAAAGGATTGTTGGAAACATTAGTTTGGTAGCAGTTCATTTGCATACTCCTTAGAACAAGCTTTTGCAACCAAATCCTTTCACAAAGATCAAGGAATCAGCTTGGTAGAAGAAGAAGAAAGTCAGCCTCAGGATAGGTCAAAGAAGAAGAAAGTTCAGTGCAGGTACTGCCACCAATTTTATCACTAGATCAAGGATTTTTTAAATTGGCTTGCTCCTGAACAGTGAATGCATGGAGGGTCTTAGCCTACAAGCAATGTCGTAGAGCACTTTGAGCAAAATGAATTTGCATTTAATGCTTTCATGGAAAAACACTTTGAGAAAAATGATTTTGCATTTAATGCTTTCATGGAAAAGCACTTTGCAAATTGTGTGAAGCCTTTTGCTTAGTACATAGACTTTGGTGCCTCTTGACATTTCACTCATCAACATAATTGGTTCAAAAATCTCTCACCTTTCATTGATTCAGTCTTTTTTGGTGGAGGAAAAGAGTATACAGTTGTCGGCAAAGGCAACATGCAAATACAGTTTGGTGGGAGGAATCTCATATTCTTCAATGGTATGGAATTGAATCTTCTCACAGTGAGTTAGATTATGTGGCATGCTCCTCAACTTGATGTGGTATTAGTTCACACAAGTGTTTGATTGTTGATTGTGCAATTCACACTACTATAGCTTTATAGACTTGTGGATTTGGGTGATTCTCTTGAGCATGCTTTTGCAACAAAAGCATCTTCCATTAGCACCTTATGGCATGAACGGTATGGTCACCTGAACATTCATTATCTTTTCTCATCTTGTTTGGGAGGATCTTGTGCTTGGCTTATTGGAAATTTAGACTCACAATCATTGCATTTGTGGAGCTTGTCAAACTAGAAAGAAACACATGATGCCATTCAAGGATGGTGACTCATGACAAGCCTTAGAGGTATTGTAGTTGGTCCATGCTAATATATGTGGTCTAATGAATAAATCTTTTGTTATTTGTGCTAGGTGTTTCTTCTTTTTGTTGATGATTTTAATTGTACTATGTGGGTGTACTTTCCTCAACAAAAATCAGATTTCTTTACTATTAGAAATTTAAGGTCTTTGTAGAAAAAGAGTTATGCTGTCCTATAGTCATCCTTAGGTCAGATAATGGAGGGGGGAAGTTTTGATTTGATGCTTTCTGCAGCTTTTGTGATACACATGATGTCAAATGCCAATTAACCACACCTTACACTCCACAATAGAATGGTATTTTTGAATGTCAAAACCACATGATTGAAATGTCTAGATGGAACACATGAGTGTTCCTAAGAAATTTTGGGTAGAAGCAACATTTATTGCAGTCTATATCCATAATTGGTCTCCCACACAGGTTGTGAAGGGGAAGACTCCTAAGGAAGCTTGGATTGGTTGCAAGCCTAGGATTAGTCTGTAGAAGTTGTGAAAACCAACTTAATAGAACCCAAAGAACATCTGCATGTAAGAAACCAAAATCAAAAAGACTCTGAAACATTCTTCTCTCGTATTCTAAGTGAATAATATAATCTCACGAGAGAAGAATGGAAACAAAAACCAAAATGGCTCTGAAATATGTGAGATTATATTATTCAAAGAGGGAATATGAATGGATAAAATACAATTAGATCAATCCTTATAAAAGAAGGTTGAATTATTAAATGCCTAAAATGTCTAAGTTAATCGTAAGAAAGGAATAAAAGGTGACTTAATCAAAACAATTAAGTGAAACACCTTTTACTCTAATGGGAAGATGAACAAAGGGAGTAGCATAAACAAAGTGCATGAAATTAATAAATGCAACTACCATGCTAGAAAGAAAACTTGGGTCCTGACAACAAAGCAATGTTAGGTACCCAATAATAACAGAATCTCTGTAAAATAGAGAAAAAGATAACTACGTGGGAAAAGCTCTTCTCTGAAAAAAGATGGAAAAAGAAAATACAAATGTAACATCTCAAGAGTCTCTCTCAAAACCATAAGTACAACCGACTCCCATAAGAGAGGACATCGGTCTCCTCTCAAATGACAAATTCAACAAACTTGTTATCCCACCTCATTAGAGATTCCATTTCAGGATTCTCATGCATTCTCCTTTGAGCATCAAATAGGCCTTCCAGTTTCACCTCACATTTAGGGGTTTCCTCTTCTTTGTTTGCTTGTCGCAAGAGAAGAATGGAGACAAAAAGAACAAATTTGAAAATATGTGAGGGTATATTATTTAGAAAGGGGATATGAATGAATAAAATACAATGAGATAAGTCCTTATAAAAGGAGATCGAAAAAATCCTAAAGGGGTGCATTTATAAATTATAATAATTATTAAATGCCTAAAATGCATAAGTTAATCTCTTAGTTACCGGATTCGCCTGGAAAAGGCCGGATCCGGATCCACGTATGGATCCGTGAGGATCCGGGCAGGATTCGTAATCCTGCCTGTGGATCCATAAGGATCCGCGGCCCGCGGATCCTTACGGATCCACAGGCAGGATTACGAATCCTGCCTGGATCCTCGAGGATCCACGCGCGGATCCGCGTGAATCCGCGGCAATGAAGGAGGAGAATGCAAAAATGTGGGCCCATTATCATTTTTTAATGTTTTTTTTTGCCCTAAAGGCCGTAAACCCTAAAAACGACCCTCTAAATCACAATGCAAGTTCATTTGCTCTCTATTTTGCTCTCTATTTTGCTCTCTCATTTTGCTCTCTCATACTTGCTAGTTTGAAGTGAAGTGCTTGGATTCGAAGGAGATCGGTTGTGGAGCTTCAAATACCTTGCAAGAAGTGTTTAAGGTATGCATTTCAACCATATTCTTGAATTCTTTCATAGATTATTGATTTATTTTTAGTTTTCCAAATTTTCAAGTTTTTGTGCAAGTGTGAAGTATGGTTTTCTTTCACTTTTTCTAGATTGCAAGAATAGAACAATGAGTAGTCAAGGCTCAGTGGGTGGGGGTGGGGCTGCATCACCAAGCTTCAAAATTGATAAGGGGTCTCCTTTATGGAGACACACAACAAGAGTTGCACAATGTCCTGGGGGTGGGGCATACATATGGAAATGTAATTTTTGCAACATACAACATAGAAGCTCCTATTCCCGAGTGAAACTACATTTTTTGGGCCCTGCGGGTGAAGGAATTCACATGTGTCAAGGTAGTGATAAGAAGGGATTACCAGCTGCACAAATAGCAGCATTAGCAAAAGAGCAAGATGATGCTGATAGAGCAGTTGCAAAAGCAAAACGTGGTGCTTCCCAAAAAACAAATATACCAACACCATCATTTGATCAAACAAACACAAGAACACATCCTTTTTTGCCTATGCCAACTACAAATGATGAAGATGAAGACCCATCTCCACTCACCCGCAAGAGAGGCCCACTAGATAGGGCATTCCAAATTGAAAAGAGAGACATTGCTGATCACAAAATTGGACGTTGTTTAATTGCAAATGGTGTTTCATTTAATTTTGCTAGATCACCTTATTTTAGGGAGATGGTGGAAGCAATAAATGATGCACCCCATGGTTACAAACCGCCTGGTTATGAGAAGTTGCGCACTACCATATTACATGATGAGAGGAAAAATGTAGAGGCTCAACTTCAACCAATAAGAGATTTTTGGGTTCAATCGGGTGTGTCTATTATTTCGGATGGTTGGAAAGATTGTAGAAACCGTCCATTGATCAATGTTATTGCTGTATGCCCTAAGGGGGCAATGTTCTTGAAGGCAGTTGATTGTGAAGGGCAAGTGAAAGATGCAGAATTTATTTCACGCATTCTCATTGATGCCATAGAGTCAGTGGGTCCTGATAATGTTGTTCAAGTGGTCACGGACAATGCAAAAGTTTGCAGGGCTGCAGGGATAATTGTAGAGTCTAGATATGATCATATCTTTTGGACACCATGCACCGTCCACTCTCTCAATTTAGTGATGAAAGCAATTGGCACCGAAATAGATTGGGTGAAAATGATATATGAGGAAGCTGAAGAGATTCAAATGTTTGTGACAAATCACCACATGTCACAAGCAATTTTTAGGAGTTTCTCGGACTTGGAGTTATTGAAGGTAAATTTTTATATTTAATATATAATTGAATATTATTGGATTCCACAATTATTAATTTTTGTTGTTGTTTACATTAACATGTTTTAATTTTTAAATGTTTTACTAACTTGAGTTTAACATGTTCTTAGGTTGCTGAAACCCGCTTTGCCTCTCACACAATCGTCTTGAGACGACTTGTGAAGGTAAAAGAAGCATTGAAGCATATGGTCATTAGCCCCCAATGGGGCATTTGGAAGAATTCCAATACAGCAAGGGCTTTAAATGTGAGAAGAATGATACTAGATGAGGATTGGTGGGGTCTTGTGAGTTATGTGTTGGAAATCACCGATCCAATAATGGCAATGCTTCGCTTCGCAGATAGTGATGAGCCATGCCTTGGGGATATTTATGATTCCATGGATAGTATGCTGGAAAAAATTAAAATGGTAAGTTTTACGCTCTTTTACAACAATTTTTTATTTGAGAGATATCTAGATTCTAAAGTTTAAATTAACATATTCACTAATTATAATTATTATTCATATTTCATATCTTAGGTCATACAGAGGAGGGAGAATGATCCTGAGGACACCCTTTACAAGAAGGTGGAAAAAATTGTTCATCATCGATGGAACAAGATGACCACACCTTTGCACCTCCTTGCATATGCTCTATCCCCGAGGTACTGTAGTTCTTATCAAATGTTTGTGCTTATTTTATCCAATGTTTGTGCTATTGATATTTGATAGTGTTCAATTGTCTTTTGTTATCCCCAGGTACTATAGTGCAGATGTACTTCGCCTTCCAAGTAGAGTGCCACCATTTAGAGATGCAGAGGTTGCAGATGGGTATAAGAGGGCACTAGCTAAGATATTCCAAGATCCAGAGATTGGGGCAATTGTGAGGAGTGAATTTGCTGCTTTCAACTCAGGTGAGGATTTCGACCCTATTGCCATAGCAGACCAAAGCAGGATGGGTGCCATCAAATGGTGGTACCTTCATGGGCAAGCCTTCACGTACCTCCAACCTCTTGCCATAAAGGTCCTATCCCAAGTAAGTTTGTAAAATTAAGCTTAAGGTTAACATTCTCAATTCCTTGAATTTATTATTTAATTTATTTATCTTGATTGTTGTATTGATAATTTTTAATTTCTCTTTAGGTTGCCAGCTCTTCTGCCGCTGAGCGGAATTGGAGTACTTACTCCTTTATCCACTCAATCAAACGCAACCGGTTGGCTCCAAAAAAATCAGAAGACCTTGTGTTCATTCACAACAATTTGCGCTTGTTGTCACGGAAGGATCCTAAGTACAAGAAGGGGCCCGAAAAGCTTTGGGATGTAGCACCCGAGACTCCTGATTTAGATATGACCATCCGAGATCTTGCTAGATCCACTTTGATTGATGTGGATGATGAGGAGGAGGATTATGAGTTAACAATCCCCTCTACTACTAGTGGTTTGGGTTCCTCTACTAATACAGATGCAGCACTTGCAGCTCACCAGTACCCCTCTGATGCGGATTTTCTTGAAAATCCATTTGATGATTAAATAAAAAACTTTAGTGTTGACTCTTGACTCTTTTATGAGTAAATCATGTTATAAACTTTAAGTTTAATGATCTATATTTTGAATGTTACAAGCTTTCACTTTCAGTAATTCAATGTGAATGTGTTGATTTTCTTTATAATCGTGAAAATAGATTAATTATCAATGTCATTGATCAAGTATACTAGATTCATACTATGAAATGATTTAGTTTTAGAATTATGTATATTTCTCTTTTTTTTAGTATATATAATATATATATATATATATATACATGCACGAATCCTCCACGAATCATAATTGGGAAAAAAAAAAAATCCCGAATCCACGGATCCGATTCACGTGCCCGAATCGGATCCGTGTCACGAATCGGCAACTAAGGTTAATCTTAAGAAAGGAATAAAAGGTGACTTAATTAAAACAATTAAGTGAAATACCTTTTACTCTAACATAGTCATATGAAATTCTTCCATTTTTTAGCATATATACAAATTCCAGATGCCAAATGATTTAAAGAGGATTCCTAGAGTCAAAAACTTATGTTCATAGGGTACAATTGTAATGACCCATTTTTAGACCATCTTTGCAATGATCTAAAGGCACAATTTGGGCCAAAGTTTAGATTGAGTTTAGAAGGAATAATAAATAGATAGTTTAACTTATGCTAAATATATATCCTTTCCCTTAATATTTAATTAAATGTCCAATCCTAATACTATCACGGTTTAATGCAAGAATCAAAGGACAAAGACAATACCTAATGCTATTACTTAACTCCGAATAAGGTTGTGTTCCCTGTTTGCCTAATTCTCACAATGGATGGTAGAATTACTGCTCTTGGGTTAGGAGATTGTCTACAAGAGGCTTCCTCATGGTTCCTACTTGTTTTGGTTGCTCCTCCCAAAATCCCTATCCACTATGAGCCTTAACATGATCAAAGGTAAAAACCTATCAGAATTACTGTAGCCACATCACATATTGTATTGCCAGTAATATTCTTAAACACCTAAGATCAATCACGACCTAAGTTACCAATTTGCTCCAGGAAGGTGGAATTCAACATTTAGTTTTCCGTAAAGTTGGATTCGATTTGAATTCGCTCAAAACACTGCCACACTCGGGTAAATTCACCCAAAATTCTTAGAAGGATCCTATAAGAAATTTGGATGAATTTGGAAGACTTTTGATTTGGTTCCCTTGTGGAAGACTTTTGGTTAGGAGATTGTCTACAAGAGGCTCCCTCATGGTTCTTGGAATTCAACATTTAGTTTTCCGTAAAGTTGGATTCAATTTGAATTCACTCAAAACACTGCCACACTTGGGTAAATTCGCCCAAAATTCTTAGAAGGATCCTATAAGAAATTTGGATGAATTTGGAAGACTTTTGATTTGGCTCCCTTGTGGAAGACTTTTGGTTAGGAGATTGTCTACAAGAGGCTCCCTCATGGTTCCTACCTATTTTGGTTACTCCTCCCAAAGTCCCTATCCACTATGAGCCTTAACATGATCAAAGTTACGGACCTATGTCATATCCCCATATTTATAAAGATAGGATAAATAATAATAAATAATAATATAATTTATTATTATAGATTATTAATATAATAAGAAGTTAATAATATATAATACATATATCGATTAACATAATCATGTTAGATGATTATAGTGTCATTGATATAAATTTATAATTATTAAAATATATAAACAAAAATATTATAAATATAAATCAAATAATTATAATAAATATATATCACTTAAAGAACTAAAGGTTGCAACCTATTTTGAATAGGCACAACCCCACATCAAGTAAACTATATAAGAAAGAAACATGGAAAAAGAGGACAGGCAGATCAGATTATAATCTGAAAACTATATCAAGTACGGTAGACATATAAAGCAAAAAACAATATTCCCTTATTTTATATTCAGTGTAGGAGGCTACAGGTCAGTATAAAGATACAAAAATCCAAATCAGCGCAGACAAAGAACTGTGTATTACGAGTAGAGCAGTGACTATAATCAGACAGGAAAGATAAAGAATGGGCATGAACTTTCCCAAGTTGTTAGACAATCAACCTTTCATGGACAACCAGTATCGATCTTGAGCACCATTTGTTTTGGCATCAATACACAGTCATTAAATAATGGACGAGACTGCCTATGACATCAGAGGAAGAGGATAGATTCCGGGCATCACATTACAAACTAGGGATGCAATCGCCCTATCAGTCCCTTCTAAGCAATCATTTATATATGTAACAATTACTTAACTAGCAAGGAGAGGGAAAAACAAAAAAAAATATCGGAGACCATAATAAGCAGCAACAGACAATATAGTTATTGCAGCATTTATTGGAGGGGGGCATTGAACAGATTATGAATAATAAAATAGAGACTACAGATCAACAAAGTGGAGACCTTCACCACCTAGTACAAAGCATGGGGATTAGTTGCAGTCAGATTGCAGACGCCATCATATGAGTCAACAGTCCTGTCCAATCAGGAATTACCTAACTATTATCCAGTAGGGAGAAACTCAGACAGATGCATTCTAAGATATTAATGAATAGAGAACAACTACAATTAGTAATTGGTGATAGTGAAGAATGGACAGAAGCCAAATAGGAACAAATAAATTCACATCTAAGTGTGGTAATCAAAAAAATCACTAGATATATAGTCAACAATCAAAATATAGACTTCTATTTTCTTTCTACAAACATATATTCTATAAACATTAAATATGTAGAAATTACCCAAGTATCTATTAACACAAGAGGATGTGAATTCTCTACAATAAATTAGAAGGAATCAGCATTGGCAATGGGAGTATCTAGGAAGACAATGATTTATCAGCATAAGACAATGACCGAGTCCAATAATGGTTACTAAAGAAAGAACATATATTATATTGGTATTTCATACTCAATCAACTATCTTTGTGTCAGAAACTCTAGAGCCAAAATGCTTATCAAATGTATATAGACCGAGTTGCAAATGAAACTAAAGTGAATTATATATAAGAGGGAAATAACTAATAAACTATTGCTCCCTAAGATGATGTCTATGCAATCATAGATGGCCTGGTATTGGGGAATTCAAGTGAGATGAAACATGGTGTTGATGGCTTGTAATGAAAAGGCTAATTACGAGTAAGTATTTGGCGATGATGTGAAAGACATGATTATCAATAGAAAGATAAGTACAAGAAGGTCATTGGAACAGGGGACATTACAACCTATAAGAATTACTATAGCTACATCACAAATTGTATTGCCAGTAATATTCTTAAACACCTAAGATCGATCACAACCTAAGTTACCAAGTTTGCTCCTGGAAGGTGGAATTGGACATTTTGTGTGCTGCAAAGTTGGATTTGATTCGAATTCGCTCAAAACACTGACATAGTTAGGTAAATTCGCCCAAAATTCTCTCAGAAGGATCCTATAAGAATTTTGAATGAATTTGGAAGACTTTTGATTTGGACAAAGGAAACCAAAACAAAATTGGGGCAAATTTGACTGAAAACCTCATTTTTATTGATTTTTTCACAAAGATGGTTCGCCAACTTAGGTCTATTAGACCCTCTGTTAGGATTAACCACAAACAGAAATAACAACTACATACAAATATAACCAATATTAGAAAATAATAGATTGCACAGAAGAGAATACAAGGCACAAAGATTTAACGTAGTTCACCCAATCCTTGGGCTACGTCCACCAACAACAAGTCCAATATTATTATTATTTAGTGATTACAATCTACAATCCCTTACAGCTCAATACCACCGCAAGAAGCTACAATATCACCATACATACATTATGAAATCCCTAACCCTAAAGCCATTTTATACAAGCTTTTGCCGCTTACAAAATTAGGGCTAGAAAATAAGTTGTCCAATAGAAAAATAGCAGCCAACGCCTTTTACAATAGTAAGGTCATTTTTGGCTTCGGGGGCATTGCCTCCGAAAACCCCCATGGGGGTTTTCTCTTGACCTCGTACTGCGATAGGGAGCACACTTGGGGCACTGTCCCTTGACCCCACCCTGTACTGCGACAGGGAGCACACTTGGGGCGCTGTCCCTTGACCCCGTCTTAGGGGCGCTACCCACAAACCCCCGTAGAAATAATTTGGGGGGGAAACCGTGCTGAATAAACCTCCGAGTCTGATTAGGCTTCACATTACAACACCCTCTAACCCTAAAAGTGATCACCAGAAGGACCAAAACGGTTGTTTTATATGTCATTTGTGCACTTTTGAATGGAAAGAAAATCTTCTTGCCTCCATTTGTGTAAGAACTTATTTGCTGTTGGAGATATATACTACAAAAAATCTTGTATGGACAAACCAAAAACTAATGCAAACCGAACCCAAAAAAGATTTGGACGAATTTCAAACTCGAATCTTGAGCCCGCATTTGTACTGGAATCCAAATCGACAACTTAGATCACAACTATAATTTGATTTTGCTATTCCATATCAATACAATTTTGAGAGGATATCTTAGAAAATCATATCCCATATTCTGAGACGTATATAGTCCATATATATACATATATATTTAAATCTATAATGGAAGAAGTTTACGTCGCTTACTTCTTTCTCCCCTATATTTAAGTATTCCACTAAGTAAAGAGTGAATGTTGTTTGTCTCAAACAACACTCAACTGATTCCAATCCTATGCAGTTCATGGTCCAATGCCAAGTCTTCTTCTTATCATATTTTTCCGTACACTATGGTCTTATCTTCCTATTTTAATATGTATAATGATGGGCTCTTATCTTTTTTAATCCATATGCTTTGACCACTTATACTTCTCCATGTTCTATGATTGAAAGACAGAGAATGTGTTTCATTGTTCTCTTTCCTAGACTACTTCTCATTGTTCCTTGTTTCACGTTACTTTCTATTTTGTTCTACACCACTTTCTCCATACTGTAATTGTTATTTACAATATTTGTATTCTTGTGAATCCCCCCCCCAATATGTATCTCTTGTCACAACCTTACTGTCCTCTACTACCTGCATTTCATGTTGTTAATATTATCAAAGTTGATTATGATTAACTTGTTAATAGAATTGACAATATTTAATGAAGTCGATTTACTATTGACTTGTTATTGAAATTGACTATATATATTTTTATTATAATTGACTTGGTACTATTGATGGATAATATTTATTAATTACAGCTTGGTTATAACAGTTAAACATTGATTAATTAATTACATATTGATTGACATTATTAATATTAATTGATACATATTCATTGGTTGATTATATTAATGATATTTTCTAATATGGTTTAGTATTAATGTTGAATATTATTGATATTGATTGTATTTCATATTTAATTAATTATATTAATAGTATTCATATCATTAACAATATTCATTATTTTATTAATGAAAAGATTATTAATTATTTATATTGATTAGTAATTTTAAGGTTCATTATTGTTATTTCTAATAATAGTATTATTTGTACATTAATTAATTATATATTGATGTTATATGTTTAAGATGGTACTCTCAATAATTGAACATTTTTATATACATCAATTGTGGTTTGAGACAACAATGACAACCATATGGCTGATTGGTATAGACACTGACCATCTTATCTTCAGTCATGACATTGTCTTTGGTGAAGAATGAGGACCTTTTCATCTTTCCTTGCCTGAATAACACTTTGAGGATCAACCTTTGAACTAATGATTTGGGTGTCTGTCTTCCATTTGTTTAGTCGAGGGATGACACAGATTCTGAATTTGAGATGCACTACCTCAATTTTCTCTTGATGAAGAATGAGGACCTTTTCATCTTTCCTTGCCTCAACAACACTTTGACGATCAACCTTTGAACTATTGATTTGGGTGTCCGTCTTCCATTTGGTTAGCTGAGGGATGACGCAGATTCTGAATTTGAGATGCACTACTTCAATTTTCTCTGGATGATGCTCCTATTGAACTTGTTCCAGTTCTACCTCCTACATCTAATGCTGGATCTTCTACTCTTTGGCCTAAATGGTGGGCTAATACTATCAATGATCGTTGTCTTGATGACCTTATTGAAGGTAGATCTTCTAGAAATAAGAGTAAGCAACATGATACCATCAAATTTTCTCTCAGGGCCAACATAATATTTTTTGACCCTCAAACATACTTTGAGGCTAAAGGGGTTCCTAGGTGGGAAAAGGCCATGGTAGATGAACATCATAGTCTTTAGAAAAATAATACTTGGGTCCTTTTTGATCTTTCCTCCAAGAAACAAGCTCATTAGCTGCAAATAGGTCTACAAAGTTAAGTGCAAAGATGACGACACCCTTGACAAGTACAAAGCGTGTGTTGTTACATAGGGGTTCTCACAAAAAGAAGATCGACTATGAGGAGAATTTCGCTCCTACAAAAAAAAGAGTACCATATGACTCCTCCTTGCCTTAGGAACTCAGTTTGGAATTTGGATGAAAAGTCCATTAGATAGATGTTAAGACTGCCTTCCTTAATGGTGAGTGAGTTGTAGGAAGAAGTCTACATGATGCAGCCTCCCAATTTCAAGGTTGCTAGAAAACATCAGTTGTGCAGATTGGTGAAAGTACTCTATGGCCTAAAGAAGGTTCCTTGAGTTTGGTACATCAAAATTGACAAGTACCTTACAAATAATGGCTTTCAAAGGAGTCCGTGTGATTCTAATCTACACGTCAAAAGCACTGGTGGTTATATTCTTCTTCTTGTTTTCTATATTGATGCCTAATTATCTTTTGTAATTTGATGCTTCTGATTGATTAGATCAAATATAATTTGTATCAATCCTTTGACATGACAAATTTGGGACTAGTGCGTTATTGTTTAGGTGTTGAAGTTTTGCAAACTGAACATAGTCTAAGTATTTTCATAAATTGCTAGACAATTTTCGGATGCAAGATTGTAAACCTACATTCACACCTATGGAGAAACCGTTGAAGCTGAAAGCCAAATTAAATTCAGCTGTGGTGAATGAATCAATATTCAGGCAATTGGTGGGCAGTCTCACCTACCTTACTGCTTCTAGAGTGATCTCAGTTTTGCAGTGAAATACATTTCACGCTTCATGATAGCCCACAAGGCTGATCATTAGGTAGCAGCGAAGCTTGTGCTGCATTATGTGAAGGGCACTTCTATCTTTAGTCTTTAGTCTTCTTTATAGCATAAGTCATGATCCTAGGCTTATTGGTTTTATAGGCTCAAGTTGTGCAAGTTCCATTAATGACAATAAATCAACATCTGGTTATGTTTATAATTTGAGATCTGGTGCAGCCACATGTACTAGCAAGGAGCAGCACGCAGTGGATCTTGCCTTGACAAAAGCTGAGTCGTGAGGAATAGTAAAGGCCACTTGTGAGGTAGTTAGGCTTCAAAGGATGCTTAAAAAAATGCAGATGTCTCAAGTAAATCCTGCTCCCTTTTACTATAATAATCAAGGGGTGCTCAAATTTCCAAATATTTCGGTCTTCCACAAGATAACCAAGCATGTTGGAATTTATTGTCACTTCATTCAAAAGCTGGTTGAAGATGGATCAGTTGAATTGTTGTATGTTCCCACTGCGGATCAAACAACATATATTCTCACGAAGTCTGTGAGCCTAGATAAGTTTGTTAAAATTAGGGTGCAACTTGTTGTAGTTGATAGATTGACCATTGTTGGTTAACAGTTTGTTCTCCTATTATATTTGATAATCTTGACTCTTTGATACCCAATGTTTGGAGAAACAAAAGAATGCTTACCAACAAATGGATCAATGTATGTATCCTATCACTGCCCTCTGAATTGATTAGGTACAACTCCCTATGATTCTTGCAATAATATGCAATGAATATGTCTTTATGTGATTAGAAATTCTTGATATTATAAGCTCTTAACCTGAGAACAGTAAAGGATAACCAAGTTGTTTGTAGGCACAAATAGCTTAGGCAAGATGTATATGAATAACCTATCACGCTCAATGGAATGATTGCAGTAGATTATCTTGATATTTTCTAATTTCTAATTCTGTTCTAAATGCAAATTACTCATCTAAATGCAGAAATAGGAAAGAAAGAATTATACATATGAGGGCAAGTGGAATTGCTTTGGCTATTAGCCTTTACTGAAATGCAATTCAACAAGTATCCAATAGACTCGCATATATTATCCTTTAATTCCCAATGAAATATCTAACATGTATGAAACTATCAAGAGAAGAAACAAAACCATATATGAAGCAACAAATGGAATTACTGTACTGCAAATATCAAAACAAAGTGGAATCCATTTGATTATTTACAGGATCATACACAATTGTCTTTCAACTCTAAGTGCAAAGCTATCTAATGCACGGACTGCAAAATATTGAAAGAAAATACTATAAATGGAATTACAGAATCATTCCCTCTCAAGTTTGCCGACCCCTGTTATGTTAAATGAGGTTACATTTATAGTTCTCTATCATTTCTTAATTTTGGTAGAGCAATAGTCATAGAATAAAAAGAAAATCAAATATGAAATTGTCCAGTCATACAAACATGTGACATCTTCTCCACTGCTGATTCTGAATCCATTATGTTTCTAAAACACATGATGCTCATTTGGCTTCCTGCAATCTTCAAAAAATCCTATGGAAAATCACTGTTTATTTTATTTTCTGTTGTTTTGCGCCAAACTGCTTATTTCATATTCCAACGGTCACTGTATTTTCAAATTCTGACCGTCAATGTTAAATCAATGATCGTGATTTAAATGTTGAGACTTTCCTTTATAATTTCTACTGCGGGTCCCTCCTTGTACACGTGTTGGATTGTCGCTTTGTCACATAGAATAATGATCGAGCAACTTTTTATAGCGAGATAGTGATGATGGTGGATCCATCTCAATCTAATGGTGGTAATAAAATGACGTTTTGTCTCTTTGTTTCGCAGCATGGGTCCCTTTTTCCAACTAGGCACATTGTGGCAAACAATTGGCACCATTCCATTGCTTGGAGAATTTGACATTGGCTTTCTTTCTTTCATAGCACCTCGTGACTAGATTTAGACTGCACTTTGTGAAATGTGATGGCCCACCAAACACGTGTCTTCATGTCGCTTTGTCGCATAAATTAACAAATAGGCACCCTTATATAGTGACATTATGACCTCCGTAGATCTTCTTTGATCCAACAGCTGAAGGCATCTAACTTTCGTTTAATAGTTTGAACGGGACTCAATATGACAGGTAAGCATCTGACTTTCAACTAGCCAATAGCATGCGTTCTTTCGTTCAATTGACTTTTCAACTTTGTCATGTATATTAACTGTTGATTTTATTTTCAAAAGGAGTTGTATCACCTTTGAATTGTTTCCTTCACCATTTTTGCATTTTGAATGTCCATTCTGTATTGAATCTAACTGAGCTTAGTTTTGAACTATTCTCATGATTTGTATATCAATCTTCCACCTCAGTCTTCAGTTTCTCTTCTACATTTTCTCTGTATATATTTATGAAAATGTATCCTTATCTAGATATAGATCTTTGACCATGGAGTTAGAACATTTCAGAGATGAAGAAATGCTTTCATAAAGAACTGCTTCTCAACATGAATCTTGTATTCAACATGATTAGGAACAAAGAATATGAGTTATTAGAAACATCCAAACCTTCTCATCAGGAAAAGTGCATAACAAAATCCTCCCAAAACCTAATCACCTAGCCATGGACTAGAAATTTGCTCATATGATTTCCCACGTCAGGTTATCTCAAAGGGAAGATGAGAAGAAAGGCCATCCTATGGGCAATCTATACCCAGACTCAATATATTAACACTTGACTTACTTTAAACCCTAGAGCAAAAACATATGGACTGAAACTTAGGCAACAACCATATAAGGAGGGCATTAGAATAATATATTTGTAATATCTTTGTATTTTATTATTTAAGGGCCAATATTTTAGATCTTGTTAATATTACAAACTTTCTAACTTCATGATTGTTTCATAATAGAAACACCGTACTTGTAAAACTACAAATGAATGTTTGTTCACTCGTTAATTCATTCAATAGTTTACAAATAGCTTGTGTAATAACTAGAAAGGTGGAACTATGGGTAAGATTTACATAGGAGAGTACTATGTTTCATGTATTCTTGAGGTGGGGGGACCAAGGGCCTAGATTTGAGGAGGGTAGTGGGATGGTAGTGAGTGAGCATATAGGGGGAGAGCCCCCTAGTGGGGTCAAGGGGTAGCCCCCTTGTGGAGGTTTTGAGGCAATGAGCCTAGTGGAATTGAGGGGCAATTTCACTCACCAATGCAAATTAAGGCCTTGAAAACTGCAAAAACCTTCATGGCAAATGCTATTTTCAGAATATTATTAAATTTTTTCTATAACACCAAGTTCTTACTATCTTTGAAACTTAGGAGTGATTTGGAATGAAGTTTGGATCCTACTTATAAGTTGTTTTTATTTCTTAGGTGTGAGTGGAGCCCATAGAAGACCATTAGGGTTAGGGTTACTAGCACGAGGATCAATTTTTCTTTTTTCTTAAAGTGGACTTTTTTGATAGAATTTCCATTGGGGACTCTTGGGCATTTTGGGTTTAATTGGTAGACACGAGGGATTCCCTAAGTGTCTTGGGGACATCTTGATGTCTCGACATTGTCACTTGACGTCCTAATTTTTTTCTTTAAGTCCTTGGGAGTGATGGTGGAATAGCGAAGGGACATTCCTTCGACTCATTGCATCTTTAAATATTCCCATTTCATATACTCCTAGTTTGGTTAGGTGCCAAGGGTTAGTTTGATATAGTGGAGGAGAGTGAGATTAAGTCAGAAAAGGCCAAGGGTAAAATAAAATCTAGCATTTTACATGGACAAATTAAGCATATGAAATGTGTGATTTGCAAACATATTGGGTGTTGGTGAGGTATGTCACTCTAAAAGTAAATAATTGTGAACAATAGAAGTGGGGAGCAATTCGTTGAAAGAAAAAGACTAAGAATACCAAGGATGAGGTTTCTTGAGAATAGAGTGCTTGGAGTAGGGTAGTTGCAAGGGTGATTTCAAGTTTGTTTGATAAACAAATGATGAGGCATAACCACTTTGGATATTAATGCAAGAACATTTGCAATTTCTTCCCACATTGACAACTCTTGGCTTTAATCTTAGTATGTATTATCCTTGATCAATTGTTAACAACATTAAGAATCCCTTATTAGCAACTCCTAATTATGGAAACTATTGTGTTATCCCTTTAGCCCCAAGACCTATTTTAGTGAAATTTCCCTACATCTATCTTATCCAATATAAGTACCATATTCTTGACTAAAGTCAAATATAGAAGTTTGATGGAAATAATAATATAAATTATTTGAAACTTTTTCAAAAGTTAAAGGAATCAAGAGTTTTAGATTTAGTAAAGAAATTTTTTTTTATCTTTGATGTGTTGCTTGTAGTTGAAAACCAAAATTTTATGGAGATGGGAGGAGCTTCGTAAAAGCCCCTAGCCAAAATACACTCTCATGTGAAATTTCCAAAATAAAAGCACAATTTGAGCAGAAAGTTATTGTTTTTCTACTTTTCATCATTTCAATAGGATAAAATGCATGCAAAATCCCACAAATAAAGATAGTGCAGTAAATTGAAAAGATTGAACTTTTTATTTGCATCCATTGAGTGATGGAGAATTGCTACAAATATACAGTAAGATGCTCACTGATATGACACTAAACCACAGATTGTGGTTGTAGATAGAGGGAAAAGATCATTTAGATGCAAGAATCAAGAGCAGTTCTTCTCATTAATTTTCCCAGGCAAAACACTAGTGAGATCAGCCACAAAAGTTTGTAGACCCTGCATAGATGTGTCTAAGAAAATCAAAAAGCCACACACTCTAACTTTGATATTTAAAGGTTTTCGTCCTCAAATCTGCCAGTTTTTGCTGTTACATTGCACCTCCCAAGATTTTTTTTTTTCCAAAATTAAAGGATTCCTTATTCTCTCAATTCTTTTTATCAACCAAGTAACTAAGCCTAAATTAAGAATAACAATTAGTTGGAAACTTCCACCTTTTAAAACAAGTCTAATTGATTAAATGTGACACCTTTTAAGATTGAATGCCACAACATTAGAAATTAGGGTATGTCCTTGAGTCTTTAGTCATATTTCCAATGTGTCCAAAACAACATGAATTTGAATTAAATTCCTCTGCCTGAAGATAATATTATAAATTGATTTTCTATCCTGGATATCTGGAGTGTTTAAAACCCAAGTCAAAAAACCTATGCTCCATGAAGTTTCCCAGCTGGGGACGTTTTAGGGGACAGGGATATGTTTTTGGTATGTGTACGGGACGAAGCCAAAATTTAGGGTATGGGACCTCAGGGAACGAGGATTAAAAACATAGGAGATTTTTTTTAATATATAGAGACAAAATTCAAATATTCATATCATTCCATTGATAAACCATTCACCATAGACATTTTAGAAGATCAATACATGGAATATTATCAAATGGAAAATACTAAATACTTCCATTATAACAATATCACATACATATATAGCAAAAATCAAAATGCCTAAAGGCTCCAAGTCATGAAATCAAAATGAAATAAAGAGAAGACCAACTAAAATAGTTAGTAAATACTAAACGCAATCTTTCGCTGCTCTATGCTTTTCTTCTTACTCTTAGCAAGTATGTCAAATCTAAAAATGAGTAGAAGAGTTAGTGTTTTAATGGACCAAATATGATTTGTATATTTTATTATGTCTTTAAGACAACGAGGGGCCCATGTGGTCGGCAAAAATTAAAAAAAAGGATTTTTTGGGGGTGTTTTGCCTTTACCAAATTAGCTGGAAAAAAGGGGGCGACCAGTAGTTTCGGGGACGGATAAGGGACGACAAAACCGTCCCTAGTACTCTTGGTTGTCCCCAAGCTTCTTGCCAAAGAAAATTGGCCATTTCAAAGATGTTTCCAAATTTGCCAAAAAAGTGACAACTTAGGGGATGACAAAAATTAGTCCCCACGTCCCCGTTTCGTCCCTGGGACGGGTACAACCCCAAAACCATAGGGGACACATCCTTGTGATATACTGCAAAAAACTTAAAACTACATCCAATGACTATATGCATGCCACTGTCCAAAGTTCTCATCCTCCTTAAATGTATATAGAAAAATTGGACTAGACCTCAGAGCTATTCTGTAATCATAGTCACCCATGAAAATCTTCAATATTACTGAATTAGACCAAACAAAAGATGAGGTAGAATAGAAGACATCTAGGGAGATCAATAGGGCCACTCAAAACTCAGGATTACCTACTCAAAGGTTGAAAGATTCTTGAACTACAAGTTCCATTTTATACACTAAGAAAATAATACAAAAAATATAGTTATTTTGTGCACCAAAGTTTAGGAGAGTGCTTCCTTGTGATGATTAAGAGGTGAATGGAGGAGAAATATAGCCCTTTCGAAAGATTTATGGCATTAAGGATGCATATTTAGTTTGAAAATTGCCTTTGTCAATCTTCAAGGTCCACATTCAACAAAGTAGAGGTGAGGACAAATAGAGCTATATTAGCTTAATATGACGGATGAGGAACGTCACGACAAAGAAGCAATATAGTTGAGGATGTTTTCTATTCACCTCCTTTCATAACTTGTCAATTCCTTTGTTGCAAAGAGGAATTGGTTTATATAGAACTTGATTGATTCAATCAAGAGAAATAGGCTATTTGGTAAACAAACAAACTTGTGGTCATGCATAGTGCCTTGTGACTTTAGGATTTGTAAACTCTTGAGCATCATTAGATTCTATTTCTGAGGTGTAATGTTGATCTCAAAGGTGCCACATAGATAGATGAGAAGGCATATGAGAGATTCGTTGTGGTTCAATTTGATGAGACAATCACTCTTATTGGCAGTATCTTGGATTTAGAGTATTATTTCTTATTTAGGAAAAGATGGGGTAGGGCAATAGCAACAATAGATCTAGTTGTCTATTTTGTCATTTTTTTGATGTATCTTTTTGGCCTTTTCATTTAGTTGTTTGTGCACTTTGGTCGTGAAAACTCAAATAATTATACATTGAATATTGGTAGTTTGTCTATTGTTGGCAGTACATGATTTCTCAATTTAGTTTTAATGTTTCATCTTATGGGAATATAATAGAAATGACACTGGCAAATTACTATCATATGAATATTTGAAATTTTTAATGTTCTTAATTTACCCCATTTTTAAATTTCCATCCCCTACCACCCCCTAGAAAACTTCTTACACCCTATCATCTTGGAAACATTTTTCCCCATTTCCTTCCATTCCCATCTTGGTAACTTTTGGGAACATAGGTTCTGTAAAAATAATTAAGTTGTGGCTGTCTATTTGAAATATTAGGTGAGTTTCTAGTATGACCCATGAATCTGGCGAGTAACTTGATGATACTTGTCAAAATCTTGGTTGTCTATTTACTTGATGACCACTTCTGGCTTTCAAGTGCTCGTTGATTGAACAAATTCACAATGAGTTTTGGAACAATAATACTTCCTTTAGAGACATGTGACATTGTTTTTGATTGAAATAATCAAGTGGAATACCTACTAAATTACTAGATTATGCCTATTATAACATAGATGAAAATATATCAGATATTACTGAAGAGAAAAAGAGCAATATTACAAACTTAAGAAGCATTACTGTAATGATAATCAATTTAAGATGGTAGCAATCTATATGAAGAGACGTTTTACAATGTAGCTACATTCTCTTCCACATTCGAATGTCACTCTCAGAGCATGAGAGAGAAAATAAAATGTGAACCATTCCTCCATCTAAAAGGTCACGTCACTAGTGCTTCACTAGGATGCAAAGAGAAATGTTATGACATCGAACTCATCAATAAACTCAGAAATCTTTTTTTTGGCTTGAATTTTTTATTTTTTTCATATCGTGAGGTGGGCCCTTCAGAGCCATTGTTTGATGATTGTAATGTAACCATACTGAAGACCTTCATCTTTTACTCGCCATTTTTTAGCACAACTTAAGCTTTCTGACAAATGTGGTAGTTCTAAATGACTTTTGCTTTGAAAAACTGCATTTCTAGCATATCGACTCACTAGTTTTTGAGATAATTTAAAAATTGTGTGTTGACCTGCTACCTGGATCAATATGTGCCTGTTAGGTCAAATGATGAAGTATAAACTCACGGTGAACAACTTTTCAGGTGTTAGATTTTCACAGATATTTCTGAGATAAAATGATAATCTTAAAGAAGGATTTTTTGAAAAGTAGTTTTTCATATGATAAACTTTGTTTTTCTTGAAGTGGCTGTGCTATAGTTTTGTATTTTGTTTAAATATAAATAAAGATATTCAGACATGGCAGTAGCAATTGGAATGTTCGCTTATGATAATGATGAATCTCTTGGAGTTAAAATACTTTTATAACTAACAGAAGAAGACTGATTACTTTACACGCGTTCTGTCTTTATATGTTCCCAGTTATAAGGCAGTTAGAAATTGCAGATATAATATTGATAATTATCTTCTTTTCATTTTACTTTTCTTGAAAATATGGCCTTTGTAAATGAAATGGTTGGAAAGTTGTTTGGTACTTGTCTATATGAATCTCAATGGGAATCCCTAAGACACAATCAATTTTATGTAGGGCCCGAAGCAAAACAGTCCTCTTCATCAGCTCAAGAGTCTTCACCTTTGATGGACACTTCAAATCGGTAAATATAAATAAGCATGTGTATTTTCTTACATACATTCATAGGCCAAGATAAATGGTTTTTCTGTTTGCAAATCACAGGTCATATGAATTACAAGCAGAACAAAGAGAAATGAAAGAGGCAGGGTCTTTTGTGCAGACTCTTCTTACAGATGCTGCAAGTTTTGTAGAAAAGGCCAAGGTGATTTCTATCATTTCATTATTTGTACAATATTAAAGGTGGGAATTTTGTATGTTTCTTCTTTAACAGTCCCTTTGTCAACTGTATTAAAAAAATTTCTTGTGTTCGGTGCATAATGTGACACGGCATTGGCCTTGCTCTTCCTTATATGGGCAGTTGTTATCTCAATATATTGAATAACAATTCTTTGGTGTCAAGGATGTTCATTGTTTTTCCCATTGGTTTAAGTTACTTCCCTCCTCCCTTACATTCACAAACTCCTTGGTTCCTCCAATCTCCTCCATTTTCTTTTGGCTGAAATCTCTTCCAGAGGTCCCTTGAAGAGGCTATGGATGCCTCTCCTCCTCCAGAGCCCATTGAAAAGGTACCAATTTCTCGTGGTTACACTCTCTGTGTAGAGAAGATCTGATGACCTACATCCAACACAATGTTCAGAGATCCATCACTAAGCCTTGTTACGAACCAAGAAAGAATATAACTGTTGTTTTCATATGCAAAACCTACATAGAATCCAGTTGGAAAATGCTCTGGCACGTGAAAGGGAAATCCCTCGCTGTTCTTTGGGAGCCTTACTGGCTCAAAGAGTCTTCAGGTTCTGGAAGTAGGAAAACTGAAAACTGGCAACATGATAGTTTTTAATGTTTAATAAAAGTTAATTGCTTTCACCAGTGATGCACGCCAAGATAAATTAGCCATGTTTTAGCCCCTTTTTTTCCTATGTAGTGGGCCTATAACATGAAAATCATGTTTGCATGTTATTTCCCTCTTCCGTACGTTATGTGCATGTTTGTTACAATGACCCTTGATTTAACTATTCCATTTATAATTACTGTAGATAAATACTCCATTAATAGTTAATATAAATAATTAATTAAAATAGAGTTTATATTACTAATAATACAAAGCCATGTTAGTACCATCCATTATCATTAATTAATAGTGTACATAATTAACATCATTAATGCAAAATCAACAAGATAAGCGCAATTAATAGATTAATAATAATAAATTAACAATGATAATTAACACCATCATTAATAAATAAATAATTATAAATGGGGGCCTTTGAAAGGGCACACCCCATAACCCACACTAATGTAAAAGTAGGAAAGAGCCCTTGAATATGGTGAAAGAAGAAAATAATACATAACCAGGGAAAGAAGGAATTCGTCCTAAGAAAAAGGGAGACTTATAATTTGGCATTTATAAGTGAAAAGTAAGGGAACCACCATAAATACATAGAGGGGGATTGAATAAATATTAAAAGAGGTATAATTTGCAGCTATAACATAAGGAAGACATATAAGAGACCATGACTTCATAAAGGTGTAAAAAGGTATATAATATTGTGATTGCAACTTTCATAATTATTCCCATGTAAAAGAATATCAAATGGGATATAATAATTGTATAATATATATATAAAAGTACATGTCTATGGAAGATATTCAATGTTCTGTTATTATTAATATTTATTAATCCATAAAATGATATTTACAAGATAAGATATCTATGTTTATTAAATATAAAAAGTTAATTGATATCTTATGAAGAGATCAATATAGTTGGGGGAGAAGATTGATCTAATTTCTATAGTGTCAGTATGAGAGATTGATATAATCTTTAGTTGAACTGACATGAGTGAGATTTCTATAATTCCATTATGCATGTCTGTTGAGATTGATATAAACTCCATTTGACTGACATGCCTGATATTGATATAATCTCCATTGGCAAGAATATTTTGATGAGTCAACATATGCAAACGTGAAAAGGTCTTGCATAAGGGATATCCCTTCCAAGAAGGACCTTGATGGGTGTGCTCCAGGGAAGATGAAGAAATAACCAAGGATCGATGATATATCATTTAAGACTCAAATGGGATAGTTTTGCATTTAGAATAATATAATTGATGTATATTATTGTTTGGTTCTAATATTTCTTAGCAGGTATAACTGGTCACAAACTAACTCTAATAGTAGGAACATTACATTTGTGAACTGTATTTTATCCCTCATGATTAATGTTTAGTAGAGCAATGGTTACATTTTTCTTTGCCAATGATGTATACAATTATAAAGACCATATTTTATTCTTTTTATGAACCTTCCAATTTTTTATCATTATTATTTTATTCTTATAATTTGGAAATAATTTTTTTTTATAACAATTTCTTCTCCAATACCAATTGTAAGTTGATGTTATCTAAATATGATTTCCTTTTCAATGTCACGTAGGCTGCATGCACAATATTTATGGGCTTAGGCCAACACCAAATCAATGCTTCATCAGTTCTCGTCATGCCTATGGTACCTTCTCGTATGACTAGATTGCGGGTGAATGCCATCAATCCAGTCAAACTTTATCCTGTTAAAAATTCCAACTGGATTCAGATTGTGACTAAGGAGGAAGATGTGGACACACCTAATGCTACTAGCTTGCGTCAACTTGATTGAAGCAATTGTAAGTGATATTAATTGATGCATCTGTTATTTCATTTGTTTTCTCTTTCGTATAAATACACT
This sequence comes from Cupressus sempervirens, assembly GCA_028749045.1. Classification (NCBI taxonomy): domain Eukaryota; kingdom Viridiplantae; phylum Streptophyta; class Pinopsida; order Cupressales; family Cupressaceae; genus Cupressus; species Cupressus sempervirens. The sequence continues at coordinate 729,927,933 of CM053791.1, read as the reverse complement.
GATTGATGAGCTGTTACTGTCACGATGCCAGAAACGTTGGATGGGTATTGATTCACAACATATAATCTTTGCTGCACCGCATGAGTACATATATGATTGTACATGTATCGTTTCTCAGAGTATAAAGGTTGTTTTGACATTGGAGTATATATTTTAAGATACTTGAATATATAATTTGAATTTTTAACTGCTCGCGTATCGCATCAGAATTGGTAATTGTTCAAATTATTCACAGCTTTGGATCGTCTAAAGAAGCTACCATATGTGTAGGATCTCCAGAAATTCTTTAAAATCCGGCTTTCTCTGGACATCCACGGAATAATTTTCTGTAATAAACTTTGCAAAAAATTAATGAAAAGTATTATTTTAATTTTTTACAGTCCAAGACACTTTGCAATATTCTAGAAGAAGATCTGTGTGGCTATGTGTTATTGGTGCTCTACACAGTTTTTGTTAAAGTTTGATTTTTACATGTGAAGTTAATGTCATTGGCAATTGATATTCTGATCAATCCACTAGAAAAGTTGGCTCTCTCTGTGTGCTGTTACTTGCGTGAAACAGTAAAACTCCTGGGAATATATAGTGGATTTATCCTGAAATCTTTTTTCTGATAAGTAGTTTCAGGTGTTAAACATAAGATCCTTCTATTACATTGTCATTAGAGTGCTTTGTGCCTTTAGAGACTTGATTTTTTGTTTTGATCTTATCCTGCTAATATGGCCGTAGTGACTAACCACATTCAAACTATAAGTCTGGTGAATATTTCATGGTAGTTGATTGATCATTTAGACATCACAATATGGTTAGCTTTATAAAAACAAAGCAGTTAGATATAAAAAAGGGAAAACTATTACACAATGAGCCAAGTAAAAGAATAAGGATGATTAATGAACTAAATGTGATCGAAATTCGCTAGCATGGTGTTCGTATGGAAATTAAATGGAGAATTCAGTAAATATATGCATCACTGCCATCAATGCTTTTCTTTACATTGGCAATACATACAACAAATCATATTTGATTCTTACTATGAAATAATATTTGAGGCTTCTCCCTACTGCTCTTTCATAATTATACCTTTATGACTTTGTCACACATAAAATGAGTTTTGTTTTTGCTAGCTTTTTAAAAGAAAAATTGTTTTACAGACACAAACACTTTCCTCATGAAAGAAGAAAAAAATGGAGAAGGCGAGAAACCGTAGAAAGAGAAAAAGTCAGTATAGGCTAATAACCGCGAAATAGAAAGTAAGCCGACTTCATAAGAAGAGATCACAAGGAAGCAGTGGTACTGTAAGTATGATGATAGAAATTGAGAGAAATGCCATAAATAATCTTTATCTATTATTGAGTATAAAGGTTTGGCAAGGTGTAGAAATCGAATGTTATCCATACATGCCGTACATTTGAGCATTAGGAGCCTGGCTAGGTGGAGGACTACTGTTGGTGGACATGGTGGAAAGCGGGAATATTCCAATCAGTTGCTTGGGTTTGAAGTCCACTGCTGCTTGCCTCTTCATCAAACTTTATTATTATATTTATTCTGATTCCTATTTTCCAAGAGAGCTGAAATTTGTTTTGGTTTTGACAGGATCATATAATAGTGACTTTTCAATACTTTGGGTCCCCCATATTTCTAGACAATTGGAAACATTAGCGATTTGGACACCACTTTCTTCAACAAAAAAATTTATATGGTTATGCTCCCTATTTTATCGAGTTAGTTTCTCAGTTGCAGTATGACACTTTGGGAATCCAAATAGCAATTAGGCCCTACCAAGTATGAGAGGTTACTAATTCGTTTCAAAGAGATGTCTTGAAGGCGCATGTTGTTCTGAAGGGTATCAGGTAGTAAGGAGTTGCAGCCAGTGGATAGAAGATTTTTTTTAATATATCTTGTAGATGCCAGGTGGACTATAGCCTCTGTCCCAAGAGTAAGGAAACTTGATCTGTCACTATCAGTTATGAGCATAGAAGTGGGATTGAACTTGGAGTAAATGGGCAATAAGAGATGACAGGTGACCTGGAGATTGGTCAGGGCATAAACTTGAGTTGGTTGTGAAATATTTGTTGTATTGGTATGATGAGGGAGATCGAAAAGAGAGAGAGAATAATCTTTTCAAGATTATCGTTTTCCTTTGATTATAATGGCTTTATCTTGGAAGCTTCACTTCTTGGTGGATATTATATTAGGAAATTTACTATATATCTTGATTACATGGAGATAAGTTATATGGTGACAATAAAATATAAATGGTAAGTGATTTATTTATTCTTATGAGAGATAGATTCTTGTTGAATCACTACTCATGAAATAAGGGTCAAATGAGTTTGACTCAAAAGCTACACAGTTAAATCTTGATAGCAATATCACAATTTGACTTGTCTTGGAAATTATCCCCTACTTATCAATTGATGAGCTTCAGGGGCTTTCTAATAACTGGTTCATAAGGCATAACACTTGGTGAAGGTTTTGCAAATGGGGTTGCCTGCAGAGAGGGTTTAACCATGGAGGAAACTTCGTAGTTAAGCACACTCAAGTTGGAGTAGTATTGGGATGGGTGACCACCCAGAAAGTCCCGGTGTTTCACCTTTGTGAGAATCACCTGAGGTGAAGCACCTAGATCCAATGAGTGCTAAGTGTTCCATTTATTCTCATGAGAGATGGATTCGTGTTGAATCAATACTCATGAAATATGGGTCAATGAGTTTGATTCAAATACTACACAGTTAAATCCTGATAGCAATATCACAAATTGATTTTTTGTGGAAATTATCTCCTATTTATCAATCCACCAAGAAATTATGTCACTTAATTGTTACATGGAATTCACATCCTATAGAGTATTGATAAGCAAAATGAATGGAATGATGTCAACACCAGATGTACGTTATAATGAGTCTTGCACTACATAAGTAGGGATTGATAAGTAGAATGAATGGAATGATGTCAACCCCAGATGTAGGTTATATTGAGTGTTGCACTGCATAAGTAGGTATTGATAAGCATAATGAATGGAATGATGTCAACACGATGTAGGTTATATTGAGTGTTTCACTGCATAAGTAGGCTCAGCTAATATATTAGCTCAAATGGCTTGATCAATCTTTCTACCTAATAGTGGCCACATGTGTGTGTGTGTGTGTGGGTGTGTGTGCGTGTGCGTGCATGCATGCAAAAGTGTGTGTGGGGGTGTGCATTAGTGTGTTAGGGTGGGCATTAATGTGTAAGCATGCATATCTGATATAAGTGTGTACTATATTTGCATATATGTATAGACATTACACACGTGTACTATATGTGCATATATGTACAAAAATTACACATGTACTAAATGTATATACGACTAGTACATTTGGGGGTCATTTTCGACCTAAACTTTCAACGGCAAGCTAATTTGGCTTGTCAAATTCATTTAAAAAATAAAATGATTCCGATAATGTCAAAATTTCGACGACAGTTAAGTTTAGAGTCGAAATTTCGACATTGTCAAGGCTTTAAACTAAAAGAAAAAAAAGTGAAACTTCATTTATTCACGTGGCAAAGTGGCAGGTGCACGGGAGGAGGCTTTAGGAAGAGTTTTACAATGCCTTTGAAGGTAAGGGTTTTTTGAACAACTTGAGATAAGCTGATACTTTGCTAGCAACATTTCATTGTCTTGAGATGTTTCAATTGGAATTGACAAGTAGTTGCATATTGTTTAAACAAAAGCCTTCTTTTTGCCACTGTTGGAGTTTATATACTATCAAAGAAAGATATTATATCTGTGTCATTTCCTATTCACCAATTTTACATGACCCTAGAAACTTTGTGACAATTTATGTAAACCTCAATTTGACAAACGTGTTGTGCATTCTCCTTAATCAGGGCTCTGTATTCATGCTTTAATGTGTGACCATCATATTCATTCGTCTATTTTGAGATAGAGAAGATGTCATGGCATTCTACTTCAACTTCTATAGTTTTCAATGTGTTATTATAGTTATGTTTTTCCTTTCAAACTACATTATTCCATGGTGGTCGTATTTGAGATTTGGTCAAGCATTTATCGTGACTCTGCAAGTTTTGCGCTATGAGTTATTTGTCAGTGTCATTTTGTCAAAATGTTGGAGGGCATCTCTCATTACCTTTTGATAATTGATCTCTCTTCTCTTCATTTGCAGCTTTATATGAATCTTTCTAATCTCATTCAAAATTGAGGATTGTATGTTAGCTATGTGTTAGTGAATAGATTGTTCTCCGAAGAAATAAATACAAATTAACTCTAAATGCCGAGATAGGAAGATTGAATCAACACTAACAGTTGGATAGGTTATCATTGAATTGATAACCTTCCTCTGAATTTATCAGGTATAGCTCCCCATGTAAGATATACAATGAATCAACTACACTGCAACTGGTAATGCTTTTAACCGGAAAGCAAGAAAGGTTTACAAACATCCACTCATAAACACAAAGTAAATGTGGAAACTTAGTGATTGAAAAGAAAAGAACAACAAATAACACAAAGTCTATTTGCCTAGATATTGTATTACAAAATGAACGAAAATTCTGAGAAAGCAAAGAACCAAAACTTTTAAAGGTATCTTGAAATCAAATATATTCAAGAAAAAGTGATACTAGATGCATTTAGAGAAAATTGAAAGTTACACCAAAGTAACAATCAGTGGAAAGAAATCTGCCCAAACTCAAAATTTTGGTATACAATTTTCTTCCAAATCTCCCTTCTCTAAGATGTATAAATTATAGAATCCTCAATACATATTACATCAAAATCACTATTTGAAATAAAACAAAATTTCTCTTCGTTACACTTAAGATCAAAATTTCCTATTGTTACTAACACAAAGTTTAGAAAAGAAAAATAAAGATCCACTCTCCTACAGTCCGAGAATCTGCTGTCTCTCTTTCCTACTGTAGCCCTTAGTCTACCTCCGGGAAAGAAGAGTGGAACCCCCATTCTTGTTGTTTCTGATATATTTATATTGCTTCCTCTCTCTTTGATGATATTCGTTAGTTACCATAACTAAATCTTGGAGCTCATAATTATCATTTCTCTTGTCTATCTCTCCGCACTTTATTTCACCGTACATAGAAAATTCTATCATCTTAATAATTTTATGATTTCTAACCAAATGTTTAGATACCTAAACTTTACCACATATATCTCCGGAGATCATACATATTTAAATGATAGATTATAAGGCAAATGTCATCAGGGGTACTAGACACAAAATTACTCATAGAGTACTATGAATTTAGAAGCTCTCGAATGATCCCAAAAAGGCTGGCAATACTTATCCTTTTCGGAGTCCTTATCCTCAAATTCGGTCATTTTGTCTGTGGAATAGATTACATAAAATTTCGTGTGCATTCGAATTACTTACACATCTTTATGATGAATCCTCACGATTCATTGAGTGTTTGATACCTAAAGATCATGCGTGGAGATGTCTTGTGTATTCTGTGTGCAATTCACCTTTGACCATTGCTCTGCATCTGCATCTCTATTCTTGTCGAGCCTGGCATTTATTAAACAGTTTGTCGGCGAATGCATAACTTGAAACTGCCTGATCATGATATGCATACTCTGCATGATGTGATCACCAATAAGACATTTTTAGTTTGCATGTTCGAAGAGCCAAGACGTAGGTCATTGCCACCTCTTTCCTTCTATCATTTTGGTGTTTAAAAATATTGAATATGTCATGTGGTTGGGCTATTCACCGTTGACAAAGAGTAGTGCTTTAATGGGGGCGCACAATTGCTACTAAGAAGAGTTCATATCTTTATCATATTGTGGACTATGCTTGAACAAGCATCTGTCAAGCAATTCGCGTGCATTGCTCATGTTAATTATTATATCTCTACATAAGGGAGAATGCCATGAGTTGTATCATCTCTTCACAGTCACCTCCGAAACCCGTGGCTCTCTTTTCATCTGCAATATTGCAGATGCCTACGTGCATGTCTTGGGATGCAAAGATCTCAGTCATGGGTTCTACTACAACCTTTTTCAGTTGCTCAAATGCATTAGAGGCAATTACCATCTGGTCTTCATGTTTTTGCCTCGACCCTTGCCATGTTTTCTTCTTATTCATGCATTCCTGATGCGCTGGTCCACGGCCTTTATCCTGGAGAACCAAGTCCAAATCAGAATTGTGGAATGAATAGTAGCGTCAGCATCAAACTATTCGTTATTTACTTTATTTGCCTCAGAAGATGCCTTTCACTACCGAGGCTCTCTGTCAGACGGTTCATATGCATCGATCCATGCTTTACATTTCATTCCTTTATTTTCCTCGGCTTGACAATGCATTTGAGCATTGAGGAAGCTCGACCACCACGGGCGCAGCCAAGTTTAACAAAGCATTATTCCATTTTTCATTACTATTGGCATTTTAGTTAAACAGTCACCCTCCAGATATGGTCTCAATGAGGATAAACCCATTCAAGAATCTGATACATTCACCGATCTTTCATGATTTGGATTGGATCCGATCAATCAAGCTGATTACTGTATGATATATGGCTCTGACGATTTTATCATACCTGATTACTATCCTCTGTGTTTCCCAGTATGAAGCCCGATTGCCTTCGATTTTCTCCCTTTCATGGATAGAATTTTCTTTTATTTAATGCATTCACATTTATAATCCAATAACTTCATAGGAAAAACCCATATTAAGCTTCTTTGTATTTTATGGGTCGAGGTGATATTTAGGAATTTATCTGTGAATTTATGAACCTTATGGAAACGGCCTGAACCTCTGAATCTTTGGATTATTATGAGGTGGAGCGGAGCATTTTAAATTTTCATGAACATCTAACTTAACTCTTAAAAAGAGTCCGAGAGAAGTTCATGAAGTCATTCTGGATCCAATTTGAGTATCCTTCTAGAATACTGAACTAAGGCGTGAATTCTGAACAGTTGAACCAAAATGAATCAGAAATAAGTCTTTGAACCTGAACCATTGAATCGGGACTGAGCCCGAAAACTGATCATGAATTGTGAACTTTCTTGAATTAATGGATTTGCATTTCGAACTTTGGACTCCAAATTTTGAAAACCGAATCTGCATTTTGAAAGTGCATTCTGAACTTGTGAATTGAGCTACTAACCTGGAGTAAGAAGTATCTAGACCAAAATATGAATCACTGAACTTGAGGTTCCTATCATAGTCCTAGACATTCTGGGCACCAACCTCTTAACACACTAGTTGTGTCACATAAAACTATTGATTTTGCTTTATTTATAGAAAGAACTTATAGAATTGTTGAGCTACTAGAACCATTGAACCACTTCGAATTTCTTTGAACCTTGGTTCAAAGAGGTTCAAGGCTCCACATCGAAAGTTTAAATACTAGGTTCATATTGGGTACCAACAGGGGCTCTAACTACGAGACTAATTTTGATGCAAAAGTAAAAAACTTGAAGAATTTTCTGGCAAAAGACAAGTGCCTTATCCATTGGGTGAATAGAATCACCAAGAAGAGAAAATCAGGGGCTGCTTGTAGAGAGGGTAGAGGGGAACAGGGCAAAGCCAACTAACCAAAACACCTAAACTACCATCAAGTGCAAAGCTTGCACATTATTCAAACTAACACTTTGCACACCAAAAACATATTTACAAAATATATACAAAGGTAGGAAGAGAACCTACCACAAAACCAACAGTAAGAAAAGAATTATGTGAATCCATTTACCGGCTGGGAGAAATAGGAGCCTTTCTGCATCAGCAAACCATGTCTTAATAGAGCTGCTCCAAACCATTGCTTGTTGATGACTCTTTCAATGCTAAACTTCAAATTGAAAGCGCACATGCATATGCTAATCCAACACTCCTTTCTAAACAGCCATAACTCATCATATTACTCTCCTTCATTTAAGAATTGATCTTTCACATCCACAGGGTTAGATTTTGCTTCAAGCTGAAAAAAATGAAATGCAGAAAACTCACCAAGAGATGATGCACAATACCCGGAAATGTTGTCATCAAGATTCAATTTTTGCACAGTCCTTAATGTCATGGTCAACTTACAACCATAGAGACGCCTCATTTAACATGGGATCAACCCTTGAATATGTGTTTTCTTCATCTCTTTCAAGAACCAAACTGTCATCAAACATACTACACATTCCATCATTTTCCTTTTCCAAAGTGCCATCAAATGTTTCAGCATTACTCCCATAATCCAAATCAGCAAAACCATATATAGAGGAATGAAAATGAAATATCTTCAATGAACACTTCATTCTCAATCTGATTTGAATGAATACTTGAGTCATCATTAAAGAAATGATCTGGCTTGAGTGATGATAGGAACATGTCTATAATTTCTTCTTCCCCATTGAGAAGAGTGTCCTTCCCCATACCAGCTGGGTCACCACTAGGTTGAAAGTTAGCTTCACACATCCTTTTCCCAACAAGAATTTCAGCAGGAAGACTTCCATCCAAAGACATCTCTTCCTTATCTCTATGAAGATTAAATTTCCATCAAATGAACTACCTTGAGAAAGGTCTTCTGGCTGAAGAGATAATAAAAACTCACTTATGATTCCCTCTTCTTGATCAAGAAATGTGCCTTTCCATGTTTCAGCATGGCTATTTGTAGGCTGAGTGATAATTTCAGCACATCTTTCTTCAATCTAATTTTAGCATGAGAAGAAAACTTTTCATTACAAATTTCACCTTCAAACTGATCAAGTCTTCCTATGAGCTGATTTTGAATTTTCAAGCTTGAGGAATTATTTTCATTATCCATGAGGGTGTAAGATTCAATCTCAAACTGTAAGTTATTCTGAAAATTTTCACCAAGAAGACTCTTCAAAGAAAGATGACCAATATCATTTTCACCCATTTCATCAAAAGTGAAGGATTGAAATCCTGGCAGCAAGTTGTCAACACTCTCAAAATTGAAACTTTCTAAAGCCAGAGAGGAGAAAGATTTAGAGGCACCTTCATCAAAATCAGCATTAACAATAAGGTTTGTTGCTGCACTATTTCCAAAGTGAAAAGATTCCAAAATAGGGTCTTTTTTAGCATTCATATTCAAAGAGCCAATGTTCTCACAATTTTCAGTGAGTTTTAAAGGTTCATCTTCTGACAAAGCATTACTAGAAAGCGTTTCAATGGAATTCTTTAAAAAAGAATGCTCACCATGATTTTCAACTAGAAAACTTTCTACGTGAGGTGAAGAAAGATCTTGAGGAAAGATTTCATCATTATTGCTTACCCTTTCTCCATTGTTGTCACATTTCTCATCTGTTGAAATTGGATCAGCATGAGGTTGGAGTAACTTTGGTTGTACTTCTTAGTCATTCATGACAAGGTGATTGAAGTACATGGGTGAAACTAAGATGACAGGAGCTTCATCATCATCCACCTCCAAATGCTTCTTCAACTAAGACACTTTCTCCTCAAGTTCTTGCAAGTCTTTCAACTTGTGATATCTCGTGCAAAGGCTTTTCCATAGAAGCCCGGACAAGTCATCATCTTCACAACTTATATTATTCTGGATACCCTGAGAAATACTTTCTTTAAAGCTGTCCACAATGTCATGTAACACTTTATCATCAATTTGATAAAGTTCCAAGAGAGAAGGGTCTAGCCTTGATCTTCTCATGACTTTTGTAGTTAGCATGATCATCGTAATAGAGTCACCAATCTCCTGCACACAGAGATGATCATAAAACTGAGGAAACAAATGTTAGGCACTTAAATCTTTGCTTTAGGATCCTCAACAGAGTCGCCAAAAATCTGTTAGTGAATAGATTGTATTCATTGAATGCGGGTGTCATTGTATTCATTGGTTTAAATCTGCGATCAATTTATGATATGTGGTATTCCATCTTGCCAAAATACACAGAGCAAAATCTTCCATCTCTATCCTTGTTAAGGGTAAGAGGAACCCCCATCCTTATATTCACACATATAGTTTTCAACTTAGGCTAGCTTGGAGACACGAGCTCCCGCATGAAGAGTCCATTAAAATAATTTATCACACTGACCATAATGCATATTACACCCATGATGTCTTCATTGATATTATTTGATATCATTTTGAAATTGATTTCTCAAATTTAGAGCTTCATTATCAGCTCTTGTGAATTAACATTTTTTCAAGCATATGTGATGTCTCTCTTTACATTTAAAATGATGTGTATTCTTTGTCACTTGAACATAACTTGATGAGAATGGCCTTCCTTTTGCATCCAATAAGTTTCACAACACAAAGAGTGGGCTTTGACACTCAAACAACAAACCATGTAGTTCTTTAGAGTGGGCATTTCACTTTTTATAGCGACATTAGAAAAGATGGTACTTTCTTTTTGATATTGTTGTTATATTTTCCCCATAATAATGTGATCAAAGAATGATGATTGGATTCAATGTACTAGGGTCATTTTTGAATTTGAGATTTGAGATGAGATGAATTTCACTTTTATTGATCTCATATAGCAACTTGAATTCTTTATGATATGATCTAGTGACAATTTGTCAAATAATTAAAGATAGACTGTCTGCTTCTAGGTAGCAATGCAAATCACCATTAAGCTACCAATTTGGCCTGTTAATAGCATCTACATCTTATCAAACAACTCGCATGGATTTCCTCCATTTGAAGGTTTAGAGGTCTTTTCCATTAATTCATTTTCCAAGAAAGAAACATTCACCTAAGTGCTAAGCCACCGATCCCACATGATCATACTTACAACTATCATTCTGAATCTGAACAATGAACCTTTGAATTTGCATTTCAAATCTTGAACTTGGATCATGAACCTTTGAGTTCAAAATTGTGCCTTTAAACCCAAGCTATTGATTTGAGTTAGAACATTTGCACTTTGAAGTGTGAACTTGATTCTGTACTTATGGACTTGGATCATGAACCTTGGGATTGACAAACCTTTATTTTTAAACTCTAAATTGTTTGATTATAGTGCCTTTGAACCAATCTAACAAATTATTTATGAACCCAATGAACCATCTGGAATCAATTTGAACTAGTTGTAAGAGATATACTAGATTGAACTGCTAAATTTGTGCTTTGAACTAGAACTCTTAACTCTTAACTATTGCATTCCAATAACTCTTAGATAATCTAAATAAAACAGAACATGAAATAAAGACATTTCATTTGGAAATGGATCAATTCTTACAAAAAATTCTTCTTCACTTGTAATAGAAATGTAATTTTCATCAAAAGAATCAGGTATTATATTTGCCTTCACACCCAAATGATCACTCAAACTAGCATAATTAAATACACCAAGCATTTTACTTAATTTTTTATTTAGATTTTCATAATTTTCAACTTCATTTTCAGCAATAATAAATTCAAAGGACTAAAATAGAGAATCTCCAACTAGAACCCCATTTTTAGCTTGGGTTAAATTAGTACCTAGGTTATACATAGAGGGTTTCTCTTGCTTGATAGAAGACAAAAACTAGTGTATAATTTTTTCTTGGTAGAGATGAGCATTGTCCAAATTGATGATGATTCATATAAATGTGGCACTTTAGTCATGTGATCATCTTGGTGCAAGATTTCTTCAGATTTTATTTCTTTAATTGGAGTTTCAAAAAGAGCACAATTCTTACCAATTTGTAGCTTCACTTTGTTATCACTATTAGTTTTAATTATTAAAAGGTAATATTCTTTGATGGACTGGTTGTAGATTATTAAGTGTGAAGATGATTTGTTCACCTCTTTAAAATTGCAAACTTTTATATCAAGAGAATAAAAATATTTTTGCAAGCTTTGCTATCTCTATTTGCGAGTTCTTGAGTGTTGCTTTGATTATCAAGGATTTCAAAGTTTAAAACTTTTACCTCGGGAATAGAGAGGAGTTTCATTGACATTTCATCCTTCAAACACTCAAACTCTCTAGCATTGCCCTAATATTTTTTTTTTTTCAAATATATTTAGTTTTCTTGAGGTTAGACTATTACTTTTTGGACTTATTTTTTAATCAATTGTTGAGCAATTTCTAGAGACATAATTAGGTGATGTTTCTAGGCATTCTTCATTATCAACCTCTTATTGTTTTTGAGATTGTAGTACATTGTTTTCACATTCTTGTAGATCTTTTAACTTATGAAATTTGTCATGAACACTTCTCTAATAAAGCATGGACACATGATCCTCCTTCATGCTTATATTATTCTTTATCGCCTAAGAAATGCTCTCTTTGTAACAATCCCATAACTCATGCAACATCGTCTCATCCCCCTGATGAATTGTGGAGACAGTGGGATTGATCTTAGCTCTTCTCCTAATATGTTCCTGATTTATGATGACATTTTGGTTAAGGATCAAACTTCAACTTCTTTTTATTTTGTTACTCCCCCCTTTAAAGATAAAGATTTAATGAATTATGATTTGTTTAGATGCCATCTTTACTAAAGAGATAGTAATATTTAATTATTTAATTATTATCGAGTATATACAAGATACTACTAATGCTTGTATGCTTATATTTGATATAATTTTATAGCTCGAATATTTTCTTGTGAAGAAAATCCATGCTTAACAATATGAACCCAGAATAAAATAAGGCAACAATTGCTAAATTGTGGTCTCAATTCAAAAGAAACAGTGATGGAAAATGTTATCATCCTTGCAAAAAATGCAAGGGTTTAAAGAATTGAAGAATTCTAATCACAATAGCTCAGAGACATTGTAGGCAACATGATCACATTGAAGGTGGAAAGGATTTTTCTCCTTATGAATGTGGATTTCGAACCAGTGGAACATGGAGGTGTGAATATCAAAGTAGAAGGTAATACTCCCATGGAAGAAGATGATCCTGAGGGAGAGAACACAATTGAAAATGTTGGTATTGGGGCAACTAATAATGTGCTAGAGAACAAGATTGAGGAAGATTTTACTGGCCCAATTGATGAAGATGATGAAGACGATGATAGTCGTGCATCTAATGATGATGATGAAGAGAGTCTTGATATACCTGTAATTAAAATGGCATATGAGCCCTTGTACCAAAGCTCCCAAACAACACTTCTCTCTGCTATATTGTTGCTGGTAAACTTCAAGGCTATAAATGGAATATCCAAAGTAGCAATCTCATCTATGCTAAGGTATAGTGTCATTTTTGTCATCTTCTATGTTAGCGTACCATTAATGTTCTTTATATTAATAACAATATTTTTCCATAGGTTGATAGGTGAGTGTTTGTTACCACCATCAAACACTCTACCTCGCTCTTACCGAGAATTATCAACCATTATGAAAGATATTGGAATGGAGTATCAAACAATACATGCATGCCCCAATGATCATATTATATATCATAAATAACATAAATTTGCAACAAAATGCCTCGATTGTCACATTAGTAGATATTGATCAGATCAAATAACAAAAAAGGTGTCTCACAAGGTTCTTTGATACATTCCCATTATTCCACGTCTGCAACAATTATTCAGGTGTACTAACTTGGCACAGCTTATGGATTACCATGCATGCAATAGAAGTCAATATGACATTATGTGAATGCCTGCGGATGGTTCTGCATTTAAGGACATAGAAGATAGGTGGCCATTATTTAAAGAAGAACCTCGTAATCTGAAGCTTTCATTGGTAGGAAACGGTGTCAATCCATTTGGAGAAATGAGATCTATTTACTTGGTCTGACCTGTTTTTGTTATTAAAAATAAAATTCCTCCTTGGATGTCCATAAAGAGGGAGCATATAATGTTGGCAATGATTGTACAAGGTGTTTTTCCATTCAATAGTCATCTAATTTAATTTATAAACATAGTATCAAAATGATCGTAATAATTATTGTTTGTTTATGTTCATTCAACTAGGTAAGTACCAAGTGAAAGATATAAATGTATATATTGAGCCTTGATTGATGAGTTGTTGGAGTTATGCAATGGGCTCACTATGTATGACATCTCTAGACCAATTGGTGAAAGACAATTTCAATTATGTGCAATGCTTGTATGAACAATACATGATGCCCTGGGACTATCACATTTTTGTGGTACGTAAAACTGTTAACCCATATTTTTTGTTGTATGTTTAAGATGTGTGTGATAATTATAAATATGAATCTTATAGTACACATGTCATCCAATTATACACGATCTTGTAGGTCTTTGGACAAAGGGAAAATTTGAATGTCCAATTTGTGGTCCAAAGATGAAATCTCACCATTCAAAAAGTTTAGGAAAGTAGGTTTTCGATGAGCATAGACACTTTCTCCGCAAAAATTGTAAGTCTCGATTGTCGAAAAACATTTTGTCAATGGCAAAGAAGAGACAACATCAAAGTCACAAAGAATGACACCTCACATGTGGAAGTTCGAATACAATAGAATGAACCATCAAGCTCATGTCATTCCATATGATGCAAGTTTTTGTATGAGATTTAAATTTGGATATTATCTTTTGTTTACTAATGAGAAAATTGATGTTCATGGAGGTCGTCAAGGCATTGATGAACAACTTCTAAAAGGACTTAAAAGCTATCCTAGACAATTTAGTAGGTTGTCATACTATGAGCACCTCCCAATCACACATTTGTTTGATGCTATGCATATTGGAAAGAATGTAACAGATACACTATGGAAAATATTGGATGGAAGATGTGACAAAGAAAAATTGGTCAAATTTTGCAATGACATTGATGAATCCAATCATGCATTGAAGTTTTTCGTTGAATCAAATAACAATGGAAACCAAATTAATACGAGCACCAGTTCTTGGTTATTAATGCAGCGATAAACTGATGTCATATATGAAGCTATAAAAAAACTAAATATCACATAGGATTTGTTGCAAACATAACTAGTCTCATATCAAAGAAAGGTGATTTTGGGTTAAGGTTGAAAATGTATGATTGGCATACCTTTGTCAAGGTAAGTTATGTTCTTCTCTATTTAAAATCAATTTTTAAAACATCATGTGCTTTTGATTGTTTTATTTTATAATATTGAAAAGATCATTTTATTATTACTGTTGTACATTCTACCTCTATCTCTACCACACAACTTTGACAACACAAGTGTCAAAAATGTTATATATGGTCGTGGGAAATACATGAGGTTAGAAGTTTTATTTGTTAGATTTGTTGTATAGAAGTGTTATTAGTCTCGTTAATATATTTTTGCATGATGAATATCTTCGAGGTGGTTGTCATCTAAAGAAATTAATAAAAAACATAAAGCAATGGAAGAGAAAAATTCCTCAGCTTTTGTGTGAGATGCAAGTGCCTACCTTCAACTTTTATCAATGCACAAGAACACTACTTCATACATCTAGTTGAGGAGATCGAATTGTGTGGACCTTTACCATCTAATTGAAAGACATTTAAATTTTTTGAAGGGCTTGGTTTGATAGAGAGCATGTCCTAAGAGTTCCATGGTCAAGGGATATATGGTCTACCCGACCATGGTGTGCATTAAGGAAAATCTTCCCAAGTTTACATCAAAGATCCATGTAGATCACATTTGGGATCCCAACTCCATGAATAGATTCAAAGGAGAGTACATGATGGAGAAAGGTAGATTGAGGAAAGTGAGAGGTAATTATAAGATGTTATTGTAATTAATTAATTCCTATCCATCATTAATATAACTTGTTTCTAATTGGTCTATTTATTTTATATAGTTGCTAGTGAGTGGGATGCACTTCATTTTTATATTGCAAACAATCTTGATTGGATGATGGTATGGATTGAACAATCTCAACAAAATGGTTTCTCATTAACATGGGAAGGTGTTGCTTCATTGGTCAAAGAAGCTCATCGTAATGGAGATCCCAATGTTACGCCAATGGTAGTTGATGTAGTAAATGGTTTAAGAGGTGGAAAGGTATGTGCAAGTTAATTTATCATGACCCATTGTTAAATATCAACTCAAGGATTGATGCATAATTTTGACATGTTTGAAAAAAACAGGTCAAGCACCATAGAGCTATGTACTACAATGACCATAAATTTTTCATAAAAAAGGTGGACAAGACTAAGTGAACTTGTGATTCTGGGATAACTGTAGTGTTCGAGGTCACCAATATTTCATCTACAAACTACATGCATCCTCAACAATATGAAAACAAATACTATGGTGTTTTGGATGATATAATTGAGTGTGACTTTAATTCCTTCAAAAAAGTTCTATTCGGTGTCAAATGGTATAGGCTATGACTGAATCAAAATGATCTTGATAGAATTGTTATTGAACATGATAATGGATTTATAATGATTAATACAAGGTCATTTGAACCAGTTGGAAATGAGCCCTAGGTTCTTCCAAGCCAATGTGAGCAAGTTTTTTACTTTGGCATTCCACATAAATCGGGTTAGTCATTTGTTGTTAGACATGATCCAAGAGGAAGATCAGTAAAGTATAATGTGATTGAAGAAGAAGATAACAAAGAAGTGGAAGACAAAGTAAATGATGATGATGGCAAAGATGAAGGAGGAGATAATGATGATGGCAAAGATGAAGAAGGAGATGATGATGCTAATGATGGCGAAGATGTTCATGATGATGGTGATGATTATGTTGATGATGGTGGTGGTGGTGGTGGCGAAGATGATGATGGTGGTGATGGTGATGGTGATGGCAATGGTGATGATGATGATGTTGATGACAACAACGATGATGGTCATAGTGATGATCATGATGTTGACGATGGTCATTTTGATGATTTGGATAACGATGGCAATAATGATGATGTTCATGATGATGAGATGGATGAAGAAGATGATCAATGACATGATCAATGAAAATGTATTAGGTGTTGATTACTTATAATATATTTTTTGTAGAGGTAACCAGTTAAAAAATATACAATGTTATGTTTTTTGTGATGTATGCATATTGCTCATGTTATGTTCCATGTAATTTGTAGCATAAGTATCATGTAATTTGTAACTAACTTAAGACAAATGATTTACATCATGCAGGAAACTATACCCCTTTAACGAGGATTGTACAAAGTTACATGGATTGGGAGGTATAAGTTTATTACATGTTTTCTTTCTCTTTACCTTTGACATTAAATTTAGGCAAACTTCATCAATATTAGCCTCATTTTATAGAAAAATATTTCACTCCTTCAAGTATATCTCTCATTTGATGGGCTCCAAGTACCACCAAATAGGTATCTTTCAGATTTGTCTTCCTCAAGTGAGGGAAATGAAGGAATAGAAGAGGATAGTGAGACATATAGTAGATCTACGAAAGAGAGACAAACTAGAGGGCAAAAAATTAGAAGAAAATTCAATAAACGCATGCAATTTTTCCTTGCTCAAGGGGGGCCATGTTCTTATGATGATGAGGCAAAGGGCAACATCAAGGTTCCCTTGAGGTACACACATCTTGAGAAAGAATGGGTAACCAAGGAATTACCTCCAATTAACACTGATTTTTGTATTAATGAGAGGATATATTGCATAGCTCCATCATCATCATCATCAATAAAAAAAAGTATGCTTAGGTATGCACTGTCAGCAAATTATCTACAATGGAAAGAAAATGATCAAAGTAAAAGACTTTCTATGTACATTGATGGAAGGCCAAAAACAATAGGGAACATTGTAGGTTTTATAAATAGTACATGTACACGTCCTGGGTCAACTAATAAATGACCTAATTGCATTTTGAGGTGCATGAGGGAAATCATGTTTTTGTATGTGCAATAAAATCAATAAGTTCAAGGGAAGAGTTGCTAATAGATTACAATTTGAATTATATAGATAAAAAAGTTACTATCATGGGACTTGTAAGTACTATATATGCAAAATTTAAACTAATTACTTCTAGTTAGAACTCTAATATATAATATACCATTTTAATACTAATTTTTCTTGCTAAGTGGACTATTCCTTTCATCATGCTGATGTTTATATATATATTCTTTGTCACAAGGTGACATGGCCGATCCATCAGATGACAGAGGTAGGGATGTTGCTCCCACCCCTTCTCCAGCGCAGGTAAACCTTTTGCATAAAAATTTATGCTATTAAAAAATTTACAAAATGTCATATTATTATGTTACTTTCATAAAGGTTTGGACTTGTTTTGATTGTTTTAGTGATATTTTTTGTCACAATTTGATTCAATGGGAAAGGGAAAAGAACATATTGCACAAGAGCAATTACTTGCTGATATGGCAGCTACGATATTATGCGTTGATAACATTGCATATAGCAATGACCCTATAACCCTATGTAAAAAGACCCTCAAGATCGTCAATCTACAAATTCTTGGGCTTGTGATGGATCCACATCCAACAGAAGAGAAATAGGCCACAAGAAATGAATTGTGTCATAGAGCACATTGTCTAGACGTAAGCAACAATGAGTCTTTTTCTAGGACAATAGTTCAATAAAGCTTTATGTTTTATACTAATTTATGGATCATGAACCACAATATGTGTGTTCTGTTATAGGATTTTTTGAGACCACCGAGTTGTTCCACCTAACAAGGGTGCCATTGTACATCCTATAGGTATGTGGTTTCAATTCTCAATCATCAAAAGGGACATTATTTTCTTCATGATTATTATTGACAGTTTTATATTACTATTATCATGTTCACTATTCTCCTTTACTTACCCACTTGTATTCATTCTTTGATACTTAAGATTGATACAATCCATTATCCATACTCTATAATGGATAGTCATTCCTAATATGTTATCTTAGCTGTATGTGGAAAACTCATATATCTTTTCTAATTATAATTGCTTAACCTTTATGATGATATAGTCTTAAATGTATATCCTCTTGACCAATTCCATGTCCATGAGCTTGTGATGATTTTTACTAAATATGTGATGGGTGTTTGATCGAATCATCAGTTTGGTTGTTGGTGCCCTTTATAAGACTATTGTCTTGTTGTGCTGCTGATGAACCTTTATATAAGTGTGACTCTCTCATGATTCTACTAGTGATCTATGTTGTACATAACAGTTGGTCTAAAAATTTCTATCATTTCCTCTAATATGATTCTGATGATTACTACAGTGTTCTTGTGATATGATTTCTGCATAACAATATCATTAAAAACTTGCATCTATAACTTTAGTATGTGCCTCAATTTGAGTGCTAAGTTTGATCTAATAATTAAATCTCCGTACATGTGATTGTATTTTTGTGTGTTGAAGATGCTGACAAGAAATATGTATCCAAAGATCTGTAAAAGATAATTCCTTCCTAAATCTTGACTGTGTTCATTTCTTCTTACCCTCAACTTGATAATATTTATTTGGAATGACTCATGGGTGGAGAGTTTCTCTTGATAGCGATGCCATTGTTATTTATTATTTATTATTAAATTCTATTAGAGGACAATAGGGGACATGAAAAATACATTGTATATATATATATATATATATATATATATATATATATATATATATGATTTTTTTCAGGTGCTGATGATTTCCATACGCCTACTTCCACGAGGCCAGCCAACACTCTGAGATTGTCGACTGCAGGATCGATAACAAGGAGCATGCAAACATCCACACCTGCTGCAACTAGAGTTGGTAAATCCTTGTTTTTATACATTTTTTTATGTGTTAAATATGATAATATTTGTACTTTTTTGTTCATTTGAGTATAATATGAAATTAAGTAACTTTGTCCAAGGACATGTACACCTTCTCATGGTGATAGAACTGATACTAGTACTATTGATAATTTACCAACCTTTCTTGGAGCAGCCCATGTTACTTCTACTGGATTGTTGAAGGCATCATTATTGATGGCTGAGAAAGATATGATTCTCTTAAAATTTACTAAGCTTCTAGGTACTTTAAAATTGTAATTATTTAGTGTGTAATTGTAGTTTACTTATTCACACCTCATTTTCGACTAATAATGTCGTGATGATTTCGCAAGAAATGATCTTTTTTATGAAACTTTTTATGATTTGACATTGAATATATTTGGGTCCAAATTGTGTAAAAGGTACATATCTTGATATAATTGGTCGCTCCATTTTTCCGTTCATCCATTTGTTGTAATATGTTCAACGCACATGGCTTGAACTAAATTTTTATCTAACAAATTTATTTTTTTAAAGTAGGGCTGAGAAAGCCCCTGAATTAAAAGATCATCTCATAAAAACTATAAAGGATTTCTTTGGTCAAAATGTATTGAACAGTGCCCAACTTCTAGAAAAATCTTGCAAACATCTAAAGACTGTGAGAGACTAGTACATAAGGGCTCTAAAGCTCAACCCAAAGTACGAGCATCCTCCTATGGTGCCACAGTTGGAGTGGAATGAAATCATTGAAGATGCAAAAGAGAAGAGACTAAGGGATAAAGGAATTAACCCACCACCCAAAAAAAGAGAGGCATGTGGTAGTATTAATATAATTATGTACAAATTGGTGATTTCTAGCTATTCATTAAAATTCTGGACTAGATTACAATAACTGTAATCATATATCTAACATGTATAATATTCTACGTTAGATATACACCTTTAAAATAGATTATAGTTATATATCTAACATTTAACTTACCAAGAGATTTCAAACTTCCAACTTGTAGGCTCCTAGCTATTGAGGAGCATCTTCCCTGACTTCACACAATGAAAACATGCAACCAATGTGGCACTACACTCTGAAATTGTACAACATTTACCATCTAAAATAATGAATAATGAGATCTTGGTAATAACCCAATGATACTAGGCACATGTTTAACATCAACATTAATTCTAGACTTCATTCCATCATATAGGAAGCTTATGAATCTTTACATCCATGAGGTAAGGAAGAAGATACTAGGACTACTGTCAAATACTAGTGCATCAGTAGATTTCACAAAAAAATTGACTTTTATTATACAAAACCACACACCATACCCTTCAACTTTCTTTTCCGCATCTCATTCTCTATTCTCTACATGAGATTGCATTGTTTATGTAATAGCATGACCTTTCACATCCCCAAAGAGCTCATCCAAGATGGTTGACCTTCCATCTTCTACAAAACTGTCATTTTGGAAACAATGTTGACAACAACATTTTTTGACAACTTTACATTTTTTACACATTTTTGACAATTTTCCTCTTTTGCTAACTCATGCATATTTGACACCATATATAGGTCCAAAAGGCTTACAATTTGCATGTTTAATTCATTCGTGGATTTATATAATCTAACATATTTATGGAAGTGTGATTGTGGATTTATATAATCTAACATATTTCTAACATATTTCAAAGTTTACATATACAGGTTGTAGGACACATCAAAGGCAACACAAGCTAGGAAAGAGAAGGTTGGTCAACACCATCTTGGCTCTGGTGGATATATGAAAATTCACTCATGCCTTGTAAGTAGTAGTAAATGAAATTTCATATAAATGTTTTTAATATAAAATTACAAATAAGTAATACATTAATTATTGATGATATTATGTAAAAAATGTAGGGCATTGGATTTAATCTAGCACCCATAGAAGAGGACAAATGAATTGGCTTCAAGCAAGGCTATAAAGCAGTGGTTGGCCACCACCACACATATTCCAATGTCCAAATAGGTGTAAAAGATCCGGTGCAGTGGTTGACACATAGGTAAATAGGCCTAATGAATGATAATAGTAATTGAGAACTTCATGAGAAATAATCTATTTGATGTTAATTTTGAACAATGGTAACAATGCACGCATGACATTTCATTGCAGCCTAGTACTCCTAGCAAAGATCTTACTCATGATGACCAAGGCATGGATCCTACACATGACAAAGACCTCTATATGTATCACAATGATACAGGTACATATTCAATTTCTATTGAAAATTAATCATGTAATTATTAATAAAATTTAACATCTTAAATTGCAATCGGTGTAACCTTTATGCAATAATTTTTGAATATGCAGAGCGTGATGTTAGTGTTGAGCATGTTGAGGTTGGGGATGAAAAAAATGTGACAGTAGATGATGTGGCACTATTAGGTAAAGAAAAATCCATATTATGTTCTTTAGATTAATGAAATACTTACAACATTAAAAAAATAGTTAGAATTAAACCCATTTATTTTTTATTGCAAGGGCGCATCAGCCTTGTCCTTGATAAAAGAAGAGGAAGCCTCATGTCATAAGACTAGAACCACAGGAGTCACAAGATGTCAAAGATAGTCATGATGTGCCTATTAGCCTTTATCTTTAAAAAAACAAAAAACAAAAGAAGAAATGAATGTTAAAAACCTTATTTGATGATGAATGTGTTGATGGATTTTTATGAATGTTGCTTATTAATGAATTTTATGTCTTGTTATTGAATATTGTTATGTGATTATAATGATTGACGTGTTCACAAATTATTGATGAATATTTATAGGTATTAATGAATTATATGTCATGTTAATGAATGTTATGTGAATATAATGATTGATGTATTCACAAATTATTGATGAATGTTTACACATATTAATTAATTATATGTCATGTTAATAAATGTTATGTGATTATAATGATTCAATGATATACTTCTAAAATGAATGAATGAAATATTTACTTAGTTTTTAATGGAAAATTTAGAGTGATTATATCAGGGGGGAGAGGTTAAATGAGCTTCCATCTTCACATGGTTGGCCTTGTTAAGTAGAGAATGTGAAAGGATTCTCAAAACCAAGTGAAGCTCAAAGTAAACCTATCAAAACTAAACAACAATATATGGTCCCATCAATTCTTCCCAAATTCCGTACCAACTTGACACTCGAATAAACCTTGACTAAATCTCATCATAACACCTTCTAAATAGGATCAGATGGATCAAACTCATTTGCTGATTTCGAAGGCTTTATAAACAAACTTCCAATGGAAGCTTCACCATTTTGGCAATCACAATTTGATTTGAATGTCATACTATGATTGTGGCATAACAGTGACACATGAAAGGATCCAAACCTTCCCAATGCACACTTCAAACCAAATAAATAACCTCAATGCACTTGAAATATATAGATCTTGAACCAGCTTATTTTCAATTTGTTTGTTCTTTTGTTGCTTCAACCCCATCTTCCTCTTTATGGCATCAAGCCTCATTATCTATCTCTTTCTTAGTAGTATAGCTCTACCTCCTTTCCTCACACAAATTTTTCCTCTTCTTGTCTTGCTCTAATTTCTTCTTTCCATTACTCAATGATCCCTTCAATGCATTTTATACCGATCAAAACATATAAATATGCTATAAACGCTGATGATGAGTATAATTTCCTCTAGAATAGAATTCCTTAGTGAATTAAATGCAAAAAATTAGGAATGAAATATATGATTTATGGAGGGTCCTCTTGCATGAGGCATTTTTTATGTGTAGGTTTTTCCCAAGGATGGCTCCATTCATATATTCCAACTTACAATAATGAAAGTATTCTTCTAAGATTTGTATTAAATCTATATTTTGGATTAATTTGTTTCATTCATCTCGGTTTTAGGCAATGCAAAAGGAGGCCATAGTTCAATATGCAATCTCAATTGATATGCATAGGACAACAAGTGGAGCTGAAAAACACATGTTTGCATTTTTTATACAAGTCATAAATGCGAATGTGTTGGGTCTTTTTAGCTTCCCCTATTGTCTGTGCATATGGAATGCTGTTGCATAGAAATTCTCGACTTAGAGTGGTTATTGAATCTTATTTTGGATGGGAGGGAGAGAAACCAAAGACATATGGATGCTTAACTAGCTACAAACAATGATTCTTCACTATTTACATTCTATCATTGAGTTCCTTTTTTCACTATTGCTATATTCTACATTTTGATGCTATTAAAAGAAATGTTTTGTTTCCTTTGTTGAAATGTGTCATGTATTGCTAATTGATCATGATTTCATTTTATTTGTCTGTAAGATATCGAGCAACATAACTAAAAAACTTAAGATGAAGTGCCTGAGTTTGACAATGATACTTGAGGTTTGTTAGTGCACAAACAATGCCTTTTATTAATTTATGGTCTGGTTAAAACATTAGTAGTTTTAATTTCCTTGTTAAAAGCATTTTAGTTACAACTTATTTTTGTATCATGTCATTATTGTCTCTCACATGCATTATTGTCATTATTGTAGATGGGGATGCTCAAAATTTGAAGTCTCCAACATGTTACTTACTTTTAGTGGGTGAACATAGTAGGTTCTAGGTGAACACCTTAAAATGGCCTTAACATAAGCACTATGAATTACAACATGCTACTTTCTCTATAAGTTATATGCAGACATGGAGCTACTCTTGCAAGAGATTGTGTATCACACTTGTCCACCAAGGAGGAGAAAGTAATTGATTATCAATATACATATATCATGAGAAACTATCTTCTTTATGTCATTTGAAATTGAGTCTATCATGTCATGTGATTACAATTTAAAAGGCTTGGGAAGAGGTGGGTATAATCAAGCATATTCAGATTTGTTCTTGCATTATCTTTTTGAAATTACAAAATTTCTTTGATTGACATTATTACTTTTTGGTTGTGTACAAGAAGAGTTATACAATCATACATTGAAGTTATATACATGAATTTGGACTGTACATGTTGAGAAGTAAGTCACATTCTATTTTATTCTTTTTTTGCAGTATTTTATTTGAAGCTTCTGCGTTATCATGGTATGATATTGTTGTCATGGAGATAAATTGATATTGTTGGCAAGCTTTGGCCTTGTTTGGATTTGTGGTGTAATTTTTTTGCAAATATTTGGCACATAGCTTTTTAGAGTACAAAGACAATAAGATGATGATTTGCGATTTTTTGTAATGGAGTTGTTTAATGTTGAGCTAGGGTTTCACTTTCGACACTGTAATAACCCTATTTGGTTATAGATAAATCAAGCACCAATTTATTTCACCTTTCAATGGTTTGACATTTTGTCAAACACTTGGCAAGCAACCCAATTACCACTGAATATATGATAATATCGGGATGTACAACAAACTGATCACAAATTTATTTGATTTGGCCTTATAAGTTGTGCATAAATAAATACCAAATGCCAATAAACAATTCTGAAATGATTCACACCAGCCTTTGAAGTCATTCATCAACAAAACATATAGCAATATAATGAAAAGTAAAATTTACTTGTTGGTTGACTGCTATAAATCAGAATTCAAATCCAACTTGTTTACTTTCAAACTATGTAATATAAACTGAATTTTACAAATTAAGAACTTGGTCTTTGCTATAGAATGTAATTGCAAGTCAAACTGAAAGCCACCTGGTCCAATTTCAATCTGGCGTCCATAGTCTACCCTTACAAATGCTACCCAAAAATGATATGGAAATCATGCCAAATAAAAGAACCCTTGGCATTCAAGTTGTAAACCCAACACGCTAATTCTGATGCAAGTCGAACAAACTGGGATATCCAGAATTACTGAACTCCAATCTGTAGACTAAACAGTCATCCAACAACAAAGAAATTATAATATTCAATTGTATAAGTGCTCCTTAGCCATAGTTAATATAGATATCAATAATAGTTGGATATTTGTCCCTTAGAATGGAAGCATTGGAGTTTTAGATGGACTAGTGTTGTTGTGCATAAATGTATATGTTTCTTGTAGTTAGTGGCATCAACTCTAAGAACCCATGGTTGAGAATGGTTCCCCACCCAAGAAAGACATCATTGACAAGTCCAAGTATTCAACCATATGATTGAGATCAAGAATCAACTTAAAAAATTAGAATATAGGAGTGTTGTTATAAGTTAATGTGTTTTACTAGCAATCTAAACTTCAATGCATTTCTTTTGTCTAAAGCTAACCATTTGTAATATGGACTCATAAAATATCTAATAAAGTTGTTGTGATATGATAATGAATTTTGCAAATATATATGCATATATTGAATGATTATAATTGATAATAAATATGCATTTATATTGAAATCTAAATGCTTGGTTTGTCTAAGCCTTTAGTTTTAAGGAGTCTACCAAATATTTGATACAATGGTAGTTCCATAATCATTAGAGGTTTGTAGCCAATTTTCATTCTAAGTATTTGTTAAAAATGATAATGCATAATTTTTTAATTTTTTTTTGGTGAGCTTAGCTTTGATGCTAGGTGTTTGGGTTTATGTCTTTGTATTACAAGAATTTTTTTATCAGATTTGGATTGTCATGCAAGTGTTTGATAGAATTCCTATGTAAAGAATTTGTGTTTTGTTAGCTCAAGAACTCAAAAATCGTAATTTAGACCATGCTCACCAATTATTTGCCAAAATTCTTGTGAGATAAAATTAAATATTTGAAGACAAGATAAATAGGGGATCTTACAACCTTTCTCCCAACACATCTAGTTTGATGGTTCTTGACTCTCATCTCCTCTTATAGACCTTTTTATTGGGAAAAGCATAATAGATCCTTGCACAATTGTTCCACTTCTTGGTTACTCATTCTCAATGTAGCTTCTACTACCTATTCATCCAAATCTTTGTATCCAATGATTCCTAGATTTCTCAAAGCCTATTTTAGAAATTAACTTTCTCACTTTGTGAATTTTGCAAAACTTGGACCAACTCTTGACATTTGGCACAGAATTGGACCTCTGCCAATTATTTTTCTTCTTTCTAGCATCTTCACATTCTAAGACAACTTCTAACCCTTTCTACTATTGTTTCTTCTTAGTATCACTTTTCTATCATTTTAAATGTAAGAATCCACATACTTTAAAATATATTATTCAAGTTCTACCAACTCTCGATCCCTTGTTTGTAGTGTGACACAAAGGTATTCCCCTCATTTTTGAAGATTTTCAATATTCACCCAAAGTATGTACATCTCTTCATCTTTAGTATGCAATCGAGAAGTTATAGTTTCCTCTTGATCTTTAGTTTGAAACTAAGAAATTATAGTTTCCTTTTTATTTTTTGAGAGTTGCTATTGCACTCTTACAGCTTGAGATATTCTCTTGGGCCTTTTCTTTCACTATGCGCTTTGTAAGAAGAGAAGTGACACCATTTTTTTTGTTTTCCTTCCTTAATTTGGAAATCTCTACCACATGCACTCTAGTTTTAGTTCTATGAATTTCTACAATAGCACTCATACTTGCCAAATTTCTTATTAACTTTTCCATTTTTCTACTTTTCTTTAGGAAATTGGAAGTACACTTTGCGAGTCCTCCAAAATACCACCTTATCTTGAGGGCGAGGATAACACATATTCATCCCTACTATGTGAACTATATAATCCTCAATTTTAATCTCACCTTCATGTTTTTGAATGTTTGGCACCATTGATGTCATGTAGTGCCTACCCCTAGTTTGAATTTTGTTATCATTGTCAAACTCTTTTAGGCCAATTTATGCTTGATGATTAGTAGCATTATCTTTCAGATTATCAGATATTGTTTCATATTTAGTTGATTTTATGATGAGACTACTTGGTACTATTTACTTCATGTATGCATGGTGATGATTTTTACAGTGATTTTAGTTATTTAATGATGATTAGTTAGATGGATTATTACATGTGTTTTCTTATGGATACTTACCTCATACTACATGTGTATGGTGTGCAAGTATATTTTCTTTATGTATGACATTTCTGATATGGTTAAGGGAGTCGTAGTCGCCTGCTAGTTGAGATCTACACGATGCACCACTTCCTACCATTGTCTGTTTAGTTTAAAATATATGTGTTTGTACATGCATGAATTTTATGCAGATTGTAGATACCAGGCATTGACTTCCCTGAATTGTCAGGATGAGCATACCCTATCGCATTATCTCAATGGTAAGAGAGGGGAAATAAATTCTTGAGTTCAAATCCTAAACTTTAAGCCAATTATCCTAGAAAATTAGGACAAGTATATGAGATGATTACCTTCTAAATGCATCATATGACGTAAATTCATGATTATAACCCTTTAGTTTGATCTTGTATGTGGTATTTCATGATGGGTTTTTCATATTTTGTCTTATAAGTCTTTTGTGGTTTTTCTATTAATTAAGTCAAATTAAATGATTAAATCAATGATTTAATTTAATTAAAAATTATTATTATATTTTTAATATTTAATTATATTTAATTAATTGGGAAATTAATTCAATAAAAAGAATTAAATTTAAAGAGAAAATTATAGTTTAATTTTAGAGCATAATAATACTTATTTAATTTAATAATAATATATATAGGAGATCATTTTAAAATAAATACTAAATATTATTATTACTTGAGTTAATAAATATTTTATCAATTAACGCTTCAAAAATAAATTAAAGAGTGGAAAATAAATTAAGTTATTAAAGATATTTAAAATTGAATAAAGTATGCATAAGATTAAAATATAATAAAATAAAATTTAAAAGAGAAGGCAAGCAAATTTATATAAAGATAGTTTATATTGCAATAAGGGTGCATGAAAACATAAAAGAAAAGTTAATAAAGAGTTAAAAGGTGTTGATCAAGGAGTCCTCTCGGGCGATCTCACAATTAGTGCCCTGAATTTAGGAGAGAACTCCTTATCACCAATTGAGGGTTGATTTTTGGGGGATTGCAAATTTTGGAGAAGGAATTTTCAGAAAGAAGGTTTTGAGAAAAGAAATTTCTCTCACAATCTTTTGGATGTTTGCAATTTTAGCATCAGAACCAGGTAGATTCTTGTGTTTTGATTCACCCAGTTAATTATGTTATTTCTTATTCCTATCTTCTTTGTGATTGTAGAAATATGTTTTCCTAAATTTCAGTGTATGAAGCTTTTAACCTTTCATTCTGAATTCTTTGTTATTCATATTGAATTCCATTCGTATATTGGAATTAGAAAAGCAATTAGAAACTCTTGTTTTGTAGATAAAAGAAACTAGTGTTCTAATTAGGGAGGGTTTGAAATGAAATCAAAATTTTAGTAAATGAATTTCATGAGTTTTCCATATTTTCCCTATCAGAGTCTTGCTAAAATCTCTTATATATATATATATATATATATATATATATATATATATATATATATAAAGTTTGTATTTTGATGAAATTGTTCTTTTAAAACAAATTTATTAAATTTAAGAAAATGGTGTTCTAAGACTTTATAAGTATATATATATATATATATATAAGTTTTTGTGGGGAGACAGGCCACAAAACTCCACCTTTCACTGACTATCCCTTGCCACGACAGCGTACTGCCGATGACCATTGATGGTCCGCATGACAGGCTTGCTGTTGTGGGTAGTAGGTACACCTGCTGCCATGGCAACAACATTGCCATGGCCACAACAGTAAGCTCGCAGGCCTTGCGCCAACCACATGGCTCATAAAAGCCAGTAGGCTTTTAAAATCATACGCATGTTTAAATTTTTATTTTTATAAAATTTTATTATTTATTAATAACATTTATTAATAAGTTTTTATTATTTATTAATGTAAATATTAATATTTTTAAATATAATTAATTTTTAATTAATGAAATTATTGATAGTTTTATTAATTATTAATAATTGATAATTAATAAGATATTAATATAGTTATTTTATATAATTATTAATTAATTAAATTAATTGTAATTTAATTAAATTTAATTAATAATAGAAGTTATTCAATGAAGTTTTAATTATTATTAGTAATAATATTGATTTTAATAAAATTGTAAATTATTTTATTGGAAAATTAATAATAATTATTTTAATAATTAAAAAAAAAAATTACCCTTAGATTATTCTGGAATAATGGACTTAAAATCAAATAGGGGTAAATGTGCATTTTATTCGAATATAAGAATGGGTTAAATTGTAAGGGTAAGCTATGAATCTCATCTACTTGAAACATACATTGAAAATAAAACTTTACCTAACTGTTAACTCAACTATGTGCTTTCAAAATCAAACCAAACTATGAAACTACTTTGTTATCTATATGTTGTGTATGTTTTGGGTTTGGGTTGACTAGAATGTTGACCAGTTGTAGGACATTTACCAGAGGCTTGGGAGTTCTGTATTTATGATATTATGATGTTTTGATCTCGATCTTTTTAAACTCAACCATGGTATCTAGTATGCTCTATGATGAGTTTAAATTTATTGTTCATTATTGCTTTCTAGTGTTCTTGTGTAAAGCTAAGGTGAATGTTATGACATACTTGACTTAACCTTTTTGAGTCTTCGATCAATATTTTTGGGATGTTTTCCAGTTGCTCATAAAGAACTGATGGGTTATTGTGAATTATCTTTTGATGCTTTGTAGTCACTTGTATAGGACTGAGGTGATATACTATGATTCTTTAATTTGTGATTTCATGAGCTTAGGGTAGGTTATTTATATGTAAAGTTAGGAATGGCTTGCAATGGAGGCAGGGGCCCAAAGTGGCTACTAGGGTAACCCATTGTAAGTTGTTTAATAAGTGAAAACACTACACTAAATGGGAATAAAATGAACCTAATAAGAGTCTTTATATGTTCTCGCCCATGCCTTGAGTGCTAGTATAGACTAGGATGGGAGTAGAGAGAATACTTGGTTGTGACCATGAATCGTTAGTATGCCTTGTCAGTACGAAAGGATACTAGTGCCACATAGAGTCACTAGGGGGTTGGGGTCAAGTTAGACTACCAGGGTAACTCTAGCATTGATTCATGCAATGACACCTACCTGCTTACATAGTAGATTCCCTACGTGTCTTTGTGTGCCTCTGGGTCTAGATGTCGATTTATCTTGGAACCTTTGAGTTAGATTACTTTTAGGGTTTCCTAAACATAGATATTACTTTTAATTTTGGGATTGATATCCTATTTGGGACTTGAGACTATCTCCTTGGTGTGGTGGGAGTGGGCCTTTTTGGGTTACCATGCGGTTGGGTACTAGTGCTTTTTACTCTTACCATTGAGATTTGTCTGTTGATGTCGTGGTTGGAATTTTCTTGTCTACATTTCTTTTCATTCTATCTTTGTATTATGATGGATGGTTATATCTTTATGATGGATGATTTCACTTATTGTATTGTACTTTATTTCATGGATCTGAAATGGATGATGTAATCTATTTTTATAAATGTATATTCTTTTAGCCTTTCATACCCTATGACATGTATATTGGATGATTGAGCATTCCAAATTTTATTGCCAAGTGGCATTCAAAACAAATGTATATTATTTAAGCAGATTGAACTTGTAGTTGTACTTTCATATGGATGTGTTATTTATTAAACTTAGTATTATTTAAATTTAAATGTGATTCAACATCTTGGGATCCTTAAGGAATGCAATTTGTTATGTTTGCTTATGTATGATTGTATGTCATTGCTTCTGCTACTCTATGATTGATGTGTACATTGTTCTTATAAAAAAGAATGTTTGGCAAACTTAGTAAAACTTTAGGTTAATTCTTTTGGATCCCTTGGTGGGGCATTACATGTCAACGTGATGGTTTGTCTCTTATCATCATGTAGAGTCTCCATCCTAGATGTAGCCATTTTGAAGGTATTTTTCAATTTCATTTTCTATGTTATCACCTCCTCAACGTCTCTTGTACTATCAAATTTATTCTTGAACTCATTAGGTGATTCGATTTGTTTCCCTAAAAGTGTGTGATGAGTTGGGAGAGAAAAAGGTATGGGGATTATTGATGTACTCTTCTATGAGAAAGTAACCTTTTTGGGGAAACCTAATGTGGTAAGAGAGAAGGGAAAAATTATTGGGAGTGTATGGATTCACAAATAAGAGCATGTAAACACTAACTAAGAAAGTGTTAAAGGAGGTAGAGTTCTTGTGATTATCTTGGTTAATAAGGGGCCTAGAGTAGATGCAATAAATGATTATATCCTTAAACTTGAATAAATAGTTAAGTATGCAAGAACCTTGAACAAGTTCAAAATGACATGGACATGGGATTGATAATTTCCTTGGGGCGTGGGGTACATTAATATTGAAAGGCTAAGATATGGCTGATTGTGGAGTTAGGATTTTTGACACATGAAATGAAAATACATGCAAGCAAGATGAAATATGGAGTTATGACTAGAGACTGAGATGAAAAGAGAGACGGAGAAAATCAAACCCATTGAAACAAAGTCACCAAGTCTAATATCATGACCTCTTATTTGTCTTCATTATCAAGAATGTATAGCTTGACTTCCTTTGCTTCCACCTCACCTTTGGAGGAGGTGGTGTTGCATCTTCCACTTCAAAACCTTAGGATGAATCAATAATTTCCTTAGGAGCCTCTTATGTCAATTGCTACAACCATTACTTTTGGTTTTGATTGGTTCATCAGAGTTTCCTCTAATTGTGGTGATTTTTACTTATCTTTTTCCTTGCAACATCAAGGATAAATCTTGCATTTGGGTGATTCTTCACCATTGGAGCCATTTAAGTGTGCTTTATTTGGATGTTGACTATTCCACTTGTCATTGAAAACACTATCATCATCTACCTCATCCTACGATGTTTATGTGTTATCAATTTCCTAGTGATAAACTAAAGTTTCAATATCAAGTGACCAATTCTCCCCCAAGCCTTTTTGAATGATATGGTGATCCAAATTATGGGTTTATCTCTACTATCTTTCTATAAAATGTGTAGTAAAAAAACATACCCATTGTAAACAACGCAATTTTTTTTATAATAGTGGTATTGGTTAACTTGCATTGGATTGTTATGTTGCTCCAAGTAAAGCTACATGACATGTGAAATAGGGACTCTGTGAACTATTATTAGGTAATCATCTAGATTATAGTGCCAATTTTCACACATGATGCACAGAGTTAAATTTTCCAATTTATCAATGAGTGCATGTTTATCTTTATTCTTGGGTACAAATATTCTACCATAAATCAACTCACACCTAAAAATGGCCATCTTTTTTCTTTCCAGGCCCAAAAGGTGGCTGCAAAAAATAGTTTCACCTAGTTATATTATTTAGCATATTTTCTTCACCTAAGATTTTTAAATCAATGTATTTAAAGAAATTATTACATTTTGGAAAATAAACAAATGAGAAAGAAAAGAAGGGAAGTGTAATTTACTCAATTTGTTAAACACTTTGAATTGTTTGGTGATCTCATTTGCAATATTTTGTATTAAAAATATAACAAAGTGTTGTTGTCCCTTTTTAGCTAAAGTGCAAATTCAATTTTCTAAGTCTTGACATCATCTTTTCCACAAAAAAAAGAAAGCATGGAGATTACATCTTGCAAATATTTCCTAAAAACTTTGATTGAAATATGAAACTTTGAACTAGCCCTATTTTTAGATGGTTGTCTTAACTCAATATTGCAGAATGTCATTTGGACTAGAACTCCTAAACTAAATTTAGGAATTTGAGGGCCTTTGAAGAGGCAAAGAACTTCATAAATTGTGATGGAGCCTCTAATTTTT
Source organism: Cupressus sempervirens (assembly GCA_028749045.1). Classification (NCBI taxonomy): domain Eukaryota; kingdom Viridiplantae; phylum Streptophyta; class Pinopsida; order Cupressales; family Cupressaceae; genus Cupressus; species Cupressus sempervirens. The sequence goes on along the minus strand of CM053791.1, from coordinate 729,894,639 downwards.
TTCCAAAATTGATCATCAAAAACCCATTAAAAGTGTTTTTTTTTGCAATTTTGGGAGCAAGTTAATAATGGTCAAGTGAAACAGCAAAATTTGTCTACTTTAGAGACAACATGTCAATGGAAAGGTGAAACAACATTTTTTTCGCTATTTCACAAAGACCCTATGAAATTGTGATTTCATAAATATGACCCGAGAAGCTTGTGAAGTAGAGAAATTTCACAAAATTGTAGGAAGTAAGTTGAAGAGCTCAAAGTTGGCAAAGTTTGAAACAATAATCATTGTTTTGGATACCATGGGTAGAGTGACTTGCAAAAATTTGAAATAATGATCTGTCTAGACAAGTATGAATTGGAATTAAACTAGCACTTGCTCCTTTGAAGGGTGCAAGAGTTATGTCAATAGATTTATTTATATCAAATGATGTCACTGTAATGTTGGCACACAAATTTTACTTATAATATTTTCTATGCATAGTAAAACATTTGTAAGATAAATTTTAAATCTTTATGCTTTTCTCTTCCTTGGTACCCATGCAATACACTTTGTTAAACTTTTCTCTCGTCGAGGTACATCCTGTCTTTTCAATAACTTATCTACTTGACAACTTTTCTCAATATCTTTACACCCTTTTTCATCTGTAATTAACTTTATAGGGTCTTGTTCATTATGGCTTGTACTTTGGTTATCCTCCTCTAGAATCATGGGTGCTACAAGAGCATTGGCATTATTATTAATGAAGTACAAACTATTGTAGTGGTTTCCATCATGATATGAGACATGTAGTGTGGGTGTTTTTGACTTATCAAAATGATGGATTTAGAATACTTGGCCCTTCAAATAGCACACATAAATGTTAGTTCAAGTCACCATGGAGGTTGCATAAATCTTGCAATGGTCTGCCACAGTTCCATCTTCTTCCATTTTTCCATAGTGTTCCTTAAAATTCATGTCATCTTTTTGAGAAAAGAAAGGCTAAAATTACGATGCTCCATAATGTACTCGACTACCATATTATGATACTTTTGAGTGTTTCTCTTGGTCACCTTCAAGTTGATCTGCTAGGGCTTTAAAAAACAAAATCCATCTAGTAGCATTTGGACCATTCTTATATGGAATCCATTATGTAATTGAGATTGCTTGTCTTCTTCTTTGATGGGCATGTCTAATTGAGAAATAGATAGTTATGGTTAAATAGCTTTTTAACATATAATTAAGATAGATAATGAAATTTATTTTTCATCCTTACATATAAACCATAAAATTATCAAATTTATTCACGTGGGATCATAGAAAATATGAATATGACCAATTGTAATATTCATTTAAATACAATCCTACATAATATAAATTAGACGAATTAAAGTTTATGAAATGTACACAAATAACTACCTTGTAAGGTGTAAGAGGCAAATAGTTAGAAATGATGGGAGAGCCAAAATTGAGGCTAATACATCTTTGGTAAGATGTGAGAATCAAGTACTAAGATGTCTTCTAAATATCAAAACCACTTTTATTTCCTTCACATAGTGTGAGGAGAATGCAATTGCATGTCTATGATATAATGATGTGATTTTTACTTGAAGCAGTTGTATTGTGTTCACATGCATATTTAGTTAAATTGAGACATTTCCACATTCTTGTCCTTGTCACTAAATAATAATTTATTAAAGTTATTAATATTCATGGGATTAATTACCATCTATAATTTAATCCCCTTCTGATACTTCACTAACAACCTTGAAGATTGCACTAAATAAATTTAAATATTTAAATGTAAACTTTATAATGCAATAATTTCTTTATTGCATTTGTTAAGTTTTAAAGTCACATTCAAGATAATAAGGTTAAATCATTTTAAAAAGTTTCCTCTCTAACAAAAGGGGTTCATAGATGCTTATAACATATATTCACCTTAATATCCCATCTATATATTTATCTGTCAACTTAATAAATTATTATTATCATTTAATAAAATACAATTAACATAAAAGATATTGATAACTCTAATATTCAAACCCAAATACAATGGCATTCAATATATTGATAACTTTAATTTGTTATTTTCTCCATCCATTATAACATTTTAAACTTTATATCAAAATCAATATTAAGCAATTTTTAAAATAAAACAAAATACACTTTAACGTATGCTTAAATATGCACCCTAAAAAGTAGAGGCTGCTAATTTTGAGGAGAAGATTCCAATTAATCTCGTAGCAAAATTTTTCATCATTTCATAGGGCCACCCACTCCATGAAAATATATCCTATAGCCACCTCATGGGACCGTACTCTTAGATAATGCAAATATAATTTCCTCTAATAAAACTTGTAGAGACATTGTTTTATTTCATTTAAATAAAAATTCTCTCCTTTAAATCAAACTACAAAATCAAACCATAACCTCGATAATGTTAGAGATGCCCAAAAAAAATAAAAATACATTCCCTCTTTATTACTATCAACCAATAACAACTTGAAGACTTTAAAAAAAAAAAAGTTATTAAAATAGAAACTCAAAATAAAATCTTATGTTTAAGGAAAGCAAATATAAAAAACCAATTCTTTTAAAATAAAATATTAAACTACTACAAAAAACTATATATAGATTATAAATATAAAACTTAAAAGGAAAGAGAAATCTAAGTTTAAATAAACACAAATAAAATTTCCTATCTTTCTAATAGCAAATCTAAATAAGATTTTTACATTTTTATCAACATGAATTCCATTTGGAAAGTTCATTTTACTTTTATTTTGTTTTCTTCTCTTATCTTTTTTTCTACCCTAACTCTAATTTTGAGTTAGGACTTGTTCTTGTTTTGGTTTTGTTGTTCTTTCCTACTCTCATTTTTCTTCTTGTATTTGTATGTTACAAATTGAGGGAGGATGACAACCATGAATTTTTTTTTTATAGAGATTTATGTTTTTCTTTTGTTACAAAGTTGTCTATATGTAAAGATGGATTTTTTAATTTTTTTTTTGCCATAATATTGTGCATGTTCTTTATGTGCATTATTTATTGGGTGTTTGTATTGAATAGGAATTTCCCCCCTTTTTAAATAATGATTTGAGGAAAGGGCAGAGCCCTACAAATCACTTTTTGTTTTGATGTATTGCAGACTTGATAGCTCCATGGTAGTAATGTTGCAACAAATAGGAAAGAAGCCGAGTTTCCTTGTTTACCAACATTGTTTATGGTATTGCTATTTGCATTGACCATCTCATTTGTTTCTCTCATTCCATAAAAATGAATTGTGGCTATGAATATTGATTATAAGTTGGTATGTAGAGCCCACACACAAGAAAAATACAAAGCAACTCATTTTGTTACAAGTTGTCCAAACTATAAATATAAAAGGTTAAGTCATTAATGTCACTGCAATGTAAAACACCAATTTTGTGCACAAGAAACCCCTTATAAATGGCCAAGACAAGGATTTTTTTTGCCATCTAGCTACCTCATCTATTGTTTAAATCTATTGCCCTTAGTTTTGAAATTTGATCTAAATACCAATCAGGCATTCATTCCATCTACAATCAGAGAAGCAACAATAAACCAAAACCCAACTCAACATATCATACTAAAAGATGGCCTACACTCTTTGATGTGTTTTTCCATTTAAAAAATCACTTAATTGAAAATCCAACCACATATCTCCACAATCAACAAACAGTCATCAATAATTAAATAAATTGCATAAAAAACCCAAGGAGTTCACCCAATCAATGCCTCTAGAAATGAAATGCTTGTTACAATTTTATTAAAAATAATGCCTAATCAATAGCAAGAGAAACACCTTGAAGAGCTGATGACTCATCATAGCATTATGGAACTTGAGGATTTATGGCTTTATTGAAATGAAACCTACTCACGAGATTTGGTCGGCTAATAGAAAATAAAGAATGCACAGATGCCGAAGAGGAGATCAGTGAATTCAAACCATGAAACCTGCTGGCTGAGTCTTCACTGAAACCTTCTTAACTGTTGCATTGTCATATTTAAGATGAAAATGCAGATTAGTGAAAAGACTGTCAAAGTGGGTATGGAATCCAGTTTTCTAAAGTGCAAATGATTCACACGACTCCTTTCTTGATGTCGTGAACCGTGGTGCCACAGGTAGAGTCGTTGAATCCCCCGTTGCTTCTGTGCATGGCTCCAAATAACAAAGCACATATTTCTTCATCCTCCTTCCCAATTGGTGTAACTTTCATGACACAGTTTTTACTGCGTATGACTATCAAATAATCTGAACAATCTGCTCAATGTTTGTCAAGGAGCGAAGCCTATCGATTTAATGGCTGATCTAATATTTGAACCACAAATGAATGACAACATGTACGGAATATTTTTGAACTGATGTTTGAATTAGAAGAGCAGTAAATGTGCTCTTTATATTATGCAAGCATGCTGGGTTAATATCACTTTGGAAAATCTTAAGCATTCGGGTCAAAGATCCATCATCATCGTGTTGTAATTTTAATTGCCAAAATCTACAAGAATGGTTTTTTTAGTTCAAAAGCATCTAGTAGGTGAAGAGCCAAAGCTAGTTGCTCAACTGGATCTCACCCTTGAATGAGACGACTAGTTAGATGCCATCCATAATATGTATGTAGTCGCATGGGAGTTGAAGACCAGTTACACCATATATGCTAGTGACTACCATGAACTTTAACTAGACTAAGATATGGTTGAGATACAAATGATCCTTGCATAATTTTTATATTAACAAGACAACAATGGACATCTCAATGAGATAATTGAAATGTTTTGAGCACATGAATTAGTACTAGGTTTTTTTTTCTTTTGATTAAATTATTGTACAGATTAGAGATTGGTTGCAATTAGTTCTACTTAGTTAAGTTTTGGAAAGGTTTGAAGCTATTTTGTACCCTTTCATTTTCTATAATAAGGAGCATCAAGACCTTGAATAGATATAGTTGATAGAGAATATAGAACTGAATACAACATAAAAAAGTGGATGATTTTACAATTTTTTAAAAGTTAGCCACCACTCAAGTGAATGATTAATGGAGAGGTCTATTCATTAAAAAGAAAAGTGAATGATTTTACAATATTTTAAAAGCTAGCCACCACTCAATTGTACTTATTTTTTTGAAATTAATATAAAGACCCTATTTTGATTTTAAGATTGAGAAATTGGTATCTATATACTTGCATTTAGTAAACTTCCCTCTTGGATAAAAAAATACTATTGATAGATTGAATTTAATACATACTATTGATCATCAAAGTTTGCATTCAATGCTTTCTTTGTCTAATTGGTCTTCTTAAGTTGAAGTTAAATACAATTGGACTAGGGTTTGATATTTTGATGTTTTATGTCCAGTGGCCGATGGTAGCACACATTGTCTCCACAAAGTTTGATTATTACAATTTCATGTAAGCTACATTTTATTTTCCCAAGCCTTGATAAGAAACTGGTCTTATTTGTTTCATCAAGTAGGTTATCTATTGAGGTTGGTGATATTTATTCCCATATTCATCTGCATGTCATTAAATTAATCTACATACGCTCTCTCAACCTTTTAAAATACTATAAAGCATTCAATTTCAGTTTTGATTTCTCTTGTGAATTACTTGCCTTTCCAAAATGAATCACCCAAGAAATTTGTAATAAAAAACCTTGAACTAGTCTGAGAGATTAAGGTATAGGTTCACCCACCTAGGTTTTGTAGAGCTTGAAGAGTAAGGGAATCTAATCTTTAAGGATCAATCCCATTCATTGGCCAAACTGTGTTGGAAATCCCAACATTGTGTATGAGTAGGAAATCTCATAGGATTTCAACCAACGGTTTGAGGAACCGATAGATTGCATGAGAGATAATAATTATCTTTAATTCAACTCCATGAAGGGTTCTAGTTTGTGCATCAAAATATCTAGTATAGGCACTAACTATCTCTAGGGAAGGGTGCACTTAAGGCACTAGGGGCTATGCCAACTTCCATAAATACTAACCCTATGGAACATGCTTATTTTTTCTCACCTATGGTCTTTATTCTTTTGTAAGCTCCTTGTTTGAGGTCCTTGGAGTTACTTTGCAAATGGGTTGTAATATTATCAATCCAATCTTGTACTATTATATCATCTTTAAGAGGAACCTTCTCTAAGGTTCTGATGCATTCATAATAGAGATTTTGGGGCATGGAGAACATACATATGAAAAATTATCAAAAATGTTATCATATATTGTGTGAGTAGTTTTGGAAAAAGTATGAGAAATTGATCCTTTAGCAACTAATTGGTAATTGAAATTAGTCATCTTCTATTCTATAAATTAAGCTATTTTTGGCTCTTATTACCTTGCCAACTTCTTACTTCTCCACCCTATCTCTCAACACTTTGTAATATGCCTTTTTAAGAAGAAAAGGTTAGAGGACACCATTAATAAGGCGTTTGGGCACCCATTCATGTGAGATAATCATTTCTTGTTTAGTGATAAATTCCTTCATAAAATTAAAGATGCATCCAATTCATTTGATTGCCCTTTGTCATCATAATTCATTGTCGAAGAGAAAAATTAAAGAATCAATTTCAAAGGCCTTAAAGTTCTAGCACCCTATTCTGGAGTGTTTTCTTTTCCTAGAAGATCCCATAGGCTTCTTTTGCCTCATAGATGTTATTAAAAACTTTCATTCTATTATTCATTTGAGAGTTGTGTTGCTTGAAGGAGGGGATGAAGACTAATCTATGAACTTGGAGGATTTAATATTTGGTAGATTCAAACAATATAAGTATCTTCAATTATCACAAAGAGTTGGGAAAGCCAAGTCATAACACTTGGTAGAACATGAAATATCAAGTGTGAAGGGGCTTAGTCAAAATAAATAAGAAAAATAAAATCAAAATTATTTATATAAAAAAATTACAAGTCATTGGTGCAAATTTTAAAATAAAATTATTTAAATAAGAGTCATTAATTAATATCTCAAGGAATTTCCTTCCATGTGCTATAAATCAAAGTAATTACTTTCTTTACAACTATTAATATAAAATAATCATTCTATGAGGCATCAAATTTAGCATGTTTCCATAGTTTTGCAAATGGTTTATCAAATTCCAAAACTAAGTCTCCTTCTATGAGAGTGGAATTAGAGATTTCTTATCAAACTGTCTTTTAACCACTTGCTAGAAGTTAGCCATAGTATCAAACACCTTCTTTGAATATTCTTGTATGCTTTGTAACTCTACTAGTCTTATGTCCATAAGCTTGATTTGATCATTTTCTATAGATTTGAGCTATTGTACTGTTGGAATTTCCATTAACATGAGCACCATTGCTTCTTTTATATATACTAGGTCATATGGAGATATTTTGAGCACTTAGTTTGGAGTGATTATGTTAGTCCATAAAGCTATCTAAGATGTTTGTATTACTTCCGGTGATGATTTGTACCAATTTCTTTAACTAGTTGGATTTAATCTTTGTGATACCATGCTTAATGGAAAATTGTAATATTTTTATCCCTAAAGGCCTCTAGAATTATTAGATAAGATGATCTTTGGAGGCTCATATCTTGTCACTATGTCCTCTATGAAGTTTAATATCATGTCCTCTATAGAATTCTTTAAGACATATTTTGACTATGGGTAGAGTAATCCATGGTCAATAATATCCACTTATTTCTTGAACTTGAAATTGAGTTTTGTTGAGATTATGTGTGTTGCACACATTGTATAATATTGTTATATTGTATTATTATTTTTTATTATGTACTGTTGCACCTAGATGAATGTGCAACATAAAGAGATTCCCATGGGATATACGTGATGTGTTGTATTGTAACATTGTGATAATATTTGATGTAATTATTTAATATTGGGGAAAATAGTTAAATGTCCACTATTAATGTGGAGTCAATGGGTTAGGTAGCACATGGTTTTAACACATGGTTTATGTAATACCACTTGGTGGTCTTGTGGGACTTTATGCTATATAAGCAACCACAATGGTAGTTGTTTTAAGAAAAAGACAAAGGATAAAAGGGAAAAAGGCAAGAGTTGAGCAAGATAAGGCTTGATAGATTAGCCAAGGGAGCATTTGTGAAGGTTGGAAGTATGACATAGGATGTGTGGATTCATGCTTGATCACATGGATTACTTGGTTGTGGCTACGGATTGGACGGATTTCATGGTTGTATTGCAATGGTATTTTTGTTGAATAATACATGGTGATGGATACTTTTGGAGGTTGGTTTTTTTTTTTTTTTTTTTCCCCCTCAATGAGGGTTTTTCAAGGTATATCTTGTGTCACATTTTGTGGGTATGTTGTCTATTCTCTTGCATGTGGATTTTAATTGCATATTTACTTCAAATCTATTATGTGTTATCTCGAAACAATTATGTTTTTTTTGTTGCAAGTTTACTTACAAGTTTATCCCAACAAAACATAGACCCCATTAAGAAAAATTATCCATCCACAACAATTGGATTGAGTGGTACAACTTGTTGGTAAGAGATATTATATTATAGATTGTATTCCATCATTGATGGAAACACTACATGTTACTTGTGGTCTCTTGATGCAGGAGCATCTCGACTTTCGCATTATCCCATTGATTCTATTGGTTGCTATCAAGTTACAACAATTGTAAAGTGCCAGTAATTATTTAGTCATTGCCAAGTTGAAGTTTTCTTCCATCATTTTAACATACTAGTTAGTGTGTTATCCCATTTATTCTTCTAGTATCAACTGAGTGATCTTTCAAGTGTCGAGTTGGTCTATTGTAGTGTTAGCCAAGCATGCAATGTTTGCCAAGTTGTAGAGTTTTTTGAGTTGCAATGTGTGTCGAGTTATCCAGTATTGGTCAAGTGTTCCTTCATGTGCTCAGTGTTCTTGTTGCTGTCGAGTGTTCCTATTGGTGCCGAGTGATCTTGTATGTGCTGAGTACTAGTATTTTTCTTGGTCCTTCTTTAACCGAGTTTTCTATGTTTGTTTCTAGTTTGGGCTGACCTTTTGTGTATTTAATTTTGTGATGGGTATTTAATATTTGTTGAGAGGCAACTTGTGGCTTGGTTATGCATTTAATGTAAGGGTTTATTTAGTTGGTAATTTGTAATAGGCCAACTTGTGGCCATGCAAGTATTTAAGGGGATCTTGGGTAGAGTCTTAATCATAATTTTGGGAGTCATGAAGGAGTCATTTTAGTTGAGGAGTCTGTGGAGTAGCTTGGAGATAGAAGTTCACATTTGAGTCTAGATATTTGTTCTTCTTTCTAATGGCCACAACCTGGAAGGTCATATAGCTAAGCATGTTGGTATTAGGTGGTATCAAAGCTTAGTTGTTCCTAAGCGTACAAGAAAATCATTGAAGTGTGAGGCATTTTGTACCAGGACCTTGGATTGGGAAATTTTTTTATCAAAGAATGGTTTTGATTTTGGATGTCTTAGATAGTTGGTGATTTGGTGTAGGATTGCAAAAATATGGGTTTGGCTTGCACTTGTAAAGGACTTATCATTCGATCATTATTTATGAAAAGATGGTTCATGGAAGGAGAGATGTAGATCCAAAATTATTTGATATGTTGAGGAAACTTGCAGTCGGAGTAGAAGCTATTGAGTTAGCACAAGATTGTGGAAGACATCTTGATGATGTTGAGAGAAATGAATATGATTCTTTTTGGGATGATTTACATGAAAGGGTTGATGATTTGGAAGAGTCTGATTTCAATTGGCATTTGAGGATTAGAAAGAAGGTTTGTTGGCTGATTAAAGAGATTATGAAGAGAAGAAGAAAGGTCGTGGAAGTACATGATGATTTTGTTGAAATGGAGGAAGTATCTTTTGGTTTTCATGAGTAGATGGATAGATCTAACATGGAAATTGTAGAGCATCTTGTTGTGCACAATGAGATTATTGAAGAAGAGAGTTTTCCTTATGTCAGTAAGGATTTGGATGTTGTTATTTAGAATGATGTTAATATTGACATGAATGTGATTGAGGACTTATTTGTTGTTGTCATTGCTAATCCAGAGTTATATGTTCATTCTATTATTGATTTGGACATTGGTTGTGGTAAGAAGATGGATTTAATTGCTGGTAATATGGTTAGGGGTTTTAGAGATGTTATTGATGTGGATTTACATGACACTATTGTTTCTGATTTGGATTTGAACTTATATGTTGTTGTTGAGATGTTGAAGGATATGGATGTTACTACTAATGTTGATTTTGATGATGTTTTTGATCTATATGTTGTTGGAGAATTGAATATATATACTATTTCTATTATTGATTTATATGCTACTACTATTATGGATATGAGTTCACATGTTGTTGCTGATTGGATTTTTGATTTAGATATTGTTGCTGATCTGGTTTTCATGTATGAGGCTGTTGTTATGGATGATGGCAATGATAAGTTATAGATGGAGCATTGTGATTTTTATTTGAGTGAGTATGTTGATTGGTTAGATGAGATTCTAATTTTTAAATGGATGAAGTATAAATGGTTGATTTTCATATTTGATCTTTTATTTGCAATAGAGTGGAAACCTTTTCTAAAGATGAAGCTTAGTGCAAAATTTTCTTTTGGGAGAAAAATGTTGAACACATTTTCCTATTTACTTGGGTAGTCTAATGTAGGAGCATCCTATCGATTGCGTTATCCCGCTGATTTTGTTGGTTGTTACTGAGTTACAACAATTGTTGAGTGTCAGTAACTATTCAGTCATTGCTAAGTTGAAGTTTTTTGCCATCATGTTAACATACTGGTTAGTGTGTTATCCTATTTATTCTACCAACATTGACCGAATGATCATTCAAGTGTTGTGTTGGTCAATTGTAGTGTCAAAGAAGCATGCAATGTTTGCCAATTTGCAGTGTTTGTTGAGTTGCAATGTGTGTCGAGTTATCCAATATTGGCTGAGTGTTCCTGTTGGTGCTGAGTGTTCCTATTGGTGTTGAATGTTCCTATTAGTGCTGAGTGATTCTGTATGTGCCAAGTGCCAGTATTTGCCTTGGTCCTTCTTTAACCAAGTTTTCTATGTTTGTTTCTAGTTTGGGCCAACCTTGTGTATATTTAATTTTGTGATGGGTATTTAATATTTTTTAAGAGCCAACTTGTGGCTTGGTTATGCATTTAATATAAGGGTTTTTTTAGTTGGTAATTTGTAATAGGCCGACTTGTGGCCATGCAATTATTTAAGGGGATCTTGGGTAGAGTCTTACTCATAATTTTGGAAGTCATGAAGGAATCATTTTAGTTGAGGAGTCTTAGTGTGGAGCTGCTTGGAGATAGAAGTTTGCATTTGAGTCTAGAGAACTGTTCTTCTTTAAAAGATGTATTTTTCTCTGTAATGGTTGTAACATAGAAGGCCGTACAAGTAGGCATGTTGGATGTAAAATTCTTCATTTGAATATATGAAATATTGTCTCTCTGAATTTGAATCTCATTACTCTTGTTTATTTTCCACTATGTATTTGTTTGCTAGTTTCTGGATCACCTCATTTTGGGTACATCTAGATTCATGTTACATCAATCTACATTAGTGCTTCATCGTCTTTACCTTCACCGAAGGTTATTATTGTAGTTCCACAATGCACACCCCATTTCCTAATCGAAATGGGGACCCCCTACTTTATTTTGGGCTTTTAGTCTAGGATTTGAGCCAATTTTAAGGTCCTACCTCCCCCTAAGTTCGCATTCTAGGTCCTGGTGGAGAAATCATGTCAACAAAAATCATATTATGAGAGAAAATCACATTAAAAGTACAAAATTGAAAAAGTGTACACCAGTGCACTTGATCTGGTGCACTATTGTGCAATATGAAAGGAAAAGCGCATCACACTTTGGTGATGTGCCAATGCACAGCTGCATAACTGTGCATCAACACAACACCAAAGGTGGGTGGGGTTATATAAACCCCCACCCACCCATCCTACTTTATCGCATTTCATTATACCTCTGATGAAGACTCCAAAGCCATAGCTCCCACATTTGCAACCTCCACTAAACCCCTTTTGACCGTAGCTCTGTTAACACTTAGGTGCGACTAATCCACCATCTTTGACCTGCACCACACACACACAAACCAAGTTATGGTGCACATTGGTGCACCTCCTCAGGTGCCCAACTGTGCATCATCCCTTAAAAAATTCTAATGCACACTTATTTTTGTGCCTCATAAACATAAAGCAAAACATAAAACCCCAAAGGGGGTGTGTAGTAGCGCACCTAATTTGGTGCGCTACTCTGCACCCCTGAAGGATGTATAAACCTTGATCTCCTAACTTAAAATGTCAAACAAGGTGCACACTTGTGTAGCTGATTTGGTGTGAAAGTGCGCACCTAATATTTAAAAAGTTGTTTTAAGAAAAGGAAGATAAGGGGGTCTTTTTCATGCATTTAACTTTTTGGGTTTGGTTTAGGATGAGACTGAGCATTATTGTAATCTTCTCATTCTTGATTTTGAACTAATAGACATCCTCTTTTTGTCATGCAGATATAATGGCATCTTCATTAGGCGAGAAAATGACACCAAAGCCTATTGTGTTCAAATTCCAAGGCATGCCATTGAAATTAAGGTTTCGAGATGACTATTCTGAGATTAAGGATATAGATTTGGGACACATTGATTTGGGAGAGTTCTTAAGGATTTGTAACAAACCCACAGAGAGATTAGCTATGGTATCTACATTAATCTAATCAGGGTTGGTAAACATAGCTTCAAACCCGACATCAGTGCAATCCTCAGAACTCATAATGACACTTGCACAACACTTTGTTCTCAAGGAAACGGTAGTGAAGAGAGTGACTGGAGAAGTTTTCCTTGACCTCCAACCTGACAACATTGAGAGGGTATTTCATCTCCTTAGGGCGGATCAATTTATCAGATTAACCTATGAGGTAGTAGAAAGGTGGTATAGAGAACATTTGAAAGAGGCTTCTAAAATCATCTAGTTCTCTTATTTAATAGAGAAGACCCCTCTAGGGAAGGTGATTGGAAAGGTGGATATGATAAGGGGATATATGAAGGATGATATTGGATGCTCAATTATACTTCTAAGTAGGGTGATGGGTCTACCAACAACTAGGCACCTAGATGTCTTCATGGTGCATTTCATTGAGACTATCAAAATGGCAAGGATACCACTTAATTGGGCCACAACTTTGAGAAAAAATCTATGTGAGTAGTTGGGAGTAATAAAATATAAAGGAAGTTTTATATGACTTCATATGTGGTGTATTTGTTAGCTAAAATGGCAACAGAGTACCTGAGGCTATACAAGAGAGACAACATGTAGGATCCCAATGCTTGGCTATATATTATTTATCCACAATTGGTGAAGAATAGAAACTTAGGATAGAGCAAGGAATATAGACTTGTTAATGATGCCTTCCTATTTGCTGTAATTAGGTTTATTGAAGGAGATTATGTGGAGAGGTTATTAGACGAGGCAGTGGCACAAGTAACAATCCTTGGTGCCTATTACATTCAATTCAGAACATTCACATATCTGAGGGTAGCTAGTGCCACTATCAAACTAATGAAGCTCCCAAGATATCCTAGTGATAGACTTGTTCTATAGGAGATTACACAACAAATTGAGTCTACATATTGCAAAGTAAGGAAACAACGCAGATCATGTTGGACATGGCCTCTAGTCATAGGACCATTTCAAGTGAACAGGAAGTATCATATTCCTTCTTTTGAATGGGAATGAGATCAATATCCTAGAGGAGTACAATTCTCTAAGGCCATACTTTGATAATATCGAGAAAGTCCAAAGTCTGGCAGGCAAGGAATTTCAACATGAAGAGGCCATTAAAGATCATTGGATGAATGCGACAAATGACTATGATGTCCATATTAGGGATTATTGTAGGATGACTTTGTATTTGGTAGAAAAGGCTTTAAGTGTTTAGATTACATTGGAGATATTGCAACAAGACTCAAGGGAGCTATTAGACCCTCTATTCAACATAGATAAAATTGGGGAAAGGCCCATAATGAACACTAAGGTTGACAAGGAGGAAAGTGATGATATTAATCATCGAGCGAGGCATACTATCAAGATGACACATGATTGGATCAAGAAACCATTCAAGCTTGATTGAATACCTGACACAGTGGGTTTCCATGCACAAGCCCACCTAGACAAAGGTAGAGGGAAGAAAGTTACCATTTGTACCTTTGCAACCCAGTCACTTATAAGCCCTAAAATAGTATACCAACTTGACCAATCAGTTGGATAATATCACCCTCTAGAGAAGAAAGGAAAGGGAAAAATAAAGAGGAGTTCTCCTTAGAGAGCCAAACCAAAGGAGGGTGAAATTTTGGTGCCTCCATAGAAACAAGAAAATGTGCAAGGGCTGGAGGATACTGGGACACAATAGGAAGACCCACTATTGCCACTAGCTACACCCAACTAGACAAAGGGTGAAACCCAATAAGTCTCTCCTCCTTCGTAGACAAAAAAAGCATCCCCTTTGACCTCTAAGAAGAAAAGATAGATTAAGATCCCCATCAAGAAAAGGAAAAGGGTGATTAGAAGAATGGTTCCATTTCCATCTACTCCAGACCCTATTCTTGAATAGGAAGAAGAGGAGGAGGAGGAGGAGGAGGATTTACCATTATAGAGAAGGACCCAACTAGCAAGAGCCATAGAGCTGGAAAAGAGGAGAATTTCCACTTTGACACCACCATCAACTCAAGAAGAACCTATAGAAATAACTACTTTAGAGGATGAAGTATAGCGATGGGTTGATGAGTAGTGTGAAGAGGGAGATGATGTATTCAAAATGTCAGATTTTGACATTATGCCTGTGGGAATTGAGTTGATTGTGGATAAGATTAGGGATCCCTTGAAAAGTGAGACCCAATAGGAATATTGGACACAAATGCCACTAGAATCATAGGGACCTGATCTTACTCCCCCACCCCTTATCCTAGTCATAGTTATAGACAAAGGCTCTACTACTCCTCCACCTCTGAATGCTGAAGAAGAACAAGTAGGGAAGGAGCCTTCACAAGAAGAAGAACCATAGCAAATGACAATCAATGAAGTGTCTAAAGAGGGACGAATGGTTGAAAATCCTAAGCAATCCTACCAAGACACTAAGGTTCAAACTATAGGCTCCACATGGATAGAGACCATTGAGGGGGGGCCATCACAAAAAGAAAGAACTCTAGAGAGAATTGACAAGGGGAAGGCAGTATCTGAATACACTCCTTCATCCTCAAGAGGTGGACCTTCAGTAGAAAGAGTTCAAAGGTGGTTGAGGAAGGAAATGATGAGAAATAGGAAGCCACAATTTTGTGCCAATGAAGAGGATATGATCGAGTTGGCCGAGGTTCTAAATAAAGAGGAAGCAAGAGCCTTGGCATTTATCAATAGTAGTTGAGATCATGATTTATTTGCACAAGTGGCTGTTCCTCTTCCTGATACAGATGTAGAAAGATTAGGCCCACAAGACTATCAGAAAAAAGAGGTTATGCTTGGGAAGTCCACATTGGATACTACCAGGTTGATGGTTACCATGGGAATAAAGGAGGTTTTCAAAACCTTAGAGGAAGAAGGGGTAGAACTCAGAACACTTTTTAGGAAAAATGAAATCCTAAGAGGATATTTAGCCAAAGTTGTTGGTCCCTTGGATCTAGAACACCTTGAGGAGACTCTTGACCCTGCACTTAGAGAATGGGGAGGTGTACATTTGGATCCATTTTTGAAAGCCTGTTAGCAATGGCTTGATAGTTTTGAGGAAAAGGGTGTCCTAATCATCCAAGCAAATCTTAAGCTGCTACATACTATGCAGGAAAATGTGG
This sequence comes from Cupressus sempervirens, assembly GCA_028749045.1. Lineage (NCBI taxonomy): Eukaryota > Viridiplantae > Streptophyta > Pinopsida > Cupressales > Cupressaceae > Cupressus > Cupressus sempervirens. The sequence continues at coordinate 729,878,850 of CM053791.1, read as the reverse complement.
ATAAAATGGTAGCAATTTTGAAGCAAGATTTTAGTATAATGGCTGAAGTATGTGCTTGGAGTAAAGATTTATAGGTATTACAGGCTATAAAAGTGTAGAGGTATAGGGTTTTGGTATATGTATATACAACTAAAGAGTTAGACTTAATTGATGATTGGATTGAGAAGATTGCAGATAGTAATAAAGTAATGGAAACATTACATGCAGAGATCCATCAATTTTTGGAGGCAGAGAAGCATTATAGCAATGTGTGTCTAGATATTTTTGAGGATGATGAATGGGAGAAATTAATGCCTGTAGAGGTATTAGTACAAAAGTTTTGGAAGATTTTTGAAGAATTTTCTAGTGAGGATGATATCAAATAGGCATTTAGAATAGAAGAAGCCTTGTTAGAGTTGGACACCAAACTTGGGAATTTTTTCGATACTCGTACTAAAGTAGACAACTACAAACAAAAGGTCAAAGACAAGTATGATGCTTTAGATCTTTTGAATGTGGCTATAATTACTGATATTATTGAGAAATTCAAGGGCAAACATCCAAACATAGCTCTGGTATGAAGGATGACAAAACCTAGAAGTCAAAATTTTAGTTTTGGCGCTCAGTAAAATTTTGAGATTTTGGACCTTTTGAGGTGTGTAGGTGTACAGGTTTGTAGGTGCACTTTTCCAGAGGTGAACCGACAGTTCACTGCTAGTTCTAAAAATAGAGCTTTCCACGCATCAAAAACACATTCTGACAACATTTTAACTCCGGCTGACACCTAGTGAAGGATCAACTTCTATTTTTGGCACTTCTAGACACTTCTACTTTGACTGAAGAATTTTTTATTCTTTTTCTCTTATAAATTCTTTTTTCTATGACATGTAAAGGCTCATGCATCCAATTAATGAATAAAAATGGATGGATTCCTACTAAGCACTAGTTAGATTGTTAGTTTGTATATAATTAGTTTATTTTATTAAATTTAAAGTATTTTATTACATGAAGATATCTCTCACTCTCAACACAAATTGAGGAGATGATTTCTTATAAATATTCCATTGTAATATGTAATTCGGGCTGCCATTATTTTGTAATAAAATTATGCTTTTGGTGCTTGCATTTGGAGTGTAGTGATTCTTGCCTAAATGTGTCATTGTTTTGTGAATGTATGTTCATAGAATTGTGATTGAGCCAAAAGTTTATTGCTTTGTTTTTGGTTGTGTGATCTTTTAGTTTCGGTGTTTTCTATGATTTAACAAATTCCACTGATGTATCTAGCTTGAGAAGAAATCACCAAATTGTGCTTGCATAACTCTTTGTCAAGCATGAGCGCACTTTCTGTGGCCTTGTGATTTGATGAAGAGCGAAACATCATACATTTATTAAAGTTTCCCATTGACGATTACATCAGTGGAATCTAGGAAGCACTATTCCTATTTTCATTGGTTACCTACTGGTTTCTTTGAAAGCTTAACTTGCAGATGTAATTTTTTTTTAGCTCATGTCCATTAGGATTTTACTTTCATATTATTTTCTTTAAATTTCTTGTTATTTTCTTTACTAACCCCTTGTTGATTTAGGAATTCATACTAGGTGCATGGTTAAATTGCATTTGTAAAAAACAAAAAAATACAAAAACATAGTTCTTCTTTGTGTGTTTTATTTTGAAACAACAAACATATTCTACATTTCATCCAAAAATTGAAAACAAACCAAAAAAGGCCTCCTCATGAATAGAAACATTTATCTTCAATTGAGTAGATTCTAGGAGGTCACAAGATCACCCAGAACCTTGGAGTTGATCCCCAAGATTTCCTTTTCAAGAGAGGAATTTGAAAGAATTCCTACCATTTAGCATCGTGCATAATGACAACTCAACAAAAGTGGTGCTAGAAGGAGGGGTGATATTTTGATTTTCTGAATAGAAGAAAAATCTACCAAAGTTTCAAAATTCTACATTTTTTGTAAGTTCAAAAAATTTTCTGAGTTTTTCAGAAATTCAGGTGCACAAGTGTACATGTGCGCAAAATTCTATGGTGTGCCTCAATTTGTGAGAAAGTTTACTTTTGCAAAGGTGTGCTTTTTCTAGAGTTGATGCAAACTAGAGGGTTTTGATCCAAAATTCCCATTTCAATGAGCGTTAAGATCTTCACCAAGTGCACATGAGTTTCTTGAGCTTACCCATTTCTGCAAACCACACAGTGATAAAGGAATACCTTGAATTCAACCAATTCCATTTTACCTTTCATCATCTTCTTCAACTCTATCTCCACTCCAAGCACCTAGTGGACCACTGCATATTCCAATAGTTCCACCTCTGTAACCACCAACCTTAGGTCCACCAAATCCTCCAATGGCCTTTTTTGCAAATGTTGTAGACTCACCAATCAACTTGAGAGGTGCACTTCATGATCTTCCCAAGAATCCCAAGAATTTTTTCCCAAGGTTCATAAATTCAGAAACACAAACTGCCAAAGATCACATCAAGGTATTCAAAGAAATTTGCAACCGAAAGCAGATTGCTAATGAGGATGTGGTTCTTCATTTATTCCCTTACTCTTTGGGGGAAATTGCCTTTAATTGGTATATATGTTAATTTTCCACTTGGATGTATTGGAGATTGGGATACTTTAAAAAAATTGTTCTTGGAACAATTCCAAACTTTCATCAACCCAACTATGATACATCAACAATTCATATCAATTAAAAGGGATCTTGCTAAGAGAGTTTCGTGCTTCAATCATCATTTTCACATGGCCTATTGCAAGCTAGAGATGCCATTCAATATACCAATTGAAGCCGCTATTTAGATTTATCTGAATGCCATAGACCATCTTACTGCTATTTTTCTTAGAAGACTTCCTGCAACAAATATCGCCACATTGTATAAAGTCTTTGCAGAAGCAATTACCTTCACTAAGGAAGCTAATCCTAATGGAGGAGGATTAATGCTTCCAGCTCAAGCTATCACAATGATGCCAACATACCCTATTGGAGAACCCATGATGCCTTGTCAATTCATACCTATGAATCCATTTCCATTATAATAGGCACCTGCCTTACAAAATCCCACTCTAACGTATCCAGGGTATGAACCTCCGAAAGATGCCTTCTTTGAGAAAAGGGTAGCAATGCCCACTGAAGTAGACAATAGTTTTGTTTCTGAATTTGGTCAGATGAAAAAGACTATGTCCCAAATGAACAAAAAAATGACTCATTTAAGGCTGTCACAAGGACAGAATAACAACTTCCAAAGGAACAATGCTGGTCCTTACACTAACAATTATGGCCAAAATTATGATAGGAACTTCAGTGGAAACAATAACAACAATGGAGGGAACAATTTCAATCCTCTTGATCATAATAATGGCTTCCAAAGACATAATTGATAGTAGAACACCCGTCTGAATAATGGAAGCATTCCTGTCAACAATAACAATAATAATGTTCAATTTGCAGATATTAATCAATATGACGATGGTCAAAATGCATCCAACAATGATGGTTTGTATTATAATGGGAATCAAGAGATGACTCAAAGTTCACAAGCTAATGACAATGCTCCTCTTGTACAATTTAATTCTATGCTACTAGAATCCTATGATTCTACACAGAATGTGCATGTAGAACAACTAGCTAGTGAAGAGTTCTTTTTTCATTTATCTAGGAACTTGACCTTTAGTATGAAGAGATGTTTGCCTTTTGCAATGACAATCAAAATACATATAATCTAAGAAATAGAAAGAAACCTTTGATGGATGGAATTCCTCTAGCTTTACAACCAACTCCTCCTGATCTGAGAGTGAGTAGCAATTTGGCACCAATTAGGCCACTATATGGAGGACAACAGAATCAGAATCAAGTGAATATACCAACAATATTGAAAAATCCTTCTTGGTCTACTAAAAAGTACAATGTAGTAGAGGACTCAAAAAGAACCAAGGTCAATATGTCCATGTTTGACATGTTGTAAAATTGTCCACAACAACAAGAAGCTCTTATGAAGATCTGGATCAATACAAAAGTTTCCCATAACATGAATACTATCACTCAAACGATAATATCTCAACAAGTGAATGCTGCAGAAGCAATGCCTACTATGTTTAAAGACAAGGTTGAGGTACCTCTATTTTTGCTTAGTATCATGATATATGGAAAAAATCTTCACAATTGCTTAATTGATTTAGGAGCCTCATGTAATGTCATGCCACTATCAATAGCACAAAGGTTAGGAGTTAGTCCTTAGCCTTCCAATTAGATAGTGATACAGTTAGACAAAACATAGGTAAAAGTCATTGGTGTATTGAAGAACATTTGGATACACTTGATAGTCAACCCCCATATTTAGGATGTTATTGAAATACATGTGGTTAATATCCCATAAATGTATGGGTTAATTCTGAGTAGAGAATGGACAAAATACCTAAGAGGATGGTTTTCTACAGATTTCACTCAGTTGTGGTTACCATGGAAAGGATTGAACAATCAAATCAAGATAGATGTAGAACCCAAATTGAAAATAATGATTACACAATATAATGCTCTGAATGAGGTGGCATTCTTGCAACCAGATCTGGGCTCATACAAAGTGTTGGCATTTGAGACAGTCCCAACCAAAGCATCAAATGATCAAGATGGAGAACATAAGATTCCAACCCCAAAAGATGAGATTGTGGTGCAATTCATAGACTATATGGTGGCTAATTTTTAATGGTTAGGAGAATAAGTTGATACTAGTATTTTACTTCTCCTGGGATTTTTTAGATTACATAAAGTTAGCCATTTAGAATTTGAATGCTCATCATGTCAAGAAGTAGTCATGAAGGTGTTAACACACATGATGCAAGACAAGGCTAATAAAATCTTAGAAAATAAACCCATGGAAAATCAATGTCATATAAACTCATCTGAATCTATGGGAAAGATTGAAGAAATTAATTGAAGATCTAAATTTTTGATATAGTGATACCTCTTCAAATAGTGGAGGTTTGTCTTCGCCTCCCCTAGGGATGATCAAGATTTAGAGAAGAAGATGGTATGTGAAAGGTCAAGGGTGGACTTCGGTAGTCATTCATCCTGAACCCAAAGTCAATGAAATCAAAGAACTAATAGGGGAGATTCAAGACAAATAGGAAAAAAATGCACTTTCTCTATCAACAAGTTACAAAGGGGAATTGTCAAGTCCACCACGTGGAAAGTTGCAATGGGTCCCCAAGAAATAGTCATTTCAAGCTCAAGTGAAAGAAAAACTAAGGAAAAAAAAACACAAGGTTAGAAAACCTAAGGAGGATCCATCTTGGACACTTTTCTTTGATGGTTCTAGATGCAAATTAGGGGTTGGCGCAGGTATAGAATTGGTCAACCCAAAAGGTAAGTCTTTTTACACAGCATGTTGATTACAATTTTAATAATGCTACAGAATATGAAGTGTTGATCTGAGGACTTCTCTTCGCACTCGAGAAAGGGATTACTACTCTCATAATTGAGGGAGATTCTCAATTGGTTATTCAACAAGTGAAATCATTATACTCTTGCAATGACAAAAGGTTACTTGCTTACAAGAAGAGAGTATGAGATTTACTAGATAATTTTAAAGATTTAAATATAAGGTCCATTCCAAGAAGGAAGAACATAGTAGTAGACTCTCTTGCTATTTCAACAAGCATATTACAACCAATCGAAAGAACAAAATTGAAAAGATTTTCAGTAGAGTTGGTTGCCACTCCATCTATTCTAGACAATATTACAAAATTTCAAGTCTTTCAGGAAGATCAACACATACTTGAGTTTATCATGTACAATGGCCACTTTAAAGGGAAAGAAATTGATGACACTTTGGATGAAAAACCTGAGGATGATGAACTTGAAGATGCAGATGGGATCCTAAACTTTAAAACCAACACTATCCATAAGGGATGGTTGAGTTAGAGCACATTTTTGATTGTGATGAATCAACACTTAATAAAAGAACAACTATAGAAAATGGGATTGAGGAATGTGATGCATACAACTTGGGAACTAACAAAGATTCAAGAATGGTCTGACTAGGGAAAGCGTGCAATGCACAAGAAAGGGAAGATATGCTTAAACTACTTACTAAGTATAAAGATGTTATTGCTTGGAGCTATGAAGAGATAAAGACATATGATCTTGAGATTATAACTCATGAAATCTTGTTGAAACTAGATGCCAAGCCTTTCCAGCAAAGATAAAGACCTCTTAATCCTATCATTGAACCTCTGATAATGAAATAAGTTAAGAAGTTACTGGATGCTAAGTTCATCTTCCCCATTCTTCATTCCACATGGGTGGCCAATTTGGTTCCTGTATGAAAGAAGACTGGAGAGATTTGGCTTTGTGTTGATTTTCATAACTTGAACATGCCATCTCAAAAGGAAAATTATCCTTTACCATCCCTAGATGAGGTTCTACAAATTGTAAATGGTTCAAAGATGATGTCTTTCTTAGATGAATATTCATGATATAATCAAGTGATGGTCGATGAAGAAGATCGACTAAAGATGACTTTTACAACTAAATGGGAAACTTTTGCCTATAGGAGAATGCCTTTCGGACTAATTAACATAGGTGCTACATTTCAGCAAGCGATGGATGAAGCCTTCAAGGGATTGGTTAATAAGTGTATATTCATTTACATGAATGACATAACTATCTTTTCAAAGGATTGAAGCACCCATATTGCTGATTTGAGGTGGGTATTCAATAGATGTCATAGATATGGCATATCCCTCAATCTCAAGAAATGTTCATTTGGAATCATTAAAGAAAAGCTCTTGGGTCATATTATTTTTGAAGCTGGGACCTGATAGAGTTGAGGCCATCCTGAAGTTATCACCTCACCACAACCAGAAGGAACTCAAGTCTTTCTTCATGAAGATACATTTTGTATGAAAATTCATAAGCAAATTCATAGAAATAGTTTGCCCCCTTAATGATTTACTCAAAAAGGGAGCTAAGATAGAATGGGTTCTAGAAATTAAAAAATCATTTAAGGATATTACAGTGGCCATTTTCACAGCCCTGATACTGGTGAGTCTTGACTATGAGCTACCTTTCAAGATATATTCTTTTGCTTCAAAGAATTCCTATGCCGGAATCCTAACCCAGAAAAGGGAGAAGGAAGATGAAAGACCTATTGCTTTTATGAGCTACCCTTTGAGAAACACCAAGTTGAATTATTCTAACCTCAATAAATAGTCTTTTGCCTTGGTTAAAGTGGTAAAGAAGTTTTTCCATTACATACTAAGGAGTAAGGTGTATGCTATTGTACCTGATCGAGTAGTACAAACATTGTTGATGCAAAATGAACTTGGAAAAAGATGAGGTAAATAGATGGTGATATTGCAAGAATTTTATCTAGAGATCCAACCCATGAGATTAGTAAGGGGTCAAGGATTATCGAGAATGATAGCTGATAACCAGATTGGTGATGAAAAGAAATTTAAGTTTGACAGTGAAGTTGAATGAGAATGATCGGAAGAAAATGATAGTATCTCAAGTTGATATTGGCCAAGGTGTAGTGACAAATGTCTGGTACCAAGATATTGTTTACTTTCTTCTATAGAATCAGTGCCCCAGTTGGATGAATAGTTCACAGTGTAGGGTACTTAAAATAAAATGCGAGTCCTATATGCTACATGATAGAAAATTGTAGAAAAGGAATTATGAAGGAATATATCTAAAATTCTTAGGACATGAGGAAGCAAAGAAAGTTCTAGGATAATTTCACGATAAGTATGGTATAGGGCATGGTTTGGTCAAAGCAACTGCTCATATGATTTTAAGATTAGGTTATTTTTGGCCCACTATTTTCAAAGACACCTTTGAGCATGTAGGTTCTTGTCATATCTACCAAACTAGCACTAACAAGGAAAGACACCTAACAATGCCATTACAACTAGTGTATGAGGTACACCCCTTCGCAAAGTGGGGGTTGGATTTCAATGGTCCAGTAAATCGACCATCATCAATAGGAAACACTTTTATTCTCATAGCCACAAATTATTGTATGAGATGGACAGAAGTATAAACTTTTAGAAATTGCACTGCTAAGGTGGTAACAAATTTCTTGGAGGAACACATTGTTACTAGATTTGAAATGCCATTCACCCTTGTGTGCGATAATGGATAAGCTTTCGTAGTAGCATTTTTGAATCAATGGGCATTTGAAAATTAGGTTATCATCAAATTATCTTCAAATTATTACCCCCAAGGAAATGGGGTAGTTGAATCTATGAACAAAAACTTGATCATAGTAATAAGACATTTGTTGAAGGAGAATCCTAAAGATTGGCATACACAACTCAAATATGCTTTATGGATGTAAGATCAAGTGAGTGTCAAGAATGCTTTGGGGACTTCTCCATATTTTCTTGTCTAGGACAAGAACCAGTATTCCTACTCAACTTCAAGATTCATGTTTTGAAATTCATGAGTGGATATGCTGAAGATGCCGACAAAGTACAAATCAAATTGATGAATCTTTTAGAGATGGACAAGAAATAGACAGATGCATTGGAGCACATGGCTAAACATCAAGTTGTCATTAAGAGATGGTTTGAAAAGAGGTCCATGATAAAATCATTTAGAATTTTTGACCTTGTTCTACTTTGGGATAAGGTGAAAGAAAAAAATTGATTCTCTCAAGTTTTGTCGAATTAAGGTTGAAGACAACAAGGGACAATCCAAACCCTACTAGTTCAAATAGAAGGAGTCTTCTCGAAGGATTGTTAAGATCATTTTTTGGTGTGAGAGTTATAAAAAAGTTATAAAAGAAGAATGCAAGGATGTTCACAAAAAGATCAAATGCAAGAAACAACATCAATGTCCTAGCTACAAAGTCTAAGCGTAGTCAGGATACAGAAAAAAAGAAAAGAAAAGAAAAAATAAATAAATAAAAAGAAAGAGCAGTGTTAAGGTTGAAGGATTCTAAAAGATTTGAAATGGCAAAAAGATACACTTTCAAAATGAAACATTTTGTACCAAAACATTGCTTCATCAAATAGTGACATTATGAATCATATGGAACAATAATTCAAAAGGATTTGCCAAGAAATTTAAAAGAAAAGTAACACCCCGCTAAGAGCCATTGAACCGATTCTCTCATTTGGTCAAGAAAATGATCTATAAATAACCTTCGTGAAAAATTCCTAATGAATGAGCCAGGAGGGGTGGAAGATTGTTTCCAAGTTGGTAGAAAAATTTGATAGGTTGTATCCTGAGATGTTGAAGGGAATGAATACATGAATCACACATTGAGCTTGAAGGCTTTTTATCCTAAAGTTTTGACTGTGAAGTCATTCAAAATTTTCTTGGAATATTTGGGATATAGTTGGTGTTTAACAAATGTTGAAGGAATGTTTGCTAATGAAGAAATGCCTTTTTCATTTCTTCCTTTTTGTTGGGGCTATTTGTTGTGGTTCCACAATGTACACCCCATTTCCTAATTGAAATGGGGACCCCCTACTTTATTTTGGGCTTTTAGTCTAAGATTTGAGCCAATTTCAAGGTCCTACCTCCCCCTAAGTTCACATTCCAAGTCCTGTTGGAGAAATCTTGTCAATAAAAATTATATTATTAGAGGAAATTAGATTAAAAGTGCAAAATTGAAAAAGTGGACACTATACACTTGATTTGGTGCACTAGTGTGTAATATGAAGGGGAAAGCACATCACACTTTGGTGATGCACCAATGTGCAATTGTGCAACTATGCATTGGCATAGCACCAAAGGTGGGTAGGGTTATATAAACCCCCACCCACCCATCCTACCTTGCTGCATTTCATTATACCTTTGACGAAGACTCCAAAGATGAAACTCCCACATTCGTGACCTATGCCATGTCCCCTTCAACTACAACTCCACTAGCACTTAGGTGTGACTATTCCACCATATTTGACCTGCACTACACACACACACACAAACCAAGTTATGGTGTAAATCGGTGCACCTCTTCGGTTGCGCAAGTGTGCACCATCCCTCCAAAGGGGGTGCACAGTAGTGCACCTAATTTGGTGCACTACTCTAAAACCCTAAGGATGTATAAACCTTGATCTCCTAACTTAAAAAATCAAACAAGGTTCACACTAATGCACTTAATCATTTGTGCAAGTGCACACCTTATATTTAAAAATTTGTTTTAAGAAAAGGAGGATAAGGGGGGTGCCTTTGTGCATTTAACTTTTTGGGTTTGTTTGGGATGAGACTAAGCATTATTGTAATCTTCTCATTCTTGATTTTGAACTAATGGAAATCTTATTTTTGTCATGCAAATATAATGTCATCTTCATTAGGTGAGAAAATGGCCGCAAATCCCATTGTGTTCAAATTTGAAGGCATGCCATCAAAATCAAGTTTCCAAGATGACTATTTTGAGATTAAGGATATAGATTTGGGACACACAAATTTGGGAGAGTTCCTAAGGATTTGCAACAAACTCACAGAGAGATTGACTATGGTATCTGCATTAATCCAATTTGGGTTGGTAAATGCACCTTCACACCTGACATTAGTACAATCCTTGAAACTCATAATGATAGTTGCACAACACTTTATTCCTGAGGAAAGGGTAGTGAAGAGTGTGACTAGAGAAGTTGTCCTTGACCTTCAACCTGACAACATTGAGAGGGTATTTCATCTCCCTAGGGTGGATCAATTCATTAGATTAACCTATGAGGTAGCAGAAAGGTGGTATAGAGAATATTTGAAAGAGGCTTTTGAAATCATCTAGTCCTCTTATTTAATACAGAAGACCCCTCTAGGGAAGGTAACCAAAAAGGTGGATATGATGAGAGGATAGATGAAGGATGATATCAGATACTCAATCACACTTTTATGTAGGGTGATGGGTCTACCAGTAGTTGGGCACCTAAATGTCTTCATGGTGCATTTCATTGAGACTATAAAAATGGCAAGGATACCACTTGATTGGGCCATGACTTTGAGTGAAAATCTATGTGAGCGATTGAGAACAGTAAAGGATAAAAGGAAATTTTATATGACTTCATATGTGGTGTATCTTTTAGCTACAAGGGCAATAGACTAACCAAGGCTATTGCCATATATTGGTTATCCATAATTGGTGAAGAAAAGACTCTTGGGATAGAGCAAGGAATATAGAATTGTTAATGATGCCTTCATATTCACTGTAATCAGGTTTATTGAAGGGTATTATGCATAGAGGTTATCAAGTGAGCCAATGACATAGGTGATAGCACTTGGTGCCTATTACATTCAATTTAGAATATTCACATATTTGAGGTTAGCTGGTGCCATTGTCAAACCAATGAAGCTCCCAACATATCCTAGTGATAGACTTGTTCTGTTGGAGATTGCACAACAAATTGAGTTTACATATGATAGAGTAAGGAAACATCGCAGACCATGTTGGACATGGCCTCTGGTCATTGGACCATTTCAAGTGAAGAGGAAGTAGGATATTCCTTATTTTGAATGGGAATGGGTTCAATATCCCCTAGAGGAGTACAATTCTACAAGGCCATACTTTGATAATATCAAGAAAGTCCAAAGTTTGGCGGACAAGGAATTTCAACATGAAGAGGCCATTGAAGATCATTAGATGAATGCAAAAAATGACTACGATGTCTGTATTAGGGATTATTGTAGGATGACTTTGTATTTGGTAGAAAAGGCTTTAAAGGTTTAGATTCCATTGGAGATATTGCAACAAGAGTCGGGGGAGCTTCTGGACCCTCTGTTCAACATAGATAAAATTGGGGAAAGGCCCATAATGAACACTAAGGTTGACAGGGAGGAAAGTAATGATATTAATCATCGGGCGAGGCACATTATCAAGATGACACATGATTGGATCAAGAAACCATTCAAGCTTGATCTAATACCTGACATAGTGGTTTTCCATGCACAAGCTCACCTAGACAAAGGTAGAGGGAAGAAAGTTACTATTCCTACCTTTGTAGCCCAGTCACCTATAAGGCCTGAAATAGTATACCAACTTGATCAACTAGTTGGATACTATCACCCTCCAGAGAAGAAAGGAAAGGTCAAAAGAAAGAGGAGTTTTCATCAAAGAGCTGAACCAGAGGAGGGTGAAATTTTGGTTCCTCTATAGCAACAAGAAAATGTGCAAGGGTCAGAGGATACTGGGAGACAATAGGAAGACCCACTATTGCCACTAGTTGCACCCAACCAGAGAGAGGGTGAAACCCAAGATGTCTCTCCTCTTTGCAAATAGAATAAGCATCCCCTTCAGCCTCTAAGAAGCAAATAAAGATTAAGACCCCCGTCAAGAAAATGCAAAGGGTGATTAGAAGAATGGCTCCTTTTCCATCTATCCTAGACCCTATTCCTGAAGAGGAAGAAGAAGAGGAGGAGGAGGAGTAGGAGGATGTACCATTATAGAAAAAGACTTAGCTAGCAAGAGGCATAGAGTAGGAAAAGAGGAGAATTCCACTTTGACACCACCATCAACTCAAGAAGAACCTCTGGAAATAACTACTTCAAAGGATGAAGTACAATGATGGGTTGATGAGTAGGGTGAACAAGGCAATAATGTATTAAAAATGTTAGATTTTGGCTTTATTCCTATGTGAACAGAGTTGATTGGGGATAAGATCAGCGATACCCCAACAAGAAGATTGGACATAAATGCTACTAGAATCACAAGGTCTTGATCTTACTCCCCCACCCCTTGTCCTAGTAACAATTATAGACAAAGGCTCTGCTACTCCTTCACCTTTGAATGCTGAAGAAGAATAGGTTGGAAAGTAGCCTTCAAAAGAAGAAGAACCACAACAAATGGCAATCAATGAAGTGTCTAAAGAGGGACAAATGATTAAATATCCTCAAAAAGCCTCCCAAGACACTGAGGTTCAAACTATAGGCTCCATAGAGATAGAGACCACTGAGGAGGAGCCATCATAGAAAGAAAGAACCTTGAAGAGAAGTGACAAGGGGAAAGTAGTAGCTGAACACACTCCATCCTCAAGAGGTAGACCTTCAATAGAAAGAGTTTCAAGGTGGCTGGGGAAGGAAATGATGAGAAATAGGAAGCCACAATTTCATACCGATGATGAGGATATGATTGAGTTGGTCAAGGTTTTGAATAAACCTCAGTCCCCATTAGAGGAAGCAAGAGCCTTGGCATTTATCAATAGTACTCAGGATCAAGATTTATTTGTACAAGTGGTTGTCCCTCCTTCTGATACAAATGTAGGAAGATTAGGCCCACAAGACTATCAGATTAGATAGGTTATGCTCAGGAAGCCCACATTGGATACTACCAGGTTGATGGTTACCATGGGAATAAAGGAGGTTATCAAAACCTTAGAGGAAAAAGGGGCAAAGCTCATAACACTTCATAGGTAAAATGAAATCCTAAGAGGATATTTAGCTGAAGTTGTTGGTCCCTTAGATCTAGAACACCCCAAGGAGACTCTTAACCCTACACTTAGAGAAGGGGGGGGGGGGGGGGGGGGGGTGTGTACATTTGGATCCATTTGTGAAAGCCTATCAACAATGGCAGGATAGTTTTGAGGAAAAGGGCATCCTAATCATCCAAGGATATCTTAAGCTACTACATGCTACGTAGGAAAATGTGGATAATGGTAACAATTTTGAAGCAAGATTTTAGTATCATGGATGAAGTACATGCCTAGAGGGTAAAAGCACAGATCTGTGTCACCGTTTATGATACCAAAACCTATTTTGGTTTAATCTCATTTCTCTATCAAAACTCAATTTTTTTCAAAAACTAAAAATACCCTTTTATAGATCTCAGATTCAATATCATCATTATAGAAATTTTTGAGTGTTTTGATTAGTTATAATATGTTATAATCTCAAAATATTATAAGTCGATATTTCAAAATTTCAGAAGATGCTCCCTCAAAAAGGAAAAAAAAATAGTAAATCATATCAACTTTAAAAAATATATATATTTATCTCTAGAGGAGAGAATCCTCTTCATGAATATGTAATTTTTTTCAAGAAGGTATAGATTTGATAGGGAAGTTTTGATAGGAGGAAAAAACTATTGGATTTTGATAAGGTCAAACTTGAGTACTTATAACAAAGAAATTATACATTAAAAACAATTATTTCTTTTTTTGTTCACTAGCTATACATGTCATCTATAAGATATTTTCAAATCAGAACAAAAAAAATGATTTGCATATACTTGTTTGACGGGAACTACACCCTATATTTTTACTAATTAAGAAAGGGACTTCAAAATAAAATAAAATGAATAAATTCTTACTCAAAAAAATTATAAAAATTATAGGCATCAAATTCATCCAATTCTACACATTTCATCTGTTTACATCATCTTCATATTTTAAACACAAATACCAATTTTTTTGTCATTAATGTTGAACTATTACATTTTGATATCCCTTTTCTTTATAAAAGGTGACACAGGTTTGTGCTTTTACCCTGGAGTACATATTTACAAGTATTACAAGCTACAAAAGGGTAGAGATATAGGGTTTTGGTAGATGTATATACAACTAAAGAGTTAGATTTAATTGATGATTGGATTGAGAAGATTTCAAATAGTAATAAAGTAATGGAAACATTACATGCAGAGATCCATTGGCTCAAGGACCAAGCTCGAGAGCAAATTTTGGAGGTAGAGAAGCATTATCATGATGTGTGTTTAGATATTTTTGAGGATGATGAAGATGAGAAATTAATGCCCATAGAGGTAGTAGTAGAGAAGTTTTAGAAGATTTTTGAAGAAGCTTCTAGTGAGGATGACATCAGATAGGCATTTAGAATAGAAGAAGCCTTGTTATAATTGGATACCAAACTCAAAGATTTTGTTGATACCTATATTGAAGTAGACAACTATAGACAAAAGGTCAAATAAAAGTATGATGCTTTAGATCTACCGAATGTGGCTAGAATTACTGAGATTATTGAGAAATTCAAGGGCAAACATCCAAACATAGGTCTAGTATGAAGGGCAACAAAACCCATGAGCTAGAATTTTTGTTTTGGCACTCAGTAAAATTTTGAGATTTTGGACCTTTTGAGGTGTACAGGTGCATAGGTGCACTTTTCTAGAGGTGCACTGACATTTACCTACTAGTTCTAAAAATAGAGCTTTCCATGCATCAGAAATGCATTCTGACAATAGTTTAACTTTGACTCATGCCCAGTAAAGGATCAACTTCTATTTTTGGCACTTCCAAACACTTCTACTTTGATTGAAGGCTTTCTTATTCTTTTTCTCTCATAAATTCTTTGTTCTATGACATGTAAAGGCTCATGCATCCAATTAATGAATTAAAATGGATGAAGTCCTACTAAGCACCAGTTAGATTGTTAGTTTTTATATAATTAGTTTGTTTTATTAAATTTAAAGCATTTTATTGCATGAAGATATCTCTCACTCTTAATACAAATTGAGGAGATGATTTCTTATAAATACTCCATTTTAATATGTAATTGGGGCTAACTTTATTTTGCAATAAAATTATGCTTTTGGTGCTCACATTTGGAGTGTAGTGATTCTTGCCTAAATGTATCATTATTTTGTGAATGTATGTTCATGGAATTATGATTGAGCCAAAAGTTTATTGCTTTATTTCTTGTTATGCAATGTTTTAGTTCTAATGTTTGCTACGATTTAACGAATTCTGCTGACATATCTAACTCGAGAAGAAATCACCAAATTATGCCTACATAACTCTTTTTCTCGCATGAGTTCACTTTCTATGGCCTTTCAATTTGATGAAGACCAAGACATCATACAGTTATTAAAGTTTTCCATCGATGATTACATTAGTGGAATCTAGGAAGCACTACTCCTATTTTCATTGGTTACCTATCGATTTCTTTGAAACCTTAACTTGTAGACGTGTTGTTTTCTATAGCTTATGTCCATGAGGATTTTACTTTCACATTATTTGCTTTAAAGTTCTCGTTATTTTCTTTGCTAACCCCTTGTTAATTTAGGAATTCATATCAGTTGCATGGTTAAATTGCATTCATAAAAAAATATAAAAATACAAAAACATAATTCTTCTTTTTGTGTTTTATTTTGAAGAAAAAAAAAGATTCTATATCTCATCCAAAAATTGAAAACGAATCAGCAAAGGCCTCCTCATGAACAAAAACATTTATCTTGAATTGAGTAGATTCTAATAGGTCGCAAGATCGCCTGGAACCTTGGAGTTCATCCCCAAGATTGACTTTTCAAGAGAAGAATTTGAAAGAATTCCTACCATTTAGCATCATTCATAATGATAGCTTAACAGCTACTAAAGGTCATAAGGTAAATGTGAGTAAGTATGATGTAATAGAGACAATGAATTGGTTTGAGAGAAGACTTTAGTATAGACATGTAGAAAGAAATGTTGGGATGAAATCTTGGGGAGAGCTTGAGGGAGATATATTCAAAGTACCTCACATTTATCAATGATGGCATTATGATAATTTAATTCTTTTTTTGACAAAGAAAAGAGAAAAATAGAGGTGTTAATTGGGTTGGGATGATAGATTTGACCAAATAGAGAGTTGTGTAATGATGAGAAAGCTTAGGTGAAATTTTTTATGTATAGATTTCACAAAGTTAGTGTGTATCTTATATTTTTTCTTGGGGCCAACCAATGAAGAACATATACTTTTCTATTGGTATAAGAGATCAAGTTTTTGACATGATTTTGGTGTTTGAAGATTGGGGACATTAATCATGTGAATGATCAATTTGAAGAGAGTAGGAAAATAATAAATGATAATTTTAGAATGTAAACAAATTGGAACTAGTATTCAATTCATTCCTTGGATCATAAATCAATAATTGTATAATGTAGTGAGCCTAATTTCTCATAATTAATAAATAATCTCAATGTAGTATGCATGTGAATGGATTTTGTACAAATAGAAGATTCAAGGGAACTAATACTAAGACAATTTGAAACTACGTTTGAAGATCTTGACGTGCAAAAGGACCAAGTCCTTGAATTAAAAATGAAGCTCAAGGGTATTGAAAAAGTTATTGCAAAACTAGAAGATCAATTGAAACAATCCACATGATCTAAAAGTAAAAAGTGAAAATATTGAACAAGAGAATAAGAATCTGAAACACAAGATAAATCTTATGTCTAAGGAACTTGAGGAAAAGAAAAAGAAAAATGAGGAGTCTCTTTCAAAAGCATGGAGAGAGAGAGAGAGAGAGAGAGAGAGAGAGAGAGAGAGAGAGAGAGAGAGAGAGAGAGAGAGAGAGAGAGAGAGAGAGAGAGAGAGAGATCTCAATATCTAGAAGTGTTATATATAGGAGGAAAGAGTTAGGTATAGGTAAGTGCATAAGGAGTTAGTTTTAACATGAGAGCTAAACTTGTAGCTAGAGGGAAATAGTGTCCAAATGGGAGCTTATATGAGGGATCCATGAAAATATAATTTATTTAATACGAAATATTATATTGGAATGTATAAAAATTTTTGAAGCCACACACACACACACACACATATGAGGAGAGAGTCAGTTATAGGTAAGTGCATAAGGAGTTAGTGGTAACATGAGAGCTAAACTTGTAGCTAGAGGTAAATAGTGTCCAAATGGGAGCTTATATGAGGGATCCAGGAAAATATAACTTATTTAATATGAAATATTATATTGGAATGTATAATTATATATATATATATATGCATGTATGTATGTGTGTCTATAAGTATGTGTGTGTGTGTGTAAATCATTAATTATATCTATGTAGAACCAACTTAAACATGTCAAACATTAGTGGGTTATCATTAACATGAGATTAAAATATGCATATAAATTTGAAACACAAAAAACTCCTCACAATATCCGATAGGGCTTAAATGAGTGCACCTATAAAGGCTTGTTTGATTTTCTCTCTTTTGGAGATGTGGGCATGATGTAGGAGCATCCTGGGTGAAATGGAGATCTTGCACCATCAATTTTGTTTTGTTTTGTCTTTTTCAATAAGGGCTATCACAGTGTAGAGTTTTTCTTTCTAAAAGCTTACTATGATTAGTATGTTGATCATTTGAACTTAACATATTCTTATTTGTTTCCTTGATGTTCATTTTAGATTTATTATCTTGCTAATAAAGTTTCATCTCTAGATCAAGTCTATTTGTGAAATTATTGAATATTTTTTGTATTGATTATAGGGTATAAAAAGTTTGAACTTAGCTTTGAAGGCTTTAGATGCTTTGTTAAGGAGTTGAATCTCATCTGCTTAGAGCTTGCATCAATTGAGAAATATAGATCTTCTCATGACATTTTCAAAATGGGGTCATAATAGCCAATCATAGCAACTAACAATCAATTACCCAAGGTCTAGATGTACCAATTGAACAATCAAACACTTAAACTACTTCAGATCTTCACATCCATTAGCTCAACCTCTATAGTAAAGTTTTAGTAACATAAACTAGTAGTCCACTATTGCAAATGTTATGGACTTGTAAAATGTAAACATTAAATTAAATCATTACAAATAAAAACCACACAAGTTTGAAACTAGGATTTAACATGGAAACCTGATCTAGGAAAAACCACCAGCAACATATCACCAATCTTTCACTCTTTTGAAGTGAGCTCTGTTAGGAGCCAACCCTATTAAAGGTTACAAAACACATTGTTAAATGTGACCTAGTTAAAGGATCTAATCACCTTGTTAGGAGTGATCTAATTAGAGGACCTTAGAACATTCCATTAGAGTGCTACCATGATTAAAGGTTTTATATATGACTATTAGGTCAATTTTGATTAAAGGATTTCAATACTAATACAAAGGTTAGAAAGTAATAATAGGTTTTGATCTGGAAAATACAACTCACTTTGCAAATATAGATCTCAATTTAGCTCACATGATGATCCATTGATTGGCCTTCATTTTCATCTTAGTTTCTTATTCTCTTGGTGAACCTTCAAGAAATCACTCCTCGCCTCTTCTCTACTCTTCTCAACCTTCTACCTAAGTTCACCAATCAATAGCATCAAAAAATACTCAAACCCCTACTAGGTTAGCCCTTGTACCTCCTTAAATAGGTAATTCTAATCATTTTTTACTTAAACATCACCATAGATCTTAGGTTTAGGTCAAATTTATTGAATCTTCCCAACATTTCATCCCTTCTATTCTATTCTATAAACTTCTCCAAACTTCTCCTTGAATCCTTGCATAGAAACACACAAACATGGTTTCTTTTGATTTAAATATTCTAGGTCATCTATCCTTATCTTCAATACAATTTACATATTCCAAGAAATGAACTTTGTCTACTAGAAATCATAATTTCCTCATATAGTGTCAAAATGATTTCACTCGACCAACACTGTGTTCTAACACAGTCATTACTGGCTTACTCGATCGCTACTAACATTCTTGTTTGACACATATACTAACTCTTGCTCAATACTAATGCTTGCTTGACACTATTTTTTCTTGGCACATACTGTGACTCAATTGATACTAGCATCACTCAACACAACCTTCAAGTTCCTTAATCTTTCGCTCTATTATTTGGTAAACTCTATGCATTTTGGTCAATATTTGATCATTTCTTCAAAGCTTTAGTACAATTGTCTTCTCCACTTGTAACATCATTAAGAAACCACTTTATCTTGTCAAAGTCTAACTAATCAAGTGTCGATTGTGGTTTCTTCTCATAACTAACTTTTCCTCTAGGCTCTTTTGTTATGACCAACTTCTCAAATCCTCTTCATCAATCATCTACATATGACATTGGAATCAGATAGAAAATTGCCTTACCAATAAGGTTTGACATCAATGACAACATGACAATTTTTCCAATTGTAGTTTCCAACATGTCCAAGATAATTTTGGTTACATATATGGTGACTTTGGTGTACAAAATATTGTACAAAAAATGCCCATGTGGCTTTGTATGTTCTATTTTTAAATATTATAATTTTATTTTATTGGAGTTAATAAGAAGCTTATTTTTCTATTCTTGCAAATTGATCTTGTTATTCTATTTTGTTGTTCTTTTTTTGTAATAAGGGGAGTACTCTTCATCAGGTGGTATCATGCTAGGAGTTATCAAGAATGTAGATAGATCATTGACTTTGAGTTAGTTTGCACTAGGTTTGTGGTTCTGGCTTTGGGAGATAAGCACAAAATGTCTCCATGAAGGAACCATAATGAAAGACTAAAAGATGTGATAGAAGAGGGTTTTAGAGCCCTCAAGAGATAAGTGCATTCATTTCAAGAGGATTATTATAGAGGAATAAATATTGCAATAAGAGATCAAAGTCCAGAGGAATTTGAAGAGCAACATCTTGAACAAGAAGCACCAGAAGGAAACCTTGAGGAGGATAGGGTTTTGAGGGCCATTTCCAAGAATGGAAAGAGGCCCAAGTTTGAAGTCCCCACATTTTTGGAAATAATAACTTGGAGGAGTTGATCGGTTGAATCAATGAATAAGAATAATATTGAGTATGAAGATATCAAAGATCATGAGAGAGTGACTTTTTTGAAGGCCAAATTGAAGGGTCATGCAAATATTTGGTGGTATAAGATTTAGTTGGAGTGAAATAGAAAAGGAAAGGATAAAATCAAAAGATGGGATCATATGGTGAAGAAACTGAAGAGACAATTCATTCTTATCAATTATGAGCTTGATTTGGTGAAGAAAATGTAAGGGTTGAAGCAAGCATGAAGGTCTATTTAGGAGTATAGAGAAGAGTTCTATTGAGTCCTTATCAAAACAAGCCATGTAGAAGATGACAAGGATACAATTGTTTATTACCTTAATTAGTTAAGGTCAAGTATTTGGGATGAGTTGTATCTAGTTTGAATGACTAGTATTGAAGAGGCATACCAGGTTTGCTTAAGGGTGGAAGAAAAATTAAACAATAAGCCTAAAAACAAGCAAGGTGGAAGATCTAGTAGAAAATCTTATGGAGGACAAAATGAAGATTAAAAAAAGAATGATTAGGCAATTAGAAATCAAAATAAGAGGGGAAATTATTTCAATTTTTATTTTGAACCAAATAATAGGGATCTAAGAGGAAGAGGAAGATGGAAATGGCTAGAAAGAGGAGGTTTTTGTGGGATATGTTTCCATTGCGAACAAGAAGGTAAAATAGCCTATGATTGCCTTCAAAATCAAGGAGAACCAAACAAATATCAGAAGATAATGCACAAGTTATACATGTGGATAAAGATGTCAAATTGTCACATTCAAAAGATGGTAAAAGAGGATAAGTCCTACTTACTAGAAGTTCCTTGTTGAGTAATGAGAATGAACATGAATGAAGAAAGAATTTTCTCTACACAAGGTTTGATTGTAATGATAAGTTTTGCAATGTCATTATTTATAGTGGTAGTATAGATAATCTTATTTTGAGGAAATGGTTAGTAAGTTGAAGTTAGAAATAAATAAGCACCTGAATCCATATTGGATCATGTGGTTGTAGAAGGATCATAAGGCTTTGGTTAACAAACAATATTTGGTAAAGTTCAAGATCAAGGAATACCATGATGATGTGTTGCATGATATTATCCTTGTAGATGATTTTTCACTTTCTATTAAAGATACCACTATAACTTAATCATCATGGAATACATGATGGATATGAAAATACACAATCTATGACAAAGGATGGAGTTTGACACAAGCTAAATCCATTGAAGGAATCCAAGGAGAAGGTATATAGCAATGCCAAAATATGTTTATTTTATGGAATCTCAAAAGATTATAGAAGGTATGAGGCATTAATAGATGTTCTTTTTCTTTAATTCCAAAAGTTGGTAAAGTGGAAGTAGAAGATGTTCATGTAGAAGTTGTAGATTGGTTGGATGAGTTTTAGGATATTTTATCTAATAATGTAGCTAATAGATCTGCACCAATGAGAAAGATCAGTATCAGATGGATCTAATTATAGGAGCCATTTTTTTGAACAAGGAATCTCACATATTGACTCTAGTAGAAAGTGAAAAATTGAGTAGGAAGTTACAAGATTTCTTATAGAAAGGATTTATTAAAGAGAGTCTAAGTTCATGTGTTGTAAAAATAATATTAGCACCAAAAAAATTGAGATGGAAGATGTATATTGATTCTTAAGATATCAACAAGATCACTATAAATTATAGGTTTCCCTTGCCCAAGATGGATGATACTATGGGTTGTTTGAGTGGATTAGTGTATATCACAAAAATAGATATGAAAAGTGGATATCACTAGATGCCAATCAAAGAAGGAGATGTATGGAAGACCACCTTGAAGAAAAAGGAGGGCTTGTGTGAGTGGTTAGTCATGCATTTTGGCTAATCAATGCATGTAGCACATTCATGTGGATCACAAACAAGGCACTACAATATTTTTTGGGTAAATTTTCAATTATTTATTTGGATGATACTTTGATATTCAATAATACATTAGAGGAGTATATAATACATATTCATAGGGTATTTGAGAGGCTAAGGGAAGATTAGTTGTTGGTTAATTTGATGAAATATAGTTTTGTAAAGGAGTTAGTGTATCTCAAATTTGTAGTTTCAAGAGTGTTGGAGATATTGAGACTGGCTAAGTTACTGAGAGGGGGGGGGGGGGGGGGGGGGGGGGTGAATTAGTAACCAATAAAAATTTATCTTAATAAGAAATTAATCCTTTATGTGAATTCTAATCTAATTGCATGCATGAGAAACTAAAAATACACAAAACTTTAACACAAGATTTGGTGACCCAGAAACCTTGCAAATAGAAAGTAAAATTGGGGTGGGGATGATACCCACAAGCTTTAGTACTATAGTATAAAGTTGGTCTGTTAAGGCTTACAATGATCACTTTTGATGATCTGCCCTATTAGGAATAATAAGGATTGCTAGGTGCACCTTGCAAAAGGATTTAAAAACATACAATGAAGTATGCACTCAGTAAAGAGATTTACATAAGACTATTAGGTCTACCTTGTTAAAGGATTTGACTAATCCACCTGTTCGAATGAAGTAGTAGCTGATCTCTGATCTGGAACTTGGTTTGCTGAATGAGATTCCTCTGAGTGTACAAATCACCTTGCTATGATAGATGAGTCTTTTTTTCTCCTTATACTGCTGTAGCTTTTGTAATTCACTCTTCTTCTCTTCTTTTATTATTACATTACTTCTATGCTCATATATGGATGTGATATAATAAATTACATATATATCAATCCAATTACATAATTATAAAGTTGGCCACAATACAAGTTTACACAAATGATACAAAGTTGGCCAAAGTGTAGAAAATCGAGTTCTGAAGACTGACGTGGTGAGGTTCTGATACTTGGCATCCACTATCAATGCCTGAAATCATCATGCACTCGATAGATGTAGAAGCTCAGTTCATACTAATCATTTCCAAGAAGTCTTCAACTCAGCCTACACTGGTGAATTAGAAAATACTACAAAATTCCATATAAACTAAATCACTTGATTCACACTGCATAGCTCGATCAACACTGTCATTGCAAGCTCAGTATAAACTTAGTCTCTTGGTTAACACTGAGTAGCTCAGTTAACATTGGACTCACATCACATCAACTCAAAACTTGGTAAGCACTGTACAACTCAGTTTGCATTGGTAAACTTGACATTCACCGAGATTCTTAGTTTGCACTACTGATCATCACCTTAGTAGTAACTGCTTAGTGTAAACTAACATCTGTCCATAGGACTTGGTAGTAACTATAGAACTTGGTAAAAACTAAAATGCTTGGTTAATACTATTAACTATACAATATGCTTGGTATTAACTCATAATCTGAATAAGTGTATGTCACTAATGACAAACATGACTTGGAATGTCAACAACCTCTCACTTTGGCATTAGTGCAAAAAACACTTATCGGTCAAAATTGAATTCAAGAACGTTCAAAAACATTTTTATTCAACACCTTATGTCTCCAACTTGATAGAGTATACTATTTTTTAGATTTTTCAAAATTGTTTTGTAAAGGATACATTTCTATACATGTTAATGCACCCCCTTACATAATATACAATATACTATACATATAATATACATTTTCTCTATAATTTGCAATTTTTTTTCAATTGTCACATCTTCTCCCCCTTTTTGATATTAATGCCAAAGATTTATGCTATATGTATTTACATAGTAATGCCAAAATGAGACAAGAAATTTGAGTGTACCTTTAGTATGAGTGCCAAAGTTTTGTCCTAGTTTTCTTGCAAGACCCTACATGTGTGCAATGCAACCTACACTTCTACTAATAGTTCAATCATGTGTTCCACAATAGAGAAATTATTGTCATGGATGAGGATTTTTGAATGTGCAATATGCTTCAATAGTACATCCATATTAGGGAGAATCATATTTTAGATATCTATCAATGTTGATCTGATTCTTGCTTCTTCTCTAAGTAGTTCTACCTGAATATCTATTTGAAATGCGATCTTGTTGAAGTGAGCAAAGCAAGAACTTGGGTCAAGCTACAACTATTGTACACTTGCCTTCAGATCTTCATTAATTTTAGACAATTTATCTTTTATTTCTTTTGTGAAAATTTATGAATCACATAATTTACCAAAAAGTAATGATACATTAATACAAGATTTTCTAGAGAGATCAAAATAGTAGATAAATCTACTTGGTGAAAGGCAATTTGTTGAGTAATAAGTTCTAAAACTTTATTCTCAAACTTCTTCTCAACTCTCTGCACTAGTTTATTCTGTCCACTCAAATCTTCATTATATTTCTGGACTATCTCTACCAACTGTACAAAATTGGTTGAGAAGTATCAACCTCTATGCTTGTAACCTTTGCTAGAATGTTCTTTTCATCCTCAATGATCTTGATCTCCTTATTTCTTTCTTCTCTTATCCTTTGATACTTGGCTTTCCTTTGTAGAAGTTCACTAAAGGATTGCATCTGATTTGGAGTTAGATTTGAGATGTCCCATTTGGGAATGATAATCTCCTCATCAAGATCTATATCCTCCTCCTTTTCTTTACCTTTGCCCAAAAATGTTGTGCTCGGTTGAGGCTTGGTCTCAACTGTCCTTGCACTTATTTCTTGTGTACTTGGAATAGAAATAATAGTTGAAATAGTAGGACTCACTACAAAAATGGTTACTGCACTCATTGAAATGCTAGTGGTAGGAATACCTATTGTAGCCAAAATTGATGTAGAGGATAGAACTTGTAGCTTGGTAGATGAAGTGTTTGATACTTCATTCAATGATGTGTTGAGCTCCACCAGTGTAAAGATTGATTGAATGCTTATGCTAGCAGTGCTGGTCACAGTCAATCCTACTAAAGCTATCTCCGTGCTTGGTGTTATCAATGTTTTTCTTGGAGAGTGAGGAAGTGAGGCTTTAACAACTACAACAGTCTTAACTGGGTTGGTTTCCTCAATGTCTTGTGCATCTTCCTTGATAGCATCTTTGTTGGATATAATTGATTAATTGTGTGTTGTCCTTGATGTTACACAAATTTCATATTAGTTGATAGTCAGTGCATGTCGAGTGCACTTGGTTAGTCAAGACAATTTTCCTTCTCTACAGAGCATTCTTGAGTCTGCTCTATATAGACGGCAGTATCTACCGAGCTCACTCGGGTATCAAAGGAATTTATGCAAAAAAGACTGTTAACTGAGCTCACTCAGTTAACAAAGGGGAAAATTGAATAGAGCTAGTATTAACCTAGTTCACTCAGTTACTAAAGGAATTTTGTAAGTTCACAGTGTTAATCGAGCTCTTGTTGGTTAACATAGGAAATCACTTTAGAATCAATTTCTACTAAGCTAGATCAGCTACCAAAGGATTTTCTTATTTTGGCATGTAAAGATTAATTGTTTAACCTATTGATTTTGGTCAATTATGGTAATCAATATTGGTTATTCTAATGTGTATTTGAGCCAACTTGACAATCTATAAGGTATAAGTAAAAGGTCAATTTGTGATTTCAAAGTATGCAAGTAAAAATGATTTGAAAGAGATAAGAAGAGAGGAAGTGAACTTGAAGGAAAAGAAAGTATCCTTGTGGAGCAGAAAAGTGTTATTTGATCAAGAAGGATCAAGCATAAGCCAAAACATAGATCTATAAACAACAATTTAGTTGCATCTCAATCAGGTCATTTCATTGTTACTCTCTAACCATTATAGCAGTGATCTAAAATCTCTTAACAAAGTTGGTTTAACAACCATTTGCAAATCCTCTAACAACATGGAAATTCCATTGAATTATTACAAAGACCTCTTACAAGGCCCCTCCTAATAGGGTGATTAAATCCTTTGACAAGGTCACACCTAACAGTGTTTTTTATAACCTTTAATAGGGCTGGCTACTAACAAGGCTCACCTCAGAAGAGTGAAAAATAGTAACTAGTTACATTTGGTGGTTTTTCCCATATTGGGTTTCTACTTTAAATCCTGGTGTTAAATGTGTTCATATTATTTCTTTCATGCTTGCAAATAATATCTCATGATTTGCTAAGTTAAACACACTCTACATTTACTGAGTTACAACAATTTCTGTATGCTTACCAAGTATATATAGTAATCAATTTTATTAGTCTTTATTTTATTTGACATCTAAGGAATCTAGGATTTATTTTAGTAGTAACTAATTCACCCCTCCCATCTCAGTTACTCCTCTTATATTTCCAACAATTGGTATAAAATATTTTGGTGCTTGTAAAGAAAGTTTCAAGGACCTAAGCTAAAGATCAACATGTCTTAAAAAAGAGAGATTCCAAAGCTAAATAAAGAAAACTTTGCAGCATGGCAAGGACTTATGAGGCTTCATCTGGCTACCATCAGTGATTTAGGTTGCAAATATCTTGATGAAGAATATAAAACTCTCACTAGAACATTATCAGTTGAAAATATTGTTGAGAAAAAGAACCATAACATCATGATGATTGATATTGCATCTACTCTTAGTTATGCTAAATTTGATGAGGTCAAAGATTATAAAATTACTTTTGATATGTGGAACAAATTGAAAGAAATCTATGGGGGAGATGACATTGTAAGAAGAGCCAAAGAAGAAAGCCTTAGAGGACAATTTAATCAAATGAGAATGAGAGAAGGTGAAAATATTGCAAAATATTTGGGAAGAATTAAGGCCAATGTCAGTGCAATTAGAGCATCAGGAGGAGAAATCAAAGAAGAAACTATTGTAAGAAAAATACTCAGAACCTTGCTTCCCATCTATGCAATCAGAGTGTCTACTATTCAAGAAAAGAGATTGGATCCAAATAACAAGATAGACTTGGATGCACGAGTAGAAAGATTGATAGCTTTTGAACTAGACAACTTTGACAACTATGTTATGGTTTCCAAGAATATTGTGTCTACATTTGAAGCTAAACTCTCACTCAAAGAAAATGGAAAGAAAATAAAAGATAATCAATCAGGAAGTGAAGAAGAAACTAAATAAAGTTCTAATAGTTATCTTGAAATTATTGAAGCCCTACTTGAAAAGAAATATTCTAGGAGCAGAGGAAAGTACAAAGGTAAAATCCCTCTAATATGTTTTTCTTGTGAAGAAATTGGTCATATTGTTGCTATCTGTCCAAACAAAGAAAGCAAGGACACGAAGAAAAGCCACACGTACAAAGGAAAGAAGGAATTCAAAGGTCACAAATCCTACAAAGACAAAGGTAAGAAAACTTATTTTATGGCTAAAGATTCTGATAATAGTGAAGATGAAATAGTGTATATTGCTCTAAAAGATGAATCTGATGATGAAAAAGATAAGATGGCACTTGTCTCTCATGTTAGTAAAAATGATACTTAGATCATAGATAGTGGATGTTCTCACCATATGGCTAGAGATAAAACTAAGTTTGAACATTTTGAGCATTATGATGGAGGTAGTGTAAAGTTTGGAAACAATGAACCTTGTTGCATAAAAGGAAAAGGCCATATCTCATTAACCAATGAACTTGTATATGATAATTCCTATTGGGTTGAAGGAATAAAACATAATTTACTAAGCATGGCATAGTTGAACAACATTGGATTCAAGGTAGAGTTCATGAATGACAAGGCAAGATTGATGGATAACAAAGGAAATCTGATTGGATCAGGTAGGTAAATAAAAGGTAACCTATTTTATCTTGATCTTGGTGATTTCTCATGTTTTATTGCTCAAGTAGAAGAAATTTGGTTATGGCATAGAGGGCTATGACATGTAAACTTTGATAACATGGTAAAGATAAGAAAACTTAGAAGAGTAAGAGGTATCCCTAGTTTGAAGAAACCTGATGTTGGATTATGCAAAAATTGCCAAATTGGTAAAATGGGAAAGACTAGTTTTAAGAGCAAAAACTATCAGTCAAAAGATGTCTTGGAAATTGTGCATACTAATTTATGTGGAACTTTGGAATAGAAAGTTATAATGGAGAATTTTTTTTCATTCTTTTTGTTGATGACTATTCTAGAATGATGACTGTTATGTATCTGAAAGAAAAATCAGAAGCTTTTGAAAAATTAAAATGATATTTGTCTAGAGTAGAAAAAGAAACTAGAAAAAGATTGAAATGCTCAAGATTAGATAGAGGTGGTGAATTCATCTCAAATGAATTCAATAATTTTTGCATTGAAAGAGGAATCAAAAGACAAGTATCAACCCCTGGTACTCCTAAGCAGAATAGAATAACTGAAAGAAGAAATAGATCCATCATGGATTGTGCAAGAACACTAATGATTGAGAAGAATGTTGCTATCAAATACTGGAAGGAAGCTATCAATACTACACTTCATACTTTGAACCAAGTTCAGTTGAAGAAGGACTCAAACAAAGCCCCCTACGAACTATGGTATGGCTACAATCCCAATGTAAGTTACTTAAAAGTATTTGGCAGCAAATGTTATATCTTGAAAGAATCTAGAAAAGAAAAATTTGACGTGAAAGGTGATGAAGGTATATTTCTAGGATATTCCTACAAAAGTAAATCATACAAATGTCTAAATTTGTCCACTCACAAAATCAAAGAAAGTGCACATGTGAGAATTGATGAGTTCGCATAAAAGAGTGAAGAAGAAAGCAAAAAGGAGCTAGAAAATTATAGAAGATTTTTTTACTATGAACTTGATACATTACCAAACACATTTGAAAAAAAGGAGACTTCATCTCCTAAGCTCTCCAAGTCTCCAATAGTTTCCAAGTTGTAGGAAGTGCAAGCCAAGTCACATTTTGAGGCTACAAAGTTAGTGCATACCGAGTCTAAAGGACTTGAGCCATAGATAGAAGGACCCAAGTTTGAAGTTGAGATTCAAAATGAAGACAATGTAATTCATTCAAAAGTCAAAGAACTTGTATTATCTAAATATGTCAGAAGACATCATGCACCTAATTAAATCATTGGAGACAAATCAGATGGAATAATGACAAGAAGCAAACTAAAAGGTACATGTTTATTTGCTAAATTTGAACCTAGTACTATTTAGGATGCACAAGAAAATTAAAGTTGGATTGAGGCTATGAATGAAGAAATAGAATAGATAGAAGAGAATAAAGCTTGGACTCTTGTTCCTAGGCCCAAAGATAAAAATGTGATTGGTACAAAATGGGTATTTAGAAATAAGTTGAATGAAGATGGAAAAGTGTCAAGAAACAAAGCAAGGTTGGTATGTAAAGACTATTCTCAAAAAGAATGTATTGATTATAGTGACACTTTTTTCCCTGTTGCAAGATTAGAAGGTGTTAGGACTTTACTAGCATATGCAACTCATAGAGGATTCAAAGTATATCAGATGGATGTTAAATCTACATTCTTGAATGGAATTCTTGATGAGGAAGTCTACATTGAATAGCCAAAAGGTTTTGTTGATCTTGACAAAAGGGACATGGTCTACAAATTACATATAGCCCTATATGGTGTAAAACAAACCCCTAGAGCTTGGTATCAAAGATTACATAACTATTTGATATAGATTAGTTTTCAAAGAACAAATGATAATAGTAGTCTATATATCAAGGAAGACTAGATAAGAAGATTGTGTTGGCAAAAATATTTGTGGATGATACTCTATTAATAGGAAATGATGACTTATGCAAAGAATTCTTAGAACAAATGAATAAGGACTTTGAAATGTCCATGTTTGGTGACATAAAACTCTTTGTTGGATTACAAATACAACTAAACAAAAATGGTATCTATATTACACAATCTAAGTACATCAAAGAAATACTCATTAAATTAGGAATGGAAGATTCAAAACTAGTTGGAGCCCCCATGTGTACTGGAGTTAAGCTTACCAAAAATGATGACTCTAAAGAAGTAGACCAGACCTTATATAGATCAATGATTGGGAAATTATAGTATGTAGTACATAAAAGGCCTAATATTGCCTTAGCAATTGGGATAGTGTCAAGATTCTTGGCAAAACCTAGAAAAAACCACATGATGGCAATAAAAAGAATCTTAAGATATCTAAAAGGTACTAAAGACTATGGCTTATGGTACAACTTGGAGGAAATTTTGACTTAAAAGTATTTACTAATGCTGATTAGGCAGGAAATCTTGATGATAGAAAAAACATTAGTGGTGGAGCATTCTTTCTTGGTAGAAGGCTAGTATCTTGGACAAGCAAGAAGCAAAACTAAACATCTCAATCCATAGTAGAAGCATAATATGTGGCTACATCAGTAAATTGCTCTAACATTGTTTGGTTCAAACAATTGTTGGAAGGAATGAAGGTTGAAATCAAAGAGCCAATAGTCATGTATTGTGATAACACCAGTGTAATCAACATATCAAAGAATAGTGATGCATTAAAAAATAAAGCACATTGCTATAAAATATCACTTTGTAAGAGAATTAGTATAGGACAAAGATATCAAATTGGAATATGTGTATACAAAATAAAAAATTGTAAATATATTCGCCAAGCCATTACCTAAGGATGCATTTTTGTATCTAAGAGGTAAGCTAGGGATCATTCCCCTATCTAAAGCTTACTAAATAAAGTTTAGTGATGCATCAATAGGAACTAAGTTGAAGATTAATCAGTTGATGTAGTATTGACAAGGACATATTGCAGATGAATCTATACTCAAGGTACATTAACACTAATCAAAATTATCTTTGGCATGTGTTGTCAAAGAGGGAGAAGTTTACTATCATATCTTTCTAAAATTTTATAATTCCAAGAAGGAGAAGTTAAGTAATTCCTTCACAGAGGGAGAATACTATAGGAGAATTTTTCTATGTAAAATCAGAGAAGGAGAAACTTTTTGACAGAGGGAGTCTTGTTCTCAAAATTTCATTTTACTATGACATGTTGTGTTTCCATCAATGCCAAAGAGGAAGATTGTTGGATACAATTGATCAATTTTGTGTTGTCCTTGATGTTACACAAATTTCATATCAGTTGACAGTCGGTGCATGTCAAGCTCACTTGGTTAGTGAAGACAATTTTCCTTGTCTACTGAGTGTTCTTGAGTCTACTCTATATAGAAGGTAGTATCTACTGAGCTCACTCGGGCGTTGAAGGAATTTATGTAGAAAAGAGTGTTAACTAAGCTCACTCAGTTAACAAAGGGGAAAATTGAATAGAGCTAGTATTAACCTAGTTCACTTGGTTACCAAAGGAATTTTGTAAGTTTGTAGTGTTAATCGAGCTCCTATTGGTTAACATAGAAAATCACTTTAGAATTAGTTTCTACTAAGTTGGGTTGGCTACCAAAGAATTTTCTTATTTTGGCATGTAAAGCTTAATTATTTTACCTATTGATTCTAATCAACTATGGTAATGAATATGGGTTATTCTAATGTGTATTTGAGTCGACTTGAAAATTTGGAAAGCATAAGTAAAAGGTCAATTTGTAAATTCAAAGTATGTAAGTAAAAATTATTTGAAAGAGATAAGAAGAGAGGAAGTGAACTTGAAGGATAAGTAGCTATCCTTGTGGAGCAGAAAAGTGTTATTTGATCAAGAAGGATCAAGCATAAGCTAGAACAGAGATCTATAAATAGAAATTTAGTTGTATCTCAATCAGGTTATTTCATTATTACTCTCTAACCATTGTAGCAGTGATCTAAAATCTCTTAATAGAGTTGGTTTAATAGCCATTTGTAAATCCTCTAACAAGGTGGCAATTCTATTGAATTGTTTCAAAGACCTCTTACAAGGCCACTCCTAACAAGGTGATTAAATTTTTTAATAGGGTCACACCTAATAGTATGTTTCGTAACTTTTAATAGGGTTGGATCCTAATAGG
This sequence comes from Cupressus sempervirens, assembly GCA_028749045.1. NCBI lineage: Eukaryota > Viridiplantae > Streptophyta > Pinopsida > Cupressales > Cupressaceae > Cupressus > Cupressus sempervirens. The sequence continues at coordinate 729,846,685 of CM053791.1, read as the reverse complement.
GCTCACTTCAAAAGAGTGAAAAATAGTAACTAGTTACATGTGGTGGTTTTTCCCATATTGGGTTTCCATGTTAAATCCTGGTGTCATATGTGTTCATGTTATTTATTTCATGCTTGCAAATAATATCTCATGATCTACTAAGTTAAACACACTCTACATTTATCGACTTACAGTAATTTCTATATGCTTGTTGAGTATTAGAAGTTATTAGTTTTATCAGTTTGTATTTTATTTGACATCTAAGTGATCTAGGGTTTATTTTAGTAGTAACTGATTCACTCCTTCCCTCTCAGTTACTCCTCTTATATTTCCAACACTCTTGCTTATGTTCCTCTTCATCATCTACATTATCAAAATGAGTTACTTCTTCATCATCTTTCTCTTCATCTTTTTCTTGATCATCATCATCATCCTTGTCACTTATACTAATTGGAAAATCACTCAGTTTGTGAAGAAGATAGACATTCTTCCATGTATTTGTGGCATTCTTCACAACATTCTCTATTTCATTCAACAAAATAAGACAAGTATTGAATCTTAATGTTAACTTTTCTTCATTTTTCTTTAAAGATTCTTTCACGTCCTTGTCATTCAAACTTGGCATAAGCTACCTCAATGTCTGCTCATAAATATCTTTTGCAATTTTCATTTCTTGTTACCATCTTGGCTTGATCTTGATCATCAATGTATCTAGAATCTATTGAGTAAGCTAATCAAGTGAATACTTCCATTTACCCATCTTTGATATCAATATATCTTCAATTTGCTTCTACTCATCAATAGTTCTGGTTTTATATTTTAATACCTTGAAGTTTTTTATTCCAAAACCTAATTCCAATTCTTTCATTCTCTCCTCAAATGTGGGTGGATACCTCTTGAAAATTATGTCTCCTCCTTCTTTGTCTGCTTTCTTCTTGGAGGATCTCCTTGTGAATATAGTGGTGGATGTCTTGGCAAGCTTAGTAATGATTACCTTCTCCTTCTTCTTCTATGGCTCTTCTTCCTCTGATTCTTCATCTTCTACTTCTTAATCTTCACCTTTTCCCTTGGTTAATAGGAGAGTGGAACTTGTTTTCAACTTGGCAATCCTCTTCTTGCCTTTGTTAACCGCTTGATCTCTAGTTCAATCTTGGCCTTTGCCTCATCATAGGTGCCAAAGTAAGCAGCCTTGGGATCCACTAGCTCACTTATTATTGCTTCAATTATATCTTTTTTTTCATCAATGTTCACCTCATATCCTAGAGGTTTCACTCATGCAATTCTAGGCCTAATTGCCTAAATGTATACCTTGTCACTATCTACCACAAAACAAACATCATCTTTATAATCCTTAAATAGTTTCTTGGGGATTCAAAATCTATTATTAATTTTCTCCTTAAATGCATCAAAATAATTGTCCATGATACTTGTATAATTTTCTCCCATTTTAGCAATGTATTCATTAATCTGATAGAGTACTAGCACATCTTTCCTGCAAACAATAGTACCTTTCGATGGAAAGAATTTCTGAACATAGAAGAATAAACATGTCAAAAGTGAGCCAAACTTACATGGATTGTTCTTTGATGTCCTGATTCTCTCCATGTTTTTTTTGAACTGATTCAATAGTAGCTCAACAAGGTCAAGAGATAGATTATTTTTGACTACTTTTTATGCCAGGTCCACTGCTTCACATGATATGTTGTTCAATATTCTCGAACTATAAATCTTGTGAGAAATTATATGTATGTAAACTTGAGTTCCATATCAATCACACTACTAATCTTCATTCCCCTTCTATCCCACTCAACTAGGGTTTTCTTCTCCAGTTCAACCTGACTTAGGGTTTTATTCATTTTGGCTTTTGCAAACATTGGGAGACTAGTGATCCTATGGATCATCTTCTTTGTGATCAAAATCGGTTGCTCCAACAACAACTGGCCATTATGCACATGACTAAGGATGTATCTTATTCATTTAACTTGAAATTCTTGTGGCATATGTGGAATATGTGTTAAACCTTTCACTTCTAGATGTTGGTGCTCAGGTTTTAACACACCATTAGCACATAATTTCTTTAGGGTTTTATCCATTTCTAGTGTACCAATATCCTAAATAGCACATTTGAAATGAGAATAGATGTTGTTAATCAATAGTACCTTAGGACGGATTTGAGACTATGCTCCACTTAGATCTAGGGTTTCTGCAACTATAGGAGTGAGCTTGAAATTTGATGCCTTCCTTTCTACACCATGAACCAATATGATTGATCCTTGTTTTTCCTTATTGCTGGTAGGTACCATCTTCAATCGATAGGGTTTGAGAGAATTTGAAATCCTTTGGTAATAATTTTCTCAAATTTCTTGAATGCTCTTGAAGATCGCTCTGCACAAATAGCCCAAAAATTCATGGTGAAAAATGTCTTCTATTTCATTCCTTTTATCAAATTTCTCCATAAATGCCTAGTACGGATGTTAGATCAAATTGATAGATTGTCATCCACTTCATTTGCATTGATTACTTGGTGGAGTCTTTCATGAATCGGTAACCACATTAGATTTAGTCACTCCAACCCTCATTCAGTAGAGTCTATAACTTGACCTCACTTGATAAGGAAGGTAACTTAGTAGTAGCTGGTGCCTCTTACTTGGTGATCCCTTTGCATCTTGAATGTTGATATGGATATTTTTTCCAGTCAACCAGAATTGATTTAGATGTCTTCTTTAGTAGCCTAGTTCTAGTTCTCCTTTGAGAAATCAAGTGGAAATGGTGTAGTCACCCAATTCTTGACTGAATTGATCATTATTTCTCGGACTTTCATTCTTGATAGACTTTGGAACCCATTGTTGTCTCATTTTTTTTTGATTTGATCAGCTTTTGTCTTCTTTTCATCTTCTATTCTTCCAGTATTCATATAGTTCTTGGCAGGATGACCAAGTTCTATACAAATGAAACATCTTTTGGTAGTATCTCTTTTCCTCATGTGATGTTTTACACAACTCATTCCAATGTGTCCAAATTCTCCATAGTAATGACATCTACACCAAGTGTTATAGTCCCAACTAAATATAGCTTTTACAATTTGTTCTATTGGATTCAATATCTTAGTTTTGCATTCTAATGACTTGTGTCCATGCTTCTTACATTTGTGATAGTTGCCTTCAAATTTTGGTTTCTCTTTGCATTTATTTGCTCTATGACCATGCTGATTACAATTGTAGCATTTTCCATTGAATTTTGCTTTCCCATTGCTCCAACATTTGTTTGAAGTATGACCAATCTTACCATAGTGATTGCAAGTAGTTTTTTGTTTCCTTTGAGCTCATTGATTGGATGATTCACCTTCTTTTGTATATCCATTTCCTACTTTCCCCTTTTGTCTATAATAACTTTTCTCATTCAACTGATTCATGTCTTCTTGGGATTTCATCATTCTTTCATTGGTTTGTCTTGTTAGGAATAAACCATGGATAGAAATTAAAATTACATGCAAATATAACCAATAATAGAAAATAATAGAACACACAGAAAAGAACACAAAACACCAAGATTTAATGTGGTTCACCCAATCCCTGGGCTACGTCCACTAAATAGTAAGTCTGATATTATTATGATCCAGTGATTACAACCTGATTACAATCCATAATCCCTTACAACTCAATACCATTGCAAGAACCAATTTTGCATCACAACTATTATAAAACAATCCCTAACCCTAAGCCCTTTTATATAGGCATTTTTACTACTTTAGGGTTATAATTAATAATTACATGTCAGCCCAAAATCTTGATAAAGTAGGGCCCAAATTTTTTTTGGGGTGATTCCTCGAACCCTAAAGAATTTATGAAGTATGTATAGTACTTCCCTAATTAGTCACCACAAACTAGCAATCTCCCACTTGGGGATTGATCAAACTCCACACTAGACAACAATCTCCCACTTGGAGACTGATCTTGTAGCTATGCCACTACTCCATGAGACTCCCACTGGATCAAACCACCCTAGACCCTAGTGTTGAAGACCAACTAAAACTAAAGAGGACTTCAACTTCTACCTTATTACTACCTTTGTCAACATATCTACTAGATTGTCAGCTGTATGTATCTTATCCAGCTTTAACTGTCCATTATCCGAAACTGACTGAATGAAATGGTATCACAATTGTATGTGTTTGGTCTTTAAATGCAGAGCTGAATTCTTGCCAAGATGAATGGCAGTCTGACTATCTGTAAACAAATAATTATCCATTTGATAAAGATAGTCTTCCATTTGCACCTTCCATAATTGAAAGTTCTTTCTATTAAACCTATCAATCCTCAGCTTGCCCTCATCCGTCATTGCTCCCACTTGATCATGAGACTCCCACTCAATCGTGAGACTTTTCTATAGAGGATAACTAAAAAAAAACCTCACTTTAATACCACTTGTTAGGAATAAAGCACAAATAGAAATAACAATTACATGCAAATATAACCAATAACATAAAATAATAGAACACACAGAAAAGAACACAAGACACCAAGATTTAATGTGGTTCATCCAATCCCTAGGCTATGTCCACCAAAAAAAAAGTCCAATATTATTATGATCCAGTGATTATAACCTAATTACAATCTATAATCCCTTATAACTCAATACCACCACAAGAACCAATTTTGCATCACAACTATATAAAGCAATCCCTAACCCTAAGCCCTTTTATACAAGTATTTTAACCACTTTAGGGTTACAATTAATAATAACATGTCAGCCCAAAATCTCGATAAAATAGGGGCCATTTTTTTTTATGAAGTATGTACAATACTTTCCTAATTAGTCACCACAAACTAACATGTCTTGCACTATTTAGATCATTCTGCAATCTTTCATTCTTTGATCTTAGATTCATGATTTTTTCATTTGCATTGGTGAGTTGATTAATGAAATCTACTTGCTGAAGGGATAGGTGCTAAATTTCATTGTTCTTTCCTTCTATCTATTCTCTTATCTTATTTTTCTCTTCCATGACTTCACATATTCTTACTGACTAAATTTCTTGCTCTCTTCTGAATTTTCTTACTTCTTCTTGAAGAGTACTATTCTTTTCCAATAGTTCTTTGGTTGCTTCATCAGTTTCATCTGAACTTCTTCAAAGGATGTCTCAATTCTTTCTTCAATGTAGAGTAAATCATTCATCTGGATTGAAAGTTCTTTTCTTCTTTTTAGGTATTGAGAGAGTTTCTCTTTTTTCTTTCTTGAGTTGTCCAATGGCCAATTCCAAATCTAGCTTCTCATTGTCAATAACCTTATCAAGCTTGAATACCTCCATTACCTTTGATCTTTGCTCAAGTTTCCAAACTTTTCACTGAGAACCACAATTCTCTAATACCAATTGTTGGAAACATTAAGACTAGCTAAGCCACTGAGAGGGAGGGGGGGAGGGTTGGTGAATCAGTAACCAATAAAACTTTATCTTAATTAGAAATTAATCCTTTATGTAAATTCTGATCTAACTGCATGCATGGGAAACTGAAAATACACAACACTTTAACACAAGATTTGGTGACCTAGAAACCTTCCAAATAGAAAGTAAAATTGGGGTGGAGATGATACCCACACGCTTTAGTATTGTAGTATAAAGTTGTCCTGTTAAGGCTTGCAATGATCACTTCTAGTGATCTGCCCTATTAGGAGCAATAAGGGCTACTAGATCCACTTTGTAAAGAGATTTACAAACATACAATGACGTATGCACTCGGTAAAGAGATTTACATAAGACTGTTAGATCTACCTTGTTAAAGGATTTGATTGATCCACTTGTTAGGATGAAGTAGTGGCTGATCTCTGATTTGTAACTTGGTTTTCTAAATGAGATTCCTCTAAGTGTACAAATCACCTTGCTGTGATAGATGAATCTTTGCTACTCCTCATACTATTGTAGCCTTTGTAATTCACTCTTCTGCTCTTCTTTTATTATTACATTACTTCTATGCTCATTTATGGATGTGATAAAATACAATGCACATATATCAATCCAATTACATAATTACAAAGGTGGCCAAAATACAAGTTTACACAAATATTACAAAGTCCTCCAAGAATTGAGTCCCCCAGTGACTAGATGTGCTTGTAGAAGCATATGAGCTTGTCAAAGCATATGAGGATGTAGAAGCATACTAGGAGAACCTGTATATAAAGGCCTCTAAGATGCATCTAGAATGTGCCTAGAAAGAACTAGGAGATAAACATGACAACTAAGCACATAACTTCCACAATAAGAAGATAAACATGATGAGGTGTCTAGAATGTTGTAGACACCATGTGCTCAAATAATGCACTAACTCCTAAGTGTAGACAACACGTGCATAATTAGAGTGCAAACTCCTGTGTTGTCAACATGACAACTCACAAGAGTTTTCATACTCTTATGTGAATAAATATTAAAATAATGCATATTAATTTATTCAATATTCAGTTTACTCTTTTCAATTTAATTTATTAATTTTAAATCTCACGCACTTATCATGAAATTATTAATAACTTAATTTTTTTTCCATTTTTAAATTTATTTTTGAAACTTAATTGATAAAATATTTATTAACTTAAATAATAATATTATTTAGCATTTATTTAAAAATGAACTCTAAATATATTGTTGTTAAATTAAATAAATACTATCACATTCCAAATTTAGACTTATAACTTTTATCTCCAAATTAATTCTTTTATTTAATTAATTTCCCAATTAATAAAATAAAATACAATATTAAAATATCATAATAATTTTCCATAAATTAAATCATAAATTAAGTCTTTTAATCAGACTTAATTAATAGAAAATACACCAAGAAAGAGTCCGACAATGATAACAAAAATGCGAACTAGGGTGCACACTACATCCACCCCCCCTAGAATTAGGCTTACTCCTAGAAGCCTGCAAGAATGGAAAAACTAAGATACTCACTACACGGGTCCCATTAAACCCTTTCCCCATGTAGGTGGATATGGTTCCACTGAGGACACTAAAACACACTTAGAGCAATATGATTCTGGTTTAATGGTAACCCGAAAACCACATTGATCCAACATTGATTCTTTTCAAATGGTAACAATGGTAATAATGGAGAGAGGGAGAGGGAGAGGTCGGGGGAGCGATCGGGAAGCATCTGTTCAAAATTCAAACCTGGTTTTAGGCGAAAATCCTCAGGGAGGAGGATCTAAGGAACCAGGTATGAAGGAGGGGCTTCAGGCAGAGTGTGGAGAAGCAAAAAATGGGGATGGGGACCCACGTGCTGATGGTGAAGCTCAGATCAAGCCAAAAATGCAACCCAATGTGGTTAGGCCAGGGAATCTTCCAGTGAAATGGGCCTCACTCTTTGGTGTCAAACCATCTAGTAAGTCATCTTTCCCTCTGGTTAAGATTGTTTCAAGCCTGGAAAAAGGACCGTGCATGATTGCTATTCTAGATGAAATAGTTGATCATAGAATAGCTTCGATGGCTTCCACGCTGGTTGGAAAGTTTCTCGGTTAGAGAGCAAACATAGATGTGGTGCATTCCTTCACTTTGAAGAAATGGTATCTTAAAGGTTAGGTCAGCGTTACTGAGATGGCTAAGGGGTTTCTCTCTTTTGACTTTACCTATAATGAGGAAATGACCAATATTCCGTGTGAAGGGCCCTGGAGTATAGGACAGGCAACTCTAGTGTTGCAAAAGTGGTCTTCAAAACTAGACCTAAATGAGTCCTTTTTTTAGCAAGCTCCATTATGGGTTAGACTCCCTGAGCTGCCCTTGGAATTCTAGAATGAGGATGTTTTTATGGGTGTGGCCAGTTCCTTTAGAGAATTGTGGGAGAGAAAAGTATCGAAATGGTGGGTGAAAGGTGCAAAAAAGAATCGGTGGGAAAAAGGGAGAAATGGAGAAGCAGGGAGAAAGTTTGGGAGTAGCTAGTTTAGAGCAGGATTTCAAGGTAATCATGAAGCTGCATGGCTACGACCAAAATATGACTAACAACATGGTTAATTCATGGAAGGATGGTAGAGTCAAGGTGAATGGGATATCTTTTCTAATAATGGAGGAGGTGATCTTGGTTGTGACTGAGATTCCAATGGTGGGATTTAAGATCTTTAGGGATAAAAAGCTTTCGGCCAATGTTGTGAAGGACTTTGCCGACAACCCTAAGGAGCTGAATGCCCTGAAAAAAAGTGATACAGTTTATGATCTAGAGTCTATAATGAAGATTTTGAGGTATGTTCTGCGTATTGTCATTGAGTACATTACTTTTGACCCTAGGTTTGATCTTGTTCACACCCACCATTTTATTCTTTTGAATCATTTTCATCATGATAGAAAAGTTTTTTTCCCTTTCCATTTGTTGAATTCTATGAGCAAGGTGGTGTCAAGCTTCAAAAAGAAACCTTCTGCTAACCCTTCTCTACATGAGGGGATGTTACTACTCATCTATGAGCACTTCAAGGCTTAGACGATTAGTAACATCCCATCATAGGCTGGGAATGAGGAAATCAAAATCTCTAGCTATTCTTCTGACTTATATGATATTTAGAGCATTAGTTCTGAGGAAGGAGGGCTTACCTTTGCGGGTAAAAAATCTTTGCCAAATGTAAAGAAGTATCCTTCCCCTATCATCACTAGAAGAATTAGCCCAAGAGATCATAGTCAGAAGAAGACTGAGAAGGAGGAACATGACACCTATGATGAAGAGGAGGTGATGGAGTCTGAAGATGAGGAAAAGGAAAGGTAGGAGGAAAAAATGGATTCCCAGGGTGGGAAGAAATGCAAGAGGGTGGGCATAGAGGATGAGAGGTTGTAGAAGGACCTGGAATCTTCCGTAATCCTTCTCTCCCCTATCCATCCCCAAGCCCATCCGGAGGAGCAGAATTAGGATAGTTTTGGTGCTGAGTGTGGGGAGGTGCTGGCCAAAGAAAGGAGGAAAGCATGGAGAAATTTTAATGTGAGGACCTCAAAAATGGGTATTTTTAGGGAAGTGATGAACCCCTAGATCCTGGTGGACAATTAAGAGGAACCGCATCTTGAAGAGCTCATTAACCCTACAATTGTGGCTATCTCTGATAATGCTAGGGAATCTAGGATGAACCTCTTGAACAATGCCCACAATAGCGTGATTGATAATTTTAGGTTAATCAAGTGGCTTTTTCACGAGCTAGAGGAGGTTAAGGAGAAGGTGGTTCAATTGGAAGGAGCCAAGAATCTTAAGGGCTTAGAGAAAGGGATAGATTATGATGATAGGAATAGCCTAGTAGAAAGGAGGACCCATAATCTAGAAAATTATAATCACAATCTGTCGAGCTAGAAAATCTCACTGCTCAACTCGATCAATAAGAATATTTTATCTTTAACTGAGTGGATTAAAGATAGAGGCATGTAGGGGGATGTGGATGGAAAAGATAGGGGTAAAGCTAGATCTAATGAAGATAATACCACTGGTATCACCTTTTCTACTTTGGACCAGGAAGATGACAGGACTCACTAGTAGGAGGATGAGGAGAACAAGATGGCACATGAGGCTGCTCAGGTCATGCAGGAGCTGGAAAGAAAGATCGAGGAGTAGTCCCTATTTTTTCCCTTTTTGGCTGGCTTTTCATTCTGACTTTTGACTATTTCATTTTGTCTTTTTAGTTTGGCCTTTTCTTTGGCCTTTGTTTTGTTGGCTAGGCCTTGTGCTTATTCAACCTTTAGACTTGTTATTTTCTGGCTGGGCTTCTAATGCTTATTTTTAGCCTAATTTGTATTAACTCTTAGGTTTCAGGATCCTTGTAAAACCTATTTATCTAATAAAAAACATTTGTTCTTTTCAACTACTGAAATAGTTCTCCTAAACACTCTAAAAAAGAAAAACATAATGTTCACAAAAACATACTACCTCAAAGAATAGATAAAAGATACATGTTTTGCAACTTGAATAAGTTTCAATTTTTAGTTTTTCCCATGTTTAAGTTTTAGTATAACTTCAGGTTTGAAACCTAAGTGTTGAAGTATGAAAAATATGCAGTTACAGTTTAAGTTTCAGTTCAACTAGTTTCAAGTTTCAATTTGAAAGAGATACACATGATAGTTCAAAGCATTTGTTTTGTTCAACTAGTTATCAACTAGTGGCATTCCAATATACCCAGAGCTCCCAATGTTGAAACTCAGGCTCTGATACTAGATGTAATGCCCTGCCAAGGGATCCAAAAAAATTAACCTAAATTTTTACTAAGTATTCCAAACAATTTTTTTTAAACATGAAAGTTAAACCATTCACAACATACACATAGTAGTGGAAGCAATAACAACATTCAACTAAAAGTATACATAATAGGTTACAATCCTTAAGGATCCCAAGATGTTGAGTCACATTTAATCTAATTAATATTAAGTCTAACAACTACCACAACCAAATGAAAGAATACTGAAAAGTCCAAAGTCCATAATATACATTTTTTTCTAAATGCCTCTTGGCAGTTAAATTTAGAATACTCAATCATATCACAGGGTATGAAAATCTTAAAAGAATATACATATGTAAAAATAAAGATACATCATCCTCATCAAATCCATGATACAAGTGCAATAAAGTAAATGAAAATATTAGCATACATGATACATCCATCCATCAATAAAGATATAACAACCATCGTAAAAGATAACCATCCATCATAAAATATAACTAACTAAGTATGCAATTCCTCCCAATTGTCAATAGCATCATTAGACCATCGTGGGCCCTAGCCATCCCCCATGCATAACATTCCAAGTCACTGAAGAGGTCATCGGTACTATAGTAATAGGGATGTCACTCGTAAAACATACTACACATATGTAGAAAGAAATATAACATGCTACAACATATGCATAAAGAAATCTAACATGCAAGAATAAAGCATAAGATGATCCTAGAAAGAAGATAACATCATCTATCACATGCTAATAATCAATATAAAGAAACATACCAATAAATAACATCCATCATAAGATCCATGAACAGAATGAAGGTAAATGCCAACAAAGAATGCTCCAACCACGATGTCTATGGACAAATTTCAAATGGTAAGAGTGAATAAACACTACCACCCGACCACAGGGAACCTAATTGGCCCACTCCCACCATGCTGAGGAGATAATCTCAAGTCCCAAATAGGATATCAAATCACATAGCAAAAATACTCTCTAAATCTAGGAATCCTAAAAGTATACTAACACAAAGGTTCCATCATAAAGGGTTGACACCTATACCCAGAGGCACACAAGACACGTAGGAAACCTACTATGTAAGTGAGAAAGTGTCATCATATGGATCATGCTAGAGTTACCTTGGTAGTCTCTTAGTAGACCCTAGCCCCCTAGTGATCCCTATGCGGCCACTAGTATCCTCTCATATTGACAAGACATACTACAGAATGCAAGGTCACAACCAAGCATTCTCTTTACTCCCATCCTAGTCTGTACTAGCACTCGAGGCATGGGTGAGAACATACAATTATCTTATTAGGTTCATTTTAATCCCCATTTAGTGTAAATATTTTCACTTATTAAATAACTTACACTGAGTTACCCTGGCGGCCACTTAGGGCCCTAGCCCCCATTGCAAGTCACTTCCCAACACTACAAGTAGATAACCTACCCTAGGCTCATGGAGTCATAAATCACAAAATCACCTCAATCCTAAACAAGTGACTGTAAAAATACCAAAAGATAATCCACAATAAGAACATCAAATCTCCATGAGCAATTGAAAAGCATCCAATGATAATCATGACCACAACAGTTCTCTATTGGCAACTGAAGGTATCGATGATAATCACAATATCCATCGGTCCTCATTGAGCAACTGTATAGTATTCCAAAATAAATCTCAATATCCATATCAATGATAAATCACAACATCCATTGGTTCTCAACGAGCAACCAAAAAACATCTCAAAATAAATAATACTGATTGAATAATCCAAAATGGTCAAGTCAAAAAATGTCACAAAATAAATCAACACTTCAGCCCCATCATGGCAACTAGAAAGTAATCCAAGTATGATTGATCGATGACTCAAAAATGATTAGGTCAAGTGTCTCATACACATACATCTCAGCTTTGCACAAGAAGACTGATGAGCATCAATGAACAATAAATGCAACATCTCATAGAGCATACCATCACATTACCATGGTTGGGTTTAGAAAGATCGAGATCCAATAACATCAACATGCCATCACATTCGCATAACCCCCAAGCCTCTGGTAGACATCCTATAACTGGTCAACAATCTAGTCAACCCCAAAACTCCAAAACACAAACAATATACATACAACAATGTAAGTTCCATGTTTGGGTTTAGCTCTAAACACATAATGTCAGTTCACTGCAAAGTTCCAATTTCCATTTCAGTGTGAGTTTTCAAATTTAAAGAGGCACATCTTATTCGATATAGTTTAACCCTTTCATTTCAACAAATAGAATACAAAATTACCCCAATCAAATTCCCAAAATAATAAAGATGCAAATACATGTTTCAGTTTGCTCTTGAAGTCACATGGTTATGCTAAGTATGAAGTTTCAGTTTTTGTTTCGAGTATATTTCAAATGTACAAGATTCTTTGTTTAACCTCCAAGTCAACATAGAATTATCCCTCTATAATTTAAAAACAATTTTCTAAAATAATCAGAAGATAATTATTTACTTATTTAAATCAACAAACTCATTCCCATTTTTTAAATAAAATCATTAGTTTACAATAACCAATGCTACTAATAATAAAACTCCGTTGATTCCAAGAAGCATCTACCATTAATCAAATCTTTAGAATATTACTTATCATCTTCAAATACATAATTTACAATTTCCTTAAACTCGGTATTATCTATAATCATATCAATTAAAACTCTATCGCATAACTTTAATTATCAATTAAATTTAATTAATCCTACAATTAATTAAATTAATTAATAGTTACATATCCATATTAATAACTCAATGAATATCATTCGATTAATAATTAACAATAATTTCATGAATTAAAAATCAACCATGTTCCACTCCATCAACATTCAAATTAATAATTTAATAATAACTTGTTAAATAATAATAACAAGTTATATTAAAAATCTTATTAATAAATCTACAATACCAATTTCACCATTATTTTTAATGGATATTAATATCTCTTTTCAATTTAATAATAATTAACAAATTATTATTAAATTAATAATTCATATTTAAAATTGTTAATATAACAATTATCAATATTAAAATAACATATAACAATAACAAATATTAAAATTAATTAATCTTCATTAGGAAAATAACATGGTGATTATGTATGTGCTTCTATTAATCTTCATTAGGAAAATAATCTTGATGGTGTTGTTATTGATTCTAATTATAATATACATATAAGTGATGATGAATATGAAAATATTGATATGGATTATTATTTTCCTAACATGATTTCTAAATAATTGATACTTACTCCTAATATAAAGCATAATGACTCCAACTAGAGTCCTTTCTTGGATCTGACTATGGTTCCTATTGTATTAGATTTTGTTCCTCTTGCAAGTTTCCCACCTTTCCATAATTATGTAGACCAATACTGGGATAAATAGGTGGCACACTTGAAGTGGACTTCTTAATATGATAATCTTTGTGTGTTTGTGTTCTATTTTCACATGCGTTGTGCTCTTTGTTATATATTTTTCCTAGATTTCTTTAGATGATTCTTGCTTCTCAACTCACATAAGATGATAAAGTAAATGAACGTGTTTTACACATTATTCTATTTGTATCTCTCTTATTCTATAAGTTGCTACATATTATTACATATATGTGCTATTATTCGTGCATGTTCCCTTGTGTAGTTTTCTTGGATGCTTGTGACATGGTATCACCAATTCTTTTTGGTCTCAATATTGTCGGCCCAAAAAGACTCATCTTTGTATCTCTTACATAATTTTTCCTCCATTATATTATAGTTCTACTTCTTTTTTGGGAAATTATGACATTTCATACTTGATACAATATTATATAATATCATATTATCATATTGACCCCATAGTTAATAAATCCATTTTGTGCTCTCCTTTTTCTTCATGTGTTTATTTCCCTTGAAGTGTTTTCTCTATAAAATCTATTCCTCCTATTAATATATTTGCATTTTTTTTAACATGGAGGCATACACTATACTCACTTATGCATACACGCACTTTGATAGTTTGGATTCCTTTGTTGAGTTATTAATAGTTTAGGGGGGCTTTATCATGTTTTCTCTTTTTAAATCCCTATTTGGATTACTAAAAGTCTAGGAGGTATGATCCTTACTTTTGACCCATTTTTAGATTACTAATAGTCCAAGAGGCTTGATAATTTCATTTTATCCTTCTTTGGACTATTGTTACTCCAAAAAGCTTGATCTTGTTTCTGATCCCTTAAGGATACATACATCTTTATTCTTGGATAATTTTTAATTCTTTTTTTGGCACATGGAGTTCCCTTGAAGATGAATCTTTTTGAAGGATGGACTAGCATGCCACAAACACTTTCTATACTACTCAATTCATCTTTGATGGGTTGAATAGAATGCCACAAATACTTTCTATAGAATTCAATGTCATCTTTTCCAATAATGTACCATTTTCATGTAGTTCACAATAAGAAATGCAAACCTTATTAGGAAAGTTGACTACACTTTTTAAATTATCTCTTGTCCATAAAATCTCTTGTATTATGGTTTTGGAAATGATAAAGACTCAATTGTTTTGGGAGCTTGGTAGTTTTTTCATCTCCTTAGTAATGATGAGATCATCTCTTTCTTTTTTATCTACTTTAACTCATACTCTTTCTAAATTGGGGGACAATTGTATTATCTTAAAATGGAAGCACCTATCATTTAAGGCCTTTTATCTCCTTCTCTTTAGTGACCTTATGGACCATGGTGGATTTGTGCTCAATAAACTCATTTTCTTGTTCAGTCCCACTTCTTCCATTTTCATTTGCACAACTTTTGAGACATTGGGGTTACCCCTTATTTGGATGAACTTAGATTATGTTGACCTAAGTTTACCTATTCTAGAGTAGGATGACTTGATTCAACCTATTACCTAGGGACTTTAGGTCATGGGGCCAATTTTTTCTTAGGGATTCCAGTTTGAAAGTTGGTTGATCTTGTCATCTCACTTAATTTTTTATCTAAAAAATAGTATTAAAGGAAGCCTAGGAACCTCATTTTTAAAATAATAATGAACATAAACATGTAAAATATCTCCAAAAACTTCAAGAAATTAATCTTGCAAATTTCTAAAGCATTTCAAGAATTCATCAAGAATTCAATGATCCTTTGTGAGAATTCTCACTTCAAGATCTAGAAATTTTTTGGCCATAAAGGGAGAATTTGAATTCATAATCTCCTTCCTTTATGAACATTTACATATATGATTCCATGATGTGAGCTTGATAGATTCATTATATTTGTGGAGATTTCCTATGTCCTTCATTGCAAATTCAACATCTACAACACAGAAGCATTACAAAATCCTTATTAACAAGGGTTTCATCAAGAAAGGTGAATATTTAAATTTTTTTTTATTGCTTTCATGTTTTACATTTCATTCATTTCAAGGTTTATTCCTCAATCTATATTTTTACCAAGGTAAGCACCCACCCCCCCAAGAAGCAAAACCCATTTTTTTTTGTGTAGGAATAGGACATACAAATTTTGATTACACATCTAATAAATGTTCACTGAGCGATTTCCATAGAAGCTAAGTAAATTTTTATAAAGTTCCTTTATAAATTTTCCATAATCTTGTAAATATTTCAAACATTTCTCCTCAATGTTGATGTGTTCTTGGAGATATGGGAAAAGTAAGATTTTTTAAGGTTTTTGTCCTAATTGTATATCTATAGTTAGAATTGCACTCATAGTTTCAAATCCACAATTTTTTTGGAGTAAATAATCATATTCTCTTTAATATTTCAAGGTATGTTCTTCATCCTTTCTTTTGCCTCCTAGAATATACCTATTTTCATATTTTAATTAGTTGATTGCGTACATTTAGCACCTAGATTTATCTTACTCTTGTCATTAAATCAATTTTACATTCACATTGCACATATTAATGTTAATGAACATTTCATGAAAGATGATTTTTTTCATACTTCCTCAACATAATTTGGGTTTAGTATTGGCTTCCCTTCATTTGACTTGGGTTTTGCTAATCTAAGTTAGGTTATATTGAGAGTTACATTCGAAAGCCCCTCTTTCTCTTGTATTGAATGACTTAGTTTTAAAGTAGTTAGTTAATGAATTCATATCACATAAGTTCATTAGTTCTATTTATTTTTCACCATTAAACACCTTCTAATGAAATTTTACCTACTTCACCTATTCCTCCTTTACATTTTTTATTTCTCAAAATATCTCTCAATCCATCATTATTCCTTCCTTGGAATTTATGTCTATTGATCCTACTCCTACTTTATCTCATAAAATTATTCATAATCAGCATGTTCATAATCATCATAACAATTGTCAAGATAAAGATAAAGCACACACTTATTCTTCTAAAACTACATCATCTTCTCAACCCTTTCCTTGCTTTGATCAACTCATGCTTGATCCTCTGGATGAAGCAAATCATAATAATAACATGCAAATAGATAAAGATGATGATTCTATTCATATATTTAGTTCTATTGTGATTAAAATTGATTACGAAGATACTCTTGATGAAGAATTTATTATTAGTAATGATGAATATGATACTATTGATATTGATGATGCATTACCTAACATTCTTTCCAAATAGTTAATGATTAGCCCTAGTATTGATCATAGTGACTCCCACCATAGTCCTTTCTTGGATATGGTTGTTTTCCCTATTGTGTTGGATTTTGTTCCTCTTGCAAGCTTCTCACAACAAAAATGACTGGATGGGGGTGGGAGGGAGGAAGGGTGGTAGATAACATTCTTGAATGACTTCTCTAGAATGGTAGTCTTTGTGTATTTTCCTATTGTACAATGTTTCCCCCATGTTGTGTTAATTTTAATATATTTTGGCGAGATTTATTTAAATGGTCCTTATTGCTCCATTGGCATAATACAATAAAGTAATTGAATATGTTGTACACATTCCTCTATTTGTATCTCTCTTCTCCTATATATCATGACATGTTGTATTGTATATGTAACATTGTTCAGAAATCTTCCCTTGTGTAGTCTCTTTAATTCTTTGAACATGGCAGCACCAATTCTTTTTCACCTTTGTGATGCCAACCCAAACAGACTCTTCTTCGTGCCTATTATGTATTTTCCTCCACTGTGTTATAGTTTGACTTCCTTTGGGGAATTATGGGATTCCATTTTTGACTTAATATTATAAGTATTATCATATGATCATATTGACCCTAGAGTTCGTAGATCCCTCTTATGATCTCTCTTTTGTCATGTGTTTATTTCCCTTGAAATATTCTCTCCTAGGCAATTTTTATAGTCGAAATATTGCTAGTGGATGCATGTATGCTTCCATTAAATCCATTTATCATTTTGAGGAATTTTCAATCACTCTAACATGGGGGCATACACTATTCTCACTTGTGCATACACACACTTTGATGATTTTATTTTTCATCTTTTTGGATCCTTCCTTTGGTTACCAAATAGTCTGGGAAGATTGATTCTCATAGTTTTTTTAATCCATCTATGGATTACCATATAGTCTAAGAGGCATGATATTTTCTTTTGATTCTTCCTTGGATTACCAAACAATCCAAGAAGCTTGATCTTGGCTTTTTTTCTTTTTTCAATCTGTTAAGGACATACACATACTTATGCCTAAGTTGTTTTTGCAAACTCTCTTTTGGGGAAAAGGGTCCCTTAAGGATAAATATTGGATGGATTGAATAGCATGCGAGACAAACTTTCTAGACCATTTAATTTATTTTTATGGATTTACTAGCATGCCACACAAATTTTAGACCATATAATTCCATATTTTTCATTGTAATGTGTCTTTTCATGCAATTCACAATAAGGAACACAAACCTTATTGGACAACTTGATTACACTTTATCTCTCTCTTTTCCTTTCTTGTCAATAATGTCTATCTATTTATGTTTTAGGATATGGAAAATACTCAATTCTATTAGGGGCTTGGTATTTTCTTTGGCTTATTAGCCATGATGATATAAATGCTTGCTATTGATCTACTTTTCCATATGAGTTAGGCTCATACTCCCACTAAAGTGGGGATTGAATATACTACCTTATAATGGAAACATCCATCATTTAAGAGCTTTTATCTCCACCCCTTTAGTGATCTTGTGGTCCATGGATGCATTTGTGCTCAATAGGCTCCTTTTCTCCATTTTCATTTATTTTTCCAAAATCTTTTCACCTTATCCCTTAGAGCCAAAGTTTATCTATCCTTGGGTTGATCTTGGTATAAGTTGACCTATACCCTATGATTTTTTAGTCTTTGGGTAAATTTTTCCTTGGCTGTTTAAATTGTTAAATGTTGTGCTTTGGTTAGCTTGTTTTGATTTTAATCCAAAAAACTAGTGTATAATGAATATTGGGCACTTTACTTTCACGCCACACCAAAAAAATATTACCATGAATATTGATGGTATTAATATAGGGGAGGATATTGACATTGTTGGAGATGTGATTGATTTCTATGTGTTGCATTCGTAATAGAGTTTTTCATTAGCATCAACATATGCACTATTTTGTGAAGATTATTAGAGTTACAAAGGAAGATGAGTTTGGTATGGTCAAAGATCAATGAGTTGGATTATGTACACTTGAGGATATATTTAGTGATATGTAAAATGCTTCAGTTGTGAGAATAGAAATTAATGTGAATATATGGCATAGTTATGTGATGTTTTTTGAAGGTAGCTTTTACAGAGAGTTTATGGAAAGTAGGTACTAGTAAATTAGTTTTATCTTTTATCAGAGATGGAATTTGGTTGAGAGAGATTAGAGGATGGTCAAAGACATGTTCAAGATTCTATGTTCTAGATGAAAAATTTAGATATGTAGTTTAAGCCAACTTATGGAGTCTTTTTAGCATGTTGTTTCATGTGAGCTGACTCCTATTAAAATCATTATGGGAAGTGTGGATTGTGATTTAACATATAATATAATATCTTATTGATATCCAATATTACTTAATGTAAAAAAAAGAACCTTCAAGGCTGAATTAGTACCAGTTGTAGGACTTGGTATAAAGGCAAGGTCATTTCCTTGTGTATTTGTATCCAATATGAATGGTTACTATTTATGTGAACTTGAGTGTGAATTTGGCTAAAGTTGGAGTAGAGATTGATGTTTTGGATGTACTATGAGCTTTAAAAAAATGTATTTCCAAATAAGTTATTGTTTAGTTAGTTTTAAACTTGGATAGATTATCCTAAAGATTGTTTAGTAAAGACGGTCTAAGGCTATTTGAACAGTGGATTCAGTTGTCCTCCTTTTACAAGGAACTTTTATATTAGTAGTTCATCTTGTGAGAATCATTCCCACTAAAATTTTCCCTCTAATCATGGGTTTCCCTAGTTAATATATTTGGTGTTATTGTGCATGGTTGTCTTTCTATGGTTATTGCTGCCAAAAACTTCAATTGGAATAGTTTTTATATTTTCATTGATGCCAAACCTTATGGTAAAATATTTTCTAACAAGCATCAAGTTCTATATAAATAGATTGATGAAGAGGATTTTTAAAAAGTGAGTACGAGATGAACTAGTGATGTTGATGAGAAAAAAGGTGTAAGTATGGAATTACAATGGGCACTTGATCAATTAGTATTTGACAAGATAATGTGTTGTTTAATCATTATATGAAGTGGAGAAGATAGTTGAGTTGAAGTATGTAAGAGATTCTTGAAGAGAAGACAAGTTAAAGATTAAAACACAAGCTTGATCAAGTGATAGTTTCACAAGTTTGGTCAAGTGTCACTTATGGCCAAGAAAGAGAAAGGTAATATGGAGTAACAATCGAGCATAGTGAAGACCAAGTGAGCCAGTGAAATATGAGCATTGGAGATAATAGTGATGACCAAGCAATCCAATCATGACCAAGAAGAAGAACACAGTGATTACATAGTGTCAACAAAAGAACAATTTGTGAAAGAATTGAGTTTGAGGCTGACATGGTTGAAATTTTGAGATGGTCAAAATGTGTGAAAGATATGAATTGATGAGCTGGCATATCTACTACAAGAATTGCATTTTTTTATGCAATCAAAGGCAAGGATTTAAAGTGAAGTTCTTATAAGTGTCAAGAAAGGAGTAGATGGACAAAATAATGAATATATTCATTGAATCTAATCAAACCCTAAGATCTACGGTGACGTTTAAGAATAAAAAGTTCAAAGCTATCTATTTGAGGAGGCATACGAGATGTTTTCCAAGGTTGGTTCATTATTGATTGACAATTTTATGAAGAGCTAATGAAGAGTAGAGTAGAAGGGGAAACACAAGAAGATTGGTGTAGTGTGATTATTTTAAGGGTTTCCAAGCATATTAGAGAAGGAGAATATGATGGAGACCAGTTAATGAACCAACATGAGCTAAATGGAGATTTGAATTTGCAATATGATTTATATTTTATAGATCAAACCTATTGTTACATTCTAACCATTGTGGTATTCAAAATCCTTTAATAATGTTTGACCTAGCAGTCATTTGTAAATCCTTTAATCAAGGTGACATTCTAATGTAATGATCCAAATTCCTTAGACCATGCCACTCCTAAGAGGGTGATTACATCCTTTAATAGGGTCATGCCTAGTTGTGTGTCTTGTAACCTTTGACAAGGTTGGCTCTTAACCGAGCTCACTTTAGAAGAGTGAAAAGTTGGTAGCATGTTACTAGTGGTTTTTTGCAAATTGGGTTTCCACATTAAATCATGGTGTCATTTACTTGTGTGAATGTTATGTTATGCATGTTGTTTTACAATTGTTTATTTTATTTTTAGTCAATACATATATAGAATATGGAGTTAAAGAATGTTGAGGATGAGTTGTTATATTGACTAAGTGGTTTAATGAGTTTGTTCAAGCTATTTAAAGTTAGTAAATAAAGTTTGAAGTTTGATGGAATTAATTATGATTTTTTGAAAGAAGAAAATAAGAAGATAGACAAAGGTAAAAAAATATTTTGTTTTTTGCATTTTTTTAAAAATTGGTCATTTTTCATATAATTGTCCTAAAAGAGAGAAGAAGATAAATACTAGGAAGCCTTATAAGTCAAAGTTTAAACAAGAATTATTCTATGTTGATGAGGATGATTAATTAAATTTTAAGATGATAAATTACCTAGATGATAGTGATGATGAAGATGATGAAGAAGAGAAAATAGAAGAGACATTCTTAGTAACAATTGTTGAGAGTACTAATGTGAGAGTCAGTGAGAAGTTTAGAATTCAAGAATGGATACTTGATCATGATTTTGATGGAGAGAGTAATCAAAGAAAAAATAATCAGAATGTTGAGCAATAATTATTTTATGAAACTAACATTGCCTTGTAGACTAAACTACAAAGAGAATAACCAAGATTAGAACCTAGAGTAGAAATCAGAATTAAACAAGTGACACCTAACATAAATGTGGTGAAAATCACCCTATTGAAAAAATAATTAGAAGTGTGAAAAATAAAATTATGACAAGAACCAAGGTTAGTGAAGAACTATGTTTAATTTCTCAAGTTGAACCTAAGAATGATGATGAAGCTTGCAAAGATGACTTATGGACAAAACATGTGAAAGATTAATTATAGAAGATTGAAAAGAATAAGACTTGGGAATTGGTTCCTAGACCTATAGATAAGAATGTTATTGGAACTAAATTGGTATTTGGAAACAAGATGAATGAACAACAATAAGTTGTGAGAAAAAAAGAAAGACTAGTTTGGAAGGGATATTCACAGCAACAAGGAAGTGATTTTGAGGAAAATCTTTCACATCTTGCTAGATTAGAGGTAGTGAGAATGTCTTTGGCATATGTAGCTACCAAGAACCTTTAAAATTTATCAAATGGATATTAGTCAACCTTTCTGAATGGAGAAATTGAAGAAGAGGTATAGATTGAAAAACTTGACAGATTTCCTTTCAAAGATGAAAATTATATGGTTTTGTAGATTGAAGAAGGTATTATATGGACTAAAACAAGCACCTAGAGATAGGTATGTGAGATTGGATAAAAATTTGACAAATCTAGGATTTGTGAAAGGTAATGTTGATAGTAATTTAAATCTAAGAAATAATGAAGTTATTGTTTATTGATTGTTGTAGTATTTATGTATGGTATCATTTCTGGAGGTAATGATGAAGCTAGCAAGAAATTTTTAGAATAGCTAAACAAGGGATTTGAGATGAGTATGACCGGATAGATGAAATATATCTTAGGATTGAAGATTATACAGAACAAAGGTGGTATTTTCATATCACATGCTAATTATCTTAAACATCAATTGAAGAGATTTGGAATGGAAACTTGTAAACTTGTTGGAACACCTGTGGTAACTAGATGTAAGTTATCTAGTAAAGATGAACCCCTTGGTGCATAACATAAAAAGTACATATCTATGATTGGTGAACTAAAATATTTGAGACATACTAGACCTAATATAGATAATGCGGTAGGAATTATGGTGAGATTTTAGGAAGATCCTAAAGAGACACACCTTGTAGTAGTAAAAATGATTTTTAGATATTTGAAAGGAACTCTTGATTATAGTTTATTGTATGCTAGATCACATGACTTTACATTGTGTGTGTACACTGATTCTAATTGGGTAGTAAGTGTAGGTGATAGAAATTAGAGCACTAGTTATAGTGTATTCTTCTTGGGAGGAATATTGGTTTATTGGTTAAGAAAGAAACAAGATTGCATTTCATAGAGCATAGAAGAAGCATAATATGTAGAAGTAGCAAATAATTGTAATCAAATTATTTCAATGAAGTATATGTTAAAGGATATTGGAATGAACTTTACTAAGCCTATTATCATACATTGTGATAACAAAAGTATAGTAAGTATGTCAAAGAATCTATTTTTCATTCAAAGATAAAGCACATTTCAATTAAATATCACTTTTTGAGAGAGAAGGTAGTACAAAAATAGATTAGATTAGAATATGTTAGCACAAAGGAGCACATAGTAGATATATTTACAAAACCTTTACACATTTGATTATTTGAGAGGTATGCTTGGGTTTATGCCCCAACATACTTCAGAGTAGTTGATGTGGAGATCACATTAGTTTAGTATGTAATAGAGAACTATATCTTTTGTCTAGACTAGATTCTTAATGCTTGTCCTATGGGGGAGTATTTATGTTTTAGTTGAGTCATTAAGGACTTTTCGCACTAGTATTTAATAGTTTCTTTGCAAATGTTGTTAAGATCTTGAAAAAATTATTTTGGAAATGATTGAACTTGGAGAATTGATATATTGATATCTTTCTCATCGACGTCAATGGGGGAGAGAGTAGTGTATGAAAAAAATTCTTTACTAATGAGAGATACACATTGATTGATGTCAATGGGGAGGAAGATTTGGGAGAGAGTATTAATGTTTATGTATGGGGGATATTAACACCTTCTTCGTGCATATTTTTTATTGATTATTTGATATACTATATGGTTAGTGTTTGAACATGAAAAAATCTTTACAACCTATCTTAGATTTAGATGTATGCTTACATTAATGGACAACATGAATAGGGGAGTGAAGGTAGATGAGGAAGATATATATGTTGGTACTCATGGTACTTAGATTTTTTTCATGTATATTGCCATAAATGCCAAAGGGGGATTGGTAGCATGAATGCTAATGGTATTCTTGTGGGTGAGTATCTTGGAATTACTAGAGACATGATTGAGAGCTTATGTGTTGCATTCATGACAAAGTTTATGATTGATGTCAATATATACATAGTTCTATGAATATTACCATAATTATAGAGGAAGATGCATTATTCAATGATGTGTACAAATGCATCAGTTATGAGTGAAAAATGAAATGTGATGATATGATAGAGTTATGTGATTTTTTTAAAAGGTATCTTTCAAAGAGAGTTAATGGAAAGAGGGTACTGGTAAATGTTGGTCTCATATTGGTTTTGAAAATTGAGTGTCAACACACTTAACCAATTCTTAAGTTGATGTTGAGTATAATATAGATGTTGAGCTATAGTATGTGTCAAGCTAGAGATTTAATAGGTGTCGAGCAAAGTTCAAGTGCCAAGTGATAGGTGACGCTAATTCATTATAGGTGCCAAGAAAAGTATAGATTCTGAGAGAAATATAATTGCTATAGGAGCTGAGTGAGACACAATTCCTATATGTGTTGAGCATCAACAATTAGTAAGTGTCGAGTAACACAGAATTAGCATATGAGTTTGTGTCTTCATAAAATCAGATGTAAAACTTTTTTGAACTGACTCAGGATGAATCTCAAAGGATCTTGAAGATAAGATCAAATCTTTTGCATTACCTATGTAATCAACATGTATCAAATAAGAAAAATGGAGAAAACATGCAACCAATAGACAAAGTGAAAGTATTGAGAGGGAAAAGAAGAATGAATATTGATCATAGATTCAGACCTAATCTTAAGTCTTTGAAGCCTTTAAAAGGAGGACAAAACCCCATTGTGTGTGCACATGAGTAAAAGTTTATGGGAGAATTCTAGTGAAGTGTAGAGGGGTGTAAAGAATAAAAAAATAGAACAAAATTTGTAGAATTTAGTTGATCAAGAACAAAGTATCAGAATTTCGAGGAGAGACATATCAGATCAAGGAAGGATTAGAACATAAAGAGCATAACAAGGATCTGGAATCAGCAATTGAAGATTGTAAGTCATCAGGTCAAGAATTTCTAATACTCTCAAGCCATTGTATTAGGAATGAAAATCTTATTATGATAGGTTGGTCTAATAGCCATGTTGTAAGCCTTTAAACAAGGTGCTAAATCCTTTAACAGGGTAACATTCCATGTGAGTGTTTGTAAATCCTTTAACCAGGTCACTTTTAATAGGGTGTAAAGTCTTTAACATGACAAGCCTTTCATAGGGAAAGCCATTGGAAGTTGTTAAAATTTGTAACCTTAAACAATTACATATTGTTGTAGTGATACTTTGTGGGTGTCATCCCCACCCCAGTTTTACCTTCTCATTTTGGAGGGTTTATGGGTTACCAAAATCTAGTGTTATCTATTTTCATGCATGTCTTTATTTTTCATGTTAAGTAGATATGTTAGATGCATGTGAATGATCTCTACTAAAATGTTTTAAAAGGTTAAAGTTAGTTACTTCTGATTCACCCCCCCTCCCCCCCTCTTAGAAGTAAACCTTCCCACTTGTAAATTCCAACAATTTGTATTTGAGCCTAGTTCTCACAAGGAGGATCCTTATAGCTTGGAGAAAAGATTTAGAAATGGAAGTCTACAAACTTGGGAAGATCATAGAGAATTAGGAAGTTGATGTACAACTTTCTCTACACACTTTGGAAGAAGCAAGAGAAAAATTGAGAAAATACTTAAAGAGAAGAAGAGAGATTGCCATAGCTGAGAATGATACAAAATACAAGGAGATTGACACCTCAAAATTTTTTGTAAATGGAGATTCCAAAGAGTTTGATGCTGCAATAGAAAACCTGATGGAGAAGAATAGAGCTCAAGGAAAAGAAATCATAACACTTAAGATTGAACAAGAATCACAAACCATGATTCTTTGTGAAGTGTCTGAATAGAAGAAAGAGTCATTGAAGATAAGCTTATGCTAGAGGATGACAAGAAAAAACTTGCCAATAGACTGGAAGAAAAGTCAATTGAACTTGCAAGAATTTCAAACATGCAACTAGACAAGCTAAGCCAGATGATGAATGCACATCATAAACTAAATGTCAAAGATATTGATATCTCTACACTGAAGATGCAAAATGAACAACTACAAAATGACCCAAAAAGAGAGAAGGAGATTGCAGAGAGCTTCAAGAAATCCAATGAGGCCATCAAATAATTTGAGCAGCTACTGAAATCACCAAGGCCTAGCAATGATACTTTAGGACTAGGATACACCAGCACTGAACATGGAGAGTCATCCAAGACTGCAGAGGAAAGAAGTAACAAAGGTAAGAACACTAAACCTACTTGTGATTTATGTGGTAAAAAAGGTAAGGACATACCTCTAATGTGTGCAAGAGCTAGAATGTCCATTAGCATGATAAACCTTAGAATGTGGGTCACTATCACAAGTGCAATAAGCAAGGACATCAAACACATAGCTATAGGACTAGGACTATCAAAATGCCAAGATCTGAAGGTTACTACTACAACTCCAAAAAGTATGGACATAGAGCTTTTGAGTGTAGATCAAATCCTATGTGGACACCCAATCAGCTAGCAAGGGGAAATAATCATGGACATCACTACAATTGGGACTACAACACCAGGTATAGCTGCAATTACTTTCAAGAATATGGACACATCCCTGAAAATTGCCTAAGAACACATTTCAGTGAAAACTACAATAGATGGCTCAGCCAAACCATTTGTTTTAGTTGTTTGAAAATTGGTCATATTAGTAGGAATTTCCCAACATGGTCAAAGGCACCCAACTCAGAGATCAACAAAGGAAAAGAGAAGGTAGATGTTGAACACATTAGAGGAAAAATGAATAAGACATGGAAGAAGAAAGATGGAAGTAGTACATCAAATGAAGGGATCACTTCACCTAAAAGGTCAAGTGGTCACACTTCATCAAACTAAACACAAGAAGACATGTGGGACTAATATACAAAGCTTTATCATACATTAGTTCCTAAACAAGCAAGTACTGAAAAGGAAAGATCAACATGAATAAAGATGTAAGGTTAAAATTTCAAGATTTCATAAGTGTTGCTGAGCTACTCTCAGATGTCGAGTAAAATTCCAATAAATGTCAAACTGATTGCCAAAATTAGTAGAAGTCGAATGACTAGTTACAATCGAGTTGGTAGTGGAAGCCAAGTGAAGAGAAATTTTAGTTGAAGCTGAGTGAGGGATACTTCAATGGATGTTGAGTGTTTGAAAAGACAATGCATAAATGCTTATGAAGCTGAGTGGACAGCTAAAAATGCACTAAGCATTAAATGCTATGAAAATAGGGTATATTATTCCATTTTGAACCATTTTTCTTCATTACAAAGGAAGAGCAAAGATGAAGAAGAGTGCAAAATGACTTCAAAGAAGAGAATCCAATATTTGAGCCAATTTCAACAATGATTCAACATAATTTCATCAAATTTGAGGTATTGACATTTGTGTCGAGTTACACAGTTTCACATTTTCTTTATGTTCAAACCCTAGATCACATAAATAGCCTCTAGTTCTAGGAAACCATAGGAGAAAGAGCTGTTTGAGGTCCAAATTGTGTCAAATGAAGTAAAACAACCAAATTTTTGGCCAATCCTAGAGGTGGCATACAAAAATGATCCAATCAGAGCCCTATCTATTATTCCACGTAAATTAGTTATGGTCCAAGATGTTAGAAGATTTTACAACTACAAAATTGGAGCCATAGGAGATATGAAGATGAGGGAAGCCTATGAGAGATTGTGTGAAAATGAAGTTTTAAAAGAAGAGTACCAAATTGTAGAGAAGAAGGGTTTGACGCGTGCCCTAGAATTCCTCACAATTTTCAAAATTGAATGGATCAAGATAGTACTTAGTGAGATTCATGATGGAAGTTTATGTTGGAGGATGGTCTAGTAAAAATAACAAAAAGGATTGTACATAGAGTAATAGGGTATCCAACCCTAGGTTGGCCAGAAACCCTTAGAAGTGATTCTAAGGAAGCAATTGAAAAGAACATTGGTGCCAAGTGGAACAAGAGAGGAATGAAAATAGACACCATCCAAGACCCTCTTTTTGACTTTGCTGTTAGGGTTATTTCTCACAAATTTTATCAATCCAACAGACTTAACAATGTACCATGCATTGCAGTAGATGTGGGTTACAAACTAGTGAAAAATGATCATACTTATGATCTTGTAGAACTGCAATGGCAAAAAATCAATGAGAACTTAGTAGCAATAAGGAGAACCAAGGGAGCATAGTGCAAGTTGAGAGCAATTTTGATTTGCATATTTTTCTATGTACAGAATGAATTTCCATTGTTAAAATTAGTTGGAAAACCAATAGGACTATAATAGCTCAAGTTAATGAATATATAGAACAAATGGGAACTAATTTTGAGACTCTAATGACTAGCTATTTTGAAGACTTCAAGAAGACCATGAAGCAGAGGCTGAAAATACTAGGTTCATTGGTTGAACAACATGGAAATGATGTATGTTTTCTTGTAGATATTGATTATACTTACATACAAGAAGCTACACCAAGGGTTAGATGGTTAATACCTCCTAGCTATGAGATAAACATAGATGAGGCATTTGTAGCTATAACTACATTATTAGCTAAGGAAGTGGACAAGAGTGCACCACATTTTGGTACTTATGAAGTGGTGAGATCAAAGGTGGACATGGAGTTGAAAATTGCCTCCACACTAAAGAAGAAGGAAAAACTTGTAAAGAAACTTAAAGCCAAATTTGGCAAGGGCACTATAGAAGAAGAAGAAGCTAAAGACGATGAAGAAGAACAAGGATAGGAGACACTTGCATTAACCAAAGACATGGGAAAGGATGTAGAAGAAGAAGAAGGTGCCAGGTAGAAAGCACCCAAGGCTGAACCTAAGAAGAGAAAAACACAAAAATAGCCAGTTGCACAACCCAAAGGGAAGAAGAAAGCAAAAAACTCAAGCCTAGCAAAGCCAACTACAAGGGTAGACACTAGGACAATGACACAAGTGAAAAAGGAATAGGAAAAGAAAAAAGCCATGAAGCAAGGAGGGGTAGTAGAAAGGAAAAGAAGGAAATATGTGGCACCACTAGAGACAATTGAAGAAAAGACAGAATCTGACAATGAGAAATTTAGAGTGGTAAGTCATACTACCAAATTTTATCTTGAAAATATCTATGACAACATTAGAGGCAATGTAGAATTAACTAGTTTAAAGACCATTGATTTTAATAAATTTTCAAGAGAAGAATAGAACATAGTGGAAGAGTCTATCTACACTATGATGGCCAAGTTCAAGACCACCGCACTTGAACTAGACAATTCTATGCCTAAGGAGCTAAGCTCCATTGTAGAAAATAATTGCCATTACTACCTAAATATGGAGAAGGAAATAAGAGATTCAACATTGGCTCATGTGATGCCTAACCTTAAAAAAGGTCAAATAAGCAAAGCTAGTAAGAAACATGGGAGAAAATTTCACCCAAATATAGAGCATTCAATATTTTATAGAATAAAATTGAAGATGTTGTAAAGAAATCCACACAAATGTGGAAATTGATTTATGGATTGACTATAGTTAAGGAAGGTCAAGAAGATCCCTTTGAGGGAAGAAATGATGGAGAGGAAGAGGAAAATGAAAAAGAGGAGGAAGGAGAGAAAGAAAAAGAAGAGGTAAAAATGGAGAAAGAGACAAATAAATGTGATGAGGCAATAGCTGAGGAGTAGCAACAAGAACAGAGTGTCCAAGACACCCAATTGCCACCACCAAGTTTTCCACATATAGCACCTACATATATAGAAACTATAACTATAAAGGATGTCCCTAACACCTCAAGTTAGAACATCAATCCATTAACTGTAGAGGATCTTAAAAAGATCCTTCACCAAACAACATTGCAATCACAATTGTGCACAAATCCTATTTTGGTGAGTGTAGAAGAGTTACAAAAAGTTGTAGCAGAAATTACCAAGGAGAAGGTGAACACACAAGAACCACCCTCACAACTTCTCACAGCTAGAGATGATCAACCAAAAGAGCAAGTAGCACAAGACACAACTGCTAAGGTTGATCCTATAGTGATAACAACAACAACTACCAAGGAGTCAGCAAAGGAGTAGATAGGACAACATGTTCCTATGACACAAAGCCAAGGTACACCTCCTCAAATCATTGTCATTGATCAAGGAAAAAGAGAAGAAGACACGAAAGAGGAGAAAACCCCCAAGGAAAGACAGTAAGAGGCAATACAGATATTGGCTAATCTACCTACTATGGGGACTGCTACCAAGCAGCCAAGCACTAATGCAGTACCACTACAAATCTTAGCACCAAGCTTAAGCTCCACCAAGGTAGCAAGGGTACTTCACTATGGAGACCCTGCACTTGGTGAGGAAATATTCATACCAAGTTATGAATTTAAGACAATGAACCTAGCATAGGTAAATGAAGTGCAAAAGGCACTAGAGAGAAGGAAGAAGCAGGAGATACTCATAAATGAGTATAGACAAAAGCAAGCATTAGTAAAAATCAAAGACATATTCCTTGATGCATTTAGCTTGCCAATACCTAATGAAACAAAGCCCATCATGGAGCAATTGTCCAACATATTGGACTAGGTACAAAATGAAGACCTTGATACTAATGTCAAATTATTAGAATGGTCTAAAAAGAAATTTCAAATGAAAGTTAATGAGAAGATATCCAGTGAGATAGCATTATCATAGGTTGAACTGGCTAAAAAGGTTGAGAAAGTTAAAATAGTACTTGAGAACATATTCTCATTGTACTCCAAATTGTGTGACTCATCATATTTCACACAAGAAACTAGCCAGAGAATATTGAGCTTAGAAAGGAACCTTAAGATATCCAACACACAACTACCTAAGCATCTAGCTCAAAGTGAAAAGCATTTTGCGAAAAAGCTTCACACTCAGAAGGAGTTAGCTATATTAATAGAAGAAGAGGCTAATGTTAAGGCCAAATTAATACAGATACAATTGGCTATTACCCCACATCTAGAAGTACTACATAAAGAGATGGCCTATATAGAATTTTTTTTGAAGAAAGATCCAAATCTTTCTACATTAGAAGGCCTTGTACATGTTGCAGTAGAGACAACAATCCAACTCAAAGCACTAGAAATTTCCCTAGATAATTGGGATGCTTCTCTGAAGATGATAATGGAGGTAAATAAAACTTTTTTGGCTAAATATTCTATTCACTCTTAGGACCCTTTGACATAAGTGTCAAAAAAGAGGGAGATAACATATTTTTGAAGGAGATAATAAAGAATATCCAAATGGGGAGATATTCATGTAAGGGGGAGATATAGTAAAGATAGGAGATAATAAGAATGGATGTGCAAATAAAGGGAGAACTACCCAAAGGGGAAGATAGTCAAAAGGATGCAAAAATTGCAAGATGTGTGAAAGGAGGAGTAGACACACAACACAAATAGGGTACATAGAATCAGAGGCAAAGGAATGATAAGGTAGATAATGGAACCAACATGAGACAAATTCAGCTTAAGGTATTTTGGTTACAGAACTGGCACACTAGCTTAGGGGGAGTTACAAGTTTTTAAGGTATATAATCATCTACAAAATTTTGAAACAAGCTTTTGAAGTTTTGTATATATATCAAATAGAATGTGTATTATAGTCATAGAGACTAGACTCATACTGCTTAGTTAAGTTTTTTTTCCACTCATGTCAAAGGGGGAGATTGTTGGTCTTAGATTGGTTTTGACAATTTAGTGTCAACACACTTAACCAATTCTTAAGTTGATGTCGAGTATAATATAGATGTTGAGCTATAGTATGTGTTGAGCCAAAGATTCAACAAGTGTCAAGTGAACTTTAGGTGCCGAGAAAAGTTCAAGTGCTAAGTGATAAGTGATGCCAAGTCACTATAGATGCCAAGCAAAGTATAGATGTCGAACGAAACATAATTACTATAGGAGCTGAGTGAGATAGAATTCCTATATGTGCCGAGCATCAACAATTACTAAGTGTCAAGTAAGAAAGAATCAACATATGAGTTTGTGTCTTCACAAAATTAGATGTAAACTATTTTTGAGCTGACCCAGGATGAATCTTGAAGGACCTTGAAGATAAGATCAAATATTTTGCATTACCTACGTAATCAATATGTAGAAAATAAGAAAAATGGAGAAAGCATGCAACCAATAGACAAAGTGAAAGAATTGAGAGGGAAAACAAGAATGAATATTGATCATAGATTCACACCTAATCTTAAGTCTTTGAAGCCTTTAAAAGGAGGAAAAATCCCCATTGTGTGTGCACATGAGTAAGAGTTTATGGGAGAATTCTAGTGAAGTGTAGAGGGGTGTAAAGACTAAAAAAATAGAACAACATTTACAAAATTTGGTTGATCAAGAACAAAGTATCAGAATTTTGAGGAGAGACATATTAGATCAAGGAAGGATCAGAACATAAAGAGTAGAACAAGGATCTGGAATCAGCAATTGAAGATTGCAAGTCATCAAGTCAAGACTTTCTAATACTCTCTTGCCATTGTATTAGGAATGAAAATCCTATGATGATAGGTTGGTCTAACAACCATGTTGTAAGCCTTTAAACAAGGTGTTAAATCCTTTAATAGGGTAACATTCCAAGTGAGTATTTGTAGATCCTTTAACCAAGTCACTTTTAATAGGGTGTAAAGTCTTTAATAGGATAGGTCTTTCACAAGGCAAACCATTGGAAGTGGTCAAACTTTGTAACCTTAAACAGTTACATATTGTTGTAGTAATCCTTTGTGTGTGTCATCCCTACCCCAGTTTTACCTTCTCATTTTGGAGGGTTTCTAGGTTACCAAAATTTGGTGTTATCTATTTTCATGCATGTCTTTATTTTTCATGTTAAGTAGATACTTTAGATGCATGTGAATGATCTTAGCTAAAATGTTTGAAAAGGTTAAAGTTAGTTACTTCTGATTCACCTCCCCTTTCTCAAAAGTAAACCTTCCCACTTGTAAATTCCAACAGTAAATCAATCGTATCTTTCATTAGAGATGGAATTTTTTTGAACAAACTTAGAGGATAGTCAAAGACATTTTTGAGATGCTATTCTCTAGATGGAAAAACCAAATATATAGTTTGAGCTAAATTATGGAGTATGTATAACATGTGTTTCTTGTGAGCTAATTTTTGTTAAAATCATTATGGGAAGTGTAAATTTTGTTGTATTATGTAATATAATATCTTATTGATGTCCTATATTACTTATTGTAAATTAAGGAAGCCTTGAGGAAGACTCGATACTTGTTCTAGGACTTTGTATAAAGGCATGTTCATTTCCTTGTGGATTGGTATCTAGTGTGGATGGTTATTGTTTATACAAACTTGAATGCACATTAGGATAAAGTTGAAGAAAATATTGATGTTGAGGATGTATAATGAGATTCAAAGGAATTTTATTGGCAAAGGATTTATTGTTTAGTTAGTTTAGAACTCAGATAGATTATCCTAAAGATTGTTGGTAAAGACAACCTAAGGCTATTTGAACAATGGGTTTTGTTGTCCTCCTTTGAACTCCTAATAGGGTTAGAATATTCTCAAAAGAATTCAATGTCTCTTAATAGGGACTCATATGTACTTATTGTATTACATTAACTAATATCAAGGTCTATACTTTCACAAGGAATTTTTATATTAGTACATCATCTTGTGGGCATCATTCCCAATGGGGTTTTCCCTCTGATGAAGGGTTTCCCTAGTTAGCATGTTATTGTGCATGGCTATATATATATGGTTGTTTCATCTATTGTTTACATATTTCAAAATTGATAAAGATATTGAGAGTTGTTTTAAATGCATAATTGGTTTACCCCCACCTATCTTGGTGGACTTTACTTTCTAACAAAAACACCATACCTACAAATTCATCAAGGACATCAAGAAATTATACTCAATGTATTTGTAATTTTTTAAAGGAATTTTTGAGGACTTTTTAAGATTCAACGATTCATTGTAAGAATTTCCTCCTTAAAATCTAGCATTTTGTTGGTCATCAAAGGAGGATATATAAATTATCGAATTCTTCTTCTTTTACTTGTGTGCACATCTACATCCATGGCTCCATGATTTTCTATTTTGATAAATATATACTAGTATAGGATGAATAGGTCAACCTTCACCTAAAGATTTACACTTTAATGAGATTTATGGGTTTTCTATCTCGATTCTAGATTTGGTTTGAGTCCTTATTTTGGAGTTTCTAGTCTTCTATTTTTTTAGTAGAAATTGTCTTCTTCTATACCTTTTTGAGGTTTTTCTCTTTCTTTATCCTCTCCTTTTGTCTTAGATCTAATTTCTTTCTCTAGTAGGGTCGCGTGTGTGTTTCTTGAATTAAATGAATCAACCCTAGGAAAGATACTCAATCTAGCACTTAATCAATCAATTCAATATAATCACATTAAAAAATCAAAGGTTAATGAAAATTTCATGCAATATGACTTGTTTGTATACTTCCTTGATATAATTTTGATTTAGCATTGGTATACCTTCACCTCATTTGGGTTGTGCAAATCTAACTTAGGTTATATCAAGAGTTATATTTAAAAGATCATATTTCTCTTGTACTAAATGATTTAGGGTGAATATGTTTAACTAATGAGATCATCTCATTTAGTTTAAATTAACAAATTCACCATTTTCATTTTACCCACAAACATAAGTATTTATAATATTTGCACTATCTGTATCATAAGGGTCACATCGATCCAGAGTGCTCCAAAATGTTTAAGAGAACTAGGGATTTGAACAAGGATTTTCCTAGGGTTTACTCACTCAACTAAATCTATTAGAACAAATAATTTAAGGCCACACCAAGTTATTTCAAAGATATGTACAATTTTAACTTGTAACTAGTACATTAAAAGATCTGATATTGAATAAAAATTGGGTCACTAATTTCAATTGTGGTTGACTCTTCAAAAAGTGATAGTCATTTGTGGGTAGGAAAAAAATCTAGTATCATTATTAAAAAAATTGAGATGCCACACGAGCTCCAAGAAATGACTTGATAAAGGTTGATATTTTGGTACTTTATGCACCTTGAGGATCAAACTAGTTTAGAGTAGTCTAGAATGTTAAAGAAGATTAGGGAACCAAAAAAGGATTTTCTCACATATTTCTAGACTAACTAGAGATATTGGAACATTTTATTTGAGTTCATGATAAACCATTTCAAATATATGCACATTTAGAGCTTTCATCTAAGGCACATTGCAATATTTGAAAAGGACTGAGATTAGGTCATCAATTTCAAATGGGATTAGATATCCCAAAAGTGAGAGAGGAATTTGTGGGAAGAAAAAAACTAATCCTATATCATCAAATGGATCATTGAAAAATCACATAAGCTTCTATAAATATCTAGCAAATATTGAAAATTTTGGAAATATGTGCACACTACTACATTTGGACCTGAATTGTGATGACAAGATGTTGTAATTGTGATGGCAAATCATCACCCAAGCGATAGTACCAAGAATTTTCCCCCGTCAAATGAGCATTAGGCATTATGATGATAACCTTTTCCATCGCATACAACATTAAAAAAATTCACAATTTTGCAGAAGGAAAGGCCAATAGGTCACTTTGACATTGTCATAATTACAATAGGCTAATGTCGCAATTATGACATTTAACAATTTTTCTTTGTTGTTTGAATAGTGATGCTCACATTGTATGGCTGATAATCAAGCATTGGAATTTTTGTAACCATGATGATATGCAACAATGAAGCAGGGGACTCCCCTTAATACCATAAACTCATGACAAAAACAAAGAATCAATAGCAAATGTGAGAAACAAAATATGGACTTCTTATTATCACCACGAATGTGGAATTACATAATTCTCAATTACAATATGCTAACCCAAATGGGCACCTTCATTACAATAATCTACAAGATAGTGCTGCGAACTATCACCCAGAGTTGTCTTAGACAATGTTCGGGCCTTTCTTAAATAGACAGTTTTATGCCACTCGGGAAGGTTCTAGATGCTCAAACTTAATACCTAGGACTGACAGACCCTAATAATACACGGAGAGTCAGCCAAATACATCTTTGATAAATTATTTTAGAAATTTTGGTAGCCCAACTTCTGAAGGCCATAACTCATGGACTGTTGCCCTGATTGGCTATTATAACCACTTTTTAGAAATTCCAGCTCTTGATCTACATGCATGAAACCATGCTAGCAACTTCCATTGAGTTTTTGCACCTCATCTGAGCACTCTAAGGCCTCAAATGGTGAGCCTAAAGTTTTTTCTACAAATTTTTCCACCAAAAATCCGTAATAACTTCTTTGATGCTTAAGCTAGAGAAATGAGATTTTTATGGTAGGCTTATATCTCTAAAATGAACCTTCCTATAAAAAATGAGAACATTCCAAGATCGTATGAAAAAATTACAAGAAAGAGCAAGTTCCCATTAATAGTAACCACCCTATCTACTAGTCCTTATTAAAATAGAAAAGGCTGAAAATAATTTTTTTTTGGTGATGCAAGATTGCCCTTACACCCAGGATGCTCCTACATCAAACAATAGTACCATGGGTGTGATGAATCTCTATCACCTTTATTCATCACAAGTGTGATGGATATGTGATGATAGTGCTCTTGTTCCAATGGCATTCCATTAGACCTTGCCTTCACAATTGTGACAAGCTGCTAATATATTAAAAAACATTTGTATTTCTTTGTTAGAAATACATTTTACTATGTTGATCACATGCGTACGTTGTTTAGCATAGGTCATTCAGTTTCCTCTTTGGCCCCTCTCATGGAGATTATGTTTGACATTCTTCTAAGTTGTCTAATTGATATTGCTTCTGCTCGAGCATTTCATAGATAGTGTTGCATTTCCATTTCCCTTTTATATTACCATAGATAAGAAGCTTGACATCATGATTATTTCTCCATGCAAGAATTCATGCACTCAACATACATTTTTTGTGAAGCATTAGTTTATTGAGGACTTGACATGAAAATAGGTGGACTACCACCAAATGTTTCTAAGTGGCCTTTTGGCGACAATCTTCTTGTTTTCATGTCAAGTCCTCAATAAACTAATGTTGCACACAAATTGTATGTTGAAACCATAGATTCCTACATGGAAAAATATCATGATGTTGGACTTCTTATCTACAGTAATATAAAAAGGAAATGGAAATGCAACACTATCTATGAAATGATTGAGCAAAAATAGTATCAATTAGACAACTTAGAAGAATGTCAAACACAATCTCGATAAGAAGGGCCAAAGAGGAAATTGCATGACCTATGCTAAATAGCCTATGCATGTGATCAACATAGTTAAATGTATTTCTAAGAAAGAAGATTTTTTTTTAAAACATATTCTTCAAATGTTTTCCTTGTGGTATCATTTAATGTTTTTTATATCTCATGTCATGAAACATGATGAGATATTGTGTTGTGTTTACTTATCTACACATCTCCCAAGGGATTTACCATTCCTTTTTATTTATTAACATTTCTTTGATAAGGTCCTTTCAATGTGGTGTAGCTTCATTCATGTAGCACAAATTTCCTCCTTTTGAAGCACACTCCATTATCTCTCCTACAGGTGTACCTAATATTGAAAATGTCCTCAATTGCGTAAGGTCTACTTTAACTAGATCTTCTTCTAAATCTATTTGTCTTTAATTATCTTTTTATAATAGCTGATTTAAATAGAAAATATTTAATACATAGAATTATATTAGTATTACCTAAAATCAATGAGCAATGAATGTGATTTTGTGGAGTGTTTGCCAAGAATCACTTGCCTCTAAATAATTTATACTAAAATATTGCAAGTATTATCTTAAAATCATGCTTAATAACTCACAACATTATGTAGAAGATCATGTGATTCAAGAACCCATTGTGATCATTCCAGTTGATTTTTGTGTGGTTTGAGTTCCTCTTGTTGTTGATGGTGTCACCAGAGCTCCTTTTCTTTTGTTGATCCACTCTACCTATTGGTGTTTCAATGGGGGATGTGTTTCTTCCTTGTTCATATCTTTCTTGGAGGATCCTCTTTCTCATATGGTTTTGGTTGCAATTTCTATTGGTGTGGTTGTCCCTGTGGTTGCTAGGATTTAAACTCTCTAAGCATGTATATTCCATCTCCAAATTAGTATGTTGTGACAAGATTAATTGAACAAAACATAGATCAAACTAATATTGAACATAGGTTAATTAAAATTAGATCACAAAAATTAATTAGAATGGAATACTCTTATTTTAGTACTTAGCCAATGGAGAAAGTGGTATCCCAAGGACTATACATGTCTAAATTATCATATGGAAAGGGAACAAGTACAATATTGTGCATGTCTTCTTCAAGCCTATACATATATGTTGTACTGAAGTTAAATATTTGCTAGATATATTTATTGTTGATTTGTTCATTATTAGTTGTAACTGACTAATAAAGACATGCATGTGGTTAAGAAGATTACTTAGAACTCCACAAAAATTGTTAGGAAAGGAATGACTGTTAAAGCAGCTTCCTTTGAAAAGTATATTAGTGGAAATTGAGAAATTCAACAGCCCTCTTTAGAAAATCTAAAACCTTTTTATATGGGGTGGAAGATTGATTTTAAATGTTGCAGATTACCTTTCTTTGTTGTCTATCCATTATGTGAGAATTCCACCCATGCCAATGTTGATAGAACATTTACTCCCCTCTATGTATTGTGGTTACCATATGTGTCCATGCTATTAGTTCTTGTTCACCAATATTTGTCAATCTTTTAGCATGATTCTTGTTTCTTTGATAAGTTTTTGTTTCCAAATATATCAAGAACTTCTTCCTTGGATGAGTTCTCACACTCTAGAGTCAGAGATTAGAAATGGTAAAATTATTATGCACTTATGAAAAATTGGTTACATAGAAAATATCTTGACCTCAACCTCCTTTGCAATAAAAATAAAATTGAGGACAATACAAAGACATATACAACAGGGTATGAATAGGTTCTTGCTTTAGTGGTAGATAGAAATTTCATGTTGCATGTCTGATAAGATCTATGCAATAAACTTTTCATCCAAAAAAAGAACCTATTTCATGTGAACATGAAATAGAGTGATC
Organism: Cupressus sempervirens; assembly: GCA_028749045.1. Lineage (NCBI taxonomy): Eukaryota > Viridiplantae > Streptophyta > Pinopsida > Cupressales > Cupressaceae > Cupressus > Cupressus sempervirens. The sequence goes on along the minus strand of CM053791.1, from coordinate 729,807,742 downwards.
AACCATGTACTCCATAACTGTCTAGATTAGAGGCCTCTTCATAATAGTTTAAATCTTCTTTAGCTCAGATTCCCCCAAAATTATTTGATTGCATTTTTCTCTTGGAATAATTTTTCTATGTTCATACCATGTGAGACTTTGGGTAGAATTTTGGAAGCATGCAAAGATTTTACACAAATAATATCACGCTTTGATTCTTCATCTCTATTTAATAAGAATAAACATAATTCTTTTCTTTTTTAGATCCTATATTATAGGAACCACCCTAAAATGACTCCCTAATATATGAATTTTTTCAACAACTCAAAAAAGAAATCCTATTTAACCTTAGAACAAATATGAGAATGGTGTAATATTCCCAACACCTGGTGCATGCATTCAATTTTTTAAAGAATATAAAGACATGATACATTTTAGACACCTCCCAAACAACCATATGTCAAACACCAAAACACCTATGCCATCCATTCATGCTTTCTCCACTTTAAATTCATGATTCAAATTTTAGACATTGTCAATAATTGCAAATATAGGTCTGCACACTTTATAATCTCCAGTGACATTGTAAATAAAAAATATACAGAATTGCGGTAACATTATTTACCACTGAATTCAAAGGGGACCATAAATTTTGTGGAAGGTGGCTAGATGGTGTTGTGATAGGGTCTCGATCAATATAAGTGTCTGGGCAAGTTTGCTATATCTTTATGTTGAATAGTCATGTTTTAGTGATCAAAAGTCATTAGTGTGTGTTCAACTCTATTATGGAAGTTTGATATATAGTACAATGATTATTCTAAATATTTAAGTACAAAAAAACATGCTATGAAAATAAGAAGTTCTATTCCATTAAGAAATTTTTAAGATTCAACAATCAAGAATAAAACTCTAGGTCCCATGAGGCATTTGCAATTTTGAAGGTTTAGTGGTACGCTCAATTTTGAGAGGTGCAAATACTACTTTGAATTTTCTATTGATGTCAGTTTTGTCCTCCATTTGGGTCATATATTGTGTTTTTTTCACACATTTATTTTATTATACATTGTGATCAAATTACATGCATTTTGGTTATGATGAGTTAATTGGAAACTTTCTCCAATTGCTATATGCAACTAGAAAAACGTGAATACCATATATAGAGTGTCCTCATTCAAGGCTATATGGTCATCATAGTTTTGGCACAATTATCAATCATGCCTCTTACAAATGTGATTGATTTATGTCTAGTGTACATTTTAGGAAGTATGACTTTAAAACTCTTTTGTTTCAAATTCTCTTCATTTTTTTGCTACTGCATGATTATAATATTGTTACACAATTTGTAGTAGGGAAAATCTATTAATAACAATGTTCATATTATTTAATTTTATATTTTTGAAGTACAAAATGTTGCTACTCTATTGAATATAGGTAATGATAATCCTCTGTTTGAAATTTTTCTTCCTTGTCTTATTCTTTGAAGGATAATCACTTATTGAGTTTGTGGATAATTTTTCTAGATAAGGCTAGATAAGTATTCTCTAGAGATGCTTAAAATGATGTTCTACTCATATAGATTGTATTTCATCCTTGTATTTGAAAAATCTGCATTCTTTCATGAAGATGTCAAGATATAAAAGAGATTGCAATCTCAACAAGAGCATGGGTTGTGAATAAGGAAGCATACAAAAGATTAATATGGATCTATTAGAAAAGATAAAGTATAGATTTATGAAGGCTTCTATGGACATATTTATGAGTATGTAGAGGACTATGCATATTTACAAAGCATTTTGAATAGAGTATTGTGAGAGGTTTCTATGGAAGTTTTATGAGACTTGAAATAAGTTTGGTGGCAAATTTGTTATCATCATAATAGGAATTTGAGGAAGAGGGATTGTGGAGAATAGATTATCCATCATCTATAGGAGAAGTAACATTTTAGACAATTTCTTGGCACTCTTTAGGATTGTATCTTAAAAAGTCGAACTTTGCATTATATTGACCAACTCTACATATTAGTGGATATTTAATACTAATTTTGTATGTGTCATCTAATAGCATGTGCATTCAAGAAAGGAAAAGAACTATTAAATTTATCAACTTTTTTGCAAATTGCATCATACACTCTTTAATTGCAACAAGACAAGACTTGTTCCTATTGTTTATATCATCACTGAGATTAGAAGCCTCATAAGTACAATGCATGCTCTTACACAAATACCTTTTCAGATCAGATGTGGCACCAACCATTTCTATAGAAGATTGTGATCTTGATTGTTGTGTAAGGATGGCAAAAATTTCAATGATATTAATATGCATTTGAGAATGACCTACAAATTGACCAGCAAAAAAACATGAAATATCATAAAATATTAAAATGAAAAGGCGAACTTGGCATTTGGAAGCAATAACTAAAATATTCACATATAAATTATAATTTAACCAAATTATTTTGTAAGAAAAATTCAAAATTCAAATTAGTAGATATCATATATAAATCTAGCTAGAGATGTAGCCAATGAAATTTAATTTTTTCACATTATAATTTGCAACAAGGATTATAAATTGTGAAATTATAAATGTTACCTGCTTTCTCCATTAAGCATTGTATGTTATATAGACTTTACAATCCTCTACTTCCTCCCTATAATATTATTCAGCATATCACCACACTCAAAAGAAATAATGAGAATAGTTCATGAATCAATGTATACTTTAGAATGATCTAATATCATTTGTTTCCACTATTCAAATTCTTCTTCATGTCTCCCAATTTACAAAAAAAGTTATCAAATGCAATAAAACATGATTGTAGATAAATAGAAACAATAGAATACCTTAGAGATGAATACTTTGAGACAATCCCATAGAAATCCATTCTTTCAAATACTTCATACACTGCAACTAAATTTCATAAATAAATGAGTTTGACTATGGCATCCTTTTGTATTGCCTAAAACTAAGAGATTCACACAATTAGTCATCATGCAATCATAGGTTAATGTTGAGCTTCACTTGGTTTTGAGAATATTTTAATATTCTCTACTAATCAGGGCCAACCACATGAAGGTGGAAGCTCATTTATCCCCCCAACATCTACATTCCCCATTAACATCTAAAATTTATTCATTTTATTAATAAAATGTATAATTCATAAATTATCACATGATAACATTCATTAACACATTAATTTCATTAGAACATTCACATTAACATTGAAACATAAGATTCATTAGAACATTCACATGAAGATTCAATAGAACATAAATAAAACATCTATACGTAAGCATCAATCATTATCAAATAAGTTACATAAGTTCACATGAATCATTTCTTTTTTCTTTTCTTTTTCTTTTTTTGTCCTTCCCTATATTGTTGTAGAGGCATATCCATGTTGCATTGATATTTCTTCTCACTTGTGGACATGTACTCTTTGTCCTTTGCAAAGGTTGGTCCTCTACAATAACAAATAAAAGGGTTAAGTTTTAAAAAATTGAGACTTTAGTGATTTTAAAGAACATTGTAGTGCTCTTTACCTTGTCCAACCACATCATCTTGCCTGTTGGCTTGGACCTCAACAAACTCATCATTTGCATCCCCAGCAACTATAATACAAGATGTTTTCTTAATCGCAACACCTATTATAGTTAAATTTGTATTACTACACCAAATTAAATTTAAAATATTTACTTGTATTAATAATTCATAAATAAACAATCAAATAGAAAATGTTTAGTTGTATATACATCGATATTATAAATCATCCATCTCATCGTCAAGGTCATCGTTGTCATTGACATTGTGACCACCACTATCCTAGTCATCATCATAATCATCATCATCATCATCATCATCATCCTTATCATCATGATGATCAGTAGCAGGATCATTTTCTTCAAGAGCATCATCGACCAACTCTCAATCCACTTCTTCCTCTTCCTTAGAATCTTCTTACTCTATCACATTATACTTAATTGGCCTTCCCCTTAGATCATGTCTAACAACAACTGAACAACCTAGTTTATATAGAACCTCTAAAATAATTGTTCACATTGGGTTGTAAGAACATAGGGCTCATCCCCGACTGGCTCAAACAACCTTGTATTAATCATTGAAAATTCATTCTCATGCTCAATAATAGTTCTATCAGGATCATTTTGATTGAATTGTAGTTTGTACCATTTGACAACGAAAAGAATTAATTTGAAGGAATTAAAGTCACAATCAAGTATACAAACCAAAATGCCATAGTATCAATTTTTAGATTGTCAAGGATGTAAGTCATTCTTGGATGAAATATTGGTCACTTGGAAGACTGCATTTATCCTAGAATCACAAGTTCTCTTTGTGTCATCTAAATCTTTGGTGCAAAATTTATAACCATTGTAGAACATATTCTTGTTGTGTTTCACCTACAATAATGTCAACATGTATAAATTATTCCACCATGAGTTCAAAAACATACAATTGACTAACAAACTTATAAGTACTTGGAGATCTCTTAAACCATATGCTAGATACATTTCTTTTTGTGTAACATTGGGATCTCCATTAAAATGATCTTGTTCAACCAATGAAGACATAGATCCCCATTTTAATCCATGACCAAAATGTTGACATTGTTCAAATATCCATACCATCATCCAATCTTGATTGTTGGGAATAAACAAATGTATTGCATCACACTCTTTAGTAGTTGTACAAGAGTAAATAGATAACTTAGAACAAATTTATTTTGAAGATTATGAATTAATTAAGTATAATAACATCTCGTAATTTATTACCTTTCACTTTCATAAATCTACCTTTCCCTACCAAGTACTCCCCTTTGAATTTGTTAATGGATTTGAGATCCCAAATGCAATCTATATGGGTCTTTGCTACAAGATTAGGAAGATATTGAGTAATGTACACCATCATCTGGTATGCCATATATCCCCCAATCATAGAACCTTCAGGATGTGCTCTTTATCGAACCAAACCCTTCAAAAATTTCAAGTGTCTCTCAACCATCCACATTGACCTAGGCTATATAGGTCCACACAATTCAATCTCCTCAACTTGGTTTATGAGGTAGTATTTTTGTGCATTGAAAAAAGTTGAAGGTAAATACTTTTTCATTTTACACATTAGTAGAGGTATTCTTTTCTTCCAATATTTTATATCTTCTTTATGGATTTCTTTAGATGACAACCACCTACAAGGGATTCAAGACACAAAGCTATTGGAATATTTTAGAATAACTGGGAGGGGGTGAATCAATTATCCAAGGTCCATATGTACAAACAAAACTTTCCATAGCTTAGTGAACCCATAAAACATTTTTCATCACCATGCATGCATCCATAAGATTATGCAATCACTTAAAATTTATAGGTTACTATCAAATCTATTTGTAGAAATGTAAACATGAAACATAATAGATTCATCAACACACTTGACACAATGATTTACGTGGAAACCCAATTTGGGAAAAATGACCACTAACATGCTACTTTGTTTTCACTCTTCTAAAGTGATGCCCTATGAAAGACCAACCCTATTAAAGGTTATAGTAAACACTATTAAATGTGACCCTATTAAATTATTTCAATCACCCTATTAGGAGTGAGCCTTGTTAGAGGACTTTAGGCCATTCACTTGGAATGTCACCTGGTTAAAAGATTTACAAATGATTGTTAAGTGAACCTTAATTCAAAGGATTTACCCTAGATTGATAAAATTGTTAGAGAATAACAATAAGGCTTGATTTGATAACAACTTACAACTTCATTTGCAGATTACAGATCACTATTTTAGTCCTCAATTTTGGTTGGCCTTTATAAATTGTAGCTTTGATAGCTTGTTCACCTTTCAAGCATTCATATCCTTAAGACTTATTACTTAATATGCCAATTTAGTCTCTTCTCTCAGGTCACTTGATGAAGCAAAAACCCTTGACTCCTTGTCTTCCTTAAATTCTCGCACTTAACCCCTTTTGGTTCTGACCAACCATTCCTATAAATAGGAAATTAAGATCTTCTTCTACTCATTCTCCATTTTCCAAATTAGGGTTAGGATAGATTAGGTAGGATATAATGAATCTATCCCACATTCCATATCTCTTCTAGAAACTTCTTCTTGAATCCTCTTTTAATTTTCCTAAAATAGGTTTACCTTGAATTTTGTGCCACCAACTCATCAATCTTATCTTCCACCTAGTTCAAAAATTCCAAGAAAATAAACTTGTCAGCTTAGATCTATCAAATTCATGATCTTTTAAATAATGTAGTCACTTGGCATTATTTGGCTTTTGATGCTTGACACACATTGCATTGCTCGACATCCTCTGTGTATTTTCTTGGCACAAACTAAAGTTTACTGGTGCTTGACATCAAGTTAACTTTACTCAACATCCACTATTCTAATCGAAATATATTAGAATGAACTTTTCCTTAGCTCCAATTGATTTTCTACTTAGTTTGTACTAACTTTGCCAACACCTACTCTCCATTCAGTCAAGCTTGGCAAACAATGTTTGTGTAACTTGTTCTAAACTTTCTTAGTGTAACTAGCTTTTGTAACCTTAAGTAGATTATCAATACATCATGTTACCATTGTCTTAACTAATTCTTGTACTTCTTTACATAATCATAACTCAACCTTTCCTTTAGGTGCTAGTGTTACATCTTTTGATCAAATCTTGTTCATCAATCAACTAAGTAATAGTACTCAAATTATATAAGTAGAAACTTTACAATATATTACCTGTTTGATATATTGAACAAATATCACTACTTACCTCATGTATTTTCCAAGCTCATATATCACGTGCTTGATATTATTGTCAAAGTTATTTGGGAGAGATAGGGGTAGCACATACTGCAACAATTGTCAACTGATCATTTCATTATTTTCTAATGTAATACAATAAAAATTGAATGCAGTTTCACAAATATATTGTAAATACAAAAGTCCATGACTTACCTTAATGAAGGTATGTCAATCATACATTTTCAGCCCTGGACCAAATTCACTTTTCTTTGATATGACATTTCTTATATTCGTAGCAAATCCTATAGGAAATCTCATTTTTCATATGATTTCTTTTATGGCATTACTTTGTTGCTCCATTAAAAACCAAGGAAGGGCACTTCCATTAATCCAATCTCCATTTCTATTTGATTCAATGATATTTTTCATTGCATGATTGGAATCATGAATGTCATGACAAATTTTGGAAAAATTTTCTTTGTCATGCCTTCCATCCAATATTTTTCATAGTGTCTTTGTTACATTCTTTCCAATATGCATGGTATCAAACAAATGCACACTTTGTAGCTGCTCATAGTAGGGCAGCCTACTAAATTCTCTGGGATAACATTTTAGTCCCTTTGGAAGGTGGTCAATACTAATGCCTCGATGACCTCAAATTATATTATATTCCAACTTCCATAGGTGGGGTGTCATTCTTCATGGCTTTGATGTAGTCTCTTCTTTCTCATTGAAAAGATATTTTTCAACACTTTGAAACTTATGTTTTTTGTGGAGGAAGTGCCTATTCTCATCAAACACCTACTTTCTTAAACTTTTGGAATGACAAGATTTCATCTTTGGACCACACATTGGACATGCAAATTTTCCCTTTGTTTCAATACCTACAAGATAATGATACAATTGAATTAAATACGTTCATTTTTGGAATTAGTATTATTGCACACAACTAGATTTCAATATAACATACCACAAAAATATGTCAACCCTAGGGCATCATCAATTGTCCACATAAGCATTGCATGGAATTGACATTTTTTTTGTCCAATTGGTCTAGAGATATCATACATAGTTAAACCATTCCATAACACTGATAGCTCATCAATAAGAGACACAATATATACATTCATATCTTTCACTTGGTACTTACCTAGTTGAATGAACAACATTAGATAATTATTGTGGTCATTTCACTCCAAAACTTATAATTACATGTAGGTAACAATAAAATAATTAGATACCTAGAACAATCATTTCCAACATAATGTTCTTGCTCTTTATTTACATCCATGGAGGAAGGTTATTATTGATAACAAAAATAGGCCAGATTGAGTAAACGGATCTCATCTCTCTATATGGATTGGCACCATCAATTGCCAGAGAAAACCTAAGATTTTGAGATTCTTCTTTAAAGTGTGGCCACTTTTCCTCTATGTCCTTAAATAGTGAACCATCTGTAGGCATTCAAATAATTTTATCTCAACTTCTATTGTGTGCATTGTAATCCATTAATTGTGCCAAGCTATTGCACCTAAATGATTGTTTAAGATGCAGAATAATGGGGATGTAATGAAGAACCTTGCAAGGTCCCATTTTTGTCACTTGATCATCTTGACATTTTCTTGTATAGAATTCGAGGCATTCTATTGAATTTTCATGTTCTTTATGATAAATTACATGATCTTGAGTACAAACATCTATTGATTGATACTCCATTCCAGTATGTTTCATAGTGGCACATAATTCTTGGTACGAGGGAGGGAGAACATTTGATGGTGGTAACAAATAGTCACCTATCAATCTATAACAAAAAAAATAGTTGTTAGTACAAACAATCTTAATGGTACATATTCCACCTTTTATAGACTATAATGATATATATCACAAACCTTAGCATACATGACATTGTTATGTTGGATAAACCATTCATAACCTTCAAATTCAGCAACAACAATACAATAGAGAGAAGAGTTGATTGGGATCCTTTGTAAAGGGTCATGTTTGCCTTCTCAAGTAGAGGTATATCATGGATGGCTTCAATGTCATCATCATCATTATTAGCAATAGCAACAACAACAATAATAGGAACAACAACACTAGTACCAAATGTGTCATGGATCAATGCATTCGTACCATCATCCTCAAATGTGTTTTATGGCACATGATCATCATCTTCCATGGGATCATGATCTTCTCCTTCAATACTCATGCCTCCATGTTCCTCCATATTCAAACTTCCATGTTCATCCATATTCATACCTCCATGTTCCTCTGAGATGTGTTGGTCCATATCACATACTACCCTGGGGAGATCGACCTATATAAAAATGATGATAATCAAACCTCCATTTTGTGGTTCATAAGTATATTAATTGTGAAAAAAATATAACAAAAAAATTACCAGTTGATGATAATAAAACCCCCCTTTAGTGTGACCATTCTCCCAACTATGTCTCTTAGTTGTTTTGATTTTAATTATTCTTGTCTTTAAGCCATTACAACACTTGCAAGGACAATAACATTTTTCATTGCCTGGTCTTTGAAAGTTAGACAAAATTCTAGTGATTGTCTCCCTATTTTGATCAAACTCCCTTGTATTAAAAAATATGATCCTTCTTCACATGAATAACTTATTCATGTACCCTTATTGAGTTGGTTGTAGTTAATGTTTATATCTGCACATATGGTTTTGAAAGAAAAATTTGGTGTAATTAATGTGTATATCTGCACAAATATTAGACATGTTGTACTTAATGTTTATATTTGCATACATGGTTTTGAAAAAAATATTTGGTGTAACTAATTTGTATATCTGTAAAAATATTGGACATGTTGTACTTGATGTTTATATTTGCACATATGGTTTTGAAATAAAAATTTGGTGTAATTAATGTGTATACCTACAAAAGTATTGGACATGTTGTACTTAATATTTATATCTGCACATATGGTTTTGAAATAAAAATTTGGTGTAATTAATGTGTATATCTACAAAAATATTGGACATGTTGTACTTAATATTTATATCTACACATATAGTTTTGAAAGAAAAAGTTGGTGTAATTAATGTGTATATCTATAAAAATATTGGACATATTGTACTTAATGCTTATATATGCACATATGGTTTTGAAAGAAACATTTGGTGTTGAAATAGTACAAATTTTTTTTACAAAATTAATGTTTTACAAGAAAATTTACCTAAATAACTATTAGCTCAAAACCAAGAACATGGTGTTGTAATAGTATAGAAAGTGCTTGACACGAGAGGTCCACAAGTGAGGGTGTTGACCAACCTTGAAAAATTGAATGTTGAAATGAAAGCTATCAAGGATCAAACACCTACACCCCTTGTCCTCTATCCCCTTCCTCTTCATTCCTCTTGTTTGTAACTCCTTGTCACTCCCTCCATTCTTCTTCTTGTTTAGGCCTTCTTGTTTCCTTGAACATTCATGGATTTTTTTACATGAATCCTCATTAGTTCATATTTCAATTGAATTATTTTTTCCTTCAACTTAGCCATCTATTAGTTTATCCATGTTAGAGTGAATGATGTTAAACATGATTCGTTATTGTGTCAAAACTTCATCTTTGTTTGACCAAACTATAGAAGAATCACATCCTTTCTTGTTCTATCATGATCACCTTGGAAATAGCATCTACATTTGATTAAACCAACATATCCTACTATCTTAAATGTTGGTTTCTCAAATTTGTTTTTTTGAAACATTTTGCTAGTTTTTGTGTACATTCTTTAGATGCTTTCTCCTTTTAAAGTTTGTGTGCATGGGATCTTTAAAGAAAACACACTTCTCACAAAACTCTTATCCTCCAATTTATTGCATTTAAGATATTAAGATACTAGGATTTTTCATGATTACCTTAGAATTTGTCACATATTGCATCTAAATTTTCTTTTCCATTTCTTATAAGAATGTTTCAAGGTTGGAAACCACTTCAATAGCTTTTGCATAGTTTAGAGGTAATGTCATTGTGGCAGAGGCTTCTGCAAGGGAATGAGCCTCGTGATTATGGCATTTACACATAAGTAGAAATTTCTTCTTCAACTTCTTTCACTCAACTCTTCACCAAAGTTATTCTTCTAGCAGTGAGAATAGCTATTACAAATTCTTGGGAGCCAAGGGACCCTGAATCTATGCTACATTTTCTAGAGAGGTGGGAGAAGTTACTACTAGATTCAATACTTCATAACATTTTGGATCATATAGTGATGCCCAAATTAGCAAAAATAATAGATACTTGGGATCCTCATAGGGAGACTATGCCAATACATGCATGGTTACATCCTTGGCTTACATTGTTGGGCTAGTCTATGGAGCCTTTATATCCAACCATTTTTTATAAGTTGGGGAATGTATTTCATGCCTGGCATGCAAGTGATGCATTTGCATATGCAATTTTATGAGCTTGAAAAAATGTATTTGATCCTACTGGCTGGGAATGACTAATTGTTTAAATTATTTTCAATTGAAAATTTATTTCTCTATCTTCAAGTAACCTAAATCCTTACTTCTCCTAGCTGTATTGTTTCTCTATTGTTATATATTCTATAATAGATTTTCAATTTCTTTCTCCATGCTTTTATGATGCATAGAAAAGCCAATATCATCTTAGGATAACACTAATGAAAGTGGATGCAAATATATGAATAAAGAACTCAAAAAGGAGTTCAATTAAATAAATAATTTGTGTGTCCAATGCTATTTAATGAAATACTAAACCAACCAATCATCATATACTTATTACAGTCAAAGTATACACAAAGTAAGATCTTGATACATAAAATTTCAGCAAAATATAGAGGGAAAAAAATTCAAATAGGGATTCATATAATATCTAACTATAATTATGAATTAAACATAATATCAAATACAACCCTCTTTATAATGTAATATCATTCTATGTATTGTGTTAGTTCACACCAAAATCAATAACCTTGTTTTTACTATACAAAGATTTTGTTAGTCAATAACCTTTTTCTTTTCTTTTTTTAATTTGGGAAGTAATCCCATTGAATTGGGCATACAACATTTTCTATCCAAGTAGTATCAGGACAAGCACAAACAACTCCTAGAATTGTTGTTCATAGACCTAGTGGATGTTCATGCACACCCAATTCAAAAGTTGCTACCATTAGATCTCTTTGTTTTAGATAATCATATAAGAATTTGGGTTATGGTGCTCAACCCATGATCACTCTAAGCCTTACCTTATCCTGAATGTCAGCTAGGTACATTCTACTTCTCCTTTGATTAAATTAGCAAAAAGACTTAATCCCACATGCCTTTCAAGAATCAATTACATTAGCATTGAGATCATTGCAATTCTTTTTATTAATGGTGGAATTTAGTTTTATGATTACAAAGGAAACTATTCAAGTGAATGTGTTTCTTGATCAACATCAATAAGCTAGAGATTAAAAACTCATCCATACCCCAAAATGACCAAGGAAATCAAAGGCTTAAGAAAAAAATGGAGTATATCTTAGGAGTAGAAGATCACCTAGCATGTGGTGGAGCTAAGAAAAGAGTCTAGGGTTGATAAAATTGAACTAATATTGCATAGCTCATGCTTTCAACTCTATTTATTTTTCTATTCAACAAAATAGGAAGAGTTTGTATAGTAAAAAAATTATTTTGTATATTTTGTAATATCTGCTATGATATGTTTTTGTAAAATTTCTTGTGAACTCTACCCATTTTTCATGGTCTACATTATTTTTGTGCAGGACCAGGTAAGTCACTTAGCTGGGTTGAGTGATTTTTATTGTTTTATTATTTGGATTTTGGAATATGTATGTAGCTGGATCATTTTTTCTATTGTGTAGATAATATGTAATAAGAACCATAAAAAAGATCTCTTTAAATATATATAAAGGGATTCATGTTTAGAAGGAAATATAAAGACGTATATATTTATAAGGAAAGGAAAAGAACATTTACATATGTACCTCTCCTCTCCCTAGAATAAAATTGTAGAACAAGGGCACGTAGATCACAAGGGCACAACAAGACAATGAAATTGCAGAGAAAGGGCACATAATGATAATGAAATCACTTAGCAAGGGCATGGAAATGAAATGAAGAGATCATGAGGGCACAAAAACCAAATTCACTAATCACAAGGGTCATGAAAAAATTAACAAATCTACACCTCTTTCATGTGTAGCTCTCCACAATCAAAATCAAATGGAAAGTGATTGTTGTGTTTTCTTTTTTTTGTTTTTTCTCACGAGGGCATCACAATTATGACACAAATATTGGTATTGCGATGAGGTTAGAGACAATTGCAAAAAAATAAATATTAAAATCACCACAAATTATACTGTCATCACAAATTTCCATTGCAAATTGACCCCAAATGTTGTATCGACACCTTAAGGGTTACACCAGGCTTGAGTGATCCAAAAATTTCTAGTGATTTAGAGAGAGAAACAAGGTTGCTATTGGAGTTTACATAACCAACCAAATCTATTATAATTTATGGTTTAAGGCCACGATGAACTATTTTAAAGATATGAAATATTGTAACTTTTAACTAAGGCATATTACAAGATTTAGCAATGACCAAGATTGAGATGCCAATTTTGAATGAGGTCAAACCTCCCAAAAATGAGAGAGGATTTTATGGGTAGAAAAAAAAAATCCTATAAATTACCTAATATATAAATGATACATGGAACAAGATTTGAGAAACATCTTGAGAATGATTGATAACTTTGGGACTATGTTCCCCTTAAGGGTCACACTTGTCTAGACTAGTAGAGAATATTTGAGTGACTTAGGGAGATAAATGAGGTTTTCACTAGGTTTTAAATACTAAACTAGAGATATTAGAAAATAAAGTTCAAGGTTGAGATGGGTCATTGCAAAGTTTCTTTCTCTATATCCTTTAATTCTTCATTTGCTCATGCTCTTTTGATACATGCACTTGCACCATCATGCTCTCCCTTTCCATGTCTATCCTTTGTGTTATTCCACATATACTAAATTTTAGTGATCTTATGCATCCTACTTAACTAATGAAAAATTTAGGAAATTCTAACAATATGCTGTGTCTATGATATAGTATGCATAGTAGCCACATTACCATAAAATAGATGAAAGAAACTATGTACAATCTCTCTAAAATGCAAGAAATCACTACTAGTGTAAAAATGCCACTCAATCGATATCTTTTTGTTCTTTATTTACTATTTGGTGAATGTATGAATGTTATATGAGAAAATTTAAAAGCCTATTGAGAGTAAAAACACTTTAATTGTACCTCATTTTGTGGTTATAAGATTTATCTATGTGAAAATTCCACAACTAATATTATGGTATCAAGTGGAACTGTGCCCTGACACAACTTGAATTACAAATCCAACCATTGAGCTCTATGTATAGGCTTTGTATATGCATAAATATTTTCCTTTAAAAAATATCCATGTACTAATACACTAGAATTTCTCAATTACCTAATTGCATTGTTTTATCTCTTTCTCATACCTTACATTGTATGCCACAGTCTTATATTTTAGATTTTGTAATGGGATGGTGATCTCAGATTGATTTTGACAAGCGAGTGTCAACACACTTAAAACATTTACTTAGTTCATGCCGAACTAGTATTCATGCCGAGCACAACATGTAAATATTAGACCATGTCGAGTTGTAATGAGTTATGAGTCACTCATGTGCTGAGTCATGTGTACACTATTTTCATTATAAAAAGTTTAGGGCTTCGTTCTCCTTGAGAAGACTCTAGTGACTTCGGGTTTGATATGAATCTATGGCTAAGACTCATCCATTTTTCCACTTAAACCTTCCCATTTTCTAATTGGTTGCATGTTATTACATAGGGAATCTGCATATAGATTCATCTTTATCTCCAAAAGATTGTAATCTATCCTTAACACTGCTCAAAAATGGTTTACATAGTTGTTTGTGCCATTTCAAACAAATATGTCCAAACTGTATTACTCAACATATGAAGTCACTAATGCTTGACATACATTGCATTTTTGCTTCTGACTCAGCACCTATACTGCTTAGCATCCACTATTTATTTGGCACTTGAATCACTTGGCACTAGAGCTAGGAGTGAATGATTGAACTAGAAGAGTGAACAAGATAGTTTATAAAGCGTTCAAGGTGACTTAGAAGTAAGAATGAATTCTAGAATTAGTTAGTGAAGAATAGAGGATAGAGAAAGATACAAAAATGATACATCAGATCATGAAAGATCAATTAGAGATTGTGTAGAGGTGATCTGTTATCAAGCAAGCAAGTGCCAACTGTAAGATCTATGTTGAGACATTTTAACAAGTGATTTTAGTTAAATCTCTTAACTGAGTAGTCCTAATAGGCTATATGAAATGCTTTAACATGGTGCTTACTTAATTATAAGTTGAAGTCGTCCAACTTGGCACACTTCTAATAGGGTTTTGAAATCCTCTAACAATGTGGGACTTAACAATCTTTGTAAGGCTTTAACAAGGTAGGCCTTTCATAAGGAAAACCATGATTCATGGTCAAATCATTGTAACCTTCATTGGATACACTTTATTGCTATATTAGTGAAGATTTGTGGGTGTCATCCCCACCCTAGTTTTACCTTCTCACTTGGAGGGTTTTTGGATAATCATATCTAGTGTTATGTGTGTGTTTGATTACATGTTTCCATGATTGATGCATATGATTTACATGTTATTTTAGTATATTAATGCATGTGATATATGAATGGTGAAATTTTTATGGGTCCAAGTTTAAACTCCTAATTCACCCCCCCACCCCTCTCAGAATTTTACTCTCTCCTTGCTTATAATTCCAAAAATGGTATCAAAGCATGGTTCTCTAAAAGAGACACTTTGTAGCTTAGAGGAAAGATCTTGAAATGGAAGTCTACAAGTTGGAAAAGACTATTGAGAACTAGGAGATTGAAATATATCGCATACTACATCAACTGAATGGGGCAAGAGAAGAACTAAAGAAATCCTTGAAGAGAAGGAAGGGGATTGTTATTGCAAAGAATGACACATTATACAAAGAGATAGACACCACCAAGCTATTTGTAGATGGTAACTCCAATGAGTTTGATGCAACAGTTATAGATCTAATAGAAAAGAATAGAATTCAAGCTGAGGAAATTAGAAATCTCAAGATAGAGCAAGAATCACAAGCTATAATACTATGTGAGGTGACTAAACAAAAGAAGAAAGCCATGGAAGACAAAGTTGTGATTGAAGAATACAAAATAATTCTGGAAAATAGATTGGAAGAGAAGTCAATAGAGCTGAACAAGATCTCAAACATGCAATTGAATACTCTAAGTCAAATGATGATTGCCAACTATGAATTGAATGTCAAGGACATTGAGATAACTACATTAAAATTGTAGAATGACTTGAAAAAAGAAAAGAAATTTGCTGAAAGTCTCAACAAGCCAAATGAATCCATCAAATACTTTGAGAAATTATTGAGATCCCCTAGATCCAACAAAGATACGTCAAGATTGGGCTACACATGATTTAAAGAAGGAGAATCATCCCCAGTCATTGAAGAAAGGAACATCAAAGGTAAGAACTCCAAACCTACTTGTCATAATTGTGGTAAGAAAGGACATACTGCTAATGTGTGCAGGAGCAAGAATACAAATCAAAATGTCAAGCCTAAGAACATGACTCATTGTTATTAGTGTGTCATGCAATAAATTTTAACATAAGAAGACAACCAATTTTTTAATTTATTTTTTGTTGTTTCTCGTATGATACATTAACATTTCTTAATTAGCTGAATGATTTGGTGTGCACTATGAAGGGGGATTATACTCCCATCGGGTTGCATTTATACTTGATTGTTACTCTCTATAATTAAAAGTGTGAGTTGCATTCTAAGTTTATAGTTTATGATGAAGCTTTGGTAATTACCTAACTTAATTTGTCGATCAGATTAAAGGATACACTATCCATATTTAAACTTGGTGTTGTTAAGGTTTGTGAACGGATCAAGAAGGCTCTACTTAGGGAGTGAAGTTATGAGCGCAGATCCTTCTACACTCAAACCAGGACACTCTAATGGGAAAATGTGATTCATCTTGTGTGAATATAGTAGTGATAGCATAGAGGATTGCAATGAGAAGATGAATCATTAATCAATATGTTTCCATCAGTATTTGGGTTATCATTATATTAATTTTTATTTTACTTACTATTATGAGTTAACTAAAATGCTAACATTATTATTATTTAATATTAAATCAAGCTACTATCCTTGGCATTATCGTGCAAATATTAACTCGATCAGATTATCGTCTAATCCCATACCTCCTTATGTTGACATCCAAACATTGTTAATTATGGTTAAGAACAATGGCAATGGCCAAGCAATTCTGTATCATCATATTCAAAATGCCCTTATTTTTATTTTATCTATTCTACTCTTGACCAAAATAATCACTAAATATTATAATGTATATCTAAAAAATATAACATAAATAATATATATTTAAATAATATAATATAATATAAATACTAAACTATATATAAATAATCCAATATATATCTCTAGCTACCCATTATCCCCACATACCTATAATCAAGTTTCTTAAATTCTATAACATATTAATATGACCATCTAAATGATTAAATAACTATCACCCATTTACATACCCATATTCCCTACAAGCATAACTTTGTTAGTTTATATGTCACATTAAATTCAAAACAAGATTAAACTAAGATTCAACCCACCAATGATTACATAAAATCTGAAAACCACTTTATTATTCCTATTTTGCCTAAGCTAGGGGTCTTGTCTTACATCATTAAGATGCTATAGGTTGTCATGTCACATAGCCCCATGCAAATTAAGCCTACCTCCCATTTCCAAGCGCATGCTTTGGAGTCAAATTGAATTTGGTTATTATTTTGTTTGAAAACAAAACACAATAAAGTGCAAACAATCTCCACCTTATTACCTTGCCACAAGGGCGGATAGGTGTGGATAGTGGTAGGTGGTGAGAAAATAGGAGGGAATGTGTGTTCCGCACGGTATCCTCTCCACTTAAAGTCTTTTCCCTTCTTAAAACACATAGAAGATGATGCTGACCAAGGAGACAAGGGAAATCATGACATGGTCAGCAGCAATAAAGTCTTTGAAGTACTTTTTTCCTTGCCCCTAAATGGTACTGCCTAAGACTGAATGCAATTTGCATTTGTCATATCAACTTGCATTTATCATACCTATCTGATTTTATTAGCAAGATTTATCTATTGCCATGGAAGAAAAAGGTGGCGCCTTGGAATTCAAGGCTAGCCCAAAAGTCAAGTAGCATTTATTTTAGCAATATTGTATGTAGACTTATTTTTTTATTAATTTGTTTCTTTATAGAGAGTGATTAGACACTTTGGTTTTATAGTTCATTGTTTATTTTAATATTATTTCTAGCTAGGAATGTCTTATTCCTCTAGAGTCCTAGGTAGACTCCTAGCCAATAAAATATTACTCTGTAATAGAAGAAGGGAATTTAGTTACCTTTCCATATAAATTCTAGAGAGATAAATGAGCACCTTCAGCTAGTTAGTTTTTATGTTCCATACACTTTATATGTATTATTTTTATTTTCTTCTCCCTTAATAGAGGTCATCCACCATAGATTATTACAATGATACATGATGAATTATTCAACTTTTTCTTACCATTGAAATTAATAAACTTATTAGATCATTTAGACAAGGGATTCCATTTAAAACAACATATGGAAAAAAACATGCTGGAGAAATCAAATTAAGAATAGAACTCAAGAAGTGTTGACATAACTCTTATTGCATCAAATGTTTTCATTCACATCATTCAATAACAAGATTTAAAGCTATCTACCATTCTTTCTATCAATTGCATACCTTACTTCATTAACAATTTCAATACTAAACATCAAACTTCTAAATTATTTCTTATGCAATAGAAAGGTAAGATATCAAGGTGAAAAAGTTCAGTTTCAATCCTATTGTAATCTCAAGATACTCAAAATTCTTCTTCCTTCACATTCCAAAATACATATAAATGGAACAACAATAGTACAACGTAACCCCTCTGATACGATTCTTTCCAATTTCCTTCAAGATTATATCAAGCATGAAATCTATCAATTTGATCACAATAGAAAGATCATATATGATAATGATATAACAACTTCTCTTCCAAGGACATATGAAATGGAAACAACACTACACTCTACAATACAATTTCCTTCACATAACTAATGGGGATTTATCTCTCCTTAACACAATAATAATGCACCTGCTCCTAGGCAAGAAATGGACTCCTTAATATCAAACTTCCAAAACTCTCCAAAATAATACCTACATAAGAGAGAGAAAAATAAGGAACCATGGAGGCTCACCTCCCAACCTAGGCCTTAAGGAGACCACCCCCGTGCTAGGGAAAACAAGGCTCAACCAGGTTTCATCCACACATCATCACAGCACATAAACTATCACATTCACATATTTTGCAACACATTTACAACCCCAACCAAGGTTTGCACAATGATTCTCAATTGGAATCATACACATTGGGTGAAGGTGAGCTCTCAATTAGTAGACTTTCCATATCTTACAAAAATATGTAACAATAGTTTTCATGCCCTTTCGGGGCTTTCATAAATCAATAATTTCCATGGCCTTTCGGGCTTTCAAAAACCAACAAATTTCATGCCCTTTCGGGGCTTTCACAACATCCTCCAATCATACTACCATCATCCAAAGCATCCTTGGATTTCCATACTTCATCAACCTTCTTACCACACCACCATTCTCAAGTAATGAAAGAATATGGCATACAATGGAGCCCATACTCCAAGGTTCTCAACTATATCTCAAGCCCAACTAACCCCTTCACCTCAAGGCTTGCTCTTCCCTTCCAAGGGTGAGTGAAGCCTTCACACCCATGAACAAAGTTCAACATCCCAACAAACAAGAAAATCTAATAGAAAACCCAAGAAATTTCATGAACAATACACACACTCACAATACAACACAACACAAGAATCCCAAGAACAATACATGATGCCATATCACTCACACAAGCCTGCAAAAGAAACTCTTACAATTTCCAATTTCAGCTATATGATATAAAGAAAGTTGGCATGAAACACTAACCTCCTTACAAGCTATGACAATGAAATGAAGACCTCTTCTTGCTTGGCTTCCAAACTTTTTTTCTTTCCAATCCCTGGCTGTCTCTAAAATTAGAGAGTGGGTGAATGATCACCAAGGTTGGCACAAGCTCCCTATAAAGACCTCCACTTTCATCCTCACCTACCCCTCTTACTTTTTGTATCCTCCACCAATAAGAACTTATCCAAGTGGTGTAATGAGGAAAGAAGTTATGTAACAATATGATTTTCGAATTGGCTTGGAAATGACTATTTTTGAGGGTCCCCTAGGTCCCCTAGACCCACTTATGATTATATTTAAACCCCCAACCCATACTATTATCATGTGGATAAGTTATTTTCACAAAATTATCACTTAGGAATCACTTTAGGCTCTCTAAAGTTCTTGTCATCTTATAACTTGAATCCCGTCAAGAAGGTGACTCTTCCTAACACTTATCCAAGGTGGCTTAATTGATTTTGAAATGAGGATTGGGCTTAGGTTAAGTAACTTCATGCCAAAGAATCCTATCTGGCATGTCATTTACACATAAACAACCCAAGTGTCAAATGACACATGCACATGCACACGTTAAAACACTTTTCACATCACGATGACATGTCTCTAATTAATCATGCTCTCTGACTATAACACTCATGCACAATCACATTATGAAAGAAACACAATACAATGAGGTTTAGAATCTTCTAAAGATTCACCTTGGCTTAACCGTGTTCACATAAGGTTGAACCTTGTTTCCCCATTAATCTCCATGGTTCCACTTTCCTACACACTCAACTTAAACATCAGTAACCCAATAAAATAGTATAGAGTACATACAAACACGTACAACATAAATCCACTATCTCCTACTTCTCATTAACGTATACAAGTAAGTATCATCTAATCATGTCTGTTCTAGGTACTATCTGTAGACACCTAAATTTGATTACACTGCTTTGGTAATCTAATTTAGCCATCTCTAAAGGCATTATTAATTAAATTCTTATTTAATTAATCCTTTTCCATCCCTAGTTGATTAATTTAATTAATCATCTATAGTCCTAATTGATAAATCAAATAATCTATTATTTATCAATTAAATCCTTTTCTCCTATCTAATTCCAAAAATCCCCATTTATTAAATAAATCTATTTGATAAATGAAATCCTCAAATTCAAAAACCCCTAACCTATCTCTAATCCTCCATTTAGCCTAATCCACCCCATCCACCCATACTAACCAAGCTTAGCCACTAACTCACCCACCCTCATTAATGCCATCCACTTGCACATCTCTAACATCCCTAATGTAATCCTAAACCCAATCCTAATCCACCCCCTAATGTTGTCACATTCCTTAAACAAGTTTAAGACTTTCCTAATCCAAACCAAAGTCTCCCCTCAAAAAGCCCAACCACTAAGTCATGAGTGCTTTTACAAAACATAAAAGACTCTTACAAGCCCACTCATGACTCTTACACCCATCTTCCACACTCTTCCCTCTTCCACACTCATTCCTCTTACATCCCTCTTACATACTCAACCCCACTCATCATGCCTTTAACCAACCCTTTACCCTACCCTCTCACCCTCATCCTCCTTGTGACAAGTGTCACCTTCCCATTGGTGCTAAACAAGGACAATCCATGTGCTCCCCTTTGAGTGCATCTTAGCCCTCCTTAAGCCTTCATCCATCCTTGCATCTAAGGCCTCCATCCCTCTACCCCTTAGCCTATAAATTGAATCCCATCCCAAGCCATTTCATCAACAATCTTTGAGCCAAAGTTACCATGCTATTTTGAGAACCAAAGCCA
The DNA here is from genome assembly GCA_028749045.1 of Cupressus sempervirens. Classification (NCBI taxonomy): domain Eukaryota; kingdom Viridiplantae; phylum Streptophyta; class Pinopsida; order Cupressales; family Cupressaceae; genus Cupressus; species Cupressus sempervirens. The sequence continues at coordinate 729,786,032 of CM053791.1, read as the reverse complement.
TCAACCATACCCTTATAATGCCAAATTGAGAGCTCACAAAGCTACCAATTTGCAATTACCCATCTCCATTGAAGCAGCTTTTGAGCATCTTGAGCATACATCCACAGCAAAAGGACACATCTACAGAATCAAGAAAGCATGGAGTGCTTTTTCTTGTGAGGTTTGCACTTCTTGTTTTCTTTCTTTGTCTAAGCATATATGTGAATTTAGTTTTTGGTTTGTGAATGTTTACTTTATTTTTTAATGTTCTTTGCATACTAATTCTTGTTCTACACTATCAATAAAACATTGCAATATCATATTCCATTTAATTTTCATCTAAGTGCATATTCAAAACATTACATTATCATTCTCATAAAATATTTAAAACATTGAAATATCGAACATGTGTATCTACAGTAATCTTTCTTAATATAAATCATTTTCAATTAGAGTATAATCACAACACTTTCTCACATAACAATGAAACTCTAAGTCATCTTTAGTAAATGGATCTTAACATATATGTCCTGAGTGAAAACCACTAATGTACAGACCGGTTAACTAGTAACTTTATATCAAGTTAAATATAGTGATGTTCCTAACAATATCCCTTTATCACATTATGAGAGGTTTATGTGATTTTCCAAGTTTAACTCCACAGACTGTTAGAATATTTCATTAATTATGTCATAATAATTTAGAACCAATTTTCAAACATATCCATATATCTTATTATCATCATAACCTATACTCATAGTTGTTCTTAGTAGGTTGAATGTTATTTTATCCTTCGTAACTGCCTAGTAGATCATCCAAAGTGTCTCATGGTCAAGTTCTTGTCTTGAATATTTTAAATCTCATTTCCATGTGGTCTTATCTTATCGACCTAATGTTACTAGAGAGAGTATCAAAATCTACATTAGTCTCCTATAGGATCCTTTAAATCATGATTGGTAATAAAAACAAAATGTAAAACATAACTCAATTAATTCCTAACCATTTTTATTTCATCAGGATCTAGAATAGGGTATTGGTGTGGGCCTTACATCCTCCCCCCCTAGCTCTCGAATTCCTCCTAGAAGTCTTCTACAACTAAAGGCCTAACTGTCATATGAAGGTTTACCTTGATTCGATCTAATTGTTCCACTTGGGCCTTGCCTAAAAAATTAATTCATATTCCTAACAATCTTACATACAATCAAAATATAGTCTTATACAATATTGTCCTATAGCTTAAAGAGAAATGATTGGTTAACTCTCCATTGGTTGGTTCAAGTTTCTTTTCAAATTAGGGTTCCTACCAACACTTAATATAAATGTACTTGTGGAGTAGATAGGGAAGTTGCTATTTTATTTAGACTATACAGACCCATTGCAGCATTCCCAACCTCTTAGCAATTAAGAATGGTTCATCACATTAATATATTCAATAGCTAATTCTGTAATTATACTTCTTTGGTTCTTAGTTTAGTCATTTCATTGCATAACCTTATTATGTGTTTATTCAGTTTCATTAACATTTACAGGTCGAAAGTACTTATCCTCCTATGTTGTACCTTAGTCGACATACTTATTTACTCTTCGCTCTCTTGCTTCATTGTTCTTCCTTTAGGGTTTTCTTTCTGATTTTAATAGCTTGTGCTCTTATATACTATTTCTTGCTTGGGTGACCATCTGTTTCCCATTATCATCTTAGTTGTTTTTATTAGTTCTTATCGACTAACCTTACTCTTTATTTGTGTCGAAACATTCTTTCATCATAGCATTGATTAATCCTGCAACAATTGTCTGAGATTTACTTATTAATAGAGGATTGATTTCCTTTGTTAAACTCCAAGAATTTCATAGGCTTTAGTTAAATATCAAGGTCTACTTATAAGCTTTCACTTGTAGATGCTCAGTGGTTACTGTGCTCCCTTTTAGTTGCATTAATTTTGCGACTTGGTCATTACATTTATTGGTTCGATATAATTATTAAAGATTAGGTTAGAATAGTAGTGTGTATCTCTTCACTTCCAGTCCTTATAGGCTTAACACATTCTAGACCTTTACGTAGAGTCCTCAGCATAGCATGAAATTGAAGTATATTCGTTCAAGAATTAAGGTATTTCTAAGGTTATAGGGTTAAATGAAATCATAACTCATAATGAATGGAAGGGTGATATTCTAGTTTTTCCCATGATGTTCATCTAGGATATTCCCTGATATGACCGACTTAAAGGTATTATACAACACTCTCATTGAAAAATGCCTCAAAAATAAAAATAACAATAAAAATAAAAATAAATTAAAATAAAATCACCAATTAAACATAAGTGTGGCCATAATGGTAAATCTTTCATTTCAACAAGTCATGTCTCGAGGCAAAGGGGACTATACCAAGAAACCATCATAAATGAATGTTCCAAAAGTGCAACATCAAGAACAACAACAATAATTCACCACAATTCAAATTCTTAAAAGCAATGCGGTCATACTGGGTCTTCCCGAGGAAAGAAAGAGGAAGGGTTGTCCTAGGCTTACGTGGTAACTCAAAAGTATGTAAAATGATGCTCTTATATTTTTGGTCTTCCTAAGAATAGGTGAAGAGAGTAATTCACACCCTTGTTACGTAAGGGATTGTCGATTCCTAGAGATTTAGTTCCTTACCTACCTACTCGTTACTGTCAAGAATCGTCAAATGTAGTCCAAGGCCATGATTTTTACCCAAATTACATTGGTGATCCTTCATACAAGTCATAGTTTTTTCACCGAGTTGCAAGGTGTTGTTGAGTTTTATTTTTTGTTTTACACTTGGTTTGCAAGTTTCACTAATTATTGTTGAGGAGACTTCATGCCCTCCAAGTTACTCCAACTTTTGAACATATATAGTCATCTTGCCCATCCTAATATGATGGTGTCACAAGGGTGGCAATTCCTCTTTGAGTGGAAAATACATGAACTTGATAAACTAAGTTATATCCAGTGTTACTTTTTTTTTCCCCATGTGTATGATTCTTTTGTTATTTGTGTGTTATCTCTAATTATCCCTTGCCTGTCAAGTAGGAGGCTTATTCTATCAGTATTACTTCCAATGGGATCCTTCATATGTGGTTACTTCCACCTCCATATGGAGTCTACATCAAGACAATCATGGCATAAAACGTTACCCTTTATTGTATAACATATTAGTCATTGCATCCCTATACCACAAGTGGGGGGTTTCTTAATCCCAATTTTATATTCTATTTTTTTTTCATTCTTGTTTATCTTATTTAAGAGTATTCTATCACGAAAGACCAGGGTCTGCATTCCAAGAAGGGTTTCAAATGCTCACCAAATACCTATACATCATCAAGATAAGCTACCACCCATTTAGTCATGAATGTTAGTATGGTAGTTTTTTAAAGAAATATTTCCACATGTGCCAAGATCTGTAATCATTAAATCTCACAGCTATTAAGAGGAGATTACATAGAGATAGATTTCCATACAATCACGACTAACATCTTATCATATCCTAATCCTTAGTACTTTGGATGATTACCATGATCAATCACTATTATCAGTTTTAGGATGGTCTCTTCAATTGCCAATTAGTGATATTGCAATTATGAACCAATTTCCCCAAGTGACCTATTTCCTATTTACAATGGGGTATCACAATACCTTACAGTAGTATGATCATTTGTGGACTCATTAATGCCCAGTGTTGTATAACTAGGCTCTGATACTAGAATGTCATGCCATAAATTTTAACGGAAGAACACAACCAATTTTTTTATTTATTTTTTGTTGTTTCTTGTATGATACATTAATGATTCTTAATTAGCTGAATGATTTGGTGTGCACTGTGAAAGGGGATTATACTCCTATCGGGTTGTAGTTATACTTGATTGTTACTCTCTATAATTAAAAGTGTTAGTTGCATTCAAAGTTTATAGTTTATGATGAAGCTTCGGTAATTACCTAACTAAATTTGTCGATCAGATTAAAGGATAAACTATCCATATTTAAACTTGGTGTTGTTAAGGTTTGTGAACCGATCAAGAAGGCTCTACTCAGGGAGTAAAGTTATGAGCCCAGATCCTTCTACACTCAAACTAGGACACTATGACGGGTAGATGTGATTCATCTTGTGTGAATATAGCAATGATAGCACAGAGGATTGCAATGAGAAGATGAATCATTAATCAATACATTTCCATCGGTATTCGAGTTATCATTATATTAATTTTTATTTTACTTACTATTATGAGTTAACTAAAATGCTAACATTATTATTATTTAATATTAAATCAAGCTACTATCCTTGGCATTATTGTGCAAATATTAACTTGATCAGATTACCGTCTAATCCTGTACCTCCTTATATTGACATCCAAACATCGTTAATTATGGTTAAGAATAATGGCAATGGCCAAGCAATTCTGTATCATCATATTCAAAATGCCCTTCTTTTTATTTTATCTATTCTACTCTTGACCAAAATAATAACTAAATATTATAATGTATATCTAAACAATATAACATAAATAATATATATCTAAATAATATAATATAATATAAATACTAAATTATATATAAATAATCCAATATATATCTCTAGCTACCCATTATCCCCACAATCCTATAATCAAGTTTCTTAAATTCTATAGCATATTAATATGACCATCTAAATGATTAAATAATTATCACCCATTTACATACCCATATTCCCTACAAGCATAACTTTGTTAGTTTATATGTCACATTAAATTCAAAACAAGATTAAACAAAGATTCAACCCACCAATGATTACATAAAATCTGAAAACCACTTTATTATTCCTATTTTGCCTAAGCTAGGGGTCTTGTCTTACATCATTAAGATGCTATAGGCTGTCATGTCACACAACCCCATGCAAATTAAGCCTACCTCCCTTTTCCAAGCGCATGCTTTGGAGTCAAATTGAATTTGGGTATTATTTTGTTTGAATACAAAACACAATAAAGTGCAAACAATCTTCACCTTATTACCTTGCCACATGGGCACCTAGGTGTGGATAGTGGTAGGTGGGGAGAAAATAGGAGGGAATGTGTGCTCCCCAAGGTATCCTCTCCACTTAAAGTCGTTTCCCTTCTTAAAACACATAGAAGATGATGCTGACCAAGGAGACAAGGGAAATCATGACATGGTCAGCAGCAATAAAGTCTTTGAAGTACTTTTTTCCTTGCCCCTAAATGGTAGCACCTAGGATTGAATGCTATTTACATTTGTCATATCAACTTGAATTTACCATACCTATCTGCAAATGTAATTATCATTGCCATTGTTATTGATGATGTTCCAATTGTAGATTTGCTTCTCATATAAATATGAGGAGGAGACATGTCTCATGAAGAGACATGTCTCTATAGTTAATCATCATTGGTTAGTATAATTTATATATATATATATATATATATATATATATGAATTATTATATATATAATATAATGTGTAATATATATATTATATATATAATAATATGTATGTATAAAGAGTATTTACCTAATGATGATTTACCATTTATAATGAATCTTATGATTATATCAATCTAACTAAATTATAGTTTAACACTCCCTCTTAGTTAGGAAGGATTGATATAGAACATACTATGTTCTTTAGTATAAGGAGATATCATCTCAGTAAGATATACCTAGAATGGCATATCAATATGAATTCATCAATACATATGTAAATTAACATATGGAATTTACTTCGGTACACTATGAGGCTAGAATCTTCAACACTCCCTCTTTAACAAATGAAATTGAAATAAATTTAACAAAAAATGTAATCATCATTATGTTTTAAACTAAGAGAGAGAAAGAAGAAGGAAAACATAATGTATTTTTATGGTGTTCGGCTATCGCCCAAAAGACCCATAAAGGTTATGTGTCCGGAAAAATCCGGCCCAAAGAATAAGGATAACCCAAACTTCCAAAAAAATGGGTTTTCATGGTGTCTGGCTATCGCCCAAAAGACCCATGAAGGTTATCAATGTGTCCAGCAAAATTTGGCCTTAAAGATAACAACAATTTCAACCATTTTTTCAAAACAAATCAACTAAAATAAATTCATCACTTTATCATAGGATCAGAACACACGAAAGGTCGCCACCTTTCACAAGAAAAGTCGTCACTTTTCACAACACAAGCTTGCAAGTAATTTTATATTCATGAATATATTAGTTAATAAAAGGCATTTACAAAAATGTCATACAAAGTTTACCTCTGAAGTACACAATTTTCAACTTCGAAAGAGGCTTGGTAAAATATCAACATGTTGCTCATATGTATTGATATAACTTAATTTGATAACATCAAAACCAACCATATCTCTTATATAGTGATAAGAAGTCTCGATATGCTTCATGTGCTCCCATGGAGATAGCTACATACTTTGCTTCAATAGAACTTCAAAGCAATAACTGGTTGTTTTCCATGACTGAAGCAACAATAAACAAGCATGCATTACAGAGAGTTCCACTTAGAATTTCTTCTCATAGAGAGGATATCATTCATGAAGGATTGCATCTTAGAATTTCTCCCTCTGAATATTGATCCTGGGAGGTTAGGTCCTCTAGTTACTTCCACACAAAATTTCTTCCCCCAAGGATGCTTGTTAAACTCCCTTTGAATCTAATAGTCTTCCATCTTGATGGAAAGTCATTATTTTCTCATGATGTACGTAGAGTTAGGCCCAAGAGGTAGTTACTCACATGTATTTCTAGACTCCCTTTGATTATTAAACTTCTGAGTTTATTTATATTTTGAGCTCCAATGTTGCCTTTAGAAGAAGTGATAAACTCCCTCTTATTATGGAAGGATACTCATTATCATGGATATTTTCTTTACAGTCCTTACATTATCCAACTTGATCATTTGAAGACTAATGAATTATAGATCATAAGAGTTACTTAAAAAGATTGAGTCTATACCATTCTTGTTTTCTTACAAGATCATCTTTTACATACAAAGAGAGAGAGAAAAAGTCAAAGAAAAATAGTTCATAGAAATACGAATAAGAGAGAGACTAAAATAGATAAATGTATACTTAAGGATAATAAATATTTATACTTGATACCAATTTCTCTAACAAAGATCCATATGCATTATAATTTCCTCTAATAGGAAATGCAACATTTTAAAGGTAATTATTCACCGTCCCTCAATGTAGAATTTCCACATGCTCTTGTTTCAAGTATTGCTCTCTTGCTAGATCAAATATATACTCTAACTGGTTCTTCTTGGAATATTGTTTCATTTCCAATATGCTAATCAAGAATGAGTACTTCCTATGTGATTAACCCTTGAAATTTTTGTTCATAATCATCAAGGAAATTTAAATGCCTGACTCCATACGTCTTGACCATCAGGGTCTTTGGAGTTACTATCATCTATTTTAGCATGCACAATGTGTAATGTACCAACTTTCTTTTCCTATAAGATCAACTTTAGATACAAAGTAAAGATGAAGGAAAATAACTCATATAGTACATATAAAATGCAAATAACAAAGAGACTAACTAGTAGATAATTGACTAATACTTAATAATAATAATGAATACTTATGAGTATTCTAGATACAAGTTGGTCCAATAAAGATACATATATGTCAAACAAGAGAATATCTCCAATGGGAATGAAAGATTTGCTATTATTCCCCCACTAGATGTAAGATTCCCATTGTTATTTTGATAAACAATTTTACATCTCTCTCCTCAAAGTGCCTTGATTATCAATTTTATTAATTCGTGATGTCACCCATTGTCATGGATTCTAAGATTGGAACCATTATTAAACTTTAGTTTTGGTAATGTCTATAGCAGCATTATAACTACTGTTATTACCAACTTCCTAATATTTATGTCTTTCTCTATATTCATCAATTAAAATGATAGGTTTGAATTTTGACAATGTAATTTCTAGGATCTTTGAAACAATTTTTGTTGTGATTGATGTCTTAAAATTATCATTCTTTACTATATCTCTTCCATTTTTATGTCTTTGTCCTTTGTATTCGTATCTATAAATCTAAGAGTCTCTTCGATCTGCAGTGCTAAATATATAAATTAATCTCTTAATCCTTCTTCACTGTAGATACATGTGGATTCCACCCAATATGAATATCCTTGTCTTGTAGATGTAAATATTCATTTGCTACTTCTTTTATTGATTTTTCTTTCACCTTCGATCTACTTCTTGATTGTGCTATATTTCTCCATTCACAGATTATCTATATTTATTGATTGTTCATTTCTAATAATTCCATTATGAGCCCATTTTGATGACTATATTTTCTTTCACAATGTTGCTCTTATATTTTTAATCTTGGCATTTATTGTTGATGAACTCATCCATATAGGTGTTATGAGACATGTCCACTTGTCTCTGTACTTATCATTTTCACCCATCTTGATATTAATGACTGTGTATTTAGTTTGCATCAATTATGTCAGTCCTTTAAATTACCTTTGATCAAAATGTACAGTCTTATGAAATGCTATCACATACTCTCTACTGCAATTTTTTTTTGTTATGCTGAGTGCATTTCCAATTATTGGTGTATCTCAAACAGGCGTCTATCAGTGTTCTATTGTTTACTAGTTATGCAAACCCAAGACTAAAAATATCCCCTTCTTTATTTGTTGAATTGTGATGACTTTATTATTGTCTATTCCGCTCTCATTTATTTCCAACCAACACTATTTAACAATGAATTATTATTATTTTAATAGATTTCAACTATTGTTGATTCTCTTTTCTATCCATACTGGATAACATCAGGCCTTCATTATTTTTATGAAGTTTTTAACTAAAAGTGTCAATTGCTCTATTATGGATCATCCACCCATATATTTATTTAGTGTTGAGCATATTGTGTTATGGATCATCCACTGGCTATCTTTTCTTCAATGTATCATTATTATTATCCCTTCTTCAGATCACTAATATCTATACATTTTTCTTCCAATTTATATGAGTGCTTCTCCAATCTGACTTGGAGCAATTTCTAGTGACGCATGACCTTTTAATTGTGCAACAATACCTGTTATTAGAATTTGAAAGAAAGAAATATAACTTGCTACAATAAACATTAGAAACTGTGAAATCATTCTTGGTATTGCGGGCAACAGATTTCTTGTACAATTGAAGGCGTGCAGGTTTATGGAGTACACGATATGACTGGTGACTAAATAATATATTTATTAATCTTGAATGTATAGTTTTAGAAAACATAAGGATATGCAGGTTCCACAAGTGGAATGAAACTCGTACTTTAAATAGTAAGATTAAGATTTCGAGGGAAACACAAGATTTTTGGGAATCACATTTAGCTTACTACATGATTTATATTTAGTTGAAAGAATCTTGGATTTTGTACGTACACCAGCATGTCAAAGATTGCAACTTGTACAAAGATGGGATTTGATGAGATCCTGCCTTCAATAATTCATATTATGTAATTTTCGACAGTGAAATTTCGTTATGTTTATGAATTAAAAAATAGATATTACTTATGATTGCAGGAATAGTTCGTATTCAATTTAATCAAATTCTCAGTTCATACACCCGCATCTCCATCTTGACCAATCATTAGATGTGGTGAAAGACATCAATTTTCTAGATGAAGATTAGAATTTCTTTGCTTTACTCATGTGATGGATGGGGCCGAGTGATGTGTTTTGGATCCATGGTTTGTACCAAATCTGCAAGATGAATGCCATGAATACCACAAAAAAGATATTGGTAGAAATCTGATATGCTCGAATGTCTCTGCCTTGTCAATAGTGAATCTCAATGGATTTAACTATGATGATTGGATGATCACAGGTGGAGTCACCATGGATTGTGCTCGGGCTTCAATGTTGCATGCATATGAAAGAGGAGTTCACGATATGAGTTGGTCTAAGGAGTGAAACTACTATCAAATGATAATGGGGTGAGCTCTTCTCGTGGGTAGGTCCTGCATATTTCTTGCTACATCTACTTGAATCTTTATCACCCAGACAATGCCTCCTTTCCTATTAAATTTTTGGTTCTCACAATATAGCATATATATGTATATTTTAATACCAAACCTAAATATTCCTTCCTTGATAGTCAAACATAAGTTCTTTTATGTTTCATAGTCATATTTTAGCAGGTTCTATCCTTTTGCATTCACTGCCATTTATATACGGCCTCCACGAATATTTGTCTTTGATCCGAAGTTTGTGATGCTAATTCTGGCCAGTGTAGAAGTTTAATTTCTGTGCATTTAATATTCATTTGATTTTATTTTTCTCCTACAATCTACCTCCCATCTCTATGATCTCCTCTTTGTTTTTTCTCCTTACATTTATAGCATGGCTCTGATACCATGTTAAGTAACATGGATCGAATTCTGCAAATGTAATTATCATTGCCATTTTTTTTGATGATGTTCCAATTGCAGATTTTCTTCTCATATAAATATGAGGAGGAGACATGTCTCTATAGTTAATCATCATTGGTTAGTATTATATATATATATATATATATATATATATATATATATATATATATATATATATATATATATATATATATATATGTATGTATGTATTATTATATATATAATATAATGTGTAATATATTATATATATATATAATAATATGTATGTATAAAGAGTATTTACCTAATGATGATTTACCATTTATAATGAATCTTATGATTATATCAATCTGACTAAACTATAGTTTAACACTCCCTCTTAGTTAGGAAGGATTGATATAGAAAATACTATGTTCTTTAGTATAAGGAGATATCATCTCACTAAGATATACCTAGAATGGCATATCAATATGAATTCATCAATACATATGTAAATTAACATATAGAATTTACTTCAGTACACTATGAGACTAGAATCTTCAACAAAAGGTGATTCAAAAACTTCTTCAAGGCATTTGCAAAGAATTTGATAGCGATCTCACACCAGTTCTATGGATTTAACAAGGTATTTATCACAAGTCGAGCTACACGATTTTACTTTGTATAAACCCTAGTTTGACAAATGACATCTAGCTCAAAAAATATAGAAAGGAAAGAGGTTTTGAATATTTAGCTTGTCGGTAATGAAGTCAAACAACCTATATTTAAGGCTATTCCTAAAATAGCTTATAAATAAGATCCTTCTGGTGCTTTATCAATAATCCCACCAAATGTTATAATGGTGCAAGATGTAAGATGTTACAATTGTAAAATTGGTAGCATTGGGGACTTAAAATTAGTGAAGCATATGATAGGTTATGTGAAAATGGTATTTTGAAGGAAGAGTATAAAATCAATGAAAAGAAGGGTTTAACGCGTGCCTTATATTTTCATAGTGTATTTAAAATTGAATGGATTAGAATTGTGTTGAACCAAATACATGATGGATCCTTATGGTTGGAGGGTGGACCAATTAAGATTACTAAAAGAATAATTCATATGGATACTCACTACCCAACCCTAAATTGGCCCAAGACTCTAAGGAGTGATTCCAAGGAAGTAATAGAGAAAAACACTAGAGAAAAATGGAATAAGAGAGACATGACAATAGATACTATTGCTAATCCATTGTTGAACTTTGCTATTAAGGTAATTTTTCATAAATTCTATCAATCTAGTAGATTGAATAGTGTACCCTATATTGCTATGGATGTTGGCTGCAAAATTGTGAAGAAAGATCACACTTATGATCTGGCTAAGCTTGAATTAGAATAATTAATGGAAAATCTTGGAGCAATCAAGAAGACTAAGAATGCAAAATGCAAATCTAGTTCAATTCTAGTTTGTATATCCTTCTATGTATAGAATAAATTTCCCTCTTTTGGTGCTATAAGTTGGAAGACAAATAGGTCAATTGCAGTACATATCAATGAGTTCATTAAATAGATGAGAGAAAACTTTGAGACATTAATGACTAGTTATTTTGAAAATTTCAAGAAATCAATGAAGCAAAGAATGAGGATACCTATTTCATTGGTTGAGCAACATTATAATGATATATGTTTTCTAGTTGATATTGATTACACTATTGTGCAAGTTGCCACACCAAGGATCAGATGGTTAAGGCCACTTGGGTATGAAATCAATGTTGATGAAGCTTCAACAGCCATCTCAACACTCCTAGTAGAGGAGATTAATAAAAGTTCAAAGATATTTGGCAACTATGAAATGGTAAAATCAATGATTACCATGGAGTTGAAAACTACCTCCACACTTAAGAATCAAGACAAATTGGTTAAGAAGATACAAACCAAATTTGGTGAGGGTGCAAATGAGGAAGAAGAGGAAGAACAAGCACAAGCACAAGAACCTCTTGCATTGACTCAAGGCATGGGAGAGGAAAAGGAAGAGGAGGAAATAGAAGGGGCCAAGGGAGAAGAAGCTAAGGAAGCACCTACCCATGCTGAGCCAAAGAAGAGAAAGGCTAAGACATAGCCAGTGGCTAAGGTAAAGAAAACTATCAAACCAAGCCTAGCCAAGCCTACAACACCTACCACTAGAGCCAACACACGAGCCACAACACAAAAGGCCAAGGAGAAATCCAAGCAAATGGAGCAAGGTGGCCAAGTGCAAAAGAAACAAAGAAGAAAATATGTTGCATAGCCTGACTTAGATGAAGAAAGGACTAAATCAAATGATATAAGCCAATTCAAAGTGGTAAGTCACAAACCACTCTCTGATCTTGAAAATTTGTGTGAAAATGTTAAGAATAATGTAGAGTTATCTAGTTTAAAGCATACTGATTTTGAGAAACTTGGAAAAGAAGAAAATAATCTAGTGGAAGAAGCCCTATATGCAATGATGCCAAAATTTAAGACAACACCATTATAATTTTCCAACTTGGTACCCAAGAAACTATATGAATTAGTTGAGCAAAAATGGCATTATTGTTTAGATTTGGAAAAAAAAATAAGGGAAACCACTTTAGCTCAAGTAATGCCAAAATTGACAAAAGGATAGATTGCTAAGGCTACTAAGAAATATGTAGTTAGGTTTACACCTAAGTATAGAGTCTTCAACATTCTTCAAAATAATATTGAAGATGTGGTCAAGAAATCAACCAAAATATTGAAACTTATCTAAGGGTTGACCAATGTAAAACAAGGAGAAGCTAACCCTTTAGAGTGTAAAGGTGATTATAAGGATGAAGATGACAAAGATGATGACAAAGAAAAATATGATAAGGAAGATAATATAGTGGGGTAGGAAACTAAAAAGAAATCTGATGACAAGGCAATAATTGAATAGTAGTAAGATGAAAAGAGTGTGCAGGAAACACAAGTGTTGAGCATTAGTCCCCCAAATGACACAGTCAAGTCTATGAAACTATTATTTTTAAGGATGTCTCTGATCTTTCAGCTCAGAACATCAATCCCTTGACTGTAGAAGACTTGAAGAAGATATTGGACCAATCTACACTGCATGCTAAGTTATGTGATAATTAATTTTTGATCATTATAGATGAGCTCCAAAAGGCAGTAATTGATGTCATAAGGGACAAGATGAATCCACAAGAACCACCTTCTATCATCCCTTGAGTTATTCAAGTACAACCTTTAATCTAGACAATAGTAGATACATCTACTAAGGTTGATACAGTTGTTAAAATTGACATAGTTGAGCAGAAGCAGACTATAGAAGAAGAAAAAGACATTACTATTGGATAGCAGGAAGCAGGATAGATAGATTCATCTATACCTAAAGCACAAGAACAAGGTGCTAGTCATGTCATTGTGATAGACAATAGAAAATCTGACGAGAGTGCACAAATACCTAAGGTAAAGGAGCAGGAAGCCATCCAAACATTGGTAACTCTACCAACATCTGGTACTCCACCTATATAGACTCTTCAGAAGCTAAGCATAGAAGCTATACCATTGCAAATCTCAGTGCTAGGCTCTAGCTCTTCAAAAGTTGAAAAGGTAATTCACTATGGAGATATCACTTTTGATGAAGAGATAGTTATACCTAAGTTTGATTATGATACAACGACACTAGACCAAATAGGAATTTTGCAACAAGCCTTAGAGAAGAAAAAACATCAAGAAATGCTTAGCAGAAAACATAGGCAGAGGCAAGCACTTCAAGACATTAGAGATATCTTTATGGATGCATTTATTCTACCAAATCTTGAAGAGACCAAGCCACTACTAGAACAACTGTTAGATATAGTAGAAAAGGTCAATAATGAAGACACTGATACTAATGCTAAACTCTTAGAATGGTCTAAAAAGAAATTCTAGAGCAAGGTAATTAATGAAAAGATATATGGTGATATAGCACTAACTCAATTTGCATTGGCTGCAAAGGTTGAGGATGTGAAGAAGGTACTTGAGAATATATTCTCATTGTACACCAAATTGTGTGACCCTACACTCTTCACCCAAGAAACCAGACATCATATTCTGAGCCTAGAGAGAAATATCAACATATCAGGTACAAGGTTACCTAAAAACCCTACTTAGAGTGAGAAAAAAATCCATACATTGCTTTAAACACAAAGTCAATTAGTTGTGTTAATAGCAGAAGAGGCTAGCATAAGAGTGAAATTGACATGTATATAGGCATCCCTCACCCTACATACGGAAATACTACACAAGGAACTAGGTTATGCAGAGACTCTACTGAAGAAAGACCCCAATCTTTCTACCTTAGATGGCCTAGTGCACCTTACTATCAAGCTTGCTATCTAGATTAAGTCATTAGATGTTGCATGTGACAACTAGGATGTAGCTCTCAAAATCATAATGGAAGTCCATAAATCCTTTTTGGACAAACACACTATATGTGTATAGCCCATTTGATATAAGTGTCAAAAAGGGGGAGAATAAATAAAATTGGACATTGGGGGAGAGATAAAGAAAAGGGGAGAAATATAGAAAGGGAGATAAAGAAAAGGAGCATAGAGTATGAACAAAGGGGGAGCAAAGTAATAAAGTTATATCATTTGGGGTGATATACATCTTTGAGATTTTTTTGGAGATACATTTTTCTTTTTTTTGAAGTAAGTAGTAAAAAGATACAAATATCAGCTCTGACAAAGCATATCAAATGAAAGAGTATCAGATTAGATGAAAGAGTATCAAATACAACACATTGAAGTTAGAGAGAAACATAGATTTTAGGATACAAAAAAAAACACATTAACTTAGGGGGAGTAATCAATTTTGAGGTATATAGGTTATTGCAAAATTTTGAAGTTTTGAAGTTTTGTATATATGCCGAGTCATGGATATGTTATGCTCGAGAAGTTAAGTAGAATATTGTATATTTAAGTCTTTTTGACACTTATGTCAAAGGGGGATATTGTTGATCGTAGATTGGTTTTGACAAGTGAGTGTCAACACACTTAAACCATTTACTTAGTTCATGCCAAACTAATATACATGTCAAGGACAACATGTAAATATTAGACCATGCCAAGTTGCAATGAGTGTCGAGTCACTCTAGTGTTGAGTCACTCTAGTGCTGAGTGATTCAAGTGTCGAGTAAATAGTGGATGTCGAGTAGTACAAGTGTTGAGTCAAAAGTAGAAATACAATGTATGCCGAGCATCAGTGACTTCATATGCCACCAAGTGACACAGTTTGGACATATTTGTTTGAAATCGCACAAACTATGTAAACAATTTTTGAGTTGAGTTAAGGATAGATTATGATCTTTTGGAGATAAGGATGAATCTATATGTAGATTCCCTATGTAATAACATGTAGCCAATCAGAAAATAGGAAGGTTTATGTGAAAAAATGGATGAATCTCAACTGTAGATTCATACCTAACCCTAAGTCACCAGAATCTTCTTAAGGAGGATGAAATCCTAAACTTTTTACAATGAAAATAGTGTACAAGGGGTGAATGATCAAATTGGAAGAGTGAACAAGATAGTTTGTAGAGCATTCAAGGTGACTTAGAAGTAAGAATGAATTACAAAATTAGTTAGTGAATAATAGAGGATAGAGAATGATACAACATTGATACATCAGATCATGAAGGATCAATCAGAGATTGTGTAGAGGTGATCTGTTATTACACAAGCAAGTGCTAACCACAAGATCTATGTTGAGACATTTTAATAGGTGATTTCTGTTAAATCTCTTAACCAAGTAGTCCTAATAGACTATATGAAATACTTTAACAAGGTGCTTACTTAATTGTAAGTTGAAGTCCTCTAACTAGGCACACTTTGAATAGGGTGTTGAAATCCTCTAACAAGGTGGGACTTAACAATCTTTGTAAGCCTTTAATAGGGTAGGCCTTTCACAGGGCAAACCATGATTCATGGTCAAATCATTGTAACCTTCATTGGATACACTTTATTACTATAGTAGTGAAGATTTGTGGGTGTCATCCCCACCCCATTTTTATCTTCTCACTTGGAGGGTTTCTAAGTAATCATATCTGGTGTTATGTGTATGTTTGATTACATGTTTCCATGATTGATGCATATGCTTTACATGTTATTTTAGTATATTAATGCATGTGATATATGAATGGTGAAATTTTTATGGGTCCAAATTTAAACTACTGATTCACCCACCCACCACCCTACACCCCTCCCCCCTCAGAAGTTTACTCTCTTCCCACTTGTAATTCAAACACGAGATTCCCAATTTCATGTATAGTCTCCATATGTTGACAAATTAGAAAATGTTGCTAACTACTACAATTTTTGCATCATCCATCCAAGCATGAGAGCTTATAAAAATGTTGACCATCTACTCTTTTATGTAAAATTATAAATATTAGATCCCTTTAAGATATATGTGGATCCTTCGTGTTACAATCTTGTAAATATATGTTAGAATTAAAATCTATATAGATATGTTGATATACATCATAATGGTTATAAAATTCAATATGAAACTTGCAACAAAGAGTTGTGCATTTATTATTTATCTTGATATATTTTAATTTGAGGAAATATTCCTATAAATTTTACAAGGAGTTCTATCTAAATCCAAAAAAGAGAGATGTGAATCACATATTTGTCTACAAATCCTCGTTACAATATGTTTTCAATTAGGAGATACTCATGCATTATTCCTTGAAAAATAATCAATCTAGGATTTCAAAGTGTCAACAATTGATTTATCTTTTGGAGGTAGTCTATCAAAGAATACCCATAACTCATTATTATTTTGATTGTCCATTCTTCGAATCTTTTTCATGACTCCCATTATATAATTTCTACTTAATTTCAATGTTACTTGTCTTTCTAATAAGTTAATATTTTTTCATTTGACGGTTTGCTATTATTTATGTAAGTACTATTGAGATGTCATTTTGCACGATGTTGAATGACAAAGACCTTTTCAAATATCTCTCTTGAAAAGTTGATCAATGACCAACTACAAGGTTTTAGATGGCTATTTTTCAACCTGTTGGGTAAGTCAATTGAAGATAAATGTGCATTTTCACGAGGAGGCCTTTGCTAGGTCCAACCAATCTACAAACCTATTGCTGAAATGTAACCACATAGAGATATATTTTTGTATTTTTTTGTTTTATGATGAATTAAATGAAACTAGATGAATTCCTATCTTAACCAAATGTTTGAAAAGAAAATACCAAAGATAGAGTAACAATAGATTTTAAGAAAATAACTGAAAGAAAAGTTCCTAATGAACATAAGCCAAAGTAATAACACATCTGTGAATTAAATTTTCAAAAGAACCTTGGTAGGAAACCAATAAAATTAGGAGCAACACTTCATCAACTCCACTAATGCAATCATTGATGGGAACTTCAATAATAATTGAAAGATGTTTCACATTTCATCATATTGTGAGGCCATGGAAAATGTGCTAACATGAGACAAAATGCTATGCAAGAAAAAAGATCATCCCTTCTCCAATTCATCACAATAGTAGAAATTGTTGACACAAGGCAAACACCAGAACTAAAATATCACAAAATTATACCAACACAATAAAACCATTTGCACCATTATTATTCATGAACATGCATTCACAAAAATAATACACTCTAACAAGAATAATTGCACTCATAATGAGAGCACCAATATCATATATTATTGCATCAAAATAATGGCCTAGAGTACATATTAGATTCATGTATTTTAAAAATTCCTCTCCTCCCTTTGTATTAGGAGTGAGAGCTCTTTAAATGCAAACTTATACTAAAAAATAATAAAACAAAGCTAATTATATAAAAATTGACTCTCTAAATGGTGCTAAGTAGGTCTTCACCCTTTTTTATATCCATTAATGGGTGCATAAGCCTTTACATGACTTAAAAGAATAAAAGAATGAGTAGACAAGAAGTTAGAAGTCATGAGATGATATGAAAGTCTTTGGGAGCTCTAAAAATGGAAGCTTAGCCTTCTTTAGGCATTTCTAGAGTTGAATTACCATCAAAATGCATTTTTGATGCATGGAATGCTATTAAATAGCAACTGGCAGTTTACTGTCAGTGCATTGCTTCTTCTAAATTGTCGACACACCACTGTGAAAAGTGCACCTGTGCACCTTGGTGATAGGATCCAAAAAACTAAAAAATCTTCTAAGTGTCAAAATTGTATTTCCAACATCTCGATTTTCTTCCCCTTTATAGTAAAATAATGTTTGGAATGCTTTCCTTTGAACTTCTCTATTATCTCTGCAACTTCACTAGCTTTTAGTAAATCTAATGCATCATACCTATTCTTAACTACTTGTCGATAGTTGCTTATTTCCATTGTAGTTTCTATAAAATCCTCAAGCTTAGTGTCTAGTTTCAACAATGCTCCTTTAGTTTTGAATTCTTGTCATACATCATCTTTCGATGAAGCATTTTTGAGTGTATCCCTAAATTGTTGAACAATTGATTGCACCAAAGAGAGCTTGGACTTTGACTCACCCTCAAAAATCTTAAGGCTAGCGGCATTATAGTACTTTTCTACTTCCAAAATTTTCTCTTGAGATTTATCCTTTATTTTTTGAATTCCTTCATGCAGTCCTTCCATGACCTTATTCCTTGAGGATACCTTCTCTATCCAATCATCTAGCTTATCTAACTCTTCTACTGAGTATATGTCCATTAGTAGCTAGTACCTTTGACCCTTTATAGATATGAGTGCTTGTAGGTTGTTAGCCTAGGTATGCACTTCATCCATTGGCCCAAAATCTTGGTTTATAATGGAAACTAACTTGTTAGCATTAGTCTGGATATGGTGCATTAGGTTCAAATTTCCCTGTATTATTTGCACTCCTCTCTCCTCAAAATAGTCACACCATTGTTAACATGCTTTTAAAAATGAATCCATTTGCAACCCTATTTGTTTCCTTCCAACTGTAGCTCTAAGAGAGATCTTAGGATTTTCTAGGTCAAGGGGTCCTACCACTTCATTCAGGTAGCCACTTAATAGCTTGTTCTTCTTTCACAATAGGATTAGGTCTGATTCATCCTAATCCAAGTGCTTGCACACTGCTTGAGACATGTAGTGATTAACACTTTAGTTATGTTCACCATGAGCTTTCCCACTATGATCTCCTTCATCTAGTAATCCTTAGGAGTTAGTTCTTTGGTGTTATCATGAGGAGGAGGAATGGTGATATGGGATAGAAGGTCTTGATCTTGATTCTTCATGATGAAGGAAATTATTCTAGCATCACCTTTATGTGGCTCAAGCTTCTTTATCGCTTTTATCAGCTCTATCATTCCCTCCTCTTCTATTAGCTCCATCTACTTCTTCTATTGAAACATTACCTCCTTGTTCAGTCATGATGGTGTAGTCCCCATTGGTGAAATATATTTGGCTAAAAGAAGTTAGTTATGAAAGACTCCTTTACCCTATTACTCCTCTCCAAAGTCTTCTCATGTTTAGGGAGCTCTTCAAAGAGAGGTTCTATGCTCTATTGGGCTAAGGATCTAACCTTGTTATCTAACAAAAATTGTTAAGTTTCTTTTGCTATTTTCCCTTCTTCAGATACTTCATTGGCATAAAGCTATTGTTATTCTCCTTCCTCGGTGTCCTAACTTTCTACTTCTTCTTGGACTGTTAGAGAAGATGGAGCTACTAACCCTTTATCTATTATCATGGCCATGTCCTATGCTGGTGGTGGTGGAATACCAAGATATACCTGAGGAAGAGGAGGGAATTTATTCCAATCCTCTTGTAATGGCTCGTTGTTGGAGTATCTCTTATCTTTTATCCTACCATCTTGATGCTCACTAGAATGAAATCAAAATCTAAAATGTCTAAAATATCATCTCCTTCACCTTCCATCTCAACTATCCACTTCTATTATTCATCTTCTAATGTTTCCACTTTAATAGGCTGCCTAGGAGAAGATGGAGGTGTTTGAGTAGAGCTTCTCCTCCTCTCCTCCTCCACTACCTTACCTGAGTGGGTTCTCTTATTTAAGGGGATGAATTCAATTTTTTCCCCTTCCTCCTTGTCCTCTACTTCTGGAATGGTTTTCAACACTTATTGTGAGGGAGTGCTCTTATTTTTCAATTTTCTCCTCTTGACACCTACTACCACTTCTTTAGTTCTAGATTTCCTTGGCACTAATGGGGAGGATTTTTCCTCTTATGTTCTTGGTGTTGGGAACCCTTGATCTTCTAGTGCTTCTACCTCATGTTGATTCGATTGAGCTTGCTCTTGTGGCTTCTCTAGTTGAGCTTGTCAGGCTAGCTCTAGATCTTGTTGGGCTTTTGCTACTTGGACCTTGACCAATTGCTTCCTTTCCCTAGGGGCTTCCATTTTCCTTTTATATTTTCCCTTGTTAGGCTCAAAATATTCAACATCTCACTCATGTTGATGTACCATTTCAAAACTTATTGGTGATTTAGTAGGGTAGGTTGGTATGGTGACCTTGGTACCTTTCCCTTTTTGAGGCTTGGAAATAGCTTGTAAAGGTATGGCTTGGGGAACTAGATCCATATAAAATGGGTTCCTAATCCATTCCCTCATTAGTTTCACTACATGTGCCCCAATGATCTATGTCACCATTATCCTCGTGCCCTATTTCAACATTCATAATTGGCCTATCATAGATTTTATCCCTAGTATACAAGGGATCCATTATCTCGGGGACATCCTTTTCTATGGTCTTTAGGGGTATCTTGATGTTTAGCACATTTTCTTCCAAATGTAGATTCATCCTACAATAATCCCTAATGTGTACATCATATTCATCTATTGCATACATCCAATGGTCTTTAAGGGATTGTTCATGCACAAACTACTTCCCTACTAGATGCTGAACCATCCCAATATTATCAAAATATTGGTGAGGAGTTTGATCATCTTTCAAGGGATACTAATCCCACTTAGAGTCAAATGTAGCGATGTCTTGTTTTTTATTTACATCAAAATCTCCAATGGTTATTTCCCAAACCTAGGTCTTCTTGCACCATGTTGTTTCCTCACTCTGTCCTATGTAGAAGTGATTTGGTGAGATATCTCCAAAGGTATAAGTTGGTATGAAGGGTACCTAGGAAGCTTATTGGGGAAAAAAGAGTACCTGCTACGCAGAGATAGGTAAATGTCTTAAATTGGGTGTAGTAGGCTCCTATTTTAGTTATTCTTGCCGTTGCCTCTACTAACATATGTTTGGCATAGTCACATTTTATGAATATGATGATGGTAAAAATGAATCCATCATTCACTACCCTATATTCCACACTTTGTAGTGGGAGCTTCTTCTTCACCAGTTGTGGGTAAACCACATACGACTAAGAATTTGGGTCTTGAATGCTTCCCTTCCTATACAACCCTACGTAGTCTATGGTTTTGGCTACCAATAGATAGACCATATAAGATGTCATGTAGAAACATGGATCGTTCTTGACCGAGATCAATTGCTCATCCAAGTTATCACTTAGGATGGTGGCCCAATCAATAAGCATCTTTGTGATCTTGATGGTCTCAATGAAGTGAACCATCCATGTCTATAGGTGACCTACTACAGGGAGGCCCATGGCTCTGTTGAGGAGAACAATTGAATACCCAATATCATCCTTCCTATATCCCTAGTTCATGTCCACCTTTCCTACTTTCTGGCCCAAAGGTGTCTTATTGATCAAGAATGTAGATTGCACCAATTCCTTGGCCTCTTTCTAATTCTCTCTATACCACCCATCCACCTATTTGTAGGATATCTGAAGGTATTTTTCTACCCTAGGGAGGTGGAAAATTTTCTCAATGTTTTGAGGTCTAAGGTCAAGGACTATCTCTCTTGTTATTCTCTTATGACCTTCTCATCTGGTACATAATGTTCAACCAATGTCATGATTAGTTCCAAGGATTAAACTAATGTAGGGTGTGAAGCGGTGTTCACCAACCCACTCTGGATTAATGCTGATATCATTGCTAATATTTCCTATGGTTTATTGCAGAGCATTAGGAAAGCATTCTAGTCAACATGGTCAAGTTTTGTATCCCAGATCTTTGCATGCCCATCTTGGAATCTAGACTTTTTAGGAGCTCCTTGGTATTTAAATGCTATATGTTTAAGTGTTATTTTTGTTGTCATGAAGAATGACGATGATGCCATCATATCTAAAAACAAGAGGGAAACATTAGTAATTTAAAGCTAAAAGACCAAAATAAGACTCAACTAGGACCCATACTAATGAAAAACTAGGGAAAAATAGGTAAAACTGATGAAAAATGAGAAAAAAATACTTCAATTGCACATTTTATGCACTAGCACACCTAACACAGGTGCACTAGTGCACATTAGTTTTTCTCTAAGATAGAAAAGTGTGTAGTTGTGCACATGCAAACCTATGTTGATGCAATACTTTTGGAAGGGGGGGAGTTAATATCTATTTAGTTAATTTCTAGTGTAGAGGTGTGCACCTCTTGAGGGTGCGCACATGCACATGTGATCATCTCCAAGAGGAGTTACCTTTACCTAGGAGGCTGTAAGCTTGGAGGAACAATAGAGTTCACCGGGGTGAAAAAGTGTGCTAAAAGGTTGGATGTGAGAGACAAGAAATAGAAAGTAATCCTATGGGGGTTATATAGGCTTTGGAGGTATCTCTTTGTGCACACATATATACCCAAGAAGGGGTTAAGTGTGCATTTGTGCACTTAGTGCACACGTGTAAGTGCACATTTTATGCACATGAACTTAAAAAATTTGATTTTCTCCTATCTGACTGCTTGACATTGCTTGGTTGAGGATTGGTGTTTGAATTAGACCTAAGGGAGGGTCTTAAATTATTGAGGCTTTAGACTAGATACCTCATAGAGAATTTTGAAACTAGGGGGTCCCCATTTTGTGACTCAAAATGGGGTATGCATTATACAACCAAAAAAAGTACATTTCATGTGATATTAGTATCTTTCATGTGTGATGTAGAACCCACATTCTCATATGATGTCATTAGATTCTTTACAATAGAATTTTCACTTGACTAATCTATAGTTCATAACCCAAGAATATTTATGATGGGGCTAAATTTTAGATTTCTCATGATTTCTACAAATAGGCATCATTTTTATATAGAAATCTAATTCTAAAAATAATATCTAAATGCAATTAGTGTATATTTGAAAATTACACCTAGGAATCTTATCAGCCATTGGCTTCAAAGTTTGAGATCACTATCAATCCAATATTCTGGACTTTTATGAAAAATTATAGGAGGTATTCTCAACTATTGAGTGGTCTCAACATTAGGAACATCAACAACAATAGAGATGGATTATTTACCTTCAATTTGAGATGTATGAATTGGAATAGAGATGGTAGTTACCTTTAGCATGATACAATGGTGTACCTACACCTTGGCATGTAGAGAACGGTGTGCCCCCAACATGATATAATAATGTGCTTATACCTTAGGATGTAGAGAATGATTTTCCTTAAACATGATATGATTGTGTGCCTACACCTTGGTATATAGTATATGGTGGTGTGTCTTCAACATTATAATATGGTTTATCTCTAACTTGGGATGATGGCTTCCCTTTAACTTGGGATGACGTGTTTCCAATTTCAATTATCTATTACTCTCCATTGATGTTTCATTATCCTCTTCCAAGGGAAAATATTCTTGTATGGTATGCAATTTTCTTTGTTCATGAAGTTGTCACATTCTTTCCCTTTTTTCTCCTTTTTGCTTCATACTCTTCTAGTGGTAGAATCATTTCTTGTTTCTTCAAAATGATGATGAATTATACATGTGTGTATAAGTAAGAAAACTATTAGTTGACCATTTTTATTTATATCCAATGTACCTTCCCAATTGGAATTATTCATTACATTTTCCAAATTAGTTTGAAACTCTATGAAATTTTGAGCGTTTGTACACCTTCCTTCTAATTAAAACTCGAATTGTAATATTTTTTTACAATAAGTAAAACTTTGAAAATATCAATTCCATATTATATCAATTATAAATAAAAACTCTTTGTTCAAATTTTAATTCCAAAAAATGAAAAACTATCCTTAATTGATTATTTTTGCTCAACAATCATTGACTTTC
This sequence comes from Cupressus sempervirens, assembly GCA_028749045.1. Taxonomy (NCBI): domain Eukaryota; kingdom Viridiplantae; phylum Streptophyta; class Pinopsida; order Cupressales; family Cupressaceae; genus Cupressus; species Cupressus sempervirens. Next base: position 729,761,585 of record CM053791.1, on the reverse strand, counting down.
CTACTTCTGTGTCGAGTTTCAAACAAGAAGATGGTGAAAAATTGACAAAATATTATTTTTATGAGAGTCAACACCAAGAAAAAGATTATTTATCATATAATGTGTATAAACTAGATATAAAATTAAAAAACAAGTGGGACTCAATCACATGTTACTTGGTTTTTTTTTTTACTATTTTTTGTATTCTAGATATGACATACTACATATATGGTACATATCATTTATGACATATGCAATATATTGTTTACATCATATAAAACACAATATCTCTCTCTCTCTCTCTCTCTCTCTCTCTCTCTCACACACACACACACACACACACACACACCATATATGTCTCTCCCCCTCTTCTTCTTGTAAGAAGGGGATGAAAAGGGGTGATTGTACTATCTTTAGTTGGAAGCACTCCAATTTAATTAGGGTTTAGCACCTATTTAATGCAAGATCTTCAATTTCTTTGCACCTCTCCTTGTTTCCTCCTTTTTTTTCCTTTCTCCTAGATGGAATTGGAACAAAACCTAATATATAATCTTTAAAAAGTCTTATTTTCATGGCATAAAGCTCATGGTAGGATCTATCCACTTAGGTCTTCTCTTTCCTTCATTTAATCACTTGGAATGTACATTTTTCACTCAAATGACTATATCTTAGACTTTGTGGCTAATCACTAGAGGTTTTGGGATCTAATTGTCATAGATACAATATATCCTTGACCAATAAATAGCATAGTGTTCCTATGATGTTCTAATCAGGGATGCAATGCATCCCTAATTGGGCCCTATTTTGGGTCCTCTATTTGGGTCCCATGTCAGGATGGATTTGGGATGTTAATTCCTAGATGAATTGGCCTCTGAGAGTTAGTTAATTTTGAGTCATTTATAAACCCCTCTATTTTGCATCCAATTTTATATATGTTCAAGCACTCTAGCACTCAAGCTCTCAAGATCTCAAGCATTCTAATTTTTAATCCTTCAAGCATCCTTCAAGAATTTTCTCCATTGAAAATCAACAAATCAAGCTTTCAATAAATTGAAGGATCCATCTTAAATATCTCCTTCAATCAATTCAAGGTCCTTTGTTTCATATTCTATAGCCATCCATCTTCATCTTCTTGAGGCAAATCAATTAGTGAAGTAAGCATGTTGGATTCAATTCAAGAGACCCTATTATTATAAGTTGAATTCATACATTTTATTTACATTTATGAAAAATAAATTATTTCAATTCAAGGTGAATTCCTAATCTAGGGTTTGAACAAGGCAAACCACCAATCAACAAAAAAGAACCTTTTTTTATTAAAAGTTATGAATATTGGATCAATGAGAAGGTTTCAAATATAAGTACCCTTTCTATCTTTCTTCAGAACTCCAAAATTAAAATCAACACCACACTCATTCCAACCAAGTCACCCCTGATGCTTCAATGGTGACTAGGTCACCCTTGATCATTGAGGTCACCCTTAAAAGATCACTGAACTATTTCTAGGTTTTTTCTATTGCATAGTTTTAGGCCCATACATGAAATTTCCTTTCTTATATTATCACTTATCTTTCTAGATCTAGTTCTTAGAGAATTGGGGTGAAATGACTTATCTTTTTGACTTTCCTCTTACTATTATCCATGTGTAGGTATGTGATGAAATTAGGCTTTTATATCCTTGATTCATATTTCCAACCATACAATGAAAAAAGATAAAATAGGAGAGGGAGAGAGAAGGGAGATGAGAGAGAAAGATATATATAAATGTATCCTAAGGGGTCTTAAGATACATTAATGTAACCTAAGACCCCTTAAGACTTATTATGGCCCTTTACAAACCCTCAAAATATATTAATTTATTCTACCTTAGCATTTATTAATGTATCCTATGGCCCTTAATGACCCCTTGGGACCTCTTAAGACCCCTTAGGATCCCTTAGGATACATTAATGTATTTTAGGGTCTTGTAAGGATCATAAGGGTCTTAAGTAATCCTTTGGACTTATTAATGTATGTTAAGGGGTCTAAGGGTGATGTAGGAGTTCATAATTGATCTCAATAAATCCCAATATAAAAGTGATTCATCCTAGGACACCTTACGACCCCATATGACTCCTTGGGACCCTTTAGGATCCCTCACCACACATTAATGATCTAAGGAATTTGAGGATAGAGTAATGTAAGAAGAGGGTGGATAAAGATTCATAAAGATTCATAAGGGGTCTTAAGGGGTTTTATGATATATTAATGTATCCTAGGACCACATAATGTCCCTTGACATGCATAAATGTATCCTAAGCGGTCATATGGCATCATAAAGCTTCATAGGATGCACTAGTATATCTTAGGATGCATTAGTATATCCTAGGATTCCTTAAGATCCCTTATGACTCATTGCAAACACTTGAAACCCCTTACCATACGTGAGTGTATGACAAGATAAAATACATCAATGAATGTTGAGGATCCTAAAACCCCTTAATATAAATTAATATATATCTCTCTCCTAGTCTTTTACCCCTGCCCCTCCTTCTTGTCATCTTCTCCCCTTATTCTATTATCTCTCTCCCCCTTCTAGAAAGAGGAAGATTGAGATATAGATATAGAAAGAGGATGATAAGGGGAGAGGAGGAGAGAGAAAAAGATAAATAAAGATACACAAAGAGAGAAAATGATAAAGAAAGTTTTAAAAATAGAAAGGAGGTGAGAAGTGGAGAAAGATAGGGGGGGTGAGAAGGGAAGAGGGATGAAGAGAGTGCAAGAGTGTGATAAAGAGAGGAAGAGAGGGGATATAACAAGGGGAGGGGGAGAGAGGGTGAGAAGAAGAAAATGGGGTGTTATTATATAGTATATTGTTGTATATTTTATATCTTTTTTAGGTTATCTATGACACTCTATACCATATTTAACATATGGTGCATGTCATAAATTGTGTGCAACCTTTTAACTAAACAAGGAGACACCTACCCTTTGCCTTGGATTTGACTTAGGCATCCAACATGAAGGGTTGGATGATTCAAATAACTTTAGGATGTATTTTTTAGCAAACATGCAAAAAAATTGTTTTTTTTTTTCTTGTACTCCCTATTAGATTTGTGTGTAGCTTAAATATGGTAAAATTAGACAACAAAATCTTATAGAACTCTCTATTACCTACCTATTCTCACACACACATATATAAATATTTTATGGCAAGATATTTCATCTTCTAATTTATTTTGTAAGTATGCTTGATTTTTTTTTGAAAATTAACTATTTTGGGCATAGATTACGGTCTGTGTGTTGACTTTTGAAAAAAAGTTACTTTTTAAGAAACTAGACTCCATTGTACATACTTTATTTTAAAAAGTTTTACTTTCTCATTTTTTTTAATGAATTCTAGGGGGGTGCTTCATTTATGTTAGGATCAATGATTATTGCATTTAAATATTAATTATTACAATTTTTTTCATGGAGGTCATTAAAAAAATCCAAAATACATAAATGAAAATTTTAATTAGCATATATAAATAATAAGTTGATGGAATTAGGAAAGAGAGAAGAGGAAGAAAAAATAGAGCACATAATTGACTATAGAGTTCATTGATATTACTATGTTTCTAGGTGTTCCAAGTGTAGAACCAGAATCAGTGTGCAAAGAACATTAACAAATAAAGTAAACATTCACAAACCAAAAACTAAATTCACATATATGCTTAGACAAAGAAAGAAAACAAGAAGTGCAAACCTCACAAGAGAAAACAATCCATGCTTTCTTGATTCTGTAGATGTGTCCTTTTGCTGTGGATGTATGCTCAAGATGCTCAAAAGTTGCTTCAAGGGAGATGGGTAATGGCAAATTGGTAGCTTTGTGAGCTCTCAATTTGGCATTATAAGGGTAATATTGATGGCTTTGGTTCTCAAAATAGCATGGTAACTTTAGCTCAAAGATTGTTGATGAAATGGCTTGGGATGGGATTCAATTTATAGGCTAAAGGGTAGAGGGATGGAGGGCTTAGATGCAAGGATGGATGAAGGCTTAAGGAGGGCTAAGATGCACTCAAAGGGGAGCACATGGATTGTGCTTGTTTAGCACCAATGGGAAGGTGACACTTGTCACAAGGAGGATGAGTGTGAGAGGGTAGGGTAAAGGGTTGGTTAAAGTCATGATGAGTGGGGTTGAGTATGTAAGAGGGATGTAAGAGGAATGAGTGTGGAAGAGGGAAGAGTGTGGAAGATGGGTGTAAGAGTCATGAGTGGGCTTGTAAGAGTCTTTATGTTTTGTAAGAGCACTCATGACTTAGTGGTTGGGTTTTTTTGAGGGGAGACTTTGGTTTGGATTAGGAAAGTCTTAAACTTGTTTAAGGAATGTGACAACATTAGGGGGTGGATTAGGCTTGGGTTTAGGATTAGATTAGGGATGTTAGAGATGTGCAAGTGGATGGCATTAATGAGGGTGGGTGAGTTAGTGGCTAAGCTTGGTTAGTATGGGTGGATGGGGTGGATTAGGCTAAATGGAGGATTAGAGATAGGTTAGGGGTTTTTGAATTTGAGGATTTCATTTATCAAATAGATTTATTTAATAAATGGGGATTTTTGGAATTAGATAGAAGAATAGAATTTAATTGATAAATAATAGATTATTTGATTTATCAATTAGGACTATAGATGATTAATTAAATTAATCAACTAGGGGATGACAAAGGATTAATTAAATAGAAATTTAATTAATAATGCCTTTTTAGATAACTAAATAGGATTACTAAAATAGTGTAATCAAATTTAGGTGTCTACATTTTGCCCCTCTTTGACATAGTGTTAAGACAACACTATTTCAAAGAAGTTTGAATGAAGACGACACGAGGAAGATGTTTTAGCAACAAGGTTGCCCCAGTCTCGGATAAGAAGAGGAGAGACTAGACTTAGATGATGCCCCCTCAAGAAGGTGACAGGGAGAGAAATGAGGATCGATGACTTCTTGAAAAGTACAAGAAATTGAGACGAGCTGAGACGCAGGTTGGCGAAGAGAAGGGGCTGAATTAGCTCAAACTCTCACTATGGGAGAATGATAAAGGGAAATCAGAGGCACAATAGTAAAGCAAGCTTAAGACTTTCCAGGATTGGGGGGGGGGGGAGATGGAGGAGCGGAGCGCTATAAAAGGAATTTGTGGTAGGGAGATAGAATGATAAAGCTGATGCAATAGGATTTCAAAGAGTCAGATTGGCGAAAGATGGGTTTTGGGAATCCCTAGGACTAGGATTGTGGATCTCGAAAGATGAGGCTTGGTGGATTGATTTGATTGGTGGATCCCTAAGACTAGGATTGTGGATCCCTAAAGCTAAGCGTGAGGAGTGATTCAAAGAGATACTGATGCATAAGCTGGGGTAGGAGAGATGGATGCTGGATACGGATGGGGGATAATGGAGATGAAGGAAAACCATTGAAGCTTTTGGAGCGGGGGGATACTTCAAAGAGAGGTACCACCATGTAGTTGAGCACTAGATTTGCTATAGGACTGTTGGTTAATTGCCAAGGTTACCAAGAACATCAAGGCCTTTTCACCAACTATCTAAAGGACTGACGAACTGACTTGAAACAAACACGCAAGGATTGCCCCAGTATCACACATGAATCCCAAAGGAAGCAGCATGGAAACGACACTAGGTAACCCACAAGCAGAAAAAGAAAACAAGAAAAAGACCTGATCAAGACCTTACGCTCTAATTGCCCCATTCGCAGCATACCATGATATGGAAGATCGTGGCAACCTTGAGGAGGGAACAAGGAGATTGCTTGGAAAAGATATTTCAAGACCCAAAAGGGAAGATCCCAAACCAAAAGAAAGCAAAAATCCAAAAGAGAATTGTTTGCCAACAAGATGGGTAGGATGAGGTACTAACGGACCAAGATTAGACATGAGGAAAGCTATATCCTGCAAGGACCTATCGGAGAGCACCTAAGCTGATGGATCGGGATGAGTAATGCGTCTGGCAAGCTGAACTAAGAAAGATAACACTTTGGTGACAGGAGATCTAGCTAAAGGATGCATTGGAATATCTAACCAAGGTGTGCGATGTGTGCAAGATGTTGACCAAGGATGAACTAACACGAAAGCCGGATAGATACAATGATACTAAGCTAAAGAGGATGTACAAGCTGACAGACCAAGATATGTTACAACTGTACAAGTTTGTTCATGTTTTGGTTTTTTTTGAGATGGAAATGTTTGTGAAGGATGGGGTGTCTATAATAGTTGATAGGTGGATAGGTAGATGGTTTGTGAAAAGTTTAAGGAAAATGGGATTCTGTGTGTGCATGTGATAGGATACAAGCTAGGATACAAGATCATTTATAAGATGGAATATGGTACAAGCTTTGGACAAGATTCAAATATATACAAGGTATGGTACAAGATTTACAAGGTATAATACAAGCTTTGGTACAAGATTTACAAGTTGTACAGGAGGTATTGACAAGCTCCATCAGATTTTGGATATTTGATTGGAACACCAAGGGAACAAGCAGGTGTTTTATGGGATGGTGGGTGGATGGATGAGGGATAGGATAGTGATAGATAATGGATTAGTCTTTAGCACACAAGGCACCTGAATTACCAGGTTTTCACCAAGGTACCTATCCAAGGCACTTGAATTGCCAAGTTTTCACCATTGGACGCTTATTTCTCTTTACTATTTTTTTTTTTTTTGTATTTTTTCAAAAGCTAGGTATACCAAGGATCTTCAAGCATAGAACTTCTTGAGATGAATGATGTTAGTGGGATCATTCAAGAGTTCTCCTTCTGGTGTAGATAATTGATAGGCTCCAGAGCCAAAGGAGGCAGTAACCACATAGGGACCAAGCCATGTAGGTTCAAACTTGCCTTTCTTTTCTCGATCTGCTTGGACTTTCATATTTTCTTTGAAGACCATGTCACCTGGCTGAAAGTGTCATGGGAGCACCTTCTTGTTGAAATTCCTTTTGAGACAAGTTTGATAGACTATGAGATGGTCATAGGCTTGTTGTCTCTTCTCGTCTAAGAGATCTAGCTGGGTGAGTCGAGCTACTCTGTATTCTTCATCTGAGATTTTCCCTCACAAAGATATGCGTAGTGAGGGAAGTTCAACTTCTATAGGTAATACCGCTTCGGCACCATAGACTAGGGAGTATGGAGTTGTGCCTGTGGATGTATGGAAGGAAGTTCGATAGGCCCATAGAGCCAGATTTATTTGAAGGTGCCAATCACGGTCGGAATCATTGACAACTTTCTTTAGGATTTTGAGGAGGGTTTTATTAGTTGCCTCTGCCTGGCCGTTACCTTGTGGGAAATATGGGCTAGAAAAGTGGTGATGGATGTGGAGGTAAGTGCATAATTCTTCCATGTTGAGATTTTCAAAATTACCTCCGTGGTCAGTGAAGATGGTGGATGGGATGCCGAAGCGGCAAACAATGTGGTACAAGATGAACTTGGAGACTTGAACTCCTGTAGCTGAGACTAGGGGGACTGCTTCCACCCACTTAGTGAAATAGTCTGTAGCTGTTATTATCCATTTATGTCCATCAGATGGGAGAGGTGTGATAGTTCCAACTAGATCAAGGCCCCAACAAGCAAAAGGCCAAGGTGGTGCAATAGGCTATAGATCCTGTGCTGGAGCGTGCACAAGATTTGCATGCTGCTGACATGGGAGACACATTCTGACAAAGTCACAAGAGTCTTCTTCAATGGTAGGCCAATAGTAGCCTGCTCTAAGAATTTTTCATGCTAGGACAATACCACTCATGTGGGCACTGCAAATTCTAGAATGTACTTCTTTTAATGCCATCGCGGCCTCATTTTCATCTAAACATCGAGAGAGAGTATCGTGATAACCCCGACGATATAGGGTATTCGCTATGATAACATAGCGGGATGATTTTCGGATGAGGTTCTGGCATTGGGTGTGTGTGAGGTGAGGGGATATGATACCATCGTTAAGGTAAGCGTGAATTTCATGGTACCAAGGGGATTGGGGACCAACCAAGATACAAACACGGTTTGAATCCTCATTCGCATAAGCGGGTGTGAGGAGCTGCTCAACTAAAAATTCATACTGTGTAGCATCTTGGGGAATTTCCAAGAGCGAGCCGATAGTGGCCATGGCATCTGTTGCCTTATTCTGCATTCGAGGTACTTGTGTAAACTGAAGCTTTGTAAAATGTTGGGTCAGCTGATCAACTAGCTCTTTGTAGGGTAATAGCTTTTCATCTTTGGTTTGATATTCATTTAAGACTTGTTTGATGATGAGCTGGGAATCGCCAAAGATTTCTAACTCAGTGATATTCCATTCTGCAGCTATCTTTAATCCTGCTACAAGAGCTTCATATTCTGCTATATTGTTGGTGCTAGGGAATTGTAGCTTGAAGGCTTTTGGAATGTAATCTCCTTGAGGTGTAACTAATAATATTCCTGCCCCTGACCCATGAGAGGTGTATGAGCCATCAAAATAAAGCTTCCATGGGGGCTATTCCTCAATTAGGCAGATATGCTCATCTAGAAATTCTGTGAGCAAAGGATATGCATCTACTAGAGGTGCATCAGCTAGGTGATCTACTATAGCTTGCCCTTTGATTGCCTTTCTGTCCACATACTGGATGTCAAACTCACTTAGTAGCATAACCCATTTGGCCAAATGGCCTGTAAGTGCTGTTCTGGAGAGCATATACTTGAGAGGGTCAATCTTGGAGACTAGTTGGATGGTATGACTTAGCATGTAGTGGCGAAGCTTTTGAGTTGAGAAAACAACTGCCAAACAAGCTTTTTCCATAGGAGTGTAATTGATTTCATAACCAACTAGGGTTCTACTGATGTAGTAGATGGCTCTCTCTCTGCTATAATCATCATGTTGTGCTAGAAGTGCCCCTAGAGCAATAGGTGTTGCTGATATATACAAGATCAAGGGACAACCAGGAACTGGTGGAACCAAGATAGGGGGATTGGTGAGATACTGCTTGAGCTGATCGAAGTTGCGCTGACATAAAAGATCCCACTTGAAGTTCTCATTCTTCTTTAGCAAGTGTGAAAATGGTGTACACTTATCTGCGAGTTGGGAGATGAAGCGCCGAACAGATTGAAGTTTCCCCTAAAGAGAGCGAAGCTGTCGTAGTGTCTGGGGAGGAGGCATGTCTAAGATAGCCTTGACCTTTTTGGGGTCGATCTCTATACCTCGTTTAGAAACTATGAAGCCTAGAAGCTTGCCAGATGTGACCCCAAAGACACACTTCTTGGGATTTAGCATGAGATGATATTGGGCCAACCTATCAAAGAATTTTTCCAGGTCAGCAAGATGATCCATGAAGGTGTGAGATTTGACTAGGATATTGTCCACATAATCTTCCAAAATGCTATGGATAAGATCATGGAAAATGGCTGTCATATCTCTTTGATAGGTAGCCCCAGCATTCTTTAGGCCAAAAGGCATCATGGTGTAGCAAAAGGTTCCCCAAGGGGTAGTGAATGTTGTCTTATGCTGGTCCTCTTCTGCAATCTTGATCTGATTATACCCAGAAAATCCATCCATAAGGGACAGAATTTCATGTCCAGCTGTGAGATCTACAATCATATCTATGTTGGGCAAGGGAAAATCATCCTTTGGACAAACTTTGTTAAGATCTCTAAAATCAGTGCAGATTCTGATGTCACCAGAAGGCTTAGTGATAGGGACCATATTGGAGATCCATTCTGAGTAGTCGATAGGTCGGATAACCTTAGTATCTAACATTCTTTCTAGTTCAGCTTTGACTAGTAATGCCACCTTGGGGTGCATTTTTCTAAGCTTTTGTCTGACGGGCTTGATCTTTGGATCGACTACAAGATGATGAACTACAAGCTTTGGATCAAGTCCTGGCATGTCCTGATATGACCATGCAAATCGGCCAATGTTCTCTCATAAAACCTCAAAGAGGAGGTCAGCTTGGTCTTGTGATAGGGATGCAGCAATGTGAACAATTCTAGGGATCTCTGAAGAACCAATGTTGACTTCTCTAGTATCCTCTATTAGAATAGAAGACACCTCTGGTCGATTATCTTGAGGAGGCAATACTAAATCCTCATGTTTTGCTTGTGGCTCTGGATTTTCTTGCTGAGGGGTTCTCTTTGCTACCTTAGCTAGTCCCGATTTTACCTTAGTTCCAGTTTTGGGTGTATCGAAACTAGGTTGGGGATTTTCTCCAAAATACCCCTTGGGATCTAGCTTGTAGATGTAGGCAGAATCTAGCTTTGTCTTCTTATGAGGAGTTTCGGCTCCCATGAATCTTAGAAGCGCTTCCTCTGATGCGAACTCATCAATATGTATGACACTTGGTTGGTCCCAATCTATGAGTTATGGATGAGCAAGTGGTAGGTCAATGATATGGATGGATAGTTCTTGGAGAATAGAGTCTCCTAGGAAGATTTGGTCTGGGATATCGTCGTAGGCTCTCTTTTCAACTTCCTCAGGAATGTCTTTGATTTTGACAAGGTCGCGGTGGATGTTCGAAAAAGCATGACCGTTCTCGTTGGTGCCCCCAGTTGTGGGTATGCCAAAGCCAAGACCTGACTTTATCTCCCAATTATGTGCTTCGATGGGACATTGCATGCCCCTTTCTTCTGGTCCTAGTCCACCTCCTTGATAGTTCCATTTTTTAGTGATGAGCTTATGTTGTTGGGGATACTTCTGGCTGAAGTGATCAAGGCGTGCTTGATTTCTTGGAGGTGCATCCTTATGTAGCCAATTGTTGATATCTGGAGTGAGCTCCTCATGAAGAGGGGTTTTTGAGGACACAAAGGTGGTTGGGCCAAACTGTTTGTATTGAGGAGGTGGAATCTCCTTAGCTTTGTGATATGTTGGCCGTCCATGGGTATGTGGATCAAGTGGGATTGCTCCGACAGCAAATGCATCTGATAGACTATATTCTCCACAACCTTTGTTGTTGATCTTTACAGTAGATAGGGTGGAGGCAAGGATGGTTTCTGCGTCATTACAAGTGTCGGATGAGCTGGCGATGGCTGTACCGATGTCTATTCCAGGGCAATGGTTTGTATATGAAGCTTCAACTGCATTGCAGTAAGCAAAGGGTTCTGGATCGGCATGGATGGTTACCTTAGTGCCCTAATGTGGAAATTTGATGCACTGATGGTAGGTGGATGGAACGGCCTTCATAGCATGAATCCATGGGCGACCAAGGAGGATGTTAAATGGTAGGTTTAGATCAACAACATGGCAAACTGTCTCTTGAATGACTGGTCCAACCTTGATTGGTAGCAAAATAGTCCCTTCTGTGGTCCTTTCCAAGTTGTCATAAGCTTTGATGGTGATAACCTCACTGATCATATCTGCCTCAGTATACCCAGCTTGTTTTATGAATTTTAGGGTGCAAATGTTCAAGGCTGATCCATTATCTATCATTACTCTTTTCATGGCAAAATTGGATACCATGATGACTATGCGAAGCAGAAGGGTGTGATCTGGCTCAACCGCGGGTATGTCGGTGGGTTTGAAAGATAGGGCACATGAGGATGAAAGGTGTCCAACAAGATTACGAAAATTAGTAGCATTGATATCAGAAGGGACACAGGATTCTATGAGAGCACTGTCAAGGATGTCTTTGTACACAGGACTAGTGCGAAGAAGGTCTAAAATGGATATTTGCGCTAGCATGTTCCCAAGGTGTTCCAAGATATTGTACCAGCTTTTTGATGGAGCTGATGGTGTTGATGAAACTGGTGGGCCTGCGATGTTAAATTGCGCTCTTCGAGTGGTGACCGCACACTCATTGTCTGGTCCTCGGATATTGATAACATTGACAGAAGGCTCTTTCTCAGATATACAACCTATAAGGCTACCATAGTCTATATAGGATGAAGTGTGGTCATTGTTCTTCCCATGCTGTTGGTTTGGCTGGCGGTTGTTGGTATTGTTTTGGATAGGTGCTTTTCCAAGATTTTGGTTGTTGTGTGGAGGAAAAGCATTTTGATAAATCTGTAAGCCTGCATTGGGAGAGGTTTGTGCACCAACAGTGATTTCCTTCCGATCAATGAGGTCTTGCACATAGTCTTTCAGTTTCATGCATCTGAGGGTGGTGTGACCGTTTACCCTATGGAACTTGCAATACTCATTGTCCTTGTACCATGCAGCTTTGGATTGGCTTGGATCAATTTGCTGGGTAGGAGGAAATTTGATGAGGTTTTCCTTAGCCAATTTCTCAAAAATAACATCCAATGGCTCACCAAGGGGTGTATAGTTTCTAGGTGCAGGTTGGAATCTGGGCTTTTGCCCTGCAGCTACATTGATGGTATTAGCTTGATTGTTAGACCCTTGAAAGTTGGGTCTTGTATTGTGGTTTTGATAGCTTTGGTTATTTTGTTGTTGGTAATTGATAGATTGTTGGTTGTTTGTTTGATATGGTGGGTTAGACTGGTTTTGAGAATGACCAACGATATTCACATGTCTGGTGTCAGTAACCCCATCTGTTGCAACATGCTTGTTTTTGTTCCAATACCTAGACTTGTCATTGGAATGTGATTGATTTTCGTTGGCCTCTTTGTAAATCATTACCACACCATCTTTGATGAGTCCTTGCTCAAGGATCATTCCTTTCTCTTTGATATCCTTATAGGTCTGCAAACAGTTCATGGTCATGTGGTGAGCCAAGCTGGGATGTGCATTATCAATAAACATTTTCACCACATGGCGTTCTGGCAAGGTGCAGGATATGCGGGTGGTAAGGGTTTGCCATATTTGTAGGTATTTGGCAAGGCTTTCTCCACCTTTTTGTTTGGTGTGGACAAGATCAACTATTGATAGCTCTGTTTCAACAAGATGGGCATATTGGGCTACAAATGCCTCAGATAATTCAGCAAAGTTTTTAATTGTGCCATAGGGGATTCTATAAAACCATTCAAGAGCTGGTCCAGCCAAGCTTTTGGGAAAAAGGCGCAAGAGGAAGACATCATTGTATGCCACGTCCTGGCAATGCATGTAAAATTCTTTGATATGTGTGACAGGGTCTCCTCTTCCTCTGAATTTGTCAAATTTAGGTACCTCAAAGTGTTTGGGAAATGGTGTCATGGTAATGGCTCTGTCAAATGGGTAAGGACACACATTCTCAAACTTGAATGTCTTTGGATCATTCCCTTCTTGGATGGCTTTCAGAGCTGTCTTCATTTGCTCCCACTCTGAATTGATAGGTGATGGTTGGGGTGCCCCCAATGTAGGAGTGCCTTGAGGTAGGTATGTGCTGGATGGGGCCACTGAATATGGATGGCTGTGAGGGATTTGCTGATAGGGATTGTACATTGTTTGGGCAGCTGCATGGTGGATGATGGGTTGTTGAGGGGTAGGTGGCGCATATTGCTACATGTGCTGTGAGGCTTGCTGTTGATATGGGATTTGAGGTTGGGATTGAGGAACATAAGCTGGTTGTGGGATAAATGGATTTCTTTGTGGAGGTAAGGTATAAGATGGTTGTGAGGCTTGGGGAAAGGATCGAAGGGCTTGTGGGGTTTGACCAATATATGTGGGTTGTGCCCCCATTTGGGATGGCATCTGCAAATAATTGGTGGTTGGCTGGGGTGGTGGATTACCTCCTAGAAGTGGCATTGAAAAGTAGTTGGTAATTGGAGGTAATGGATTAGTTGGTGGTGGAGGTGGTGGGAATTGAAAGCTTGGGAATGGAACTGATGGGGTTTGATAGCTTTGTGGCTGGATTTGGAAGCTTGGTAGAGTGGTGGTGGGAGCTTGTTATAAGATTGGCAGTAGCTTGTGGGTTTTGATAGCTTTGTGGAGTGAAGGTAGTAGCTTGTGGATTTGTGGCTGGTGGTATTGAGCTCTTGAGACCTAATGGAAATGATGGGATTGTGCTTTGGGCTGTGGTGAACAAGCTGGGGGCGATGAAGGGTTGATTACTTGGCCCCATGGGTGGCATCCCTGTTGTATATTGCTAAGGTTGGCCAAAGATGCTAGCACTAATTTGGGAGATGGGTGGATTTGGAAGGCTAGGTGTGGGAGCAGCAGCAATAGTGAAGGGGGTGAACGGTGAGATGTTTTGGGTAAAGGGGGTTTGGAGTGGAGAGGTATGAACCAAGGATGGAGTGGTGGTGGCTGGGTTGGCTTGCGGCATGGAGATTTCAACTTGGGTGGATGATGGTATGTTTGGGTCTGTTGGGTCATATGGATTGGCTGGAGGCTCTTCTTTTAGAATATATTGAGGATAATTTGGATCATAAGAGCCTATGGGTGGTGGTAGCTACCCAAACAATGGGTGAGATGGATCTGATAATGGAGGGGGTCTTCCAAAGTCAAAGGTTCCTACATTGTCCCTTCGAAAATTAGCCATGATTTTCTCTTTGTTTTTGTCTATAATGGTGTTTACCAATACTGCATTTCCTGGTTGGTTCATGAAAGCTTCAATGTCAGTAGGTGATGGCATAGCTTGCTCTGGGCTGAAGGATGGCTGAGTGCTCAAGGGGGGTGAGGCTGTTCGATCCAAATGATAGGGCTCCATTGTTTCTTTCTTCTTGGCTAAGCGAGTGACGAGTGGAATGAAAAATGCTCCTAGGGATGAGATGCAATAATGCTGATGGATGCAAAAGGGGGAAGGCTTTTCTATGCAAATGATTTCCTAGGTTGAGGCAAAGCTATATGAAAAAACCTAAGGAGGATCGGGATGGGGATTCTAACTTCAAAGATATGTTGTCAAAGCACAAAAGGTCTGCTTTCCTATGTGCAAGCTTGGTGGTGATTGTGTCAACTTAAGGATAGACTGATGATCCTTTAGGAAGAACACGAGATTGACCACTTGCGAATCCCAACCTTTAGCTCAAGGTGATGAGGGATAACAAGTGACAAAGCTAGATTACCTTAGACAAAGCTCTGTCAAAGGGATAACCTTGGTGAGATTGGTGGATTTGGAAGATTTTAGGAATGGAAAACTTTTAGCAAGGTGACAACAATTTTGAAAGCTTAGATGTGCAGATTTTTGATTGCTAGCTAGATGGTATGATTCTAAATGAGATGGATGAGCTAATAATTCTTAAGGGGATAAGCTAAGATGGCTGGCTTTTCTACAAAGATGACTCTAGAGTGAAGCTTATCCAAGAAGATGTGGAGAAACAAGGGTGTCTAATCATAGAAATCATGCCTAGTTGGTAAGGCATAAGCAGGATTAACTCCTGGATGTTGGCTAAATTTGATGGTGCGCTCTAACCAGGCCTCTTGAAGTGCTTCGTCGGTAGCTTTGTCCTCTGCTTTGTGGAGTTTGAAAATTCGTGGGCTTGGTGTTATTTATTTTCTCTTGGCTGAAAGTTCTTGGTATGCTAGAGATGGCTTGAGTTTGACCTTGTGAAACTTCTATTTGGGTTTGGGTTGTTCTGACATAAATTCCTGAATTTGCTTGGCTTTGGGAAAAAACTCAGTTATTTTGCTTCAACTTGTTCAACTTCCAAAATAGGCAGTGACTACGCTAAGTGTGCCCTAAGCTAGGATTGACCAAGTTTGGCAAACATTCATTCAACAAGTAAAATAAAAACAAGCAATAGATAGGAACACCCATATAGAAGTTTGTGGTTCTTAGAATGTGATACTTGCGCCAAGGAGTGTGTATGTTCTACAAATGTTTCGATCAGTCACTCCAAACACATTAACATCCTAGATGGTTTTCTGCAAGGCTGACAATTGGTTTAGCTAGGGAGTCCTCGATATACGCAAGGTACGTGAGGCCCAAATCCGTAGATGAGACCAAAAGGATGTCACACAGTCGAGAGGAGCGGTAACCCACTTCTCCTCTTTCACTTCTCAAGGGTATAAAGTTCCTTGAGGCTTAGCCCGAATGACAAAATCTTGATCCCAAGAGAGGTGTCTTTCGATTCACCTCCCGATTCTTATACTCCGCCGGAGCTCTGGAGTTGAGGTCGTCCAAGGGGTGATGAAATCCCCAAGCAGGCCTCCTAAAAAGAAACAAGGTTTTGGATCCTAATCTTATGCACCCAAGATGGCCTCAAAAGACGACAAGGGGAGAGAAGACTCAGATGACCTTGGGCTAAAAAACACGCTTGTTCTTTTACCAACTGACTCTTATGTGTGCTAATCTAGACTTTGCAAGCACTCATGTTTAAGAGACAATGTTCAATTCCAACTTGAAGCGCCAACAAAAGTAAATCGATCGAAGAATGCAAACAATAAGAAGAGTTAGGGTCAACAAAAGCAAACTCGCGCGCCCAGAGGCCCTCCACGTCAAGTATCGATTAATTTTCTTTAAGGCATTCAAGATTGAGTGTGAGTTTGTTTTAAGCCCAAAACAAAAGTGTGTAAGATTCGATTTCAAGCGCACGCCCGGAGGCTCTCCACGTCAGTTGTTGTTCAATTTTAGTGCCCAAACTTGAAGTGTGATCGATTTAATCTAGAGTTTTGGCCATTTAAGAATTTTGATAAAGTTAAAGCAAACGTTCAAAGACCAAGTGAGTGAGTTAAATTGTGGAACATTTAACACCTTTTTCAAGTAGACCCATCCCCATAAATGGCGCTGAGATTGCAACCAATGGTTAATATTTGATGGGTGATTAGAAAAGAGGTGAGTCCAAGGAACTACTCAAATTGATTTTTGTAAATTTGTATTTTAACTTAACAAAGTTTCTTAAATGTCCAAAAATCAAACTTTACCTAGATTGCATGTGAAAAAGAGATTTGTAATGGTTAATTGATCCTTGGCATTCAAGATTGGATTTTTTTTTTTAAGCATGCATTCCAAAAAAAGTTGATTTTAATCCATGACATTCAAGAGTGTGTTTTTGAGCAACATTCATTCAATGAAAAATGTGTTTAACCATTCAAGTTCATTTTTTTTTTTTAGCAACATGCATTCAAAGACAAATGGTTAAACATTCAAGTTCATTTTTTAGCAACATGAAAACCTGCAAGAAACATGGTTAGTGGTTCCATATGTGCTCCAACCTGCAATGAGACAAAAAAAAGCAATTTAGTTAGTTAGCCAAAATCTTCAAAAATGAGAGCTTAACTATGGGAAAAAAAATTTTAACTTTTTTTGTTGTTTTTTCTACGCGTAAAAATGCTTAAAAGCAGAGAAGACAGTTTGTCAAAATACGAAGAGGACAAAATAGGTTTGCAGCACAGAACACAGGTGACAAGCAGAGACGCCAATTTGCGCAGATGCGGATTTTTGCAGACGAAGATTTTCGCAGACGCGGATTTTCGCAGATGTCGATTTTCGCAGACGTCGATTTTCGCAAACACGGATTTTCGCAGATGCTGATTTGTGCAGACACTGATTTTTGCAGACATCAATTTTCACAGACAGAATAGGTTGCAGACGCCAAAATTGCGCCAAAAAAGCTGAAAAATGCGAATTTTTTTTTTTAAAGATGGTATTTCTTCTTCCTAAGTGCGTTCTTTAACCTGCAAAAACAAGCAAAACACCCTCACAACACACTCAAACAACAACAAACATTAGATGGTTAGAAAAATGACATATAGATGAAAATAGATGATTAAATGACCCATAGTGGGGTCCCACCGAGCGTGCCAAAATGTAGAACCAGAATTAGTGTGCAAAGAACATTAACAAATAAAGTAAACATTCACAAACCAAAAACTAAATTCACATATATGCTTAGACAAAGAAAGCAAACAAGAAGTGCAAACCTCACAAGAGAAAACAATCCATGCTTTCTTGATTCTGTAGATGTGTCCTTTTGCTATGGATGTATGCTCAAAAGTTGCTTCAAGGGAGATGGGTAATGGAA
Organism: Cupressus sempervirens; assembly: GCA_028749045.1. Classification (NCBI taxonomy): domain Eukaryota; kingdom Viridiplantae; phylum Streptophyta; class Pinopsida; order Cupressales; family Cupressaceae; genus Cupressus; species Cupressus sempervirens. The sequence goes on along the minus strand of CM053791.1, from coordinate 729,743,856 downwards.
AATTGGTAGCTTTGTGAGCTCTCAATTTGGCATTATAAGGGTAATATTGATGGCTTTGGTTCTCAAAATAGCATGGTAACTTTAGCTCAAAGATTGTTGATGAAATGGCTTGGGATGGGATTCAATTTATAGGCTAAAGGGTAGAGGGATGGAGGGCTTAGATGCAAGGATGGATGAAGGCTTAAGGAGGGCTAAGATGCACTCAAAGGGGAGCACATGGATTGTGCTTGTTTAGCACCAATGGGAAGGTGACACTTGTCACAAGGAGGATGAGTTTGAGAGGGTAGGGTAAAGGGTTGGTTAAAGTCATGATGAGTGGGGTTGAGTATGTAAGAGGGATGTAAGAGGAATGAGTGTGGAAGAGGGAAGAGTGTGGAAGATGGGTGTAAGAGTCATGAGTGGGCTTGTAAGAGTCTTTATGTTTTGTAAGAGCACTCATGACTTAGTGGTTGGGTTTTTTTGAGGGGAGACTTTGGTTTGGATTAGGAAAGTCTTAAACTTGTTTAAGGAATGTGACAACATTAGGGGGTGGATTAGGCTTGGGTTTGGGATTAGATTAGGGATGTTAGAGATGTGCAAGTGGATGGCATTAATGAGGGTGGGTGAGTTAGTGGCTAAGCTTGGTTAGTATGGGTGGATGGGGTGGATTAGGCTAAATGGAGGATTAGAGATAGGTTAGGGGTTTTTGAATTTGAGGATTTCATTTATCAAATAGATTTATTTAATAAATGGGGATTTTTGGAATTAGATAGAAGAATAGGATTTAATTGATAAATAATAGATTATTTGATTTATCAATTAGGACTATAGATGATTAATTAAATTAATCAACTAGGGGATGACAAAGGATTAATTAAATAGAAATTTAATTAATAATGCCTTTTTAGATAACTAAATAGGATTACTAAAATAGTGTAATCAAATTTAGGTGTCTACACCAAGTTTATTAAAAACTAATCCTTTGTTCAGTTCCCAAAATGATTAGATTATCTTGACATAAATCTATCACCATTTAGTTGCACTAAGCTTCAATCTCTCTTCTAAGAAAGATTAAAATTCCTAATAGCTAGGAAGAATGCTCAGACAATTTTCTCTCCAAATCCAACACTAACTCTTCACAAGCCCATATCCTCTTTTTCTACATGAAACTTTCTTAGTTTGGAGGTTAAGAAATGATTTTACAATCTCTCTTTTTAAAAAATAAGCCTCTTCCAAAAAAAATACATCTTTAAAATCTCACAACAATAACCATTAGGATTTTTTATCTAGTTTTTTTTAAAACTCTAAGATCAACTTTACAAGTTAAAGATAAGTTCATCAGAAATAGATTGCAAAAAAATTGTAAGCTTGTTTCTAGCAACAATAATTATGAATATGGGGATTGGTGGTTCAAACATCTGACCCATCATGATAATGGAAGGTTGCAAGTTCAAACCTTGGTGCCATCATCACTTTTGTTTTATTTTTCATAGGCGGTAAAAAAAAGATTTAAATGTTGCTAGCACTAGTTGCAACTTTAAAGAGCAATGTGGTCTAGTAGTAAGGTAGGAGAGTTGTAATTAGGAACTTGGGGATTCAAATTCTGCAACTTTCATTTTGACAAAATTTGCAGAAGTCAACTAAATTTGGTCAACCTTCGACTAGCCAACCATATTATGTCAAACCAAATTTTTGTTTTCAAACTTCAAGGGCTCATAATTTGAGAAAATTAACTCAAATTGATTATGTTTAAGTTGCATTGGGTTTGTTTAACTAAGCACTTTGATTTCATGGTATTTTTGGAAGATTCGAAACATTTGAATTTTTAGTGGAAAAATCCATGTAGATTAGGGGATGCTTAAATCTTACATTCAAGATGTATCCACTTTAAAAATCTATAGAGAATCATTTGATCATTTAAAAAGTAGAAGAAAAATATGTGATAAACTATGTAATTTAACTAACTTCCAAAAAGTGAACATTTTACAAAGAGCACACCAAATGCTATTTTATTAAAAAAAATCACAAAAGACCACTTTTTGTGTGCCCCGCCCCCCCTTTTTAAAGGTCTTAATCTCCACCATCTTCAAAATAAATTAGTAGCTTAGAAATTAGGTTCATAGTACCAAAACTCTTATTTGTGTTGCATCTTCAAATTTTTAGTTTAAGTATTTTCAATTTCACATTAAAGCTTAGAGTTTACTAATTTTAGAAAAAAGTGAAATCTTACACCCACTTTTTGATTGCCCATCTTTGTGAACTTACCCTAGGATTTCTTTGGGAATTGGCTAGGACATACCAAACTTGGAAATACAACAAAAGAATATTTTTAAGAGTTTCCCTTAATTTTTTGTACTTCAGCCATGTGGTTGATGACTTTCTTTACCCAAAACTATTGAAACACAAATTATTTCTTGAAGAGATTCTCAAATTGCCACAAATATAAAGAATGCCTTCATTTGAATTTAAAAAATTATTAATATTAATTTTCTATTTGAATGATGGATACAGTCCTAATTGATAGGATAATTTTAAAAATATATAACTTTCAAACAATATCATATTTTTTTGAAACAAGAGCCTATAGCACAATGATAAATTGCGAGCCTCTTATCTGGGAGGTCTTGGGTTTCAATCTACTCAAGCTTAATAAATAATAATAATTTATCACAACACAGTAATTAATCTTGGCTTTGGCCTCTTCCCAATCAAAAATAAAATATCACATTTTTTCAATCAAAAACATGTGGCACATTCTACGCTTTGCATACTATATGATTAACTCATAAAGCTTAGACCAAGAAATAGTGGTCAAACACACTTATATATATTATAAATTTATGTTAATTTTTTTAATTAATAGTTTTGTGAAAAAATAACGAAAAATATGTGTCACATTGAGACTTGAGTGTTCTATGTATATCGAGAATCTTATTAAAGCTATGTTGATTTGACAAATGCCTACTTCTTATCTTAAACAAAATAGTGCTAGAATACTGAAGCTTCAAATTTTTATCAAATATAAACTTGATACTTTATTTAAAGCTTAAGGAAGGACCTATCCAATTATGTCATTCATTTCCTTCCTTTAAGTACTTAAAACATCTTTTCTGCTATGAAACTGGGTGTTCTCATGATCTATACCTGATTTCCCAAAACTGAGACTTGTCCTGGGACCTCAAGGGATTCTTGTGTATTTTGGGACATATTCGGTAAGGATGCACTACATCCCTCCATAGTAGGGATGCATTGAATCCTTGCCAAGGACCTATTTTTGGGTCTCCTCATCGAGCCATGTATCAAGATTAACAACTTGAGGCATTAATTGTAAGTCTAGTCAGTCAATGGTAGAGAGATTATTGTGAGCCCTTTATAAGCCCATCCATTTTCCTCATTTTGACACATAATATATATCATATCCATCACACACACAATAGAGAATCTATCATTCATATGCACAAGTCATCCATTCTATTGGAAATATGAGTGGATTAACTGAGAGGGTAGGGGTAAATCAATTACTACAAAAATAAATCCCAGATCCCTTAGATTTCAGTACAAACTAAACTCTAAAATCTAAACTCTATAGAAGCTCAGTAAACACACAAAAAATGTTGTAACCTAGTAAACATTGATTATTATTTTATCTTAGGTGCAAACATATAAGAAAAATAGCATGAAATACATTTGACACTAGGATTTAATTTGGAAACCCAATTTGGGAAATACTACCAATTGCAACTAGTTACTAATTTTCACTCTTCTAAAGTGAGCCCTATTAGGAGCCAACCCTGTTAAAGGTTACAAAACACACTGTTAGTTGTGGCCCTATTAGAGGATTTAATCACCTTTTCAGGACTGGCTTTGTTAGAGGTCTTTGGACAATTCAATAGAAATGCCACCTTGTTAGAGGATTTACAAATAGTTGTTAAGCCAACTTTGTTAAGAGATTTAGATCATTGCTACAATTGTTAGAGAGTAACAATGAGATAACTTGATTTTGGATGCAACTGAATTTTTGATTACAGATCTCAATTCTAGCTTGTATACTTGATCCTTCTTGATCGAATATATCTTTTTAGCTTCTCAAGGATATTCTATTTATCCTTCTAATTCACTTCCTCTTAGGATCATCAAATCTTCAATTATTATCTATGCATTCACACTTTCTAATTCTCAACTTGACCTTATATATATCTTTGATATTGTCAAGTTAGCTAGAGTATAACTTAGAATAATTGATATCAGTTGGCTAGAACCAATAGAAAATTAAATCAAACTTAATATGCCAGAAAAGAAAATCCTTTGTTAGCCGACCCTGCTCAGTAGACACTAACTCAAAAATGATTTTCTTATGTTAGCCAAGTGAACATGGTTAACACTACATATATGAAAAGTTCCTTTGGTAATCGAGTGAGCTCATTAACATTGGTTCCATAAAAAATTTCCTTTATTAACCAAGTGAGCTTGGTTAACACTCAATTTTCACAAGCCTTTTCTTTGACGCCCAAGTAAATTCAGCAGATACTTTCTTTTGAACTAGGAAAACTTTGAAATGCTCAACAAACATAGAAAACTATCTTCAATGCTCGAGTGGGCTTGGCATATACTAACTAGTAATGATATGATATTTTATGCAACATCAAATAAAATACACAATTAATCAATTGTTCCAATAATCTGCCTCTTTGACATTGATGGCAACACAACATGTCATAATAAAATGAGATTTTTAGAGCAATAATTCTGATTCTCATTCATGAGAAATCCCTCTATCAGTGTGAACTCTTTCTATCTAAGTTTCTCCCTCTGTTAGAAAACTTCTATCTTCTATAACTTCTTCTAATAGAAAACTCTACCTTTGATATCAAACCAAGTTCATTCTCCCTCTTTGACATCTCTATCTCTTTCTTTTTACAAAATTTCTATGAGATATTACAACAAACTTCTCCCTCTTTGACATCTCATGCCAAAGACAATGTTTAGTAAATATCAATGTACCTCAAGTACTGATTCATTTGCAATATGCCCTTGTCAATATTGCATCAACTAAATGATTTTCAACATGCACTAGTTGATGCATCACTAAACTGCATTTAGTGAGCTTCAGGTAGGGGAATGACCCCTAGCTTACCTCTTAGATATAGAAATGTATCCTTAGGTAATGGCTTGGTGAATATGTCTATAATTTGTTCTTTTGTATTCATATATTTCAATCTTACTTCTTTATCTTGTACCAATTCTCTCAAAAAATGATATTTTATATCAATGTGTTTTGTTTTGGTATGCATCACTAGATTGTTTGATATATTGATTGTACTAGTATTATCACAGTATATGACTACTAGATCCTTGATCTCTATCTTCATACCTACCAACAATTGTTTGAACCAAGCAATATTAGAATAATTGACTGCTGCTGCCATATATTCTGCCCCTGCTATGGACTGAGAGATACAATTATGTTTCTTGCTTGTCCAAGACACTAGTCTTTTACCAAGAAAGAATGCTCTACAACTGGTCTTTTTTCTATCATCAATACTTCTTGCCCAATCAGTATCTGTGACTACTTCTAAATCAAAATTGCCTCCTATTTTGTACCATAAACCATAGTCTTCAGTACCTTTCAGATATCTCATGATTCTTTTGATTGACATCACATGTGATTTTATTTGGGATTTGTTGAGAATCTTGCCACCATACTGACTGCTAATGCAATTTTAGGCCTTGTATGCACTACATATTGCAATTTTCCAATTATTGACTTATATGTGGTTTGATCTACCTCTTTAGAATCATCATTTTTGGAAAGTTTATGTCTAGTAGTCATAGGGGTTCCAACAGGTCTTGAATCTTCCATTCCAAATTTCTTTAGTATTTCCTTGAAATATTTAGATTAAATAATGTAGATACTATATTTCTTCTGCTAGATCTACAATCCAACAAAGAATTTTATCTCTCCAAACATAGACATCTCAATTTTTTTACTCATTTCTTTTGAAAATTCCTTGCACAAGTCATCATTTCCTATGAATAAAGTGTCATCCAAAAATATTAATGCCAACACAATCTTCATTTTTGGTCCTTCTTTGATATGCAAAGTATTGTTATTATTAGTTCTTTGAAAACCAATCTGTACCAAGTAGTTATGGAGTCTTTCATACCAAGCTCTGTGAGCTTTCTTGAGACCATCTAATGCCTTGTGTAATTTGCAAACCATGTCTTTTTTGCTAGGATCTACAAAACCTTCAGATTGTTCAATGTAGACTTCCTCATCAAGAATTCTATTCAAAAATGCAAATTTTACATCCATTTGATAAACTTTAAATCCTCTCTGAGCTACATATTCTAGTAAAGTTCTAACACCTTCTAATCTTGCAACAAGAGAAAAAGTTTCACCATAATCAATACCTTCTTCTTGAGAATAGCCTTTACATACCAACCTTGCTTTGTTTCTGGAAAATTTTCCATCTTCATCTAGCTTATTTCTAAATACCCATTTTGTGCCAATTACATTTTTAACCTTGGGTCTAGGAACAAGAGTCCAAGTCTTCTTCTTCTCTATTTTTTCTATTTCCTCATTCATTTCTTCAATCCAAATGTCATTATCCAAAGCATCTTTAACATTTCTAGGTTCAAATTTAGCAAGTATACATGTACCTTACAATTTGTTTCTTGCCATTTTTTCATCTGATTTGTCTCCTATGATTTGGTCAGGTTTATGATACCTTCTGACATATTTTTCTAGAACAAGTTCTTTGGATTTGGAGTTTACTTTATTGATTTCTTCATGGACTTCAGTATTAAGATTAAGTCCCATTGTTTGTGACTCGAGTCCATCAAACTCAATTTTCTCTAGTAATAGCTCGGTAGCCTCTAATTATGACTCAGGTTCTTCAGACTGTGACTTGAGTTGCACTATTTGCAACTTGGTAGCTATTGGAGATTTTGGGGACTTGAGAGGTGAAGCCTCCTATCTACCAGATTGATTTGGTAGGGTATCAGGTTCATAGTAAATAAATATTTTGTAATCCTTAGACTCTTATTTCTTTCTTCTTCACTCTTTTCTGCAAACTCATCGATTCTCACATGTGCACTTTCTATGATTTTATGAGTAGAAAAATTCAAATATTTGTATGCTTTACTTCTGCAAGAGTGCCCTAGGAATATGCCTTCATCACCTTTGACATAAAATTTACCTTTCCTAGATTCTTTCAAGATATAACATTTGTTGCCAAATACTTTCAAGTAATTCACATTAGGTTTTTAGCCATACCATAGTTTATAAGGAGTTTGATTTGAGTTTTTCTTTAGCTAAACTCTATTCAAGGTATGTACTTCAGTGCTGATAGCTTCCTTCCAGTATTTGATTACAACATTCTTTTCTATCATCAATGTTCTTGCACAATCCATGATAGATATGTTCCTTCTTTTGGCTATACCATTCTACCGAGGTGTACCAAGGGTTGATACTTGTCTTTTAATTACTTTTTCAATTTAGAATTCATTGAAGTCATTAGAAATAAATTCACTACCTCTACCTAATTTTAAACATTTCAACTTCTTTCTAGTTTCTTTTTCTACTCTTGCTAGATACCACTTGAATTTTTGAAAAGCTTTTGATTTTTCTTTTAGATACATTACAGTCATCATTCTGGAATAGTCATCAACAAAAAGAATGAAAAACTTATCTCCATTGTAACTCTCTATTCCAATAGGTCCACATAAATCTGCATGAACAAGCTCTATGACTTCTTTAGAATGACAGTTCTTACTTTTGAAACTAATCATTCCCATCTTACCAATTTGACAATTTTTGCATAGACCCATATTAGGTTTCCTCAAGCTAGGAATACCTCTTTTTCTTTTGCTTTTGCTTATTTTAACTAGATTATCAAAATTCACATGACAAAATCTTTTGTTCCATAACCAACTTTCTTCTACTTGAGCAATAAAACATGAACTTTCAATGAGATCTAGATAGAATAGATTACCTTTTGTTTGTCTGCTAGATCCGACAAATTTCCTTTTCCATCCAAGAGTTTGGCCTTCCCATTCATAAATTCTACCTTGAATCCAATGTTATTCAATTGTGCTACACTTAGTAGATTGTGCTTTAGTCCTTCAACCCAATAAGCATTATCACATATAAGTTCATTTTTCAATGAGATACATCCTTTTCCTTTTATGTAACAAGGTTCATTGTTTCCAAATCTCACACTACCACCATCATAATATTCCATGTGTTCAAACTTTGTTTTGTCTCTAGTCATATGATGTGAGTAGCCATTGTCAATAATCCATGTATCATTTTTGCTAACATGAGAGATAAGTACCATCTTATCTTCTTCATCATCATATTCATATTTTATAGCAATATATACCATTTCATCCTCACTGTTATCAAAATCTTTAGCTATAAAACAAGATTTCTTACCATTTTCCTTGTAGTCCTTGTAGTTTTTGAATTCCTTTTTTCTTTTGTACTTATTACTTTTATTTTCATCCTTGTTTGGGCATCTTGCATCAATGTGACCAACTTCTTCACAAGAAAAGCAGATTAGAGGGATCTTACCTTTGTACTTTCCTCTTCCTTTGGAATATTTCCTTGGAAGTAGGGCTTCAACAACTTCAAGATCATTGTCAGAACTTTCTTCTTCTTCTTTGCTTCCTAATTGATTGACCTTTGATTTCTTACTCTTTTTCTTGAGTGAGAGTTTGGCTTCAAATGTAGATTCAATACTTTTAGAACTAGGAACATAGTTATCATATTTGTCTAACTCAAAGGTTATCAATCTTCCAACTAGAGCATCCAAATTTATATTTCTATTTGGATCACATCTCATTTCTCGAATAGTAGGAACTCTAATTACATAGATAGGAAGAAGGGTTCTGAGTACTTTTATTACAACTATTTTGTCATCAATGTCTCCTCAAGATTCTTAGCTCTTCTTATATTGTCATCTCCTCCATAGATGTCTTTCAATTTAACCCACGTATCATTAGTTGTAGTATAGTCTTTGACTTCATCAAATTCAACATAATTAAGAGCAGATGCAATGTCAATCATCATGATGTTATGATTTTTGTTTTCAGTAATACCTTCAACTGATAATGTTCCAGTAGGAGTCTTGTATTTAGTATCAAGATACTTATAACCTAAATCATTGATAGTTTCCAGATGTAACCTCATAAGTCCTTGCCATGCTGCAAAGATGTCTTGGTTCAACTTGGGAATCTCTCTTCTATAAGACATCTTGATCTTTAGCTTAGGTCCTTGAAACCTTATTTACAAACACCAAAAACTCTAATACCAATTGTTTGAAATATAAGAGGAGTAACTAAGAGGGGAGGGGTAAATCAGTTACTACAAAAATAAATCCTAGGACCCTTAGATGTTAGTACAAAATAAACTCTGAGAATTGAATTTTGCTAAAGTTTGGTAAACACATAGAAAATGTTGTAACTCGGTAAACACTGAAAATGCTTGATAAATATTTAACATGCAAATCTTAAGATATTATCTATGATTATTATTATTTTATCTTAGGTGCAAACACATAAGAAAAAATAGCAAGAAGCACATTTGACGCCAGGATTTAATGTGGAAACCTAATTTGGGAAAAAATACCAATTGTAACTAGTTACTGATTTTCACTCTTCTAAAGTGAGCCCTATTAGGAGCCAACCCTATTAAAAGTTACAAAAAACACCATTAAGTGTGAACCTATTAGAGGATTGAATCACCCTATTAGGAGTGGCCTTGTTAGAGCTCTTTGGAAAATTTGATAGAAATGATACCTTGTTAGAGGATTTAGAAATAGTTGTTAATCCAACTCTATCAAGAGATTTAGATCACTACTATAATGGTTAGAGAGCAACAATGAGATTTCCTAATTTTGGATACAACTAAATTATTGATTATAGATCTCAATTCTGGCTTGTATACTTGATTGAATATATCTTTTCATCTTCTCAAGGATATTATGCTTATACTTCTGATTCACTTCCTCTTAGCATCATCAAATCTTCAATTATCATCCATGCATTCACATTTTCTAATTCTCAACTTGACCTTATATATATCTTTCATATTGTCAAGCTAGCTAGAATATAACTTAGAATAATTAATTTTCATCTACTTAGTTGGCTAGAACTAATAAACAACTCAATTGAACTTAATATGCCAAAATAATTAAATCCTTTGTTAGTCGACCCTGCTTGGTAGAAACTAAATCAGAAATGATTTTCTTGTGTTAGCCAAGTGAACCCGATTAACACTACATATACACAAAGTTCCTTTAGTAACCGAATGAGATCAGTTAACACTGGTTCCATTCAACATTTCCTTTATTAATTGAGTGAGCTCAGTTAACACTCAACTTTCGTAAGCCTTTTCTTTGATACCCAAGTGAACTCGGTAGATACTATCTTCTACACTAGGAAAACTCTAGAATGCTCGACAGACACAAAAAACTATCTTCAATGCTTGAGTGAGCTTCACATACAATGACCGGTAATGACATGACATTCTATGTAACATCAAAGATAATACACAATTAATCAATTGTTCCAACACCACCCATCATATCCACACAAGCATTCAAGCATTAAAGAAATTTTCAATAGCATCCAAGGAAATCCTTTTGAAAGCCATTAGAGAGGAACTCTCTTGCATCCAAGGTTCTTTTTGGGAGATTCAAGGAAATCATTTGTGGGATTTACCATCTCTTTATTATTCATGTTACAACCTTTAAAGATCTAGCTTCCTTTATTGATGATAGTGGATCTTGTCATCAAGAGAGAGCTTTTATTTTCTTCCTTCTTTTATCTTCATGTTTCCTCTTGATCCATTGAGTCAGTAAAGTGATCTCATCGAATTTGATTTGATAAATGCTAGTATTATAAGATAAATTCATGCATTTACTTTACATTTCTATCATTTCAATTATTTCAACCTCAAGGCTAATTTCTAAACTAGGGTTTGACCAAGGAAAATCCCCCATCAAAAAAAAAAAATCTATTTTCTTGCAGGTTGAAACTCTCAGAAGGAAAAATAGAGGGTAGATTATGATACCCTTTTCACAAAACTTTCTAGATTTAGAGACTAGTTGACATTTAAACATTGCCAAGAAGACACACTTTGCATCACTTCCAAGGCCCCTACTCCCTTAGGTTAACCTTTCTACCTTAATTTAACTCTACCAAAATACATAACAATTTTTATATTTAGGAGATCTCATGTTTTCAAGTTTGGGGCCTAGATTGTTTTCTATTTGGAGCTATGCAACAACCAAAAAATTAGATACAATATTCAACATCACTCTTCAAGGTAAGTCCTTTGTTTTTTTCTTCATTTCAACACATTTACTTTCTATAATTTCATTTCATAGCTCTTACTATACTAGGTTTTTAAGCTTCTTTCATTCTTTCTATAATTCTATAATCATTAGATATTTTCTTCAATTAGTGCTCCCTCATCATTTGGTTGGCACTAATGTTCTTAGATCTAGTTACCTTAGAGTTGGAATTAAAAGGACCAATCTTCTTAGCTCCGTATAAGGTTGTCAAACTTGTGACATATGAAGTGATTGAGACCTATTTTCATTTCTTCACATTTCAACTTATACATTTTAGTTAACCCGACTGTTGACATTACCTCTTTGGATTTTGGAGTTAGATTGCATTATCTTGTTAAATAATTTTTGTGTGCTTTGCATCTTGTATTTAATTTAATTTTGTAATTTTTCTTCTTTTGGATCTAGTTTATACCTCAAGGTTAGGTTCTCTTTTTGTTATCTTCCTTTTGCCTTCCTTTGTGTATGATCTTTATTACCTTGATCCTTTTCTATAGCATTCACATTAGAAAAAGCCATATTCTCATGGCTTCCTTTGATATTGAATCTTGTTCTACCCTCTTTAGAAATGGTGCTAACACTTTGGCTTCCCATGATACTAATATTTCTATGGAGAATGAATCTTCCATCTCATCTCATGATGACAATAAGGGTTTAAGAGTTCCTACTGAACAAGTTCATAAGCTTGCTACTGAGATTAACAAGTTGCATGACTCGCTTATTCAAGAGAATCACAATACTAATACTATTGTTATTTTTGATACTCTTAATATAGTGATACATAATGATGAACATGGTTTTGATATTTTGTGTGGTCTTAGACACCTTTTCCATTTACATGCTAAAACTTTGTCTCACGTTGCATCGATTGAAATAGAAATGGTTCTACCTGTTACTAGCTTTGAATCTCCCTTGACTATTTCCACTCCTATCTCTAGCATTCCTACTTATGTTCCCCCAATTGTGGAAACCTCTATTAAAAAATAAAATCCTCCTATCATGATTCTTCCTATTCATTCTCTTCATGTTAGTGCTCTTCCTACTTTATTTCCTACCTCAGAACCTTCATACAATAATGTTCCTTATACTTATCCTAATTCCCTGCTATTATAGTTCCTAGTGTTCCAATTGTAGAACCTTCTATTCCCACTAATTAAAATACTCTTCCTAATGTGTTGAATTTTCCTTTACAAAATATTTCCTCTAACAATTCCATTATCATTAGCATTACTCAAACCATTTCTTCCTTGTAGTAACAACTTGCTTTTTTAACTCAATCTAAGTTTAATGTGCCTATATGTCATATGGGTAGTCTTTTGTCTTGAGACATTATCCATACCATTTCCCCTCAACAAGATGATATGCCTCATCTTGATACTTATACCCTTTAAAACTTTTGAGTTTTATGGCATGTTTATGCCCATGACCATAGGATTCTAGCTAAGGTATTGCTCACACCTTTCATGAGAAATCCTTGAAATAGTATTGTTCATTACCACTTTATTCCATTGATTCCTTTCACACAACAATTTTAGAATAACATAAGTCCTCAAGTGTCCTTGATTGGTTTAATGCATGTAAACAAGGTCCTAAGGAAAAGGTGGCTGATTTTATTAGTAGATTTAACCATTTTCATGCTTGGATTTCTTATTCTATCCCTGATATTGATATTAAATATATTTTTATTGCTAATTTAAAAAAAAAAAACATTAGAAATAAGATGTATCTTACTTAATTTACTGCTTTTTCACAACTTTGTGCAATGCTTCATCACTATCAATTACAACTGAGCCATTTTGAGAGCACCACTCCAATGGATCTTGTATCCATTGATAAGAGTGATGCCACACCTAGAAACAACAAATTCTAGAATCCTAACTACTATGTCAAGATCAACAAAGCAAAGAATATAGTAGATGAAAAAGTTGTTGTTGCATCCCAAGGTGTCACCACTTCTTCTATTTTTAGGATGAATAGTAAGTTCAATCCTCTCTCTTAGTATTTTCATTCAATTATAGGAAGGTTAGTAAGTGCTAATATTTTTAAACTCCCTCCTATTATACCCTTCCTTCTACCATATCAAGTCTTCAATTTAATTCCAAATCCTTTTGACAATATCATGGTCATCTTGGCCATGATACCAAGAAGTGTTATAAATTCAAAAATAAGATTCAAGACTTGTTTTATTATAATGATTTTTCCATTGATAATAATGATACTGTAAACAAATCTATGGCACCTCATAATCAAAATCTTTAAATCTACACCAATCATTTACCTCAATACACTACTAATATGATTTCTCACCTTCTTCTTCTTTGGTTATGAACATTCTTATTTGTTGATATATGATTGAAAAGATAATTTGAGTAGAAAAATTGTTATTGTTGAATAAGTGTTTCAATCATTGTTTGTCACTGATGTCAAACCTGCTACATGTGGGTAAGATAATTGCTTATATGTTTCAAGCATCATCACTTAGTTGATTGATGAGAAGGCTTTGATCAACAAGGTGTAATAAAAGTACCTAGAAGAAAGGTTGAGTTAAGATTATGTATTGAAGTGCAAGAATCAGTTAAGATAGTGATAACATAATGTATTGATGATCTACTTTGAGGTTACAAAATGATTGGCTACACTTAGAAATTTTAGAAGAATAAGGTTGGAAAAAGTTCATTTGCTAAGCTTGACCAAGTTGATAGAAGGTGTCAAACAACGTTAGTGCAAGCCGAGCAAAAAGTCAATTGGAGCCGAATGAAAGCAATTTATAATGGATGCCTAGCAAACTAATAGGTGCCAAGCAAGTTAGTAGAAGCTGAGTGATTTTTAGTTGATGCTAAGCACTAGTAAAATCTAGTTGATGCTGAGTGATTTTACAATAGATGCCAAGTAACACAGTATGTGTCGAGCATCATTAAATTGATAATATTGAGTTGCTGCATTATGAAAAAGATCAAAGATTCACCAATTAAAAGCCAACAAGTTTGTTTGCTTGGAACTTGTGAATTAGGAGGAAGATAAGATTGATGAGTTGGAGGCACAAAATCTTATGTAAACCATTTTGGAGGCAAATTCAAATGGATTCTAGGAGAAGTTTCTAGAGAAGACAAGATATGGGGTAGATACATTGTATCCTACCTAATCTATCGAAAACCCTAATTTTTGTGATGGAAAATGAGTGGGAAAATAGTTCTAATTTCTTATATGTAGGGATGTCTAGTCATGAAGCAAAGAGGTAAGAGAGTTTTGGATGTTAAAATCTGACAAGGAGAAGGAAGAAGGTTTGCTTCATCAACTGACCCAAGAGAAGAAGTCTACAATGGCAAACTAAGCAAGAAGGCTTAAAAAAGATGAATGTTTGAAGGGTGAAAAATTTGTCAGAGCTACAAAGATTGGAAGCCAAGCAGAGTTGAGGAGTGAATAGTGATTTGTAATATGCAAGTAAGGTTGTAAGTTGTATTAGATCAAAGCTTTACTATTACTTTCTAACAATTGTATCAAATTAGGGTAAATCCTTTGGAGAAAGGTTGACTTAATAGTCATTGGAAAATCATTTAGAAGGGTGGCATTCCAAGTGAATGGTCTAAAGTCCTCTAACAAGGCTCACTTTTAATAGGGTGATTGAAATCCCTTAACTAGGTCACATTTAATAATGTGTGTTGTAACCTTTAACAAGATTGGCTTTTAACAAGGCATCACTTCAAAAGAGTAAAAAAGGAGTAGCATGTTATTGGTGGTTTTTCCCAAATTGGGTTTCCAAATTAAATCATTGTGTCAAATGTGTTGATGAATATGTTGTGTTTTATGCTTTACATTTTTACATGTTAATATTACAGTAACATATCAGTTTTGGTTAACACACAATGAATGCATGCATGGTTAAGAATGCTATATGGGTTCACTGAATTGTGAAAAGTTTTATTTGTACATCTGGACCTTGAATAACTAATTCACCCCCCATCCCCCTCTCAGTTATTCTAAAAGAATTCCAACATTATTATCAACTATGAGAAGAGGATAACCATTCAATTAACACTATGGAGTGTGCAAATCCACTTCCACCTCAACTTAAACCTATGATTAAATCTAAACCTCAAGTAAAACCTAAGCCTAAACCTACTCTTAAGTGTGCTAGAGAAATTACTATTAACTTTGATGATTCTAAAACTTTTAATTCTCTTGATGGTCCTCTTTACATGGTTTCTAGGGTTTCCTTCTTATGTTTGTCTTGTTGATCATACTTCATTGGTTAATGTCATCGCTAAAGAGAATTTTCTTTCGAAATGGTTATATAGTGACTTTTATGATTCAATGAATACTTGGATTGAGAAATGGTTTCTTGTGTCCACATCATGGTTACATTACTTTATTTTTTGAACTTTTTCATAAAGTGGTGAATACTACCTTTGTTTTCATTCCTACTTCTAATCAATTTCAAGTGAAGCTTGTTTTTCCTTTTTTGACTTCCATGCAAGATATCACTTCTCCTATCCATTAATGCATCAATTTCTCTTATGAAGGTGAGATAAAGATGATCAATCATAGTATTTATCATCCTTCTAGTCCTAGACATTGTGCTACACTTGACTACTTGTTTCCTTCTATTACCACTACACCTCCTACTTGTCTTGATTATGTTTTCCAATCATATCAAGATCATAAGTGTAGAAATATTTTTAAATTGAGTATACCTAAGGATATTTCTTTTGGTCTTTCACCTATTTCTTCTTTACCTATTTATTCCAACTCTTCAATTTCTAATGAGAAACCACCTCTAGAATCAGATATAATACCTTGTGATATTCCTCCTCTCACATCTCAACCTGTCATGATTCCTTCACTCTTTCAATGGAAGATGGAAAGGAACCCATGTAGATTGATCCTTGTTCTTATCAACCAATTCCTAGTAAGACTAAATGTAACCAATGTGCCCATGATTTTTGAAAGTAGTGTCAATTTAGACCTAAAGCCCAGTTGCATGATTCTCACTCTTTTTCTACTTCCTTTGACCAACCTATGTCTTTAAAGGAAGTTATTCATTATGATGAGATAGATAAACATGATATTCTTATTTTGAAATCTATTTCTATTAATCTCAATGAAGAACATATGTTATATAATTTTGATGATACTGATGATAATAAATATGATACTATTTATCTTGATAAGGATTTACCTAACATGCTTTAAAAATAACTAACACTTACATCTAGTCTTGAGCATAGTTACTGTCAAAGGGGTCCCTCTTTTGACTTAGTTATTATTCCCATTGTGTTAGATATTGTTCCTCTTGTGAGTTATTCACCTTCCATATATGATATAGATTATAGGAGATGCCCTCGAATGATTTCTCTAGAATAATAGCCTTTTCATGTTTGCTTGGTATGATGTGCTTCTCATGTATAGTGTCTTCTATATGTTTGTTTAGATTTCTTCAAATGACCCTTTTTGCTTCATTTGTGCATAGTGATAAAGGAGTCAACATGTTGTATCATTATTTTATTTATATACTAATTCTTCTATATATTGTTACATGTTGTGTTGTACATGCATCCTTTTTTTTGTTTTCTTGAATTTGTAACATGGTAGCACCAATTCTTTTTGGTCTCCATGATGCTAGTCCAAAAAGAACCTTCTTCATCACTCTTACATGTCTTTCTTCTATTGTTTCATAGATCTACTTCATTTGGGGAATGATGAAATTTAATTTGTAATAATATTTTAAGTGTTAGCAATGACTTTAACATGGGGGCATACATTTTTCTCACCTTTTCACGCACAAACTTACTTGAAAGCTTATACACATACTTGTGAATCATTATAGATTATGAAAAATCCTAAGGAATGGTTTCTCCATGTACACCTTTGATCCCTTTGAGGAAGTGAGTATCCTTAGGATGGGGTATCTATTTATTTTACACTTTCAATATGATCAATTCCTTACATGTGTAACACATTAAAATTTGTTAAATCTCATATATGGGTAACACATTCAAATTCAAGAATACTAAATCCCATACATGGGTAACACATTTTTGTTTTTGTTTTTTGTGTGATTCACAATGAGATGCATATTTTTCACTCTACAAACTAATCACATCCATTCTTTCTCTTCTTCTATCAGTTAGTGATTTCTCTCTTATTGTGATCTTAGCATTAGAAAAGACTCAAATCCCTTGGGGGATTGATAGATTCTTTGCCTCCATGATTGTGATGAGATTAGTGCATGCCTTGTCTTCTACATTACCAAGAGTTTAGGTTGAGCCTATATTATTGCTAAAGAGGGATTAGCAATCACTTCAATTTAATGATGGATTAGCACCTATTTAGTGAGAGGCTTGTATTTAGTGAGAGGCTTGTATTTAACTTGAATTCTTCTCTTTCTTCTCATCTCTCTTTATTTCTTCTAGATAGAATTAGGGTAGGACCTAAAAGATCCTCCTTGACATTCCTATTTCATGGTACAAATCTTGAGGTAGAACCTATTCGCTTAGGTCCTTCCTTCCCTTCCTTCAATTACTTGGAATCTTGTTTCTACTTTGAGACAAGTTTTTCTTGGAATTTGTACCAAATTTCCTAAAATTAAGACTTGTCTTAAGACCCTGAGGGTGTCCCATAGATTTTAGGACCTAGTTAGTAGTGATAGACTACATCCTTTCCTAGAAGGGACGTACCTACTAGGGACCCATTTTTGGGACTCCTTGGACCTTATATTAGGATTGATCCAAGGAATTAATTGTAAGTCCAATCATCTAGAAAGAGAAATTATATCTTGAGCCCTTTATAAGCTCATCTATTTTCCTCATTTTAACACAATATATATCATATCCATCACACACATTGGCAAGAATCCATATCTTATATACACAAGTCATCTATCCATCATATCCACACAAGCATTCACACATTCAAAAAAATTTCAAGAGCATTCAAGGAGATCCATTTCCAAGCCATTGGAGAGAAGATCTCTTACATTCATGGTACTTTCTAGGAGCTTTAAGTATTTCATTTGGAGGATTTACTATCTCTTTATTATTCATTTTATAACCTTCTGAGATCTAACTTCCTTTATTGATGATAGTGGAGCTTGTCATTGAGGGAAGGATTTTATTTGCATTCTTATTCAATCTTTACATATCCTCCTAATCCATTCAATTGTTAAAGAGAGCTCATTACATTCAATTTGAGAAATCCTACTATTTTAAAGTGAATTTGTGCATTTACTTTACATTTTCAACATTTCAATAATTTCAACTTCTATTTAACTCCTAAACTAGGGTTTGACTAAGGAAAACAACCATTAAAAAAAAAAAAAAAAAAAAACCCTTTTTCTTGTAGGTTGTGGATCTTGGAAGGAAAAATAGAGTGCAAATTCAAATACCCTTTTGACAAAACTTCAAAGAATAAAAAATTGTTATGAATCCATATACTGCTAAGAAGATATGCATTACATTCCTACTAGGTCAACCATGCTGCCTTAAGTTAACTCTTCCATAAGAAAAAAAGTTTGAAGAGTTCTAGAGATCTCATTGTGTTAGGTTTGAGGTTGGACTATTTACTATTTGGAGTTATGCAACAACCAAAAAATTAGATCCAGTATTCCACATCACTCTTTGAGCAAACTCATTTATTTATTTTCTTCATTTCATCATATTTACTTTCTATAGTTGCATTTCATAGGTCTTATTGTAGTAGAATTTTAAGGTTCTTGCATTTTTTCTCTAATTCTATAATCATTAGATCTTTTCTTGCATTAATGCTCCTTCATCATTTGGTTGGTACTAATCTTCTTAGATCTAGTTACCATATAGTTGGAATTGAAAGGATCAATCTCCTTGACTCCCTTTTGAGGTATAAGGTTTTCAAACCCCCAAAATGCAAAGACATTGAGACCTATTTTTATTGATTCACATTTCACCTTATAGAGGGTGATATTATATAATATATTGTTGCATATTTTACATCTGTCATAGGCCATATATGGCATAGTATACCATATTTATCATATGGTGCAAGCCATAAATGATGTGAAACTTTTTTAAATAAATGAGGAGACACCTATCCATTGTCTTGGATTTGAGTTAGGTATCCAACATTAAGGTCTAGGAGATTCAAATAGGCATATAACATATTTTCTAGCAAATAAACAAAAAAAGATCTCATTTATTTTTGTCTTTTTCCCCTATTAAATTTGTGTGTAGTTGAATTATGACCAAATTAGACAACAACATATTATAAAACTCTTTATTAGATACATGTCCATTTTTTTTTGAATTTTAATTATGTTAAGATTTTCATCTCTAGTTTCTTTTGTAAGTATGTCCATTTTTTTCCAAAAACCAACTAGTACTATTGTGGGCATAGATTATGGCCTATCTATCAAATTTTGATAAAAGGTACTATTTTAGAAACTAGAATTCATTGGACATACATTTAAAAAGAAGTTTTTATTTTTTATTAGTTTTCAATTATTCCTAGGGGGGGATGATCCATTTATGCTAGGATCAATGATTGTTGCATGAAAATGTTAATTATTACAAATTTTTTAATGAATGTCTTAAAAATATATTCAAAATACATAAATGAAACTTTAATTAACATATAAAAGTAACAAGTTGATAGAATTAGGAAAGAGAGAAGAGGAAGAACAAATAGAACACAATGGATTATAGATTTCACCAATAGGGTTAAATTTTTAGGTCCTCTGAGTAGAGTAACTAATCCTTTGTTCAGTTTCCAAACTAATTACAATAAATTGACATCAACCTTTCACTATATGGTTGCACTGAGCCTCAATTTATCTCCTAAGAAAGAATATAATTTTCAAAAAACTAGAAGAAAAACCAAAACAAATTCTCTCCAAATCCAACACTAACTCTTCACAAGCCCATATCCCCTTTTTATACATGAAATTTTCTTAATTTGGTGTTTAACAAAATGATTTTATAATCTCCCAATTTTAATAATAAACCACCTTAATAAAACATAAATATTTAAATTTCTACAAAAATAACACTTAGAATCTTTTATTTGGTAAATTTTTGAGCTTTAAGATTAGCTTTGCAAGTTAAAGATAAGTTCATCAAAAATATAGATTGCAAAAACTTTGCAAGCTTGTTACTTGCAACAATAACCACATGTTGGGGAAGATTTATATCATTTTTATCTTGAAGGAGTTGACACTGGAAATTTAGGAAGTGTGATCAATCGAGGGTTAATTACACTTGTTCCTAAAGCTAGAGAGGAAGACAGTTAACAGATGGTGTCTGATTACCTTCCTTAACACTTCATACAAAATAATTGCTAAAGCCTTGCCTCAAAAAATTAAGCACATTACACAAACTATTGTTCATCTAGAGTAGACCAAATTTAGGGGAGGAGGATTTATCCTAGATAACTTGGTTCTTGCTTGGGAAACTATTGAGTGGACTCAATAGGCTTCATAAGATGTTGTCATTACAAAGCTTGACTTTGATAAAGCTTATGATTGCATCCATTGGCCTTTCATTCTCAAAATGTTACATTGGCTTGGATTTGGACCAAATTTTTTTGAACACGTTAACATGTTATTCAAGGATGTGAATTCTAGAGTGGTTGTTAATGGTGTTCTTTCTCTTTCCTTTCCCTTACAAAAACCCATTCATTAAGGTTGTTATCTTGCTTTCTTTCTTTATGTCCTTGCAAGTGATGCTCTTGGATACCTATTTCAACATGCCCCCTCAAATAAAATTATTCAAAGTATTTATATTTCAGCTAATTTTACTACCTTTAATTCTCATTTTATCAATGATATGATGTTGTTCATAAAAAACTCTAAAGAGGAAGTGGTTAATACTCTAGAGATACATATCTTTTATGTGTTGTTTTAGGCTCTAAGTTGTAGGATATGCATAAAATTAAATATATAATAACTCACCACAAATCTGGGTCATCATGGATCCCCATTGATTCATGTGAAGTGAAACATGACGACATTACTATATACCTTGGAATTCCATTTTGCATTGGAGTATCATTGAAATAGATTTGCAATTGGTTCCTCCATACAAAAAAATCAACATTGCAAATTTCTCTCCATGGATGGTAGAATCCATGTTGCCAAAAAAATTCTCTTGGCTAGTCATGCCTATATCTCCTCTTGTTTATTTCCTTCTAAAACATGTTAAAAACAATTGACCCAACTTCTATGCAACTTCCTTCAAGATAAGTAGGAAAATAGAAATGGTATGCAAGCTACAACATGGTTATATTGCATCCAACCAAAGAATAAAGGACTTGATATTATTGATCCTTATACTTAGGGTATCTTACTTAATATCAAATGGATCATTAGAACATTGCATGGTGGTTCTCCTTGGCAGCATCTTGTATGACATCTCATTCAAACTTATATTGCTAGGTTCTTTTAGTATTTGATTAGTTTGAAAGACAAGATTCTTCTTGCTCCAAATTTTTTATATTCATGGGTCCACCCCATTCAATCCCATTTATCAGGATTGGAAAATACCTTCAAAAATATTATCTTAGTATGATCAAAGCCTAAGTCACAATTTGAGCTTTTCCTCTTCCTCAATATGGTGGAACTATCTAGTCTAGATGGACAATTGTCCTCTTGCTATTGTTAAGGAAATCAAAGGGAGAAATCTATTTAGAAATGACAATCTATTTAGAAATGACATTCAAGTATCTAGGGACTTATGGGACCCTTTTCCTTTGACTAGAAAACATGGAATTAACTTAAGAATTAATTTAGTCTTACCTCAAAAAGAGAAAATTAAGTTTGCTGGAGGATGGCTTTGCACTGCGGACCTGCATTTTGCATGGCTAGGGCTTACATGCCCTAAGCCTACTGCTCTTGGTGTTTTCTATGGTTTAGAGCCACTATTTTTGGTTTTTTCCTGCATGTTGGGGGCAGGGTCTGTGTAGTAGGAGTGAGGAGTTGCGGGGAGAGCGTTGATAGTTTATGTGGAGTTGGGGCCAGCCAAAATTTGGTGCTCAGATAGGGCTTTCTTTCCTCAGTGGCATGGGAAGCACTATAGGAATCTGGTGGGTCTAGATTTAGAGTTAAGCTTGGAGATAATGCCTTTGAATCTGAGCATGGGGCAATCGAAGGCCCCTGGGGCTCAGATTTTGACTAAGGATCTAGACATGGCTGATATATCTTTTCAAATGTGAGGAGGGGCTAATGGCTAGATGGACAATATCCCATCTGGAGAGAATGTGGCTTCTTCAAAATGTTATATCCTAATTAAGAAGACAAATGGGTGTTTGGAGAGATCTAATGATCAACCAGTGTTGGTTATTCAACTGGAGCAAATTTTAGAAGATGTAAAATATTGGGGCAAGCATGCACTCATATGCAAGTTTTTGGGTCTCCAACTCCCTCTACCTATGTTGGAATCTTCGGTTCATTGGATTTGGAATCCAAAAGGGGATATGGAAATTCTACTAGCGGCTAACAACTATTTTATGGTTATTTTCTCAAGCATGTCAGATAGGAGCAAAGTATTCGAAGGAGGCCCATACTTCTTTAACCAAGTTGGGCTATTCATCAAACCCTAGCACACTGGATTCAATTTTGTTGAGGAGATCCCATCTCGGGTCCCTGTGTGGATTCAGCTTTCACATCTACCATTGGAATTTTGGAGAGAAGATATTCTTCATTTGATATCTCTTTTGCTTGGGAAACTAGTTGGGTCGGCCACCCAAACCTAGGATCGAAAGGTAATTTCATATGCACGAATTTGTGTGGAGGTTGATCTTACTAATCCGCTACCTGATTCTATGGAAATTTTCTTAGGCCCTTGTTCATGGATTCAGTAGTTGGACTATGAGACTCTACCCTTCAGATGTAGGATTTGTCATGAGTATGGGCACTTGCAACACAAATGCCCTCAAAATAAATTTTCTCAATCATCAACAACCATGATGCCAACCACTAACAATGACAAGGGTAAAACCCCTATGCTAGCTGGTCCCTCTGGAGATACAGAGGTTTTTATCCCACTGAAGCTGTGTAATAAAGGAAAGGGGTAGAAGAGAACTTGGACGAATAGACAAAGAGATGACACCTTCAACAGGTTTAATGTGCTAGAGAACTTGATACAGGAGGAAGGTATACCTGTTGAGACACCCTTGGGTGATGAATCTCTTTTGGAAACCTAGCTAGAGGAAGTTGAGAATCTAGTCTAGATTCTTGAGGAAGTACAAGGTCAGACAGTTGGCTCAAATGGATTGGTTCAGGAGTTATGCTGTGATATTCTTGGTGGCTCACATCCCCGTGATAATCCAAATATCATAGCCTCAACCCATCCTAGCAAGAAAGGAGTGACTGAAAACACAAAAGGCTCTAAAGCTACATCCATTTTGGGCTTATAGCAAAAGCCCTTTAAGAAAGGGACCTCAGAAAAATCTACTAAGAGTGGAAGGAAAATGGATCAAGAGAAAGTCAAGATGATGGGTGACACTTTGGTTGAAGCAGGGATTGTGAAGCCCATCGACTCCCACTTCTCACAATCTTCTAAATGATTGTTATTTCATGGAATGTTGGGGGGTTGAATAGCATCCCTAGACAAAAGGTTGTTCGTAGATTGATAGATTCTCACTCTCCAAATGTTTTTTTCATTCAGGAAACTAAACTTTTAGTTGACGAATTAAATAGTTGTGGGCCAAAGTTATGGCCCCATGGTAGCTGGCAAGTAGTAGGTGCTCAAGGAAGCTTAGGTGGTCTTGCTTGTCTCTGGAATCCTAAGAAGGTGACTCCCCTGTGGTGGGTTATGAGAAAATCCTCCATCTCTTTTATGGCTTCTCACTTTGAGACAAGTGAAAGCTGCTTGTTTTCCAATATTTATGCTCCTAATGATTTAGTTGGAAAATTTCTTATGTGGTCACATATTACATTTGTCTGATCTTTAGACCCTTTCCTTCCTTGGATTGCTACTAGAGATTTTAATGTTGTTACTAATCTAGAGGAAAAGAGGGGTAGAATTTCTCGATTGGGTCCTTCTTCTAGAATGCTTAGAGACAACATTAGTGCTTTGAACCTTATTGATGTTAAACCCACTTCTGGCTTATTCACCTGGAATAACAGAAGGAGTGAAATGGAGGCTATCTCTGAAAGGCTTGATAGGTTCCTGGTATCTTATTTTTGGATGAATATTAGATGGGCTACCAGTTCAAAAATTCTTGACTGGAGAGGCTCTGACCACTGGCCTATCAGGCTCTTTGTCACTCCTTTCAAGACCTCTAAGAATCCCTCTTTCAAGTTTTAGCTGATGTGGTTGAGAGATCCTTCCCTTCAGAATCTTATGATAGCTTGGTGGTATGAGGGCAAGCCCCCTCATGGTACTTCCATGTACACCTTTGAGAAGAGGCTTCAGCATGTGAAATTTAGGTTGAAACAGTGGAATAAACAGTGTTTTGGAAACCTTCAAGAGCATTTAAGGGGAGCCCAGGGCAGGCTAGACAGTGTCACTCGCTAGATCAGGGACCAAGGAATGACTCCTGATTTAATGTCTAAAGAATCCTTAGCTTTGAGGGAGATTGAAGAATGGGAGCTCTGTGAGGAAATATTTTGGAAACAAAAGTCTCAGGTGGATTGGTTGCTGGAGGGAGATAGAAACACTACTTTCTTCCACAACACTGTTAAAGCTCATAGGTTTGGAAATTCTATTACTTCTCTTGTTTCTTCTTCTGGAGATCATCTCTTTTCCAAGAAGGTAATTTCTTTAGAGACCACTAGTTACTTCTCTCAGCTCTTCTCTAAGGAGGAACCTATTTCCTTGGTGGAGACAAGGGCTATTTTAGATTGCATTCCTCATCTTGTGTCTGGCAGTATGAATAGAGATTTGTTAAAACCTGTTATGCTCGAAGAGCTGGAGAAGGTGGTATTTGGTATGAAGAAAGGTAAAGCCCCAGGCCCAGACAAATTTCCCATTGAATTTTTTTAGGAGTTTTGGGAAATTATTAAATTTGATCTTCTAGAAGTTGTTCGAGAATCATATCAAAATAAACAAATGCTCAAGTCCTTGAACGCTACTTTCCTGACTCTCATCCCTAAGATTGATGGAGCTAATAGGTTGGATCAATTCAGACCTATTACTTTATGTAATCTCATGTACAAAATTATCACAAAATTAATTGCTGAAAGGCTTAAGCCTTTTCTTGCCTCTTTGATTTCTGAGGAACAAGGAGGTTATGTTGGTGGTAGACAGATTCTTGATGGAGTGGTTATAGCTTCAGAAGCTATTCATTCTATGGCCATGTCCAAGGAAAAGGCTATGTTTATTAAGCTGGATTTGGCTAAAGCTTATGACCGAGTTAGCTGGGAGTTCCTGGGTCATGTGCTTCTTGCTTTTGGATTCGATATGGAGTGGGTGGTTTGGGTTCTCAACTATGTGAATTCCACATCCTTTTTAGTCCTTATTAATGGAGAACCTACTGATCTATTCTCTGCTTCTCGGGGGCTTCGGTAGGGAGATCCTATCTCTCCATATCTGTTTATCATTATGGCAGAGGCTCTTGGTAGATTTATAAAATCTCAAGCAGAAAAGGGATTGATTCAAGGGTGGAAGTGGAACAATGATATTCCAGCATACACACACCTCCAATTTGTGGATGATACTAGATTGATGGGTTTGGCTACCATAAATGAAGCAAGGAACTTTAGAGCAATTTTGGATACTTATTTGAAAGCTTTTGGATAGTAGATTAATGAAGGTAAATCATCTATTTATTTCTTTAATACTCCTCAGTCGATTCAGGTCAGGATTGCTAGAATTCTCAAGTTTCAGGTTACTTCCCTTCCTTTGATTTATCTTGGAGTATCACTAGCCTTGGGAACTTAGCTAAAAGATTATTGGCAAGGTCTATTGGACAAATTTCATAGCAAGGTGAGTCACTGGACTCATATATGGCTCTCCTCAGTTGGAAGGGTCACCCTCCTCAAGACTGTGATTCAGGCTCTTCCCATTTATAGGTGTCTAGTGCAATCTCCTCCCATTGGAGTTATGAAAGATTTTTATGCTTTATCGTGACAATTCCTTTGGTTAGGCAATCTCCTCTCTTCTAAATGGAGCTTGGTCAAGTGGGACACTATTTTCTTGCCTAATTTTATTAGCAGATTAGGCCTTAAATGTATGGCTCTTGGTGTCAAAGCTCTGGCGGCTAAGTTATATTGGAGATGGTGCAAGAAACAAGATCGAGATTGGGCTAAAATTATGGCCCATAAGTATTTCCCAGGAGAGGATCTTCAGGATATTCCCAGACTGGAGCTAAATGGTAAGGGATCCTTTATTTGGGACACTCTTAAAAGAGGTGCTCCTCTCATCAAGGACGGCCTCTTCTAGATATGTAATGAGGGATCGAGTGTGTTATTCTGGCAAGACTCTTGGGATGGTTATCCTCCCATTCTCTCTAGCCATCCTCATCTTCAACCTCTATGTCCAATTTTTTTAGCTACAGGATGGACCAAAGTTGTTCACTTCAAAACTATGAAGAGATGTGGTTCGATGATTGTGGCTAGTTGGAAAGATCCTCAAGACTAGCCCCCGAGGGGCTCCTCGAAAATTTAGGTGGAGCTGGCCAATCTTCTCTCTCTTAGGCTGTGCAATTCTTCTAAGGACAAAGATATCGTGGCTTGGGGTCCTAGCCCTAAAGGTATTTTTAGTGTTGCCCAGGGGTATGCTCGGCTAGATAGTCAATGTAATGAAATTCAAGAAATTCCCTGGTAGTGGAAGGTTTGGAATAGATTCTCATGGCCTAAATGTAATTTTTTTCTATGGTTGGTTGCTCAAAAAAAGTGTCTTATGTGGGATAACCTCTAGAGAAGAGGGTTTCAGGGTCCTTCATTCTGCCCCCTCTGTAGGATGCATGGAGAAGATGTTTCACATTTATTCTTCTTATGCCCTCTCTCTAGAGAAATCTGGCATAAGTGGTGGGTGGCATGGTGTCATGGATGCATTCATGCTAGATCTCTTATTGAGTTTTGGGATAGCCTAGGGAGACCCCTTGCAAAAACCTCATTCCTCTAGGTGGCCTAAGCTGTTGGACCTTCTTTCATTCTTTGGAATCTTTAGCTGGAGCATAATCGTTGAATTTTTTGTAACTCCAGCCTGGGAGTCACTAAATTATGGCAGGTGATCTTGAGCAGGCTTCAGGAAACTATCTTTGCTAAATGTGATATGACGAGGCCAGTGGATCCTAATGACTTCAAGATAGTTTGGAATTTGGGATTGGTGGACAAAGAATTGGGAAGTAGAAGCAGTAAAATATCTCAGCCACTAAAAAGAAAAGTGTGTAGGATAGGGAGATGGAGACCTCCACCAAATGGTGTCCTAAAGATTAACACTAACGGCTCCTCCCATGGGAATCCTGGATAGGTTGGTGTGGAGTGGATTGGGAGAGATACAAATGGCAAGGTTTGTTTCATATTCTCTATTCACAAAGGAGTTCATTCCAATAATGTGATGGAGGCCTTAGCCATTAAGGTGGCTATGGAGTGAGCTTGCTCTCTTGGATGGAGGAGAATAGTGTGTGAATCAGACTCTCAAATTGTTGTGGACATGATAAGTAACCAGAGAATAGAGGACTATAACTGGCATATTGCATCTCTTGTTAGAGAGATTCTTCACTTGAGTAGCTTTTTAGATGAGATTTCCTTGTGTCATATTCCTAGAGAATGGAATGGAGTTGCTGATGTCTTGGCTAAATGGGCTTCGAAGAAAGGAGCTGGTTGGGATATTTCTAATACGAAGGATCTTCCTACTGATTTTGTGGGGATTTTTGAGCATTTAGTGGAAAAAGATAGAACTTAATGGTTTTTGGGTAGTGGTTCGATGGATTGGGCATGAGGCCTTTGTAATTTGGCTTTTTCTAAAATAAATTTTTACCCCTTTTCCCAAAAAAAATAAAAAATTAGTCTTACCTCAACATGTAGGAGACCCATCCAAAAAATCCAATAGTTAGTTACATTAGAGTTTATTTCTCTTCTGTATACACCATGTCAAGATAATTTTCCTAAAGCTTTGAAGTGTTCTATAGATAAGAAATTATGATTTTTAACTCTTAACATGGTGTATAAAAAAATTCTTCAACCCATTCCCTTGGCCCATCATTTAATTCCAAATGGTAGTGTAATTTTAGTAGGTCCAGATGAAATAAATCAAGTGAAATAATATGGAAATATAAAGTTGATGCACAATCCCGATTAGTGGCTTAGAAAATTCTCCATCCTAAATTACATGTTGTTGATCATGTTACTTTTATTTTCCCCCCTCTAGTCTACCCATTTTGTCACAAAAAAAACTATTAAAAATGTTTTTTGGTCTTTCCCTCATGCTCCTCAACTTTGGAACCATCTCTTTCTCATTTTCCCTACCTTGTATTCTCATAAGTGGTCTTGGAAGTTTGATCTTCTTGGACTCTCCTCCTATCGTACTACTATTTCCTAAACCTTCAAGAAAATTGTCCTTAAGCATTTTTGGTGATTTTAGTACTTGGCTACCTTCTCACATACTTTTTACTCTCTTCAGTTTGAGACTATGGTTATCTATGTGAATCTTTTGCTAGAGACCATTACTCTTCAATCATCAATCAAGTTAAACTCATATCTCAAGTGAACTTTGGATGAATTGCATGTTCATCTCTTATATTTTAACACTAAGTCTAATATTAAAAATTTAGTTATCAACAATGTGGTTAAGAAATTTAAAGAGTTATAGGAATTTTATTGTGAACGTGGGATACATAGAGGGGGGGGGGGGTTGGTGAAGTAGGATCATGAAAACTTTTAATCTTCAATGAAAATAAAAAATAAACTATATCTACCACTTAATGCATCTCATGTCTAGATCATGAATAACATGACCTTAAACTTGTAATACTAAAATAAATCTAACTATTCATCACATCCATAAGCTTGAAATTAAACATATAACACAAGAGATTTTGGTTACCCAGAAACCCTCTAAAGTGAACATAAAACTAGGGTGGGGATGACATCCACAAATTTTTAGTACTATAGTAACAAAGTTTTCCTGTTAGACCTACAAATGTGATAACTTCTAATGATCTACCTTATGAGGGGTATGCCCTATTAAGAGCTTTACAAGAATATTATATCTACCTTGATTAAAGGATTTAAAATTCACAATGAAGTAAGCACCTTCTCTGAGGTCAAATTGTAAGTCCCACACTTAGAGGTCATTTCATGCTTACTTCATTGTAAGTTTTAAATCCTTTAATAAAGGTAGATCTAATATTCTTGTAAAGCTCTTAACAAGGCAGACCCCTCATAAGGCAGATCATCAAAAGTGATCACATTTGTAGGCCTAACAAGAAATTTTTTTTAGCATCATAGTGAAGATTTGTGGATGTCATCCCTGCCCTAGTTTTATGTTCACCTTGGAGGGTTTCTGGGTAACCAAAATATTTTGTGTTATATGTTTAATTTCAAGCTTATCGATGTGATGAATAGTTAGATTTATTTCAGCATTACAAGTTTAAGGTTATGTTATTCATGATCTAGACATGAGATGCATTAAGTGGTAGATATAGTCATCTCATGTCTAGATCATGAATAATTCATCACATCCATAAGCTTAAAATTAAACATATAACACAAAATTTTTGGTTACCTAGAAACCCTCCAAGGTGAATATAAAACTAGGGTGGGGATGACATCCACAAATCTTCACTACTATAGTAACAAAGTTTTCCTGTTAGGCCTACAAATGTGATCACTTATGATGATCTACCTTATGAGGGGTTTTCCCTATTAAGAGCTTTACAAGAATATTAGATCTACCTTGATTAAAAGATTCAAAAACTTACAATGAAGTAAGCATGGTGTTAAGAGATTTACTTAGGTCTATTAGGACCACTTTATTAAGAGATTTACCTTGATTCACTTGCCAAAATGTATCAGTAACTGATCCTTTGGTCTGTACTCACAATGTTGATTATGGATCTTCTCTTTCCACTCTCTAATCTAATCTCCTATCTTATATATTCTTTCTCTATTCTTCACTTCTTCACTCAGTCTTTATACTTTGTTACTTCAAAACTTTCCTTGTAGCTCCAAAATACAATTCCTTTGCATGTGTAGTCACAATACTTTGCATCACTCTAAAATATGTTTAGGATCTTCCTTTAAATAAACATTTGTAGAGTCTTCTAGAATATTATCAACAATCTCGATGCTTCCCTTTTAGCCTCTCAATCTGATTGACTAACTTTCCTTCATAGGGATCAGTGATCCATGTAAAAAATTTGTAACAAACTCTACAATGATTAAATGTTGTTTACATGTCAGCTCAAAATGGTTTACCTCAATTTTTGTGTCATTCCAAACATTATTGTTCACACTATGTTACTCAATACATATTGTATCTAACACTTAGTCATAACTATTATGTCTACTGACACTCGGCCTTAACTATCTTAGCTCCTTTTGTATAACTCAACATCAACTCACTGATTCTACTTTACTGGGTATTCACTTAACTCATCTTGCATAGGGACTCTTAGTGACCATAGACTTGCTCAGCTCCTATAGATCTTGGTATGTACAAGATTATTTACAAGTCTTAAACAAATACATAACTCAACCTATGTAGAGTGACTTAGCCATAGTGATGACTGACTACTCTACCTTCTATATGATTAAGTGTTTTATACTAATAGACAACAAAACTAAAGAGATCAACAATCTCCCCCTTTAACATTAGTGGAAAAAACACTTTGTCATAATTACATTGGTACATTATAATAAAAAATTATAAAACTTCCCCTATGTCTACAAATCACTCCATATAGGACTACAAATAGTTTTTACACCATATTTATGTATACATTACATATGTTAGTTGACTCAAATAGTCTAATGTAGCTTTGTCATACCTTTGATTTGTGTTTTGTTGTTCATCTATTCTCTAAATGATACTATTTTTTTTATCATGTTCCTCAAATATTCTTCTAACCCCCTTATTTTTGTTACTTGTGTCTATTGCTAGGGTTGGGAGGATGGAATAAAACCATATTTATCAATAAATGGATTGCATATTTCGATGATCATGGAAAGAGAATGATCCCATGTGGTTATAACCAATTCCAAAATCTGAATCTTGATCTCCAAATTTGTAATCAATTCAACCAAACTATCAACAATAGAAAGATTATGATTTGACTGTACTAGATTTTTTGTTGAAGATAACTCATGTTACATTTGGATTGTATGGAGAAAAGTTTGGCCTTCATTTGACTATCTATTCTATGTAGCTTGACCAACCTCCCTTGTGCAAATAATAGTCGATTGTAATGCATTGAACTTGATCCATTAGATTGAGAGATAGAGCTCCCTAGATATTTTAAATCACTCTCAATCTTATAAATGCTAGCTTGAAATTAATTTATGAATCTAGGCACATCACAAAGAGTATTTTATAGATCTTGGATTTTCTTAACAATTTCTTCTAGATTCTATACCAGTGCTAACATATCAACTTTCCTCAATGAAAATATACCATAAACCTTCTCAAATTTCTTCTCTGACCATGAAATCATTTTTTCATTTGTCTCTATATCCTCAGTGTTGACCTTTTCAACACTTTACACTAATTGGGAGATAATAGGAGCTTTTTCATCAATATGATGAATATCAAATGCATCAACAAATATATCTTTTATATCATGCAACATGTATTAATGTTGTTTCCCTCTTCTCATTTCTTCTTGTCTTTTCTTTCTTGCCAAGATGTCTTGCAAGATATCTATTTTCTCAAATGAGAGATTTTTCAAATTCTAATCCAGTAGTTCAATCATTTCATCCAAGGTAACATATTTACTTGGAGAACTTTTATTCTTCTTCTTCCCTTTTCTCTTTATAGGTGTGTTTATGCTCGATACAACTAAGGCTTAAGTGAGTAAAGTGGTTTCACCACTTGATCTATCTTGTGTATCAGTGCTAGAAGAAACAATAATAACACTTGGCATGATTTATGTTGTAAAGACTTGCACCTATTGTGCAGATGTGGAATCTAAAGTAGCTAGGGGTGGAGTGTGAACTCTCACACTCAGCTCTGTCTTTGTTACATCACTTTTATTTTCTTCCTTCTCCTTTTATTTTGGCTTAGTCTCTTTGTTTCCCTTAGATAGAGGTCTCAAGACTTATGGTCCTTTTTGACCTATGGTAGACTGATCTACCTTAGAATCTTTATCTTTATTTTTCTCTTCTTTTGGTTCCTTAGTAGATTCTCTTCCTTTTTCTATCTCCTTAGCATCAATTACCAATGTCTTTTTTCTAGGATACTTATTGGAGTTGATTTGTGCATTAAAATAAAAAACTCGAACATGTATCTCTCCTACCTTAGGATAATCCTTTATTTGCTACAATTTTGGAGAGTTAGGTGTGGTTGAATGAATAGGGGATACATTAGTCTAGTCTTGTGAGCTCGGCACACTTGTGTGTTCCTCATTAGTATGTGCATCCTCTATTGTGACAATGTCTTTCTCACTTTCTTTGACCTTTTGTCTGATAGCTTCTTTAATTGTGTCAAGGTCATTGTACACATGTTTCTCATTATCCTATTCAACATCTCCAATACCCTTACCTTAATCATCATTATTAGTTTCTTTTTCAATGGTTAGACCAAAAATGCTCTTCCATATAAATTCACTTTGTTTTACAACATCTTCAATCTTATGTTGCAAAACCAAATATGCTCTATACTTAGGAACAAATTCATTCCTATACTTCTCCAAAAATTTTGTAACTTTCTTAATTGATAATTTAGGAATTTTGTTTTCTAATGCTCATTCTCTTATCTGCCTCTCATTTTTTATTGCATGTTCTCATTTGGCATCAATTCTATTGTACAACTCATTAGAATTATTATTACCTATCTCTATAGGTGTAGTCTTAAACTTAGCCATAATGTCCAACATGACTTCTTCTATCTTGGTCCTCTCTACTACACTTAGTGTTCCATACCTTATGAACTTAAAACCAAATATGCTTGTATAATTCCTAATTTTGTCACATACCTCATCAATTAGTTTGGGCTTTGTATGTACAAGAAATCAATAGTGATTTGGATCATCAAATTCTATCTTCTCTACATCTTCATCATCATCATCTATTTTGTGTAATCATTTTTCTTCTCCTCTATTGAAGTTGACCTCTAGTGGTTGATAATTTTATCTTTGAACTACTTGTGCCCCTTGAACCCTCAATTGGTTCTGTTATCTTGGCAACTCCTTTTCTTGAGGGTGGCTTGATACTAGCTATTATGGCTAACCTGGTTCTCATTCTAAGTGGTGCAGGAGGGGAGAGGGGTTTAGGTATTGCTTTTTTTATAGACTTCTTCACCTTAGGCTCTACAACTTTGAATTTCTTGGCCTTCTTTGCTTGTGGTGAAGTAAGTTCTAGGGTTTTACCCTTTTTCTCTTCACTTTCTTCATCTTCATCTAAATCATCACTTTCTTTATCTTCTCTAAGACCTTGTTTGATAATTAAAGGTCCTTCACCTTCAATCTATTTAACTAACTTCTCTTCTAGGTTTTTAATCATCTTCTTCCTTTTTGTATCATATGAAGTAATCTTAACATCAATAACTATTCTTGCCTTTGCCTCCTTATATTTTCCAAAGAGCTCAACCTTTGCATCAATCTCTTTAGCTAGCAATGTAGTGATTACCAAATTTACATCATCAATGTCAATCTCATAAGAAAATGGTTTAATCTAGGCTACTATTGGCTTAACTACTTGAACATATGTGTAATTTATGTCCAGTAGAAAACACACATCATTGTAGTACTTCTCTACTAAGGATTTAGGAATCCTTGATCTACTTCTCATCTTCTATTTAAACTTATCAAAATATCCATCTAATACATTTTCATAACTATCTCCTAGATTTGCAATATATTCACTTATTTTCTCAATAAAAGGTTTTCCTTGCTCCCACACAACATCAGTAATAGTAGGAAAATGAATTTGAACACAAAAGAGGATGCAAATTATCAATGATCCAAACTTACACATTGATTTTTTCACTTTCTTGATTGATTGAAGATTTTCTACCAATTGCAACCATTGGAGCTTGACAAGCTTATATTCATGGTCTTTCATCATAATCTTCCAAGCTTTTTCTACTTCCATACATGGCACACTATTTAGTCAGCTTGACTGGTAAAATTTATGTGCAATCACTCACACAAATAAATCTATAAATTGATCAATAATACTTCAATTTTCATGCCATGACCATTCCACTCGACCTTGGTGTTTTCCTTAAAGACTTCTTTTGTCTAACATCTCATGGTCTTATTCTTATCAAATGTAGGATACCATGTGACTTTGTGTATAATCTTTTTTGTGATTTTCATTGGCCCGTTATCCAACCATAATTTCATATCTTGAATTCAGCTAAATACTACTTTAATCCATTCAATTTTGAAATTTTTGAAAAATTCTAGGGCAACTATTTAACACTTTCTTCTCCACAATGTTGAATTCATCTTTCAAAATTTCTTCATCACACAATGTCTAATAAGCCATTCAAATCTCATAGTCTCCAACTTCACTAATCTTACACATATAGTAACTTTGTACACCATGTATTACAATAACCCTAGGTGATATCGATGATAACACACACATTGAATCTCCTTTCATAGCAATGTTGGGAACAACATGGCATTTAGGTGGAGGACAAGTTTCAGTCTTCACCAATTGAACATTACTAACCTCTTTTCCCTGAGTCCTTGTTGTTGATGTCAATCTAGATGCCATGGCTTTGTTTAGGGTTTAAAATTCTCTTCTTGAGTAACTCGACACTTCTAGCAATCAACGTTTGATCATACTTCACCAACAAATTTGCTCACAATTTCCTTTAGAATCACTTTACAATTTGCTCAAATTAGTCAAGCTTTCAAAATCTAAATGCAAGGTGTGCAATACATTCAAATTTTTACTATATACCTTCATTTGTTCAAATTAGGGCACTCATAAATGTGGTGTACTTTTTTAGGTGGAATCCAACTATCTTGGTCATTATTACACCTTTGTTAACTTGGTTTTTACTACAACTCGATTGATATTGTTTAGCTTGGCCAACACATCAGCTCGGTCATTATGTAGGAATTGTTGGAAATATAGTAAGTTAGATGTATTAATGGTTCTCATTTATGGCAACATATACCCAACATTTCATCTATGTATTAAGAGACAAAAAATTGTCTTAGATAGTTTGGAGGAGTATAGTGTGTAGATCTTATCAGTACGAATGATGCGCAAAGAGTTAAGCTTATGCACAATTGAGGAAGGTTTGTAACATTTTCATGATGATGTGCACCAATGTGCATGTATGTATAGATAGTATGACACAAGTTACAATAAGTTTAATTGTGTTGGTATTTAACAGTGCAGAACAGAGCATTGCAGAAAATAGAGTTGTACGATTTTAGGAATTCTTTTGATTTCAAAATAATTACTAAGTCATGTTAATCCAAATATGCGGGTATTATTTTATATTATGTCAAGCATGTGAAGACATGGAAGCTGAATAAGAAACACATTATGAGTACACAAGGTATAAGTAAAGATTTGGTATTGCACAAATAATGTGCAAGAGAGAAAGTGTATTGCATAGTGAATGTGTGTAATGCACAAATATTGTGGATTTTGCATGATTATATGTGACATGTGAACTATTGTGAGAACCATTTATGAGGCTTATGTGATACAAAATTTGATGTAAGATCAAATCAAGTGCAACTACAATAGAAAGCAAGTATTGTATGTATATCTATTCTATGAAGAAACTAAATTATATTATTGCATGTTAGGGCAATGGGCTCTCCTTACATAAATTTTAATTGATCTATCAATTCCTAATAGGGTTGAGGCTTATAACAAGGCCTAGTCCTCTAATAAGGACTGAAAACACTATATGTACTTCATAGACTCCTAACATGGTCAATATCCTTAATAGGATCCTATTGTTTAGTGAATTATCTAGTGGGTATCATTCCCACCAAGATTTTCACTTGGCCAAGGTTTACCTAGTAAAAAAATAATGATGTTATGAGTTCTCTATGTGTATGGTTATATTTACTATTCAAAATTTTTGGTTTACTTTCATATGCAAGTTATAAAGTTATTAACAATATTCATGTGTGGGAAAAAGTTTGTAGAATATTGATTCACCTCCCCTCTTAGTATTATCTATTTTTAACAATTGGTATCAAAGCCTTGTAACTTTGAAGAGGCTTAACAAATTAAGTAAGATCCTAGTGAATATGAAATAGTTGAAGAAGAATCTTGAAGAATCTCTTGAACAAATTGATTTGTTAGAAATAAGAATTACAAGGGGGCGGGGGGAATGAATCAATCATCTACAAACTTTAGTCACCAACTAGATATTATTTGTTACTTTAAACCATACATAACAAAGCAATAAAATAATGCTAAACAATAATAGTAACCATGCACAAAGATAACTCGTAACACCATATTTTGTTAACTATAGAAACCATGGCCAAGGGAAAAATCGGTGGGGATGATACCCACTAGATAATATACTGATATATAAGTTCCTTGTTAGAGGATGGACCCTATTAGGAGTCAATGAGAAAATTCAGTATAGAGAGTCCTTTTTAGGAGACTTTGAATCCCTATTAGGAGATTCCAACCCTATTAGGAGTTGTAGTATAGTAGATGCAAGATGAGCCCACTACCCAAACATGCACTTCCAATTACAAGAAAAGCTCATTGATCAAACAAATAATTAGCCTTCTGGAATGTAGGTACCATAACTTCTTCCTTAGTTCGATCTAAGATTGCAAAATCAACTTCACATATATCGCTTTCACAGAAAGTTTTCATATCATAATATATCACACAATTCTACAACACTTCACACACATCTTATCACAAGAAGTCCTTTGTATAAATACTATGCCTTTTCATAAATTATTGTTGGGTCAACTAAAACCACAATACACTTTTCCAACTTAGATTAAGCATCTAGGATGTCGGCCCTAATTGGTCAAGTAATTATTTTGTAAAAAAAATAATTCCTTTCTTTTAATTTCACTATCCTATTTTATTGGTAGAACACAAATATCTCTTTTTCGTATAGTCTATACTAACTTCTAAGGTTATCCACATCATCATCATGTATACTATCTCCATCTAACTTTGCTAGTCATAATATGACATCAGCAACAAGTTACAAATAAAACAAATACACT
Source organism: Cupressus sempervirens (assembly GCA_028749045.1). Taxonomy (NCBI): domain Eukaryota; kingdom Viridiplantae; phylum Streptophyta; class Pinopsida; order Cupressales; family Cupressaceae; genus Cupressus; species Cupressus sempervirens. The sequence goes on along the minus strand of CM053791.1, from coordinate 729,706,267 downwards.
TCTATATACCTAATTCATACTTAGACAATTTCTAAGTACCAAAAGCTAAGTATCTTTATTTCCAAGGTTTCCTATAAGCATGTACATCATGTGTTTCCCCATATCTTCATTAGCCAATTGTCAACATGATCTTCTTACTAAAGAGAGAGATAACTTGAAAGATAGATACAAAGATGCAAAAGTCTACATTGGAAAACTAAAAGATGAAATCGATGATCTAAAATCTGGCAAGGAACCATTTGTATAGATTAGTGTTAATGATGATACATAAAATGTTAAGAAAGAGAATGAGATCTTAAAACATGAGTTGAAAATTGTTGAATTGAAGTTGAGTCTTAAGACTAGTGGTAACAAGAGTGAATTTGATCTAAAGGCTGAGAATGCAGACCTTAGATCCTAGTTAAATCAAATTTCATCTGAATAAGATTCTATTAAAATAGAGCATGCAAAATTGGAAAAATACAACATCATTATGAAAGGAGAATTAACACAAGCAAAACAACAATTAAATAAACTTTACACAAGTTTTGAGAAAATTGATGAACAAATATTTCATCAAAGAACTCCTTATGACAAAACAGGTCTTGGATATCTTCTTAGAGAGATGTTCACAAAGAAAGATGAGATTAGGATAGAACTCAATTCTATATTAGAAATTCCTAAAGAAAAGTTCAAGTGGTCAGATGAAGTTGAGAAAACTGAGTTGAGAAAGAAATTTGATTAACTTAGAACAACAGAGCAAGTTGAAGAACCTAAGCAAGATGATTCATCCAAAGAGATAAGACATGAATTCAAAGGTAAATGTTTCATATGCAATGAATTTGGACATATGAAGAGAGATTGTACAAGTAAATCTTTTAAACCCATTACTAATTTCTATTGTTATAATTGTCATGGTTATGGACACAAGGTAGTAGAATGTAAGAAATCTAAGTTTGTTGACAATAAGAATGGTAGAATGTTTAGGAATACTAACCTTGTAGGTAATGAAAGAAGTAGATCACGTAGTAGATCTAATGATGGAGAGAAACCTAATGGTGAAAGGAAGTAGTTTGTTTGTTACAAATGTAACAATCCTGGACATATTACAAGAAATTACAAGCTCCTGAAAGTCAGAATGGGAACAATCAGAGCATGAATGTACCTCTATGTTAGCTATGTAATAAATTTGGACACACAACAAGATTCTATAGAATGGACGGAGGAAACTTTAACAAGAACCCTAATCATAGAAGGAACAACAATAGGAAAAATAGAAGGAATAAAAATAGAGATAACAAAAATTAGAAAGAAGTAGTAAAGGAACATGTTGAAGAATTCAAAGAAGCATTTTTGAAGGTTTGTAATCCAAAAGGTTCAAAAACAGTATTAGAAGAACAATTCTTTGATGCACTTGATGAGAATTTGAAGTCATAGATTTTTTATGGCTCAACCTATTTGAATTAAGTTATTACAGTAAGAAAAAGAGCATCAATGGTTAGAACTAATGCTAGAGAGTGAGTTAGATATTGTGTAGTTAACATAAGGTAGAAGACATAAAGAGAAACCTATGGTTCAGTGTGCAAGTCTTGATGTGATTGCAGTAAGTGGGAATCGTAAGATCAATATCACTGGTAAGTAAAGTCAATATCTTGAATCTGTAGTAAATGCACATTTATTGTGTAGTGTGATTTGAAATTATTTAAGGATCACAAACAAGATTTGATGTACCATTTGTTCATGTGAAGCATCTTGAACAAATTGAAGAATGATTTCACAATAATTGAAGTGTGAAGTAAGTTTGTGGAGTCAAAAATTGTAGAATCCCTAAAATCACAAATTTGAGGTATTTTATAGTATATCCAATCCAATTTCTTGAATTATTTATAGTTATTAAGTAATGGCTAGTCAGAGAGTGCATGAAATTAGTGACAGACCAAGGCATGAGTTCAAGAAATACCCAATTGATTCTTTACTTGATGATCTTGTAGGCACAATTTCACAAGTTCCATAAAATGTGTTACATGTAGAAGATATAAGAAATTATATTCATTGCAAAATTGAGAGTATAGATGATGAGGAGATTCAAAAGGACTTAGGAGTCATGTGTAATAATGACTTATCCCTAAAGTTTGAATATGCACACCTTGAAGATTTGAATTTGGCGAAGTATATGTTCTACATAGAATTTGACAATTACAAGTGGACTTGAATCATATTAAGCATATTACATAATGATATGTTCTAGTTAGGTGATACACAAATTATCATTGACAGTGACCTAATCCAACAAGTCATAGGATTTAGCAATGAAGGTTGTAATCCTGTTAATGAGAAAAACATTAGGAAATTAATGGAGACTAACATGAAAACCAAGTTTGAAGAAATATTAGAGTTGATCCTATTTAGGATAAAGGAGTCAAGTTTTTGACTAAAATATTAGGGTATAAGTTGAACCATGGATCAAGGGTAAACTATATATTGGTTGGATTTATTCATACAACAAATGTGATGGTCATTGAAAGGAGAAAAGTTAATTTGTGCAACATTGTCAGAGTGTAGGTTTTGGACAATATTGCGAACATAAAGAAAACTAAGAGTGTAGTATTTAGATTTGATTCCTTAGAGACTCATTTATTCCTTTATGTTACTAAGAAATTTCTTGGAGTAATCAGTTGGGATAGCAATGAGTGCATAATGAAGATTGTAACTCAAAGTTATAGATTTAAACCTAAGAATGTTAGAGACACTAATATTGATAGAATGATGAAGAATTTTTAGTATGAGATGAAATTGAGGTATAGGATACCTCCCTCTATGGTAGAGAAACACAAGGATGATTTGTGCTTCATGGTGGAAACTGATAACATATGCATGGAAGCAGTGATACCTAGAGTGAAATTCATTGAGCCTATGGGCTATGAGATGAGCTCAGAACTTATTGAAGGGTATGTGCAAATCATACTCAAGTTTGAGTAGGATATAGAATGTCCTAAATGGGGGACATATGATGAAAGGTCAAGAATTGTAGAGTTTGAGCTACATAGAAAGGAGAGTAAAAATAAAGTAGAGAAAGAGATAGATTTTGTACTCAAGGAATCTAGCATGACTAGACAGGAACTCAATGAGATAAAGGGAATTGTGTTGGAGATGAAGGCTAGTGGATAGATAAAATTATTAATAGCAACACCTATTGTAGTGCTAGGACCTTCTGAAGGTGTAACAGTGGCACAACCATGTGCACAAGATCCCATTGCACCATATGTAGTAGTTGCGCAAGTGCAACCTACAAGAGCAAGCTAGAGCAACCTAGGAGGTAGTCAAAGGTAGAAGAACCTATTGCACAAAGGAAGTCAGGGAGACTGGTGAAGGTTAAGCAAGGAGCTGCACCCCGAGCTAAGAAAAGAGTAAAGTAGAGTAGCAGTAGGCCTAGCAAAAGAAGGAAAACCATACAAGTGAGAAGTTCTAAAAGCTTAGAGGATGATGATGAAGATAAACCTATGGGGCAAGATGTGTAAGAAGCCAAGATAGCCACATGCAAGAAAGCATGGAAACCTAAGGTAGAAAATCTAAACATGTAGATTATAAATGATGAAATTTTTGTTCAATTGAATAAAATTTATAGTATGTACAATAGTATGGATAGGAGGAAATTAGAGAATGCTTTAATTAGAAATATGATTATGAGGAGTACAAGATTTGATAGTATTCATTATAAGATTCTAGAAGATCTATACAATAGGTTGATCAACAAGAAGAGAAGGGTACTAGAAGAAGATTTGAATATGGGCATCTCATCCATAAACAAGTTATGTGATGTTGGATCAAAAGAGGAATCTGAAATTTTTTTGAAGGGCATTGAGCCCTTGTCAAGGAACAGAAGAAGAAAAATTATTCTGATGGGAGGCAATTATGAGGAAGAAAGGAAAGAAACAGAGGAGGCTATAATGAAATATATGTCCTTAGTACCTAAGGAGAGTGCGCAATCAAAGGCTAACAATCCAATGTATGTATAGGGAGATATACCTTCTAGGGAAGAGGAAGAGTTAGAAGGGACACAACAAGCACTATCTCCACCCCACATTGTTATTGGTATTGAATCCATGCAAGTGGATATATGCACATAACTATAGAAACAAAGGAGAATCCATTTGTAGCATATGGGGCAAATATTGTTGGCAATATCACTGCCTATACTAGATTTGATAATGAAGAGGAAGAGAAAAAGAAGAAGGAAGAAGAAGAAAAGGAGAGAAAGGGACTTGAAGAAAAAAAAGGAAGAAAGATTAAGAAAAGAAGATGAAAGAAGAACAAGAGAAGAAGAAGAAAGAAGAAGAAGAATAGAAAAAGATAGAGAAAGAAGAGAAGATAAAGAAAGAGGCTGAGGAAAAGAAGAGTGCAGAGGAACAATGAGAAAGACTATTGTATCTTCAATATTATTAGTAGCTGGAACATTAGAAAAAACACCCATTCCATTTGATGATAAAGACTAGAAAGAGCTACTAGGCACTTTGAGAAAATTGTTTGAGAAGAACAAATCTATAAAGTCTTTAGACAAGACTCTTGTTGAAGTCTTGGAGTGCATGCAAAAGATAGTTTTTACAACTATAGCTAATCCATACTTGCAAGCTAAGGAAAAAGAATTAGTGAAGACCTTTGGTGGATAATTCAAAACCTTAGCTGGAGTAGTAGTAGCCAAGCATTGAGTAATCATGATGAACACTATTCAACACAGTGTGCACCAATGTGTGCAATGATTTGAAGGCACTTGATGGAAACATCAAGGAATTGAGATATTGTATTGCTGAAGGTAATAAATTATACAGAAATTGTGCAATTTCCTATACTTATTTATCTAATTTTGATGCAAATCAAAGGCCATATGAGTAAGCTTCAGCCACTCACTACAAGATTGCAACAAACTGAGATTAGAATTCAAGATTCTGGGAACGAGATTGAGAAGATCCACAATGTTGTCAGAAGCATTAAATTTTACAAGGAGAAGGTAATAAGAAGATTCTCTATTCTTAGAGAATATTTGGCACCCAAAGTTGTAATTTTACAAAGGAAATTGGAGGAATGTCTTTCAACAAAGAATTCCTACAACGAATTCTCCTATAGTGACCTGAGCACAGTTGAAGTGGCATCCTATGCACTTTGTGCACTCATCAATATATTAGATATAGTCAAAGGCAATTGGAAGAAGGAATTTGACAAGCTGAAGATTGATTTTGTAGATTGCATTTCCAGAATGTTGAGCTAATTAATAGCAGACAACAAGTTTTTGTGATACAATTTTTGAAACCTTAGCCATTGATGTCAAAGGGGGAGTATTATTTAGATAAATTTGTATAAATGTAAATATATATGTAAGGGAGAGCTTATGTATGTATCAATGTAAAGGAGTGATAAGGAATGCAATGATCCATAAAAACATGAATAAAATTGTTATGTTTTGAAGAAAATTTGTGTGTAATTATTTGATTTATTCTTGTTTTGTATGACATCATTTTGGGACTTAGCTAATTTTCCTAGATATTAACACCAATGCCAAAGGGGGAGATTGTTGTAAATAAAGTCAGTTAGATGTATTAATGGTTGTCATTTATGGCAACATATACTCAACATTTTATCTATGTATTCAGAGATAGAAATTTGTCTAAGTATTAGACAGTTTGGAGGAGTACAATGTACAGATCTTATCAGTACGAATGATGCACAAAGAGTTAAGTTTATGCTCAGATAAGGAAGGTTTGTAACATTTTCATGATGATGTGTACCAGTGTGCATGTATGTATAGATAGTACAACACAAGTTACAATAAGTTTAACTGTGTTGGTATTTAATAGTGCAAAATAGAGCATTGCTAGAAAATAGAGTTGTACAATCTAGGAATTATTTTGATTTCAAAATAATTACTAAGTCATGTTAAGCCAACTATGTCGATATTATTTTACATTATTTCAAACATGTGAATACATGGAAGCTGATTGAGTAACAAGTTGTGAGTGTGCAAGGTATAAGTAAAGATCTTGTATTGTGCAAATAGTGTGCAAGAGAGAAAGTGTATTGCACAGTGAATGTGTGTAATGCGCAAATACTGTGGAAGTTGAATGATTAGATGTAACATGAAAAATATTGTGAGAACCATTTGCAAGGATTATGTGATGTGAAATTTGATGTAAGATTAGAGAAAGTGTGAGTTACAACAACAAGCAAGTATTGTATGTATATCTATTCTGTGAAGAAATTAAATTATATTATTACATGTTAGGGCAGTGAGCTCTTCTTGCATACATTATAATTGATCTATCAACTCCTAAGAGGGTTGAGGCTTCTAAAAAGGACTCAAGACACTATATTTACTTCATAGACTCCTAACAGGGTCAATATCCTTAACAAGATTCTATTGTTTAGTGAATCATCTAGTGGGTATCATCCCCATCGAGATTTTCCCTCAGTCAGGATTTCCCTAGTTAAAAAATAATGGTGTTACAATTTTTCTATTTGTATGGTTATATTTATTGTTTAGCAGTGTTGGTTTACTTTCATATGCAAGCTATAAAGTAATTAACAATATTTAGTTGTGGGGAAAAGTTTGTAGAATATTGATTCACCCCCCTCTCAGTATTATATATTTCTAATAGGAATTCGGTCCATATTGCAATGATTAGTCAATATAGACAGTATTACTAATGCTCAATACCGACCATGTATTTGGTTTTATTTGCTCATCTTTTTCCAAAAATCTGTCCTAATGCATCTTGTCTTGTGCAAATATGAACTTTGACACACTTTGTGTTAGGAAATTATGTATGATATGACTTTTAAATATGTAATTCCTTACATACCTTTCTTGATCAGTTTGAGGTAGTATGATTGCCTTCTCCATTGGATTGGGTGATCTCGACTTTACTTGTTCACTTCTTTCAACTTCTACCTTCTTCCTCCATGTTTGATTCATCTCCCTTTTTGTTTGTTCTACATCCACTTTTCCTTTTCTCTTGATGTGTTCATTGTTTGGTGTTGGTGTTCGAATCCTACAGTTCTTGCTCACATGTCCAATTTTGAGACAACTAAAACAAACTAAGCTTCCATTCAACCATTTCTTATAATTTCCTTTGCAGTGTGCTCTTATGTAATTTTTTGGAATGTAAGCATATTCTCCACAATAATGAAAATTGTACCATGTGTTGCATCCCAATTGTAGGACTTATCTTTCTTTGGTGCATTGACTTTCCTTTTGGGTGTCCAGTTAGATTTTTTCTTTGATTTACATTCATACTTTTGACAATTGTAACAATATCCCTCAAATCTAGGTGCAATAGGTGTGTTTTTGACCTTTGATATACATTCATGTTCTCAGTGTCCTTGTTTTTTGTAATTAAAATAGTTACCAATAGACTTAGGCTAAGGATTTTTCTTACCAATCTTTCTTTTGCAAATGTTTGTTGTGTGTCCAAGTTTTCCATAGTGGTAGCATGTAGGTTTTCCTTTTAGTTTTGCATTCCTTTTCTGTCCACTCTTGGATGATTCTCCTTCTTTAGCAGATGAGTAGTTCTTGATATGTCCTAGTCTAGAGGTATCACTAGGTGTTCTTGGCGATCTCAATAGTTCTTAAAAGCATCTTATAGCTTCACTATGTTTGTTCACCCTTTCCAAGAGTTCCTTCTAAGATCTTAAATCATTCCCCAATTGGTCACTTTGTGATCTCAGATTTGCAATTTTCATGTCCTTTGTGTTCAGTTCTTTCTTTGCAAGTAGTAGTTGACTCATCATGTCTAGCTGAGTATTTGTAAGCTTTTTCAAATTATATTACAACCATTTGCCTTTGTCTTCTTCTTCCGTGACTTTGTCTTCTTCAGATTTCTTTTTCTGATCAATCACCTCACATATCCTTACTAATTGGATTTCATGTTCTCTCTTCGATACTCTAAGTTCTTCATTTAGAATGTTGATCTTCTCCAATAGGTCTACTATTGTTGCATCACTTTCACTAGAATTTCCATTATCAAATAGTCCTTTGGTGTCTACTTGTTGTTAGAGTGTATCATTTTGTTGAATGGTTATATCCTTCCTTTTGTTTAATGATTTCCTTAACTCCTCTCTTGTTGTTTCAAGTTGTTGCAGTATGATTTGGATGTCAATCATTTGATTCTCAATAGTATTTCCTAATTTTTAATCCTCCACCTCCAAGATATCAACTCTCGAGTGGTTAAACTTGTTCTAAGAGAACAAAGCTCTAATACCAATTGTTATATGTTTACTAGGAATGTGACATATTGAAGGGGGGGTTGAATAAGGATCACTAAAACTTTTATCCTTCAAAGAAAATAATACCTTAACTATATCCACCACTTAATCCATCCCATGTCTAGATCATGAATAACATAACTTTAAACTTGTAATACTGAAATAAATCTAACTATTCATCACATCCATAAGCTTGAATTTAAACACATAACACAAAATATTTTGGTTACCCAAAAACCCACCAAGGTGAAGGTAAAATTGGGTGTGGATAATACCCACAAATCTTCACTACTGCAGTAACAAAGTTCACATGTTAGGGGTACAAATGTGATCACTTTTGATGATCTACCATGTGAGGGGTATACCCTGTTAAGAGCTTTACAAGAATGTTAGATCTACTTTGATTAAAGGATTTAAAATTTACAATGAAGTAAGCACTCTATTAAGATATTTACTTAGGCCTATTATGATCACTCCGTTAAGAGATTTACTATAAGAGTAATTAGATATTTCCTAATTAACTCTAGTTTTCTTAAGCTAAATATTAGGCATATAATAACTAATTCTTTTATTACTTATTATCATGTAACCTAGGTTAGACCTTTTTAGGATTTTGATCTCCTTTATAAGGATGGTCTCTCTTTGAAATTATCAAGTCATTCACTTTTGATAATAACAATTTCTCTTTTTGCTCATCAAGAATGTCTCATCTATGGATCTGGCAATTCCAACTTCCATAGCTTTTGCTTCTTTCTTTCTGTGATAGGTGTTTGCATGTAGGTGATTCTTGGGAGCTGTGGGGTTGATCTTTCATCAACTTCAACATGGTATCAACACTCTAGATCTTCATGCCCCTATTCTATTTATGAGAGATTTGGCTTGGCTTTTAGATCTATGTTCTTTCATTTTTCAGAGGATTTTTGTATTGAATCTGGGGGGGTCACTAATTTTTAGTGCTCTTTGAGCCCAAATGAACATCACCATTGAGCTCGAAGCACCCAAAAACACTTGTTTTCATATAAATTTTTATGGATTTATACACAATTGGATTCTAAGGCAAAATAATATTGCTTCCAGATTGGGCATGTTTCCTGAGGCAGTGATTTTCTAATTTTTGGCACACAAATTGAGATTTTTTTTCATGCAAATCAAGATTTTTCAACTTGAAATCAAGAATTTTGGCACAGAAATCAAGATTTTTGGTTCAATAATTGAGATTTTTTGACATTCATATTGAGATTTTTTTGTCCACATACCAAGATTCTTTTTGGTACACAAATTGAGATTTTTGACATACAAATTGAGATTTCCTGCATGTAAATTGAAATTTTGGTACGCAAATTGAGATTGTTATGTACAAAAGTGGCACACTTCCCGATGTGTTTTCTAGTGCTAGTGGGCACACCTTCCAAGGCACTTGGCCACTAGCTTTTTTCTAGCACTAGCTCTTTGCTCAGCATATGTTTTCGATGACCGGATATTTTTTACTGGCAGGAATCATTTTTTAGGCTTTTTTTTTACCTTGATGACCATTTGACCATCAAATTCAAGCTTGCTTGATGATGTTAGTGCCATATCAGCACTACATCTGCATATCCTGTCACCTCTTCATGCTTTTTTTGGACCTACCTTCTCATTTTTTACTATATCTTGGGCATATGGACTCCATTTTTTGCAAACGAGATATTGTCAGAAAGCTAATTCCAAGCCTATCATAGTCGTACAATTAGTTTTCAATTTTGATTCTTTTTTATGGCTTTTTCTGCTTTTAAAGTCAAGGGTATAGTTTTCCACTCTGGGAGACATATCTTGAGCATCCAATATATGATTTGGGAATTCTTTATATTGTTTGAAAGGTCTTTCAGAGCTCTTTCCAGTGATGCTATTTTATTTCTAGATTATGCTCCAAACACATTCTATTTTGTCTTTTGCATTTTTGCATTCTAGTGGATATTTTGGTTGTTTCAGGTCCGAGGATTGATTTGGTTGCTTTATATGATTTTTCATGACTTATATTATCTATTGCATTAGTCTTATGTCTCTTCTAGTCTATTTAGACAACATTGTATGCATTCTTACAAACACACTAAGATAAAGTGCCATATTTCATTTGTATTTCCAATTTAGTAATTTTGCCTTGTTTTGCCTTCTAATTCAACCAGTGTCATCTGAGGACACTCATGTAGATCATTGCATTATTAGGATTCACCACATATTGTGCCTTATTATACATGCACTACTTTGACTAAAGTGTCATAGAGGTTGATGTTTTGCCTTTATTTGTCATCTTCCTTTATCTAGTGACCTTTTCTTTTGTGACGTTAGCCTTATGATGTGTCTAAGATTGATCACCTCAGTACACACATATGTACTCTTTTGTGCATCTTGATTATGGTTCCTTGACATGTACTTCTTTTGGCCCACTTTTCTAGTTACCTATCACCTCACCCTTGTCTGCATTAGGGTGGTTCTTCTATTGTTTCTCATGCTTCCTTGGTTTGATGGAGTGAGCTATGTATTCAGTATTTTCTCCTATGTATTAGGCAGATGTAGTGGATAGGTACCTATGCATTTCAATGAGATGGATTATTTACCATATAGACACTCTTCTTTTCATTCCTACTTTGGATGTAGCCTTCCATGTTCGATTGATTAGCTCTTCGGGTGTCATTGTTCTATGCCATTTGTATCTTCAAGTTCAATTGTTTGCCTTTGTGTGCCTCCTAATTCAATGTAGATTACAATCTTCTCTACCTGGTCAGGTTCTATTTCAATGGAGGTTCTTCATATCAGCAGTTACTTTTGACAAAGCTTTGCAACTTCTACATGCTCTAGTGGTGTTCTTCATGATCATCTTTTGTTCCTATCTTCTGGAACATTCCCTAGTTTGGAGGCTTCTTTAGTCCTTCAATAGTTAATTTCTTTCAATATTTTTTCCATCTCTTTTTGGAGTAGGGTTTTTCCCATGTGGTTTTGTCTATTTGTCCTCTTTTCAGAGAGTTGGTTGTGCTTGGGTACCTCATCAGTCTTTGTTTCAGGGACCCAAATCTACTTTCTGTAGTAGTTTCTAGTTTCTAACTACTCCCTATGTTTATTTTAAGAGGGTGTGTTAGAGTAATTAGATATTTCCTAATTAACTCTAGTTTGCTTAAGCTAAAATTTAGGCATATAATAATTAATTCTTTTATTACTTATCATCATGCAACCTAGGTTAGACCTTTTTAGGGTTTTGATCTCCTTGATAAGGATGATCTCTCTTTGTAGTTATCAACTCATTCACTTTTGATAATAGCAATTTCTCTTTTCTTCTCATCTATGGATGTGGCAATTCCATCCTCCATAACTTTTCCTTCTCTCTTTTTGTGATAGGTGTTTGCATGCAAGTGATTCTTAGGAGCTCTGGGGTTGATCTTTCATCAACTTCAACATTTACCCTGGTTCACTTGCCAAAATTTATTAGTACTTGATCCTTCTTACTACACTCACAATGATGACTATGAATCTTCTCTTTCCACTCTTTAATTTGATCTTCTACTTGATATATCTTTTCTCTACTCTTTACTACTTCTCTGGATCACTATACTTTCTTACTCCAAAACTTCCTTTGCATGTGCAAATACAACACTTGACATCACTCTAGAATAGGGTTAGGATCTTCCCTTAAATAGAGATTTGTAGAGTCTTCTAGAATATTATCAACAATCTAGATGTTTCCATTTTAGCTGCTTAATCTGATTGGCTAAATTTCCTTCATAGGGATCAGTGATCTACATCAAAATGTGTAACAAACTCTAAAATCAATAAATGTTATTTACATGCCATCTCAAAATGGTTTAACTCAAAGTTTGTGATATTCTAGAAATTCTTGTTCACATTGTGTTACTTGGCACATATTGTATTTGACACTCGGTCATGACTATTCTACATGTTGAAACTCAACCTTAACTAACTCAGCTCCTTCTATTTAAGTCGACATCAACTCATTGATTCTTCTTTACTCAACATTCACTGAACTCGACTTGTATAGGGATTCTTGGCAACCATAAACTTTCTCGGCTCCTAAAGAACTTGATATGTACAAGATTATTTACAAAGTCTTAAACAAATACATAACTCGACCTATATGGAGTGACTTGGTCATAGTGATGACCAACCAACTCTGTCCTATATATGACTAAGTGGTTGACACTAATAGACAACAAAACTAAAGAGATCAATAGAGAACAACATGGTTTAGCTCCTATGTTTTGACACTAAGTCTAATGTGTGAAACTTCCTTATCAACATTATGGTTCAACAATGTAGAGAATAACATGGTAAGAGTCATTCAAGCTCTTAATCACAAAAATTTCTTGACACTATTGGCAACCTCAAGATGGATCTATGTACGTTGTTTGACATTCCCGCCATTTAAAGTCACACTTAAGTTGGAAAAAGGCTTTGTCAACTCAAATGTTTATATGTAGTTTGTAAGTTCTTATTGAGTTTTACAAAAAAATATTCTTCCAATAAAACAAAAAAAAAAATTAATTATGGATATTGGGAGTTGGTGGTTCAAACCACTGACCCACCATGATAATGGAAGGTTGGGAGTTGAAATCTTAGTACCATCGTTATTTTAGCTTTTTCATAGGTGGCGAAAAAGAAAATTTAAATGCCACTAGCACCAATTGTATCTTCAAATAAGTATGTGGTGTGGTGGCAAGGTTCCTAGGAGGCTTGTAATGAGGAGGTTGGTGGTTCAAATCCTTCAACTTGTATTTTGATGAAATTTGCAAAAGTCAGTTAAATTTGGTCAACCTTTAACTAGTCAACCATGTAAGTTAAACCCACTTTTTGTTTTCAAACTTCAAGTGCTCATAACTTGAGCAAATGAACTCCAATTGACTTTGTTCAAGTGCTCATAACTTGAGCACTTTGATTTCATTCCATTTTTGGAAGCAATGGGAACATTTGATTTTTTTGTGGAAAAATTCATCTAGATTGAGGGAGGCTTAATTCTCATATTCACAATGTCTACTTTCAAAACTGGTAAATAATTATATGCTCGTTGAAAAATTGGTAGAAAAATATGTGATAAACTATGCGATTTAGCTAACTTCTCATTAGAGAAATTTATTCAACTTGAAAAAAGTGAACATTTTAGGGAGAGCATGTCACTAGATGCAATGTTATGCTTTTTCAAAAACAAAAAACCACTTTTTGTGCTCCCCCTTTTTAAGGGCCTTAATCTCCACCATCTTCAAAATAAATTAGTAGCTTAGAAATTAGATTCATAGTACCACAACTCTTACTCTTATCACATCTTCAAAATTTTAATTTAAGTATCTTCAAATTTTCTTTGAATTTAGAATGTATTGATTTTAGGGAAAAAAATTAACATCTTATACCTACTTTCTGGTCCCCTGTCTTTGTGTACTTACCTTGGGATTGCTTTGGGATTTGGATAGGACATACAAAACTTGGAAATACACCATAAAAACACGTTTAAGAGTTTCTCTTGATTTTTTTGTACTTAGACCATGTGGTTGATGACTTTCTTTACCCAAAATCTTTGAAACAAAAATTATTTCTTAAGGAGGCTCTCAAATTACCCCAAATATAAATAATGCCTTGTTTTGAATTTAATAAATTAATAATATTCTTTTTCTATTTGAATGATGCTAGAGTCTTAGTTGATAGGATAATTTAAAAAGATCTATAACTTTTAAACAATATTGCATTTTTAAAATTAAAAACCTATGCCACATTTTACACTTTACATACTATAGGAATAAAAATAAATATTTCATAAGTTTGGACCAAGTTATGGTGGTCAAACATAGCTTTATATTTTTTCAAAGTTTTAGTAAATTTTTAATTAATTATTTATGTGAAAAATAATTTACAAAAAAAATGTGTCACATTGAAACATGAGTCTTCTACTCATATTTAGAATCTTATTATTAAAGTTAGGGTGATTAGAAAATACTTGCTTCTTATCTTTAAGAAAAAAAAATGGTGCTGCAACTTTGAAATTCAAATTTCCATCAAATATAGTCTTGATAGCTTATTTAGTTTTATGTCAAGTTGTTTAACTCTTTCTTTCTTTCTTTTTTGAATTTCCATTATCATTTAAGGGCCTAGTTTGGTGCACCATGAGCTTGCACATACACTCTTGTTACTATATTTACTAAATTATATATTAAATAATTAGAGATCAAACTAGGGGACCCAATAATCAGGCACATTCTAATAGCTGCCATAACACTCATTGACTTAATTCCCACACATGCTCATTTCATGCCCAATATTTTTGACAATATTGCACCAACAATTGAGACTGTAAAATTTTGTCGATGACGCCTACCCATAAAACCTGACTCAACGCACCATCTTAATCTTAATTTATTTTTTGGCTATTTTGGATACCCTGACAAAAAACATGTTGATGTAGTACTATACTTAATGATGTGGCCCTAAAATATTAGTTGTAATAAGCACTTTCAAGTGATCCATTGTAAAAAATATTGAACTGATTTGAAATATCCACATAGAACTTTGATGCTTATGAAGGTACAATGCTCAACTACTTGGTCATCTCATCTATTTTACAATTTTACCAAGTTTTTCTTGATATTGTGGCTGTCACCACCTTTCATTCCTTTCAAAAACCTGTTGTCTTCTTGACATTCGCTCTCTTCTTCAACTTCATCTATGAAGTGACCTTTTTGCTTCAATTTGTTGGTAGTCAAACTATCTTTCCCAACCCTTTTACTTACCCATACGTCTTTGTCCCTAACATTCTACATATTGTACCAAGTTCCACCAACTTCGTTTATCACCGACCTCCACAAAAAAGACAAAACCTATTGGCTCATAATTGCATGTAATTGCTAGTTTATATCATTTGTTAGGTGAAGATGTATGTTTCTTGTATTAATTATTAAGCTTTTATTTGCTTAGACGTGTGACTAAATCACTTTTGAATTTTCCTTAATCTTAGTAGATTCAATCATCCTACTTACAATAGTACAAGCTATTTTTTGTATAAAATGTATGGTCATCAAATACATATACATGCTCATCTTATAGTTAGAGAAAAGTTTACAATACTTTTAGGATATAGTAGACAAGACTATGAGACATAAGTATTTTGTAGTAGGTGATAAGGTTATGGTTCATTAAAGAAGAATATGTTTCTTATTGCAACATATAACAAGATGAAGATGAAGGAATTTGGACCTTGTAGAACCACTCTGGAACTAGATCAACCCATAGAATGTACAACATTTGTCTAAGTCTTTTTAATGTGTATGTGTGTTTTTAATAAGTCATTATCAAGGTTTAGATCACTTACAACAATGAAGCCATATAAAAACTTTAGTGAGAGAATCTCACAAGAGTTAGGGGATGCATGCCTTGAGTTTTTACCACACTTATATGCCTCCTACAAGTACAAGGTAGTCTCATATTGCTATTACCATATGTAGACCTAAACAAGGTAGTGTTATATTAGTGTCACCATATGTAGACCAAAAAGAACATGGCTAGTATCATGGACTATACAAGCTCCTTCCTTTCCTTTCCTTCCTTTCAAATACGCCTACATGTTCATCTTGTCACTTTGAAAAAGTCTTGTAAAGAAGGTTTTCCTCCAATACACATAGGTGTAACTCTCAACACATACGATCATTCAAATAACTTATAATATGATTCAAACCATGACCTTTATTTTAAAGTATGCATAAGTCAACTCTATCATACAAATAAGAATATTTACATTTATTTTCAAATAATAATATTTTATTAGCTCTATATTCATAATAAATTTATTACATATAAAAAACTTTCTCTTAAAATATTTAACTGAAAATAACTCTTAATTTAAATATTCACTTATTCATTACACCATAATTACTTATTAAAAAACATAATTACAATATACATATTAAAAAGAACTTGAATAGGGCAGCAGCAAGTAAACTCAAGAATAATGAGTTCCATGTGAATACTCTTCTTGCTTGCGCATAAAAAACACTTTTATGTAAGCACGCGTCCTTACAGTACACACGTTTTCTCGTTCATTATCTTAAAGTAATATAAAAGGAAATACGTCCCCGTCACAAGGGAAAGAGATTTTTTAATATTGTAAAATAGTAAAGTCAAAGTCAAATATTGATATTATATTTTGTCTGTTGCATTTGAATGTCTGTGCCGTCCAATCAGGTTCCCTTTCATTAATTTAATTAAAGAGCAGTTAATTTGGTTAAGGTTTGCACCCATTCTAATGGAAATTAGATTTGATGCTTGTATGATCTTATATTAGCCACCTATCTTAGTATGGTTGAGATTATAATATATATAAATTAATTAAATTACAATATGTAATACTATAATATATTGAAATTTTTAAATATTGTAGTTGAGGTAATATTATTATTGAAGATATGTTTTGATATTTAGAAAGAACAAGAGATTAGTCTTGAATATTATAATAGAAAATTTAGGAAACAATTTTTTTAAGATAAATTTAAATTAATATTTTTAAAAATCAAATTGTGTTTAGTATTTTAGTATACTGTAGATTTTTACGTTTTTATGTTTTTCTTCTATATTGTATAAATAATCTTTATATTTGTAAATTTGATTTTTAGATTTATTTCTTGATTGCAAAAATGACATAAATATTATGATTGTGTAGAATCTACTCACCTTGATGTTGGGAAAAATAGTTGTATCGATGAATAATTTTGAGAGGAAGACCTTCTTAAATAAATCATTGGGTTTGAATTAACTATTTGACAATAATCAAAGACATGTTGAGCATTCATGTAATATGCTAAGTCTCCCACAAATAATGAACATAGTAATTAAGTTGATGCAATGCTCTATCATGATGCTCTTTAAGTGATGATACATAGTCAAGATAGAACTAATAAATGAATAAAATGGAATGAGTTTTGGTTCTTTATAATACTATTCCCAAATTTTGATGTTTTATAGTTAACATATAAAAGATAATAAGAAAGGGGCAATTTTGGCCTATGAATAAATCTGAATTTTAAGTTTAGGGTCCAATCTTGTATTATATATTTAAATCCATCTATTTTCATATTCATATATTTGATATATATATTAATCTATGAAAAAACTCTAGATTTGTGGGAAATGTGAGGCTAAAGGTTAGAATTTTTTGTGGACTTTAAATAGAGAACTTCTTATACAGTAGGTATTACATTTGTGACAAATGAATTAAGGCAATTTCAAACTGAAATTAAAATTAGTAGGTGTACACTTTTCATCCTTACATTTTACCTCTGACTTGACTTGCATGCATATTAGTATTAAATTGCATGTTAAATTAAACACATAGTCAAGATAGAAATAATTAGTATACTCTAATTAAAAGTACTTAGATATAGATGATGATTATGTAGACTTCCAAAGTTATAAGAACAAATTTCAATGAGAGTACAAGTTAAAAGTTGCATTCCAAAAGTCTTGTTTTAGTTAAAAGACTTCAAATTCCAACCACATGTAGAAAAACGTTTTAAAAATTTGTTAAATTAGCATTAATCAATAAAAAAATAGTTCAAAATTATATAATTTCTAATATTTTAGTTAAAAGAAATTTCATCACCAATATTTTTATCAAAATACTTTAAATTCCAACCACATGTTAAAAAAAAATTCTATAAAATATAAAATATAAAATAATTTTGTTCAAAATTATATAACACCAATTTCCCACATTTTTCAAAATTTTAAAAACCATACCTCTCTACCACATTTCTCATGTTATGTATACCTTACCATCCATTAGGGAAAAAACTTTAAGATCATCAAAATCTATGTTATATTTATGCATATATGCCGAAGTACCTAGATCAATGAGAAACATCGATAAATAATCTAACAATAAGTGTAAGACAAATAATGGGGTGTGACTAGGTATATAATAAAACAAAAAATAATGGATGCTCAAATCCAAGTAAAAAGATAAGGTAACGGCCCACAAATGATAGTATAGCCAATCTTAACTAAATAGAAAAGATTAATAAAAATAAAAATATCATGTTTAAAAGTCTAATATAAAGAATCAAATCCAAACTTCATAAAATATCTACAAAGATGAATTAAGAAAAATGTAATTCAGCTTTGTTCAATAAAAATAAAAATTAAAAAATAACAAATTTAACATATGGAAGAGTGACTTGATTTTAAATGTGACAATGAATTATTTTGTTGAATATTGTGTTAGATAATCCAAATCATGTCAGATTTGATTCTACTATGCTCTAACATATGACTAACTATTTTGTTGTTTTTATTCATTCATTTCCACACAATGAAAATGATCTTCATGACACTAAATCCAAACCTACTCTAAAAATCAAATCCTTAATCATACAAAATTACTTGTGTTCTTATAATTATTTATAATTTTACCATTTCAATGCATGAAACATATGTCTAAATACTACAACATAGATTTAAAAAACATATAACTAATTACTATAAATTTGAATTATTTAAAAGAAACATGTTAACAATAGTATATACTAATCACTACATTTGAAATAAATAGATATAAGTTTTTTTTAACAATTTTAAACTATTCACATATATGAAACACATAATGCAAGCATCAGAAAATTATTAGTTGACAATTATATTAGACAATCAAATTATCACCCACTTATTAAAAAAATTACTTTAAGAATAAATATTAAAAATCAAAAAATTATCTATATTTATTTAACATTATATAAACTAACTTTTATTGTAACCTCCAACCAAAAAAATAAATTAAAATATTAGTTATATTTTAATATTTTAATTACATATTAAATTTTATGATTCAAGGTCTTAAATAAAAAGTTAATATTGTTGATGGATCATAATGTAAAACATTGAAACATCTAAAAACAACTCTTCTAAATCTAATAGAATATAGAAACATAATTTTTTTACTCAAGATCTTACCAAATTATCTTACCATGATCTTACTCACTGGCAAATTAGAAGTAGAAAGAAGCAAGTGAAAGAGATAAAACTAGTATCTTAAAATTTAATATTAATTTTTTAATAATAAAAAATATAACTCTTTAAATGTGTGTAACCATTCTAGAAGTTAAAAAAAATAAAAATCTGATCACTCAACATCCTTAATATCATAATGTCAAAAAAAGTGATCATTCTTAATATCATAATGTAAAAACCTCATTTTTATTTCTTGAAACTCAAAAATGATCTGATCGTCCTTGATATTCTAATGTAAAGATCCCATTTTTTATTCTTGAAGCTCAAAAATGATCTGATCATTCTTGATATTATAATGCAAAAGATCCCATCCAGCATCATTCCCACAATCATCCTCCCAATAATTTATAAAAGAAAATGGACAGTTGAGCTTAAAAAAAAACAGAAACCCCATTTACACGGCAAAAGGATTGCCCGCCCAATGGGCGGCGGCGAAAGAAGAACATGACTTTTGCGCTTACAAATCATATTGTGACAGTGAATTTGACTTTACCAGTACATCCAAAGCAACAGTGAAACATATAAAGGAATCCTTGTGGCTTATGCCTGTCAAGAACTTGAGCTTTTCAGTGTGCATTCACACTAATTCTTTATTTTTGCTATGCTTTCTCTGTAGGAATGCATAGCAATATAAATATCGGAATTCTTTTGTAGTGTTCGTCGATCTTTAGGCCATATAGAGATCTGTTGAATCAGTACTGGTGCTGTTAGGTCGCAGCAATGGATGTGAGCATGGAGAAATCGAAATCACGCAATAGCAGGGTTTGGGAAATAGTGGATTTTGTGCTGAGATTTGCTGCCATTGCAGGTACTCTTGTGGCCGCCATTGTTATGGGAAGAAACAAGCAGACTCTCGATACTCCTATTGGCCCTATTGCTGCCAAATACCACTACTCGCCTGCGAATGTGTAATTTTCTCTCCGTTTTCCTTCTCACAATCGCAATTTTGAAAATATCAGTACTCGCACGCTGATGTGTAAATTTGTCTCCGTTTTTAGTAAATTTGAAAATATTTTTCGGAGATTTGTGTAGGTGTGATTTACTTTGTTTTCTGATGGCAGTTTTTTCGTGATAGCAAATTCAGTCGCCTGCGTTTATTCGGTTTTTGCCATAAATAATACTACTGCGAATATCGTCTACTCCCGCTCGCCGGCCTTCTCGAAACTCCTCCGGGCTTTCTTCGATCTGGTAATGTTTAATGTGCTGAACTGCAATAGTTTTCTGTGATGACTGGTTAGGGTTTCACCTTTTCCAAAAATATATTCAGCAAATCCTAAATGTTAGAATAGTTGAAAGAGTGAAATTTTCAGTCCGTCATTACAATTAATATCACAGTCAAAAGCATGAAATTTTAGAGTTTATAACGACAGTTAACATCACATATTTTTGAAATTGACTGTGAAATATTAAGTGAGAATACTATAGATTTCTGATTTCGACTGTGATTTTTATTATTAAGTGAATACATTACAGATTTCTGAATTTGACTTAATATTTATCGTAACTGAGAACATCGCGGATTTCTGAATTTTGACTGTGATATTAAGTGAGAACAGTGCTAGGACTATGAAATTTTCAGAATTCCTAAATTTGTCTTGGATATTAAGTGAGAACAGTGTTTAAGTCCATATCAAGTGAAAGATTATGAAATTTTTAGATATCCGATCATTTTGACTGTAATATTAAGCGAAAATAGTGTTCAGACAACGAAATTTCTAGATTTCTGGAATTTAATGTGATATCAAGGGAGAACAGTGTTAGGACTGAAAATTTCAGATTCTATAATAACAATTAATAGCACAGATTTCTGGATTTGACTGTGATGTTCAGCTGACTAGTACTAAAACTTGGAATAACTGAGTTTTGATTCAGCCTCAAGCACAAAAACACGACTCTGCCAAAATTCCAGTTTTTCTGTTCTTCTGACAGAAACTCTGAAATTAGAACTCTGCCAAAATTCAGAATCTTTATCTTCTTTTTAACTTCAAACCTCAAATATTATCTAGAAATGAACTTTTAATGATTGTTCCAACTTTCTTGTTGAACATTATTGTAGCCGATCCGAAATGCCTTTTGATTATTTAACCCTGTGAAGCTTAAGATATGTGCACTCATCCATGGCAGCTAATATTTTGGGGATGAAAATGGATGCAGATAATGGTGGCCCTTCTGTCGGCGAGCATAGGGGCGGCCATGGGCGTCGGGTACATTGCTCGGGAGGGCAATTCTCACGCATTCTGGAGCCCCATTTGCGGTCTGTACGGCCGTTTCTGTCACCAGGGAATCATTTCCATTGCAGCATCATTAGCAGCAACGTTCCTCTTCATCTTGCTCACAACTTTCTCCATCTACTCACTCTACAAGCGTAGCAGCAGCTGAAGCTTTTCTCCTTCAACCTACTCAAACCATGGCACACACTCTTTTATATGCCATTAAGAAAGCCTGCAACATGGGGTATATTCTAGAGCTCTGTATTTTCTTGGTTTCAAAGTGATTTAGGGTTTTCTGTTTTTCCTCCACATCTCCGTGAACTGTTCTTAAGATTCCAATGTGTACTATCCTCGTTTTATTTATTTTAATATGAAAAAGCAATGCTCGGAAACAAGAGATTTTTGTTTGGTATCTGCCTGGTATTCTGGTTTTTGAATTTCCCAAAATTTGATGCACACAAAATTAGCATTTTTCCTCAAAATTCTCATTTTCATTTTTATTCTGACAATCAACTGCAAATATCTCATGTACAACAGACACGTTTAAGTGTATGATCTTCACTCTTCTGGCGTGAAGAGATATTGTGCAATAAACGATGAAACAATTTCGAGTGACATATAAAAAAAACTTGGTAGTGAG
This sequence comes from Cupressus sempervirens, assembly GCA_028749045.1. Taxonomy (NCBI): domain Eukaryota; kingdom Viridiplantae; phylum Streptophyta; class Pinopsida; order Cupressales; family Cupressaceae; genus Cupressus; species Cupressus sempervirens. The sequence continues at coordinate 729,684,160 of CM053791.1, read as the reverse complement.
CGGCCATTAATTAAACTGGACCCATAAACAAATCTCGATAAAGCTTTGGTTTAAATTTCTAAATTTGCAGTAACTTTAAATTTCTGGATTTGGAAACTTTTTCTTTATAATTTCTTCTTTCAGCCATCAGAAAAACTGTAGTTTCATATAAGTATGTACAAACCACATACAGCCATACCAACATCAAATAAAATCCCTTTCGCCCATTTTGTACAAGGACTAATATGTAGGAAACATTTTTCAGAAATTTGTACAGAATCACGGTGCAAGAATATTGAATGGTCTATTCAGCCTTTTTTTTAATAGGGGGGGACCACTGGAGTAGTGCTCCTGTTCATGCTGAGCACTAAACATGGATGATTTTGTTTTGTCTACCGTGAGCTAGCTGGACTTTCGAATCTCTTATGGTACATTATATAAAGTTTTGCATAAAGAAAGAGAATGCTGGCAATGCACAGAGTTTTGTCAAATAAAGATAAGTATAATAGATAAAAGAATGCTGGCAATGCAGACTCCGAAGAGCTTCCTTCCAGCTCATTCATAATAATCATTGATAATAACAAAAGTTCAATTTATTCTTTCATCTTTAATGAAATATAAAATTCAGATTTTAAGTTGAAGGTTTTAAAATCAATTGGTTTAAGATTTTAAAGTGAATTGGTTGGTAATCTTTCTTATATTTTTATATAAAACAGTGGTAATCTATAGAGTTTAATGTAATATTTATTGGTTGGCATCTTTCTCATATGTTTTGAGAATGTTGGTGGATGAAATTATCTTCTCTAACCATTATTCTCACTAATTGTACTCAATTCATTAAGCTACAATCAATTGACAAGTTTATTATATTCATTAATAATAGATTAGAAAATTAAAAACTAATTAATTTTTCCTAAAAGTTTGTCATAATATCTTGCAAGCTCTCCACAAAATTATCTTCATTTCATAATACAAATGACCCTTAACTAATATGATGGTTCACTATTTATTGATACTTAAACAATTTGTTCTTTTTTAAAGCTTGGTTGTAAACAAATTGAAGCCCCCTTCTAACAAGTTTGTCACAATAGAGTTTGTCACAATAGAATTAGCCTTTCCACAGACATAATCTTGATTGACTCTCATGAATATCTTCATTCCATGTCTATTATAACAAGGACACAAAGCGTCTAGTTCCTGCCGCCATGTATTTTGAATTGAAAGCTGTAGTGTTGAGGTGAAATAACTTGTTCATTTTACTAGTTATTATTGTTTGATTTTCTTGTATTTGTTTTATTTGACTAAGTGAGTGAGGCAATAAGACTGCAGAATTAACTTTTCCTACTACAAAATGCAATAGTTGATTTGTCATATTTTTAGAGTCAAATTTCTTGAGAACAATTTTGAAGGTCTTAATTCTAGATAACTTTGGACAACTTGAGAGTTGAATAAGAATTTATAAATCAATAGAACAATTCAGAAGATATTTTACAATAATGATTGATTGCTATTTGGAGGAGCGTTTGTTATGATAAAAGTGTTGAAGAAAATATAAATATGCTAAATCTTGTTTCCATAATTTGGATACATAATGTTTTCTGCATTATCTAACAATAGAACTGATGATCAATTTTTATTTTCAATGACATTATTTACATTGAAACAATGATAACAACATTATCTAAAGTTAAGAAAGAAGCATTTGCATTATATTCATTCATATGCATGACAACACTAAAATTTATGTTCACATATGACATATGACAGTAGCAAGTAGCTGTTTCATTTTTTTAATTTACTTCATGGCATATACAGTCATTTTACAGCTTCAATGCTATAGAGGGTGACAAAGAAGTGAAACCTGACCAACAATTTCGAAATGTCTGAAAATAAGGTACATAGTTATAGACATATTTGGTATAGTATTCAACCTAAGCTATTGATAGAATATTGTCTGTAAGCATATGTACAATATAGCATTTTGGTTTATGATAGCTCAATGGACTTTGTAGCAAAGGTTGTTGTAATAAAGTGTTCTGTAGTTTTTTTATTCCTCTTTTGCCTGCAATGTCAACAAAAGAATCACGTTAGATATTTTTTTATCGATACATGAAACATTTGTGCAATAATTCATGTTTTTAGTGTTTTTTTAAAAGTATTTGTAAGCTCACCTTTTCACTTGTTTGAGTGGTTTGAAGCAAGTTGACATGTGTAATTGCATTGGCTTGGGTCAATGTGAAAGTTTCTTGAATGCAAAGGTCTCTTAGCATGAATACAACTTTGGATTTTTGTTGCATATATTCATGATACTTGATGTTGCGGAGTGCTGGGATTAATTGCTCAACCATGATGTTGTCAATGAAGCATTGGATTGGTTGTTTATTTTCACTAAAAAGCAATGTCTTGAGGTGTAACTTGTGCACATAGTTGACATCTTGTTTGCATCCAATACAGTGTGCAGTTTCTTCTTCGAGGATTCCATATCCTTCAAATTTGTGTTGGCAGTGTGGGCAAAATGCTCCAAATGGATTGGAGAATGGATTTGCAATCTTCAATTTCCCATTGACCTGTTTCAAAGTACAATTTCTAAGTGTCAATTACATTTTATAGCAAGAATTGTTTACATTTCAACAATGATTTTCTTTTAGCTCTCTAGTTTTCTACATTATGTCATGTAACATTTGCAGTGTCATTTTGTCATTTAGCTTGCAAATAAATGTGGATAGGCCTGTTTGAAGTGTTTGTTTTCAATTTGTCCTTCTTACAATGTTTCTAAAAAGCCATGTTGGTGTTTCATTTCGAGCAAGATGTTCTTCTGCTGAGATGTAGTGCTGAATAAAATTTGGATTGATTTCCAACTGTGTAAAATATACAGATAGACTTTAAAATATTGAATTGAATATTTGCATAATAAATAGTCCACTAATTTGAAAAAGTACAATTGGAGAAGTAATTTGTATTAATTGTTACCTGTGCTCTATCTTCCTCAGAATGACCATCCTTTATTTCTAGAATGTTGAGGTTGCCTTGCTTTTGTGCTGCAACAACCAATGCACCTACTATTCCAATAGGGTAGTTGCTTGTGCTATTTAACAGGTTCCTTATTGTAGTGCTCAATATTGATGTCATTAGTTATGATGTCTTTAACTATCATTTGTTGCTCAATATTGAGTGGTCGACGCAAGTTGAAGTAGTCAATGTTATTCATTATCTATGGGTGTTTGGCTATCTCAAATCCAACATTTGATGATGTATACATGTTTTTATATGAATTTGTTGGAATGTCTGTTGATATGTCATAAGCTTCATGTATTATGTCATTTTTTCCTTTTTGCTTGTTTTGTTTATTGGAGTCTTTGAGCTGTAGTTCATTTTCCTCTTCTTCAATGTTTCCCCATTTGCTATTCATATTATAAAATTTTTTTGCATGATTTCTTATAATCGTTTCTTCATGGTATGCATATGCTAATTGCCAAGAGTTGAAATTTTCAAAGATTGTTTGAATACTTATTATAAATGGAACATATAATAGGGCTTGTTCTCTATAGTAGTTTTCTGGATCAATGTGGATGTTGTAATTCATAAAACGTATTATAGCAAGTTTTTCTTTCTTTCTAGTAAAATGTTTAGTTGCATTATATTCTAAAACAAATTCGGCAAAGCATATGTGGTTTAGAGTTTCTGAACGGTTAACATAGTAATGTAGTGAAGATTTTGCCATTATATTCTCAGATTCATCTAGCTCTTCTCTCAACTCTTTTGAAGATTTAAGAACAAAAATGTGCTCATCATCAGGTCTTGTGTCAATGAATATACATCTTCAGGAATTTTGATTGAGTGGCATTGAGAGGACTAAATGTGCAGCTTGTTGTGTTGACATTTGTTGCAAGTTAAGTAAAGCATTTCCTAGTTTTTTTATCATGTGAAGTGCATCTATATTATTTCTTTGGTGGTCTTTTCAAATCTGTTTGAATGCATTTGTCATTGATTTGTCTACTTTTTCCATATATGAGCTGCAATACATAGCCGCGGCATATGCATTTAGTACAAATTGTGCATCTGTATTTGCTCTCCATAACAATGGCATTTTCTTTGAGAAACTGTTATTCCATATTTGACAAGGTTTTCATTTGAGAAATAGAGTAGGCCTATCTAATGTTGACCTGATTGAGTTGACATAGTCGTACTCTGTCAATTGCAGTTCATCTAGAAACATATCATATGTGAATGAACTATCATAGTTTTCTTTTTCTAGTGTTGAGAATATGTTTGTTGCATTTGTTGATGTTGTATTAGAGCTTTCTGCTAAAGGTTCAAGTATCATTGTTTTTGGAAAAGGAGGGATGGGAAAGTTGTATCGGCATGTTCTTCTTTGTGATCTTTTACATTATTTTGTATGATTATGTATTTGCAGTTTTGCTAGAGATTGTTGTAAGTGCTCTGTACTACAAGTTATGTAGTTATTGACAAAATTAACTATGTCCATATTGCTTTCTCTCAGATAGATTGGGGCATTATGTACCCAAATCAGAAGATGGTCATGTTCATTACCTCTGTTTTGAAATTCTGTTTCAGAGAAAAAGTCAGAAACTTTACCAAAGAAGGAGACATCAGTCATTATTAATTTTTGGATAGCTTTTGTTCGATGTTGATAATAACGTGCACATGTAACTGGGTCTTTGCGAATGAGGGTGTTTATGTCAGTATTACTTTCACAAGTTATTTCATTGTTCTCTCCTTTTGATTCATTTATGTTGTGCAAAGAGTGTAAAGTTTTTGTTAATGGTTCCCAATTTTGTTCTGCACTTGTAAAAGTAAGGAAAAAAGTTGGTGGTCCCAATTGACGTATCATAGCAAAGGCATTTTTTTTGAGTTGTTGGCAATAGTCTGGAGATATTTGTATCCTTTTGAAGTCAACATAGCCAATGTCTGATTTCAATATCTTCTCCAAGTTTGGCTTGTTTTTGACATCTTTTGCAATGAGTTTCCTTCCTTTAAGTTGACCTTTTCTTATTCTGACCCACATTGTTGACAATACTTGATGTATTAGTATCTTGATTGCTTTGAAGAAAAAATTTGTTGTATGCAGTGCAAAATTATGGTGACTATTTAAGACTTCCCATTGTGCTACTTTTTGATAACTTAATTTTTTTAAGACATGATTTTTCCGTGGTTCTCCAAAAAATAGTGTAGGAAAATTCATTTCCTCTGCATGTTTATCTTTGAATATTCCTATTGGATAAGATTCTTCAGCAGGTGCTATTTCAATAATTTTGTCATCCATGTTTCATATGCTTCTTGAATCTGTAAATCCATGTATCAGTGTTTCTGATGGGTTAGCATTGTCACTATCACTTTCTGAATTAGAATCAGATGACATAGATTGACGTAATATTTTATCTTGTTGCTCTTCCTCTAGTAATTGCAACCATGCATCATTGATTTGAACATTTTCTAATTTGTATAATGTTGTGTCTGCCAATTCATGAAGGGCTTGCATAATAAGATTAGGCCTTACCATTCCTTTTTGAAAGGCACTTTTATATTCAAGTCATCGCTTAAGAGAGACTGCAACAGTTGATGTGTTATTGAATGATAGGGGCAAAGCGTTTTGGACAATGTTCAAATTGACAGGCACATTTATGATAGAACCGGTTAGACCAATTTGTGATCTTCTATGTCCTAGTTCCCATATTTGAGCAAAAGCAATTCTCAAGGACACTAGTCTTTCCTCTAGTTGACTCAGACATTTTACATGTTGTAAAGGATCATTTGTTCCAATGTTTTCTGGTGTTGCAAATTTTGGAAGCTTTGATTGTTTAAGAGATTTGTCACATATTTTGCATATGTTTGCATTATCATTTGGGTAATTACGTTGGGTCAACATTTTGTATATATCTTTTTCCTTTGCTCTTACATGTTTGATATTTTTTTTCTAAAATGCAAAGTGTGACAAATTGGGCAAGTATATTTCAGAGTGTCTTGTATTTCAAATTCATATATTTCTACTGGTGTCTTCTTTGATCTTGTTTGCTTTCTTTTTAAGCTATTAGTTGTTGGTGATATAGTTTTTGGTGATATAGGTACAACATTAATATTGAATTGTTGTTTATTACTGTTCAAACTAGGTTTACTGCAGAGTAGACTACTTTCATTGCTTATCATTTTAGATCTAATGATTTTTTTTGTGTTTCTAAGAGATTGTGAAATAATTTCCTTAGCAGAATGCATATTCTGTTGCTCTTTATTGTTTTTAGCACTTCCTTGGATTTTTTGTTCTCTAATGTTGCGATTTTTTAACATCTCCATATTCTGACCAGGCAATTCTGTAAACTTATGAGAATTGATTGTATGGTTTATGCGCTGGACTGGTCGCAATTGCACCAAAGGTTCAAAATGGCCACTTTGAGGATTCATATCATGAAATAGTATACGATATGGTTCTGTGTTCAATGTTTTATTGAAGTCTATGTATTGTTTTCCTATTTTTAGTGAAAAGACACAAATACGAATATTTAACCACTTGGAAATCCAGTGAATGCAAAATATGTCTCCCCATAAACCAGTTTCATTACTATTGTTTACTTCTTTTGCAGATAGACGCATTCGTCGCAAGTAAGTGTTCTTGTCGTTTACATTATGGAGGTCTTTGATGAGAAGAGGATGCAACTCATGATTGTATGCATGTAATGCTTCTGGGTCTGCTTTTTCAAGGCACATTGAAAAATAATCTATTGTACCATTTCGTAGCTCTTTGACAGTTTTTGTAAACTGAAGTAAGTATTCAATAGAGTCAAACAAGCAGTCGCCAACACTGTATTTGAATTTTTGTAGTCTACAAAGTCCTTGGTTTGCCAACTCTATATCAATGTTGCATGATTGATTTTTATTAGTCATCTTGATGATGTGAATATTTGATTATCAAAACTTGCAATTGATGAGTATTTGTTGGCAATGTACACTTGTACTTAATGCATTTAAGACATAGTAACTTCTAACATATGATAATGATCTTCATAGGAAGCGGGTGGAATGCATTGTATGAAACTAGTCAACTTCTCTATGAATTTTGGATTCCTTGGTTAATTGTTAGCTGTCGTGTCTTAGCCTGCACATGCAAGATAGATACTTTGTTAGTTTTGTTTAATTACACTTTTCAACTTTGTGACCAATAATTTTGTTTAGACTCTTCCAAAATATAGACACGAATATGTACATGATCATGTTGCAAGAGACATTAGACAAATTTAGAACAAAATATTTCTTACTAATTAACAATACTTAGTAATTTATGTTTGTCACATTTCAATATGTACTATTTATAATCTATCCTAGTATACAAGAAAATAAGGATTGTTTTAGAACAAATCATACATACTATACTTTTTATAATTACCAAGATATAAATATATATGCGCAAGCATTACAATATAGCTCTAAAAACTAACTATAGAGAATTCAATGAAATGTTTGAAGATTTTTGCTTATGCGTGCAAGCATGTTCAACATTAATCTCTATGTGCAAAATTTTTTGTATATTCACAAAGATCTTATAGTGGATGCACAGATGCAGGTGTATGTTTGAGGAATGTGCTTTCCATATTATTTATCACACCCTCAATTTCAGATAACTTGCTTTTTAGAATACCAATTTCCAAAATTATCTTGTCATTAATTGACAAAACTTTCTTATCGACATCATTTGTTGAGAGAAGAGTTCCATATGCTCTGCAACCTGTATTATGTTCTGTTGCATCCACAAAATTGCTTTTGCAGTCCATTGTTTCATTCATACTATAGAGACTCATATCATAGGTTCTTGAATCTAGTTCTTTACATCCACTTTTTGTGTTCCATGGGAGCATTGGTTTAAGCTTGCGGTTGTTCATGTTGTCGCACCCTACAATTTCTGAAAAAATATGATTAGATATCTTTCATGTTGAAATGTATTTGATTCACATTTATTTGTGCAAATGATTCTAATTACTTGGCTACACTATCTTATATTTTTCATTGACTATGATTAGAAAATGCATGAAAAACATTAAAAGGAAGTACCATTTTGTTGTTGGACTCCTTTATATTGAAAGTGCTCAGATTTCAAAATTTCAATAGCATTTTGCAATAAATCTGAACTTGCAACATTGGAATCGTAGGTTGACGCTGGTTCGAAGTATTGTCCAATTTGTATGCATCGTTGATAAATATATTAATTGGAATTGGAATTGGAATATTGAACATATTGAACATTGGAATTGGAACCTGCAACAATACTTAGTAATTTATGTTTGTCACATTTCAAACATTGGAATCGTAGGTTGACTATGTTTCCTAGTAATCCCGATGATGTATGTGTATATGGTGGGAGATAACTAGTTTGATATTGGTTAGGAAAAATTGTTGATGATTGACAATCTTTAGTTTGTTGGACTGCATCAAAATTGTAATTTGTAGGTGTCATTACACAATGGACATCAGGTACTACTGTGCTATCAAATGGGATGTCATCTAAGGATGGTCTTTGTGATAGTGTACCATCATGTATATTAGACAATGGTGCACAGTGAAGCTTTATGTTTTCCTCTTGATGGGTTGCGGTCTGGTAGATCAGATTTTCTGTTATTAATGGGTTAATATGCACTAATGTATCATTGTTTTCTATTGCACTTTTCTTATAGCAGTCTGCACAGTCTATCACTCCTCTCATAGAAAGTGCCGCTTCATCATATGCATTTGCAGCTTCTTCTAGTGATTCAAATGTTCCAAGCCATTGGCGTCGCTTAGTTTGTGGATCCCTTATCTCTGCAGCATATCGACCCCAAGGACATCTCCTGAAACCCTTGTATTTCCTATGCTTTGGACATTTTTTGCACCTGGAAGACAAGTTTTTGCTTTCTTTAAAAGTGGACGTGTCTTCATTCTCCAAATCTATAATTCTTTTTGCCTTGAAACAAGTCATCTATATTCTTGGTTCTGTAAAGACGGTGCACAATTTAGACAAAGTAGACCAATTGAATAGATGAAAGAAAAAAAGATATTGGTATAGTATATTTTTACTAGAATGCTATGTAGAAGAATTCAAAATGTTTACCATGATTTTTTTATTTTCAATATAGTAATTTAGATGTCATTACAAGTAATGAGATCTAATTATCTATTTTTTTCAATTTGCAATCCTTTATTATTATTTTACCAATCAGTAAGAGTAGAGAATGTTTAAATTCTAACACTTCTTTTGACAGATTAATGTACATCATGTAAGGGTCCAGATCCAGTATAAGAATAAACTTACATAAGAATTCAAAAAGTGGGTGCAACAAAACAAACAGGTAACATGAGTTGATCTTATGAATTAGTAAGACTAGATGATGTTTAAGGTCTAAGACTTCTTTAGATAAATTAATGTAGATCATGTAAGGGTCTAGATCCATTATCAAATAAAAGTTGCATAAGAATTCAAAAAGTGGGTCCAGGAAAACAAGAGCTAACATGACTTGATGTTATGCTCTTAGTGCAGAAAGTATTTTGTAGCCAGACACTTCCTTTAAATTATATATGTTCGCATTGATTGAATTACATGATTCTCAAAAATTGACACTCCAAATGTATACTTGTTTCTATGTTATGTCCTTTGAGCTCCTAAAGACTACATATATTTCTCCATTATGTACAAAGTGACATAAAAAACTATTACGTCAAATGCTAATAGGAATATGAACAAAGGTGTTTCCTTGACAGTAAAATATAGCATTAAGAGAATGCATATGTTAAGCACCGCGAACAATTCAGGTAAAGCCATGGTGCCTTCAGGAATCACCACAACAATTTGCTTTGGGGAACTTGTTTGTATGTGGAACCTTGAACTTTATATACCACGATTATGTCTTGAAAGCTTGTCTACCCTATCATATAAATATTGAAACCTTTTGTTACATGCCTATTGCTATCTGTCTAGTAGACCATGTAATTATAAATCATTTAACATTATCTTCAAATAGTATTATAATTAATAAATTGAAAGGCATGTTCATTGACATTGCTATTTTTTGTCTCCGAGTAGAAGTCACATAAATTTGTTGCACAGTTTCATGTGGAATGCAATATTCCAAATTTGGTATTTTCTTAGTGGAGACCCATGAATGTCCTTGGTTCTAATGTCTTTTTAATATGTAATGCGAATTCTAGCATTTTCTTAAACAATTCTGTCAATGTTGTAGTGCCAAATATTGAATAATATGACAGCTTAAAATAATAAATACTAACTGTTTCTACTAACTAATGGATGGTTGGGTCTTGTATCATTATGCTATGTTCATGCTCCAATGCATCTATATCTATAGCTATTAGTGCACAACTATAAAAAATTACATTCAAGTGCCATTGTAGTCTAAAAAATTAGGTATTACGTACATATGCCAATGATGCTTTTAGAGATCGAAAAGCTATAATTGCCCTAATCAATTTTCAATTTCCATAAATTTTTCATGAAGAAATTGTAGTAATTATAGTTGAAGTATCCTATGATGCTTGAAAGCAAGCATTGAAAATCATATGTAAATTTGATGTGCTTTGCAAACTTGGAATTTCAACAACAAAGAAACATGAATACAATTTTGTTCTCATGGAATCAAAATATTACATGAAATTGATTCTTTCATCATTGGTTGCCATTGTACAAATTATAGAATAATCTATTTATATAGCACAATGGAGCATATACTTATACATTATAAGTATTTACTTTTGGCAACTATCATGTTGTAAAAATTAATTCATCCATAGAGGATGCGCCATCTTCCAATATCTGCTACAAGATGAATGCCAGGTGGCATCTCGTTATTTGAAAATACAAACAAATAATGGTATGAGTAGTGGTGCTTTATGGTTTTAGTAGCTATAGCTCCTATAGTGCCATCATACCATTCTCCTAGAAGTTGTATACTATCATATGTTATAATCCATTCAAGCGAGAGAGTTGGATATGATATGAGAAGGTTTATTATGCATACAAGTGTCTCACTTTCAACAGGGGTTTTAAATGGTGATAGTTGACAGAATAGTGTTTTGCATGCTGGATTAAAAACATCTATGAATTGTTCTATACTATGATTCTCATAAGGAAAATGGATTAGAATATCTTGACAATGAACTATGATATGAGCTTCAGTATATACTCGCACAAGATATTTCAAGTAAATCAATTCTCCATTTGTCATAAATGGAGATAAGACATGAATTTGATTGGTCTCTGGTATTGTTTGAATGTTTCCCCATCCATTGTATTCAAACATTGCATCATGGTTTTCATAAAAATATTTTTCCAATATATTCCTTTGACATTCACTTGGAAGTTGTTGGATTCTTTCAAGGACCTCAAATTGTGTATTTTCATGATCTGTTGGGTAGTTTATTGTATTCGATGCATTTAGAGTATTCATATTCATGGAATACAAGTACAGGAAACTTGTCAACAATGGCCAATAATTCTTAGATTTTGCTAAGCGACAATGAATTCTAAGATATAGCTTAACTTCATTACTTAGTACAAAATGATAATCAATCGATTTCTTCAAATAATTGAATATTTGTTTATCTAAAATTTCAATATCTCTAACCAGTTTATAATCTATGATTTTTTTTGGTTTTAGTTAGTTTTCAGTTCATTTATTAATTATTAGAAGCTATTTTGTATCTTAAATATATATCAAATCTAAGTAAATGAACATTTTTTTATGGATAGGATTTATATACATAATTTTTTTCAATACACATGATAGAAAATATGTTCAAACTATGTTTCATGGTATCTAAACAATGTGAATTTGAAATGTCAATTCTTTTCTCTATGTGACAATTGATATAAACATCCCTCAATCAATAATTTAGAAGAGAATATGGAAAACCAAATAGATAAATTTGCCAAAATATCAATAGTAATGAAATATTACTATTCTATAAATTATTTTCATAATTACAACTACTCGATGATTACAATTACAAATAAAATTTGGACTTTTAGTTTCAAAACTCTGAATGGAAACATACCGGTTACTTGTAGCTGCCAATGTGAATTGTCTAAACAAATTCCAAAGCTCCTAGCACAGTTCAAACATCTGTGAAATGTACAAAATTCAAAAGTCAGCAATATAGAACATATAGTCCATAAATAATTTTTTTTCACCTTATCATAATACATTTTTTACAATGAAGTATGACAATATGCAAAGGAAAACATAATTTATGAGGCAATTAGGCATCATTTATCATGCTAGATACCCATTGTTTAATTGGTGTAATGATTTTCAATCTATGTTCAAATTTCTCCATTTCTACTAATACATCTAATATTTAATGTACAAACTACTTTAGTACAACAAGTCTTTGTAAAAATTACACTTTGCAATATGGAAAACAAAAAGACATATTACTAACTATGGATACAACATTTATCACACAAGAAACATGGCAATTAATTTATCGACATCAAATGTTCATAATTTAAAGAGCATTTTCAATACTATTCTTAATCAAACAATAATTTCCTATCTAATGTATATGCATTAAATTTGATGATCATTGATTTTTATTTAAAACATGACATAGTTAAACACTAGTCCAAAATATAACAGTTTACTATTTATAGCAATGATTTTACAAAGCAGTAGAATTTATTTTTCTAGCAAGGTTAGAGGTGTATACAAATTATTGTATACAAATTATTGTATACAAATTACATATGCTATGGAATATGTACATAGAATCATGACATGTTATCTATGATAACAAGTGATGTATTCAAATTTTGGCGAGCTAAGAAGTACTCATTTCTGCCAAGGAGCAATTGTTTTGTGCATAAGTTCTGATCGGAGGAGGAGACATATGCATTTGGAGGAATATGAGTGCATTGCATACAGCTGAGATTCTCAAAGCACTCTGCTGCGAAAAATGGGAACAATGAGCATGCAAGGCATGATCTACAATTGCCTTATATTTACTACTAATCGCAATTTTCAGGGAATTGTACACACAAGTTGTGACAGCAGATGAACTTAAAGATTCTAGCGAGAACAGTCCACCTATAAGGTCATTACTCATCTCTATAACATATGCAACAACGTATGGATCATAGTCTTCTTCAGGCTTGAAGTAATGCTTCACATACGCATTTGCTAATTGCTTCACAATTTGTATATCTTCTAAAAGGTCCATGCAATTGGTCAAGAATTTAGAAACAATGTCTGCATAATGTGTTGAACCAGATTTATTTTGCAAGAATTCTTCACTGAGCACTATGCGCAAAGATTTCTCAACATTTGGGCATTCAATAATAAAAACAGTCTCCAAATGTCTTGAGTCAATTGCACCAATAATTGGAGAAGTCCATTGCGCACTTGGGCATGGAATAAAAATTTGGTCACACATTCTGAAAGTCCAAATCTGCGAGAAATGACTACGAAATTAGATTTAAAAAAAGAGTTGTAGATAATAATTAATATGTTTTTAGACATGGAATAATGTATTCTGATTTCACCTATTTGCAATGCGAATCATAGTGTAATTTTGTTTGATTAGTCTATTGGCCTTGTTAGAATGGATTTGACTACTCACCCTTGAAAATGTTGTTTGTGTCTTCTATGATTGCTAAATCACTATATTTCAGTAGAATATCCTCCAGTATGCAGGCCTTGATACATTTCGCTTAAACTGTCCATGTTATCTGCATACTTTTCAATGGATGCTAGACATATATACTTATATATTTCATTATGGATACTATTGACCTAGTGTAATTGTTTGTGGTGCTTATGTGGGACGAATTAATTGCTTACCCCTGGTGATTTATACTTACCCTTAAGCATTTAGGTACTATTTTCTGCTCTCTCATTCTAAGTATGACAAGTTAAGGTCTATAGTTTGTGATCTTACATTTTGCAAAATTGTACATTTTTCGTAATATTAATTGGATATGTTTTTGGTAGCTATGGATAGGGTCAATTTTGAGATCCATGGTAATCTACTAACAGCTTAATGGGAATACGATTATTATTCCTGAAATGGATATTTTGTTATTCAATGTAGTTACATGATGATGTTGGCTAACTAGCAGCTGGCAAAATGATTGTTTTAGAATCCAAATAGTTATGGAAATCGTTGGTTCTTCATTATCACAGAGGCATAGATATATATATGTATATACACAGGTATGTATGTATATATCCATATATATCACATACCTTTGTTCATATGTTTATTATGCATTGTTTATGGTCCAGATACATTCTTATTTGATCAAATGGGCATTTGGAATGCCAAGGAAAAAGAACTCATTAAATGCCAAATATGGGAAAACATGAATTGATTTACCAGATCTATGACCCTAATCCGAAGCTATATGCAGAAAGTATAAGTGGATAGATTCTAGTCAAACAATTTCATTGTGCCCATGAGAAGGCTCATAAGAATTCAATAACAAATTTCAAAAGAATTACTACTAAAACATGTCAGTAAATAAATCAATGAAAGTTCAATATTCAATTTAAATTGGAATAGGAGAAAAAATTATGTATATCAGAGGAAGAGTCCAGAAATTATGACCAATATTTATTGCTGGCACAAATCTTGTGACAACAATTTATCATGCTGTAGCTCATCTATGAATCAATATTTATCTACATCTACAGTTTATTATATCTGAATTCTGTTAAGAATAAAAGGAGTGTATCTATGGTCACATATATATTATACATGCCATTAAGGATGGAAGGCCATTACATGGTTATTCAAGCACATCAGGTAATACTGTAATAGTGATATAATAAATTAGTGGCCCCAAGCACTTTGCGGGCATAGTCCCAAGAAACGTTAAAGGGCTTGTATAATTAAAATCTGAGAGAGCCCATTGTAGTTGGTATCTAGGAAACTTGGGTAACACCTACTCCTGTCTTTGAGCTCGAATAGTAATAAAGTTGGATAAGAGTGTTACTGAATATACAGATAATCTAATTCAACAAATGAAGAGTTCTTTAATAGTCAAATGCCATATATCCCTTATAGCTTGGGACATAGATATCAAATAACTGAGACTATGATTAGGTAGCAGACTTGGAAAGAAAGGAACAATCACATCTTTAACAAGGAAGCATCAGTTGAAGAGGTAACCTCAAAGATTGAATTAACAAAGTTTCCGACTGCTTTTATTTATTATTATTTTATTTTGTCTGTTGCCTTCTTCTCTTAGTCTCTACCATAGATTTTATCTTCATTCTTTTCGGCATTGAGATCTCGTCTATTGCCATTATTTCTCAATTTATTCACTGTTTCCAGGCTGCTAAAAATTGTTCGTGGTCTATAGTTGTGGTGAGAGATCGATCAAGGGGACATAGTTATCCGGAAGAGTCAGATCTACAAATCTGGGGTTTTCAGAGTGTAATTGAATCTTTCGATTTGCCCTCAAATTTGTTGTTGCTTTCTTCCTCAGAAAACATGTAACAAGGTATGTATCTGGTACAGATTTAGAGTTTTCTGGGCCTTTTTTAATTTCCAAGAATGATCCATTGTTAGCAAATCATTTTGATTATAACAATCCTGCATAGATTCCTTAGATGATTTAGCAAAGTAGAAGAAATCATAATGGATACTCCTATTAGGCTTACTACTACTAACTCCCAAAATTACTTTCTTGGCCATGTCATTGACAGGTAGCTTGTGCATCTGTTAAACACAGACAACAACTTGGTTTTGGCCATAGTTAAATGGATACTCGGTGAAGATTTCGTCACTAGTGAGGATAGATATTGAGTCAAAATGAAAATAATATCTAGGCTTGTGGGTTCTTTCCTAGACTTGGTTAAGTTGAATGATGCGATTGTGAAGCTGGCTTGCAGACTCTTTGGGAATGATAATGTTGGCAGCCTTGATGAAGTTTTGAGGTGACCTTGTATGGAATTGGCATTCCACTAGCCATTGACCTAAAAGCTTACTTGGAGAGAGACGTAGTGGTACCCTGTCATCCATTTGTTTCCAATTTTCACTCAATGTCAATTGGTGCACACTGTAATCATATAGTTCATGCACTTAGTTCCTAAAAAGACTTGGTATTGTTGATATGGATTTTGAGCAGGGATGGATGGACATTTCCCTTTGAACAGAATGCCACTGATGGGGAGGACAATGGGCATGGCACTCCACTCCAAACAAGCTTGTAGGGAAAGGCGATGAGGCCTTCTAGTACCCTCAATCCACTCCCAATAAGGTTGTATGGAGTAATAAATGACAGCTTTTGTGACAAGGATACTCCAGCAAATCCAGAACAGAGGATTAGACAACAACAGCCCATAACCTCCAAGGAAAAATATTAGGGCACCCCAATTAAAAGTAGAAGCCAAATTGGAAAATCTAGAAACAAGACTACTTTTCTTCGCCGGTGGGGATGCATAAGGAAGGCCGAACTTCTATCCCGCAGCCAAAACAATCTTTGAACGCAACATGCTCGCATCACTGGAAAATTTAAGTGAATAAGAAACCAAAAGCATTCAAGCTCAATATGGAGCTCCAGTAAGGGGGAAAATAACTTAAAGACTCAGAATCATAAGCTAAGCCTTACTAATTCAATGTGTTGAATTCGTAGCCAGAGATCAGGGAAGAAGAGTGGAGGGCTGCTTTCCAGTCGTCAAGTGCCTCTTTGCTAAATCTTCTCCACCCCACCTTTCCCTAGAAACAGAAACCCAGCTGCAATGAATGCAATAAATATAATTATTTGGCTAGGATGATATGAAATTGTTTGGGAACAGTGGGGCGGATGAAGAACCACGGTTCCAAGCCTTTTGTGGGCTGTTACAATTACATGTTTGGTGTTTTCAGGGAATGGAAGCATGGGTTTTCTAAGGCTATTGTTAAATGACATGTTGCCTCAGAGAATATTTGTCGGTGTTTTCAAAATTTTCATTACTACTCTCTGCACAGGGGCAAAGCTTGAAAAGACAAGTTATTTCCTTGAGAAGTTGCGGGAAATTGGTCATGACACCACAATTTTTACATACAATTTATTGACTGACACCAGCTGCAACAAAGTGTACCTGGATGATTTTTTTAAGCATTTGGCTACGAGGGCGTCTAGAGGCGCATTTCTCGACCTTTTTACTTGTAGTGCCTTCATTGATAATAGTTGTAAAGAATACAAAAGTGAAGATTCTTTCCACATGTTCGATGGAATGTGTAACAAAGGTTTAGTGCTTACAGAGATGTGTTCTGATTCTTTGATCAGAGGGTTGTGTGAAGAAGGGAAAATTCATCGCTCAAAACAACCATTAAATGAAACAGTGGAGGAACACATAGCTTCAAACCAAGTTAGTTACAGCACGAAGCTTTGTGAACATTGTGAGAGGGGAAGTATATGGGACGCTTTCAAGATTTTTCGGGAGATGGAATCATTGGGCCTTGTGCCTGATGCAGTTAGTTACACTAATTTCCTCAAAAGACTATGTAAGGAAAGCATGATACAGGTTGCCATGGATCTCTTTGAGAAATTGAAGAAAAGTGGTTTAACCCCACAACATGTTGCATACACAATCTTGATTGATGGCCTCTGCAAAGTAGGAAAATTTCAAGAGGCTTCTGACCTTTTAGATGAAATGCACATAAAGGGAATCAGAGCAGATGCTGTCTCCTACAACACTATAATAAATGGATTTTGCAAGGCAGATAAGATGCATCTGGCTAAACGCTTTCTGCAAAGAATGGAGGAAAGGAATGTGGTCCCTCACATTCTCACATATGTAGCTCTAATCCGTGGATATTGTAAACAAGGGGACTCAGCAAATCGTGGTGAGAAGACAACAATCTGAACATGGGAAGAGAAAATGGCATTTCGTATGGTAGGCTCAATTGAATCTCTCAATTCTAATTTTTTAACATCAAGAAATGTCTTCAGTCCCTTTTGCTCCAAGCTATAGTAAAGTAAAGAAGCCAAAATTTTCATGTCAGGGCCTCGATAGTTGATAAATACATGATATACTACATGAGATGAGGGGGAAGAAGAACAGCTAGAACAGGAGAAGGACGACATAAGAAATAAAAAACCAGACATCATGTATACCAAGCAGTATAAACCAGAACCCATTTTTTCCTGTACCCACCCTACTGCAATTAAATATACATGTAGATATATAACACGTTTCAACTATTACACACTGTATAACCAAAGATAGCTCAAAGACAAAGCAAAACGAAAAAAACAGAATCGAATGGCAAACGCAAAGCATGCTTACCTGAGAAGGAAGAAGCAATGTGTAATCTTTCCTCTCTAGTTTTCATGACCCCAAAATCTGCTCATCTCTCTATTTGTAACTCACACACGCTGACATCCACAGAGACCAATAAAAAAAATCAACCGTGGATTAAGGGATATTGAAGATTCAAAAATTTAATAATGTCACTGTTTACTCAGAAGAATGAGCAAGGGTGCAAGGACAATGAAAGATTTAAAAATAATGATGATAGAGAATTCTAGACAAATATTCAACACTATCAGTTCTCAGTGTAAGACCAAATGCATCGTGTCCTCATTTAATCTAAAATCTGCTATCATATGCCAACACAATAGTTCATGATTTGTACTCAGGCCATAAAGGAAGAGATTTTGCTTAGATTTTCTGCACCCTCCCTGACACGGCCATTAAAATTGACAAGACAAAACAAAATCATGAAATTAAAGACTGCAAAATACCCATCAACGAGATGAAATGTCAACATTTCATCACAAGATGGTGGAAACCCTGCTATTTGCAGTACTCACCAATTAGAATGTGACAACAAAGCAGTTGTGGACAATAATTTAACTCTGAAAAAAAGAAAAACATAGCAAAATAGCTCATAGGGAAAAAATAAATTTCTCCCATTGGTCAACATTAGTGGAGAAATAACAGCAACCCAGTTGCTATAGTATCTTGCCATTCAGCAGGAACTAATAAAATAGGTACGCAACTTAATTTTCTTAAAAATTGTTTCCACAAACATTTTTAAATATTAATAAAATATCTCCTTGCTACAAGCTTCTAAAATAGTATCATTCTTACATCCTTCCAAAAAAAAATTAAAAATCCCTTTTTTACAAATAATTTAAATTATATTTTTATTTTTAGTTGGAAACACAACTTCTAGCTAAAAATGCCCCCTCTAGATTCCATAAAACTTGACAAAATAATAAGCTTTCTAAAAATGTCTTTCTCCTTAAATATAATAACTCTTATATGAATTAAAACAATTAATTTAGTCAATGGACTCTTGGTCTATTGGTGAAGTTGGTGAAGTTGAAAGGTTATTAAAGAGCCCACCAAGAATCAAGTCTTGTAAGTGTGTGACTTCGATGGTATCATGCCCCCATAAGGATCATGAATATGTTTTTTCTTGTGAGCATAATGGTTGGTGGTGCTAGAGCACCTAGTCAAAGCTCCTTGTTTTGGTTTCTTGGTTTCTAGTTGGATTTTTGGCATGTACTGACTCTAGCCAAGTCAAGAGTGTGAGCTTGGACATTTCAAGGTCATCTCTTTGTTTGAGTTTGTTCCTAGTGAAGTTTCCATTCTAGGAGATTTTGGTGTGCTTGTTTAGTGTTGCTTTTGTTAGGGGTTATGGGTCTAAAACTATAAAGCATGAGGAAGATGTGGTTTTTAATGTATCTTATCCTCCATGATGCGTTTACATCCCATTGTATGGATTGTAGATCCTACATTACATATCATTTATTTTTATTTTTTAATTTTTATATAAAAATCCATTTTTTAATAAATTCAAAACAAATACCTTCCCACATATATATATATATATATATATATATATATATATATATATATATATATATATATATATATATATATATATATATATATATATATATATATATATATATATATATATATATATATATATATATTCTCTAGTAGGGAAAATATGGCCAACCATACAAATTTTTAATATAAAATTTCCATTTCAGCTCAAAACCCTTCCCAGTTTAAATTCCAATTTGTAAAATCACTAAATGAGGATTCTATGATATTTTAATCTTTACATATACAGAAGAAATCAACATGCATACCAGTAATTCTAAATTACAATATTGAAATATTCATCACAAAGAAATTTAGATAAATAATTCATAGTCACGAGGAAGATAGGAATATAATGTAATTAACTAGGTGAATCAAAACACAAGAATCCACCTGGTTCTGATGCTAAAATTGCAAATGCCCAAAAGATTTGTGAGAGAAATTTCTTCTCTCAAAACCTTCTCTCTAAAAATTCCTTCTCCAAAATTTGTCGTCTTTTGAAAATGAACCCTCAATTGTTGATAAGGAGCTCTCCTAAATTCGAGGCACTAATTGTGCGATCACCCAAAATGACTCCTTACTCACAACTCTTTAACTCTTTATTATCTTTCTTTTATGTTTTAATACATGTTTTTGCAATATAAAATATCTTTGTTTATATTCACTTGACTTTTAAAAAAAAATTAATTTATTAAATTTTAATCTCATGCATACTTTATGCAATCTTAAAACTCTTTAATAAATTAATATCTTTTCCATTCTTTAATTTATTTTCAAAGCGTTAATTGATAAAATATTTATTAACTTATATAAAAATAATAATATTTAAAATTTATTTTAAAATGATCTCCTAAATATATTATTATTAAATTAAATAAATATTATTATGCTCTAAAATTAGACTTATAATTTTATCTTTAAATTTAATTCTTTTTATTTAATTAATTTCCCAATTAACTAAATATAATTAAATATTAAAAATATCATAATAATTTTCCATTAAATTAAATCATTAATTTATTCTTTTAATTAGACTTAATTAATAGAAAAAACACCAAAGACCTATAGGACGAAATACAAAAACCCATCATTGAAAACCACATACAAGGGTTATAATCACGAATTTACATCATACGATGCATTCAGAAGGTAATCAATTCAGATACGTGTCCTAATTTTTTAGGACAAATGGGTTTAAAGATTAGGATTTGGACTCAAGAATTTATCACCCCTCTCTTACCATTGAGATAATGTGATAGGATACGCTCATCTTCGAAATTTAGAGAAGTTGATACCCAATACCTACAATTTGCATAAAATTCACACATGTACACAGACATATATACTAAGCTAAACATGTAATGGTAGGAAGTGGTGCATCGTGTAAATCATGACCAATAGGTGACTATGACTCCCTTCCTTAACCACATTAGAAATGTCATACATAAATAAAATATACACACACAACATACACATGTAGTATGGGGTAAGTATTCATTAGAAAACATGTATAATAATCCATCTAACTAATCATCATCAATAACTGAAATCACTGTAATGATTGTCATGCATACATTAAGTATAGAGTACCAAGTAGTTTCATCATAAAATCAACTAAATATGATAATCTAAAAAATAATGCTACTAATCATCAAGCATAAAATTGGCCTAAAAGAGTTTGGCAATAATAACAAAATGTAAACTAGGGGTAGGCACTATAGGAAGATTGACAACTTTTGAGTTGGATAACTATGACAACTATGTTCCTAACTCCAAAAGCATTGAGTTTATAATTAAAGCTAAGCTTTCATTCAAAAAGAAAGGTGGAAGATCTAGAGACAAACAATTTGAAAGTGAAGAACATAATTCTGACAACGATCTTGAGGACATTGAAGCCCTACTTGCAAGAAGATATCCTAAAGAAAAAAGAAAGTACAAAGGTAAAATTCCTCTAATATGTTTTTCTTGTGAAGAAGTTGGTCACATTGCTGCAAGGTGTCCAAATAGAGAAGGAAAAGAAGAAAAGAAAAGTAGCAAGTACAAAGGCAAGAAGTATTTCAAAAACTATATGGGCTACAAGGATAAAGGTAAGAAGTCATGTTTCATGGCTAAAGATTTTGATAGTAGTGATGATGATGAAATTGTTTATATTTTTGTAAAAGATGAATTAGACGATAAAATGACACTTATTTCTCATGTTAGTAATGATACATGGATTATTGATAGCGTTTGTTCTCACCATATGACTGGTGATAAAATAAAGTTTGAACACATGGAACACTATAATGGTGGGAGTTTCAGATTTGGAAATAATGAACCTTATTATTTAAAAGGAAAAGGTTGTATTTCACTAACCAATGAACTTAGATGTGGCAATACCTACTGGGTTGAAGGACTGAAGAATAATCTACTGAGTGTGACACAGTTGAATAAGATTGGATTCAAGGTAGAATTTATGAATGGGAAGGCCAAGCTACTAGATGGAAAAGGAAATCTAGGTGGGTCTAGTAATCAAACAAAAGATAATTTATTCTACCTAAATCTTAGTGAAAGTTCATGTTTCATTTCTTAATTGGAAGAAAGCTAGTTATGGCATAAAATATTGTGTCATGTGATAACTTGATCAAGATAAGAAAAAACAAAAGAGTGAGAGGTATTTCTAGTTTGAGGAAACCTTATATGGGTATGTGCAAAAAATGTTAAATTGGAAAGATGGAAAATAAAAGTTTCAAAAGCAAGAACTATCATTCTAAAGAAATCTTTAAGTTGGTACATGTAGACCTTTATGGACCTATTGGCATAGAGAGCTATAGTGGAGATAAATATTTTATTTTATTTGTTGATGATTATTCTAGGATGATGATATTAATGCATTTGAAAGATAAGTCTGAAGCTTTTCAGAAGTTCAAGTGGTATCTGACAAGAGTAAAGAAAGAAACAGGAAAGAAACTAAAATGTTTGAGGTCAGATAAAAAAGGAGAATCCATCTCAAATGAATTCAATGAATTCTGCACTAAGAAAGGAATCAAAAGACAAGTATAAGCCCCTAGTACACCTCAACAAAATGGTATAGCATAAAGAAGGAACATATCTATCATGGATTGTGCAGCAACCCTTATGATAGAAAAGAATGTTGCAATCAAATATTGGAAGGAAGCAATTGGTACTATAGACGCTTAAAATCATTCCAAACTCTATATTAATTTATTTAATAATTCCCTTGACATTATAATTGATTATTTATTAATTAATTATATTTGTCACATTGTTCTACTTATTTTATTAAATTTATTTAATTAAATAGATTCACTTCCCTAATGTATTTAAATTCAATTTAAATGAATCCCCTCTAATGTGTTAAATTTATTTAATGCATAGTGTTCCATATTGTAGGACATATTCAAGATATGACAAGTTACTGAGAGGGGAGGGGTGAATTAGTAACGTCAAAAAACTTTAAAGAAATTCAACACTTTAATCATATATACTATTCACCATTCATTCATCTAATCTACTGCATGTATGAGAGGTCAAACATTCATAACACATGTAAACAATGATTAGGTGACCCAGAAACCTTCCAAATAGAAAGTAAAACTGGGGTGGGGATGATACCCACAAAACTTCAATACTGCAGTACAAAGTTGGCCTGTTAAGGCTTACATTGACCACTTTTGGTGATCTGCCTTGTTAGGAGCACAAAGGACTGCTAGGTCCACCTTGTTAGAGGATTTACAAGCATACACTGAAGTATGCACTCTGTTAGGAGATTTATACAAAGATTGTTATGTCTACCCTATTAAAGGATTTACAAAACTAATTCACCTATTAGGATGAAATAGTGGATCTACTTACAACTTGATTGCTAATTAGATCCTTGAAGTACAGATCACCTCTTGTAACTGATGAATCTTTACTACTCCTTGTAGACCTTGCTGAATATTCTGGTCTACTACTGATTTTCTTTCATTCTTCTCAAATCTTTACATGTCTTTCTTGATACTCTCATGCATACATTGTAAATGATATAATACATTACATATATACTATTCCAATAATCATAATTGCAAGGTTGGCTAAAGCACAAGTGAACAAAACATTACTGAGTCCACCCAATAGTAAATAACTCGGGTTCACTGAACTGACTCGGTGACCTTCTGATACTCGACGTCCACTGCATTACTCGACATTGTCATGCACTCGATAGAAGTGAAGGCTCGGTCCATACTAATCACTTGACGTAGTTCTGAACTTTGTAACCATTGGAGACTCGGTATATATAGTATCACTCAGCAAAAACTGAATCCTTTGTTTACCTTGCTTTCACTCGATAAACACTACACTTTCATTACTCGGTAAACACTGGACTTCCATCACTCGATAAACACTATGAAGCTCGATGAACACTATATGCTCTGTAGATATTGCTGGGCTGCACATCCACTCAGTAGCTTCATGAATGCTCGGTATGAACTGCTTGACTGCACACTCACTTGGTAGCTTCAAGAATGCTCGGTATGAACTACTTAAGTGATGAACCTACAAGGTAACCACTAAATGCTCGATATATACTATAGACTGAGTGATGAACTCGATAATCATTCAAAATCGAGTAAGTGTTATCACTAATGACAAATATAATATAATGCTAACAATCTCCCCCTTTGGCATTAGTGACAAAACACTTATAAGCCAAAACATATGTACATAACCTAACTCAATGAATTTTGGTTTTTCAAAATTGATCTTTGTAGAACTGCTGCATATACATTTCTATTTATATCTTCTTGATGATGTATATACAAAGATACTTATGTACACATGCTAACTCTATTGAGTGCTAACTCCTCCTATCACTTATAGTGATAACTCTCCTCACTTATTATGTTGAATCTCTCCCCCTTTTTGACAATAATGCCAAAGGACTATATATACAGTTTCTATGACTAGACCAAAGTGAGATAAAAATTCTTGATGTACCTTAAGGATGGTGGCAAAAGTATTATCCCAAGTTTGCTGCAAAATTTGACAGGTGGAGAGAGCAATTTGAACTTTTGTTGATAATTGGATCAAGTGATTAGCCACTGAGAAGTTTTGATCTTGGACCAATGTTTTGCAATGAGTAATATGTTTCTGCATTGTGTCCATAATAGGAAGGATCATGTTTTGGATGTCTATGAGTGTAGACCAGATCCTTGCTTCCTCTCTTAATAGTTATGCCTGTACATCTGCCAGATATCTGATCTTGGTGTGATGGGAGATTGTGGAGGAGGAGTCCACCTTTAACTTGGATGCACTTGATTGCATATCAATGTCAATCTTATTTAGCTTATCCTTTATTTCTTTAGTAAAACCAGAAACATCATAAAGTTTGGCAAAAAGTGATGCTGCATTATTAAAAGAATTTTCAAAATTTCCCAAAAATGTTGATAATTCAACTTGCTTGATTGTTATCTTTTGAGCAATATGCTCTAGCACCTTAGTATCAAATTTCCTTTCAGCTTTCTCAATAAGTTTCTCTTGTCTGGAAGAATCTTCATTAAATTTTTGTACAACCTCTTCTAACTGAATCAAAATGTGTTGAGTAGAATCTACTTCAACACCTATAGCATCTATAATTATATCCTTGGCATTCTCAATTATTCTATATTCCTTATCCCTTTTTGATCTTAACTATTTCTGCGTAGCTTTCATCTCTATGAGTTGACTAGCTAACCTCATCTCTTCAATGGTAATAGTGTCATAGTCAATCTTTGGAATTACTATTTCTATGTCTAAGTCAATGTATTCTCCAATTTCCTTTCTAGTGATCAAAATTTTTAATGGATGCTTTTGTTTGAATTCTGTGATGACTGGTTTGACCTTATGAATAGACACAATAGTAGAGATAGAAGGGGTAGCAGTGAAAAATGGGATAGGACTCAAGGATTGAGTCTAACAGAAGTATTAATTGGATCAAAAACTGAAACACTCCCCAAAAATGATGACACACTCAATATAGCAATATCTGAACTAATTGGAGTTGAAGTGGATACAGATAATGCTAATGAGAAAAAAATTGTGCAACTTACTGGAATTGATGGAATTTTTTTTTTGGAACTTACTGGTATACTCATTGATGATAAAGGAGCTAAGGAGGCTGACTTGGTGGCTGGAGAGGTGACAAACAGCTCGGTAGATGAAGTTCTTGGCACATCTATTTCAGATACCTAGAGTTGGGAGGTGGCTGGTGAGGATTGAGTTGTTGATGTGGCAATTGTGCTCACAGTCTCACTTGCAAAAGCTATCTCCATAGTAGATGTAACAGTCTTTGGTGGAGAGAGGAAGGGATGCAATAACTTCTGCTGTAATTTTTACTGGATCTTCTTCATTTTTTTCTTCCTCATGTGCTTCTTCCTCCTTGTCTTCTTCCTCTTTGTCTTCCATTAGTGCATGCAACTCTCCTGGAGTAACTGTGATGGATGGAGTGCTATCAAAATCATCACTATCATTGTTGTCATCATCCTTGATTTCAACAGGATCATCACTAGGCTTTTGCATATGATAGATGTTCTTCCACATGTTTGTTGCATCTCTTACAACATGCTCAATGTACTTAATTAAAATCAAACATGTGTGAAATCTAATCATCATTTTACTTTCATGGTTCTTCATTGCTGCCTTTATTTTTTCTTTAGTAAGACTTGGTAGAAGATTCTTTAGGGATCGCTCATATATGTCCTTCGCCATTTGGGTGGCTGACTCCCATCTTGGTTGCAATCTCTCCAATAGATCTTTGGAGATTTGAGGGGCAAGCTAGTCTAGGGTGTATTTCCATTTTCCCATCTTATTGAGTACCAGTTCCTCAATCTACATTTTCTCTGCATCAGTCCTTGTTTCAAATTTCAATGCCTTGAAATTTGTGATGCCAACTCCCTCTTCCAATTGTTTTAGCCTTTCCTCAAATGTGAGTGGAGGCCTAAAAAGTACAATTTCTTGCTTGCCTTGTCTAGTTCTTCTAGGGAATACCATAGTAGGCCGCTTCTTAGGTTTGGTGATAATCACCTTCCCTTTCTTCTTAGGCGGTTCCTCTTCTTTTTCAGATTCAAGTTCTTCACCTTCTTCTTCTTCTTCTTCTTCATCCTCACCTTTTCCTTCAGTAAGCATAAGAGGGCCAATTTCAATTTTCAACTTTGCTATCTTTCTCTTGCCTTTGCTTATAGCCTAGGGTAGCTTGATTTCAAGCTCAATTCTAGTCTTGGCTTCATCATAAGTGCCAAAGGCAGGAAGCTTAGGATCTATAGCCTCATTTACTAGTGGTTCAATAATGTCCCTAGCTTCATCGATATTAACCTCATAAGGAAGAGGTTTCACCCACGCAACTTGGGGTCTGATTGCCTAAATGTATACTCTATCACAGTCAACTATGAAGCATACATCATCTTTGTAATCTTCAACTAGTTTTGGTGGAATTCAAAACCTATTATTCATTCTTTCCTTGAAATCTTCAAAATAATTATCCATAACCTTCTCAAAGTTTTCACTCATGTCAGCAATAAACTCATTAATCTGATATAGAATTGGAATATCTTTTCTCCACACAATAGTTCCTTTAGTTGGAAAGAATTTTTGAATATAGAAAAATAAACAAGTTAATAGGGAGCCAAATTTGTAGGGATTGTTCTTTGAAGTCCTTATGCTATCCATATTCTTTTTTAGTTGTTTCAACAATAATTTTGACAGGTCAAATTTAAGATTTTTCTTCACGATTTTGAATACCAAATCAACAGCCTCACATGACACATTGTTCAAATGACTGGAGCTATAAATTTTGTGGGAAATGATGTGAATGCCAAACCTTAATTCAACATCAAATATACTACTAACCTTCAAACCTCTACCATCCCATTCAGCTAGGGTTTTCTTCTATAACTCCTCCCGACCTAGGGTTTTGGTAGTTTTTGCTTTACTTAGCATGGTGAGACTAGTAATCTTATGAATCATCTTCTTGGTGATTAACACTGGCTGCTCTAACCATAGTTTCCCATTGTGAACATGACTAAGTATGTACTTGATCCACTTAATTTGGAAACTTCTTGGCATATGCGAGATATGGGTTAACCTTTTGGTCTCTAGATGTTTATGCTTGAGTTTCAAAGAGCCATCAACACTCATTTCTCCTAGGGCATTGTCTATCTCTAGGTTTCCAATCTCTTGAAAAGAACATTTAAAATGTGTAAGAATGTCATTTATGAGAAGTACCTTTGGTGGAGTTTGCGATTGAGCTCCATTGGGGTCGAGTGATTCTACAATTGTTGGAGCTAGCTTGAAATTCGACGCCTTCCACTCCACACCTTTAACTAGCATTTCTGAACCTCTTTTTGCCTTGGTGATGTTGTTACTCCTAGATGCCATCGCTGCTCAGTAGATGTAAGAAAATTTTGAACAAATTCTCTACTTAAAAATTGCTTGAAATCGCTTGGAATTTGCTTTGGAATTGTTGGAAATTTCTTAGCTTTGTAATCGAGGTGAAGAATGAAATCAAATTTTTCCCTTTTGATGAAAATTTTGTCATATATGCTTGGTACAAAGGTAGCTGAGATGACATAGTGCTTGACAGGCTATCATTCACTTGCTTGGTAGAAGCTTGCAACTCGGTGATCAAATAAAACTTTTGTTGCTCCTGACCTAGCTCAGCAAGGTCTTCAATTGACTTTCCTTAGTAGACGCAACTTGGTGAAAGATACACTTTCTTTGATCCTTGTGTATCTAGAATATTGATTTGATCATTTTGCTTTCTTTTATTTTGGAACTACTTGAGATATCACTAGAAGATGCAATTCCATATCCTTGTTTATAAATCTAACTGGAGATGGTGGAGTCACCCACTTCTTGAGTGACATTGCCATCATTTGAACTATCTTGCTTGATAGATTTAGGAATCCACTATTGCCTCATCTACTTCCAAAAGTTTTCAGCTTTAGCTTTCTTTTCATCTTCAACTCTTCCTATGTTCATGTAGTTTTTAGCCATATGATCGAGTTCGGTACATGTATAGCACCTTACAGTAGTGTCCTTCTTCCTTAGGTGATGTCTTGCATAGTTTATACCAATATGTCCATATTCTCCACAATAATGACATCTGTACCAAGTATTGTAGTCCCATCCAAATATTTCTTTAACAAGTTGTTCAGCTAGATTGAATGATTTGGATCTGCATTGGAATGCCTTGTGACCATGCTTCTTGCATTTGTGACAATTTCCTTCAAATTTTGGTTTCTCTTTACATTCATTAGCTTTATGACCATGTTGACTGCAATTGTAGCATTTACCATTGAATTTACCTTTTTGAATGCTCCAATAGTTGTTTGATGTATGACCTAACTTACCACAGTGATTTGCAAGTAGGTCTTTGATTCCTTTGAGCACCTTGTTTGGAGGTTTCACCTTCTTCCTTATAACCAAGACCAGCTTTACCTTTTTGTCTGTGAAGATTCTACTCACTTTGTTGATTTAATTGAGTCATCTCTGCTTGAGATTTTATTATCCTTTCATTGACTTTCTTTTTAGTGATTAAGTCATTTTCCAAGCTTTCATTGATTTGTTTTTCAGATCTCAAGTCACTTTGTAAGCTTTCATTGATTTTTCTTTCAGTGATTAAATCATTCCTCAAGCTTTCATTTTCAGATCTCAGATTTATAATTTTTTCATTTGCATTAGATAGTTGATCTACAAGATCTTCATGCTTATTGGATTGATTATTTCTTGCCTCCAAGTCTTCATTTGCTTTGTTTCTCTGTTCCAAAACTTCACATAGCCTGATTGATTGGATTTCTTTTTCTCTTTAAAGCTTTCTTACTTCTTCCTGCAGAGAGCCATTCTTTGCTAGGAGTTCCTTGATAGCCTCATTTTCTTCATTTGAGTTGCTTGATGGTAAAAGGTCTTCAATCTTTTCTTCAACATACTGATGGTCATTCATTTGTCTTGCAAGTTCATTCCTTCTCTTCAGGGATTGAGAAAGATGCTCCTTTGCTTCTTTGAGTTGAGCCATGGCCATTTCCAAATCTAACTTTTCATTTTCAATAGCTTTGTCAAGTCTGAATATCTCCATTGTCCTTGATCTTTGCTCAAGCTATCAAACTTTGTTTTGAGAACCAAAATGCTCTAATACCAATTGTTGACAATATTCAAGATATGATAGGTTACTAAGAGGGGACGGGTGAATCAGTAACTTCAAAAAACTTTAAAGCAATTCAACACTTTAATCATATATACTATTCACCATTCATTCATCTAATCTACTGCATGTATGAGAGATCAAACATTCGTAACACATGTACACAATGATTTGGTGACCCAAAAACCTTCCAAATAGAAAATAAAATTGGGGTGGGGATGATACCCACAAAACTTTAATACTGCAATACAAAGTTGGCCTGTTAAGGCTTACATTGACCACTTCTGGTGATCTGCCCTGCTAGGAGCACAAAGGACTGCTAGGTCCACCTTGTTAGAGGATTTACAAACATACACTGAAGTATGCACTATGTTAGGAGATTTATACAAAGATTGTTATGTCTACCCTGTTAAAGGATTTACAAAACTGATTCACCTGTTAGGATGAAATAGTGGATCTACTTACAACTTGATTGCTAATTAGATCCTTGAAGTACAGATCATTTGTTGTGACTGATGAATCTTTACTGCTCCTTGTAGACCTTGTTGAATATTCTGGTCTACTGCTAATTCGCTTTCATTCTTCTCAAAGCTTTACATGTCTTTCTTGATACTCTCATGCATACATTGTAAATGATATAATACATTACATATATACTATTCCAATAATCATAATTGCAAGGTCCGCTAAAACACCAGTGAACAAAACATTACTGAGTCGGCCCAATAGTAAATAACTCAGGTTCACTGAACTGACTCGGTGACCTTCTGATACTTGGCATCCACTGCATTACTCAGCATCATCATGCACTCGATAGAAGTGAAGGCTCGATCCATACTAATCACTCGACATAGTTCTAAACTTGGTGACCATTGGAGACTTGGTATATATAGTATCACTCGGTAAAAATTGAATCCTTCATTTACCTTGCTTTCACTCGGTAAACGATACACTTTCATTACATGGTAAACAATGGAATTCCATCACTTAGTAAACACTATGAAGCTCGGTGAACACTATATGCTCAATAGATACTGCTAGGCTGCACACCCATTCGATAGCTTCATGAATGCTCGGTATGAACTGCTTGACTACACACTCACTTGGTAGCTTCAGGAATGCTCAGTATGAAATACTTAAGTGATGAACCTACAAGGTAACCACTGAATGCTCGATATACATTGTAGACTGAGTGATGAACTCGGTAATCATTCAGAATCGAGTAAGTGTTGTCACTAATGACAAATATAATATAATGCCAACACATATATCCCCTTTTAAATAAATCTCAATTTATTTAATTCCCTCCACCTTATTAAATTCTTTAATCTTGTGATTAAGTTAGATCTTATATAATTTAATCCTAATCCCATCCTAAAACCTATTCTACACCCATCACTCTCATCCTTCTAAGCCTCCCCATTAGTTAATCTCACTTAATTAATCCTAAACATCTTTCTAAACACCTTTTAGCTCCTAAGTGGTTGCTCACAGGTGTGAGAAACTTAAGATCCAATAAAGCCTCCCTTTTATTAATTTATTCAAAAGTCTCTTACACTTTTCCACACTTGTCTCCCTTTCCTTTCTCCAAGTTTTCTCACACATGTGTGAGTAAACCTTGAGCCATCTCTTTCACCAAAAAGGCTTATGGTGACGTTTGCATGGCTTATCCCCTCAGCCCATGTGTCCCCGTTCTGGCACCTATGTGAATGCCACATAGATGCCACCTCCTCAAGGCCTCTCTGAACCCTATAAATAGAGCCCTTGTCTCAAGCATTTTCCATCTCTCTCATTTGCATTGTTATCATGCTAGTATAGTTCTAGAGATCTTAAGTTGTTTTATGCATTTTTCTAACTCTTGGTAGTTGCTAGTTCATTTTCATTTGCATTATTAACTTAGTTTATTTTCTTGCATCCATATTCACCTTCCTTGAATGTTTTGAACATGGCTATATCCATAACCATTTTTTGAAGCACTCTCTTAATATCTAGTTAGTTTAGTACATCTTGCATTTCATTTCAAGCATATTGGGATTCAATTGTTGTATTTGGGAGAGCACATCCACATCCCTCCAACTAGAGCACACCAACAAGGTTCACATAGGTGTCCTTGTTGAGTTGCTCTGAAGTTGCATGGTGCTCATATCTATCAATTGTTTAGCTTAGTAAAATACAAGAAATTTTAATTCTTTATTGTTTGAATCTTGATACATAAACATATAAAACTAACGTTTGCCTTGTTTAAGTGTACTCCTGACAAGTGGGTTTTTCATGTATACATTTTGACACATCCAGTGGGACCCACATCCCTTTATCCATTCTCCAATTTGGTCAAAACTCGGAGCTTGTCATAAAAATGATGTACTATCATCTCCATTAGGATGTAGTGTCATCTGCGAAGATGCTTCATCGTCTCCATTGATCATCGTCTTTGTATTTTAGCATCTTCGCCTATGACAAATTTCAAAAACCATTTTAAACTACAAATCATTTATATTTCATCATTTTCATTTCTCTTTGATGTCTCTACATTTTAAGTTGTCATTTTCATTTTTTTTTCCCTTCTATCATCTATGCTTTGGATGATTGAAAAAAATTGTCATATTTACAAACTATCATCTTCGAAGTTTTCCCATTCTATCATTTGTGTTGTGGGCAGCTAAAATCCAACAATAGTTTCTTAACTATTGTCTTTGAAGTTTTTTGATTTTTTCATATGCATTGTGCATGACCGAATATCTATAGTATTTTAAATAGTTGTCTCTATAGTTTATTTGTTAACTATTGTGTATGTTCTGAGTAGATTAAAAGGCTATCATATTTTTAGACTATCCTCTCTGTTGTAAGAGTTTTGTCATCTTTATTGTGGGCAGTTGAAAAGTTGACATCTTTAATTGATTGCCATCTATGATCATTCTATCATCTGAAAATTTTGGTGTCTACAATTCTATTCTATCATCTACGGCTACAAAGTGCAAGTAAAAGGTATATCGTACTAGTTTATGTTCTGTTGTCTTCGAGTATGTCATCTTTGATGTTTTGTTGGCTCCACCTGCTATCTTTTCTCTCTGATTATTTTTAGATTGACTTATGTCTTGATTCCTAACTCACTAATTGCTTGACATAAAAGGATTACTAATCTAATTTTATTGCAGGATACAAACATTGGAAGATTTTAGTGATTTTAATCACTTGCAAGATTTAGATGACAAATGAACTTGTATGACTTAAGCACTTTTCCTTGGAATGTATGTTGCAACTAATACCAAAATCCAAAGAAACTCTTGAATTCATCTAAGGTAACATTACATACACACTCTTGAATGCCTTAAGGAATGAACAAGCTTTTCATTGGAGTGAATGTGTAGAGTAGAAAAATACAATCTTGAGTGTCTTAAGGAATTGACATGTTTTTCATTGGAATGAATGGTTAGATAGCAAATAAACTCTTGAATGCTTAAGGATGAAAGAAGAATGCAATGAAATATTTCAATTTTGGTTCGAAACATTCTCATACAATCTTGAATGCTTAAGGGACAAAGAAGCTTGTTACGAAATATGTGGACTTGTTGCTTCAAATGAATACACTCAATCTTGAATGACTTAAGAGAATTTTTTCTACTTTCATTGATTTCCTTATGTTTTATAGCCATTGATTTACTTTTTTTGATGAATCCTCACTTTTATTATGTTGATGACGCTGTCAAGTTGGGAAAAAAAATACATGCTTAAACACAAGTGTCTTCAAGGGTAGATAGAAAATCTAAAGCTTCATTCAGAAAAGAACAAGTGTCTTTCAAACCCTGAGGCCACTTACCTATTCTCTCCTCTTGCACCTTTGGGTAATCTTGAGTGTACAAGAAATAAATGGTCTTGTTTTTTAATTTTTAGAAGGCCTTCTTGGGGATTTCATCACCCCTTGGGATGACCTCAACTCTAGTGTTCTAGTGGAGTATAAATATTAGGAGGTGAATCAAAGACAACTCTCTTGGAAGTAAAATCTTGTCACTCTTGTCTAAGGCCCAAAGAACTTTATACCTTTGGGTATTGAAGGTGGAGATTGGGTTACTGTCTCCTCTCAGTTGTGTGGCATTATTTTCTTTCATCTACAAATTTGGGCCTCATATATCTTGTGTATATCGAGGACACCCTCTAGTTGATCCTTGTGCATCCTAGTTGAAGCCTTATTAGGATTGTTGACGTGTTCATCATGCTTGAGTGCTTAAACATCAAAAACCAATACCAAACATCAAACAAATCTAAAACAAGTAAAATAGTGAGCGAAGCATTTAGTAAGAAAAATTGTTGTAAGTGGGTCCTCCTAACCTATGATTATTTTCATAAGTCCTTGTACTTGGTCTAGCATTTGAGATTCATTGGGTCTTTTTATTCACAATATTTTTGGTAAAGTTCTTGTGCTTGGTCTTGGTATTGGGGTTATTTTTTTCCTTCCATGTCTGATAAAGTCAAACTTAAGAAGGTGAAACCATCTGAACCATTTGCCTACAAGGAAAGAAAAATCTTAGCACACAATGATAAACAATTCTGATATGCTATCAAACACATCAATAAGGAAGAAGTTGAATAGGATTTTCATAAAAAATATCTTATACAATTTTGAACTTTGAAATTGGTCTTCTTTCCTTGGAGTAAACCTAATATTTTTGTTTCCAGTGAGAGAGAATTAAGCCACACACATAATGACCATATCACCTTTATTTTTTGCATTGATCCATTTTTTAAGCTTCTAGTCTTCCATTTTGCCAAATTTCATCTAGAGAGCTTGATCATTTGAACCTTAACATTTTAGCCTAAGAATGTCTTAGGTAAAAGAATTCCAAGATTACAACACTAGACCTTTATCCATATGAAAACATTTATCATAGTTGCACTCACTCATTTGGGGTCACAAGTCCATCTCTAAATATTGAGTAATCTATTCGATGTCTTATCTTGCCCAAAGATCACTTGTCCATCTTTGGTAGGAGAAAGATACTTTTATCCTATATCACACTTGGTTTTTTGAATCAACAAGCTCTTTTGTTCACATTTAGGTTGTTTACCCACTTATCATATAAGGTTCAATTGCTTTCCCACATCTCCTTTTCTGCAATCTTCCACCCATTGATTTGGTCACAATTGTATGGTACAAACACAATTTGATAGTCTCAAATTTAACCCTGTGTCTCATTTATTGGAATCACTAAGACAACAAGAGATGGAGAATTTTTTTTCTCCTTGATTAGCTTCATTGGGAAACACATTTCCCCCCAATAGAAACTTTGATATGCCTAGCTCTACACCCACACAAGAACTAGAGAATCCTTTTTGAAACACCACTCTAGGGAGTAACACACATGATGAGGAAGAATTATACCAAGATGAAGACCTTGTTGGAAAAAATGACATCCCTAGTGATGTTCAAACATTTTTTGCAGACCGATACAACTTGAAAATGTTGGAAAAATCTATTAGGGCTAACAAAATTGAAATCTTCCTAAACCTTGTCAAGGACGGTGTTATTGTCCCTACAAGTTTTGATGAGAGCACTTTGTTTGGACAAATTACCAAAGATGGTGCTCTCGTATTTCCAAATTCCACTGTAACAAAAACATCTGGCAAGGGAAAAGAACCTATAGTGGGAACTAGTTCCACACCTACATCAACTTCAACACAACCCACATTCTAATTAAGTGTAGAACACATTCAAAAAATCATTAGTGTTATGCCCAACACAACTACACATGTTAGTATTCCGCAGTCAATCTTGACATGTCCAACTATAGGATGCTTAAACATTGGGCAAGTACCTATATAGAAAATGGAAATCTTGACACAACCAATGTATTCTTGCTATTTAAAAATGGAAACAATTATGATGAAAACATCTATGCCAATCCCAAAAACTATGTATCAATACATTGGCCAAGGTGGCACACTACCACCTCCACCAACTCATAATCCACCACCACCCTATAATCCTTTTGGGAATTCATACAACTTTGAAGGTAAATTCGTCAATTCCCAACCATCATAGATGTAACCAAACCAAGATCTAGTCCAACAGTTACATGAACTCTAAAGTTTGGTCCACAATATGAGCAACAAAGGGGTGAAATATTTCTCTTTTGAGGAAATTTGTCCCTTTCCATTTGAAAAATCTATCAACATGATACCATTTCTACAAAACTTTGAGATTCCTAAATTTGTCAAATAGACAAGAATATGCCTTATCACACATCTCAAAGAGTTTTTCATCTTATGTCATGAAGTTGGCTACAATAAGGATTACCTTAAAAGGCTCTTCATAAAAATCCTTGGCAACCTACACTTGAATGGCTAGTGAACTTACCCAAAGGTTCCATCACCTCCTTAAATGACTTAATAGGGAAATTTGTAGCACAATATTCATACAACATTGACCATCATGCCTCATTAGGTGATTTGTACAACACGAAACAACAAACTGATGAATCATTTGCTTATTTTCTACAATGATGGTAGCACCTTGGTAATCATATGCCCTACAAAACTGAGAATTCCCACCTTGCAGATATATTTATTAAGAATTTGATCTTGGAGATGTCTTTCCAAATGAAAATGGCTAGTCTTGAAGACTTTTCCATGTTAGTCAAGAAAGGAAAGAACATTGAAAATGGACTCTTAGACAAAGGTTCCATTAAACATTATAACTCATCATCCTCAAACAATGAAACAAACAAAAATAGAAAATGGAAATTTTGGTTCAAAAATAAAGGTATTACCCATGATGGTGTCACCGATGTCAAAAGTGTACAAAACCTTCAAGGTGGAAACAACAACTATCACACTTGAAACAACAATAGTTCAAACTGTGACAATCAAAATCAAAATCAAAACAACAATCAGAACAACCAACAATCTCACAATCAAACACAATTACTTCCTTGCAATAACTACAATAACAACTACGATCATGATTATGAATGAAATAGAAAGTTCACTAGATTTTGTGAACCCTTAGATGCCATATTCTAGAAGCTAGTGGATCACCATTTGATGATTTTTCCCAACACATGACCTTTCTATGAAAACCAACCCAAGTCCAAGTGGTATAGGTAAAATGAATATTGCAAGTATCACTGCATCAAAGGACATGACACTAATAAGTGTATCAAGATCAAAGTCTTCATTCAAAATCTTATTGATGATGGGGAAATTGAGGTTGAAGGAGGACCACCATCTAAAAATGTTAAACTAAAGATCTTTCAAAAGTTGTTCCCTAACCACAACAATGACAACAACAATGGAAACAATAATATGAACAATGTCAACTAAGCTTCTATGTCTAACATGCTCCATTATGACTATTCTACTAACCACATATAAGGATTTGACTCCTTGTGTGGTAAAATAGAAAAAATTGATATATGTGGTTTTGACTCCATGTGTGGCTGCATTGAAGAAGTAGACACTCATGTAAATACCTTTTTCTTACAAACAACTAATTATGGTGCAACCACTCAATGGGGAAGAATTGCTTTGCAAGCTATCACTCCCAATCTTACTAATCTATCAGTTCCACATGTGCCTCTTGTGCCATCCACTTCACAAAGACCTTCTTCTCACTACGATGGCCTATCTTAGTTAGGGAAGACTACACAAATATCCATTCTTGAGCTTCTCACTGCCTTACCTATCCACAAAAAAATTCTTGAAACTGCTCTTTTAGAGTCTTGTGTTCTTGGAAACATCAATGCATCCCAATTCACTACCATGATTGGAAATCTTGTTGCACAACAACACCTTGTCTTCACAGATAATGATTTACAAGGTCCTGATCACCATCAGAATTTGATTCTCCATATCGAAGTCCTCATACATTGACACAAAATAAAATGATTCCTTATAGATAATGGATCTAGTTTAAACCTATGTACATTGAAGATGACTTTCTTCTTGGGGCTCTCATAAGATCTCCTAGACATCAATAAAAGGATAACCATTAAAGCATATGATGAAAGAGAAAGATAATCAAAAGGGGATATCATGCTACCTCTAAAGGTTGGGCCGACTATAATCAATACTAAATGTCATGTCCTATATTTGGACTTACCATATAGCATCTTGCTTGGTCAACCTTGGATACATACACTAAAAGTGGCCCCATCTACTTATCATCAATGCTTGAAATTTCCTTGCCATAGAAGAGAGGTCACAATTCCAGGAGATCCTTTTCCTTTTCCTTTTTGTAAGAGATATGAAGGTGCCCCAATGAATTTTTGTCTAGTCAGTGAGTTTTCTAAGGTTATACCTAGATCTCTCACCATAATGGAAACTCCTTCCACAACAACTCTAGAGTTATCTAATATTGTTTCCAGTTCTTGTAAAGGAAAAGAGAAGGTGGAATATATCAAGGTCAATACTGCAATAAAGAAGGTTACTTTTTTCGATCAAGGAATGGGAGAGTATAAGTTTCAAAGTGCCTTGTGTGTTGGACAACTACCACTCTCCCCTTGATCCTTTGGTAAACCTTCCCAAATACCACCACCAAAAAAGTCATCTATATTGAATGAAGAAATAATTCCAGTTTACTTGGGTGCGGTAGATAATCCACAAATCACCTACATTGCTACTACCTTAAGTCTAGAAGAGCAAGAAGTGATGACTCAATTCCTATAGAAAGGAAAAATTAATTTTGCACGGACATACAAAGACATGCCTGATTTAGACATAGATTTAGTTGTGCATCACCTAGCCATGGATCTAAAGATTAAACCTATTAAGCAATAGTTATGCAAGATGCATCCTAAGGTAGCACTTTTGGTTAAAGAAGAACTACAAAAAATGTTAGAGGCAAAATTCATCGAACCTATTGATTATCTTGAGTGGGTCTCCAACATTGTTCCTATAAGTAACGCCTCTCGGGACATCCACATCTATTCAAATTTTTGAGATTCAAATCTCACATTTTCTAAAGATGATTTTCCACTACCTAAAATAGAAATTATAATGGATTTGCCTACTGAACATGAAATGTTGTCTTTAATGGATGGTTTCTCTAGTTATAATTAGATCAAAATTATAGAAGAAGATCAACACAAAATGACATTTACTACCCCATGGGGAACATTTTGTTATCAAGTCATGCCTTTTGGCTTAAAGAATGCCGGTGCCACCTATCAACACATAATGACCACAATTTTCCATGATCTTCTACATGTAATAATGGAGGACTATGCTGATGAAATTCTAGGAAAATCTAAGAAATGTGATTCCCACATTGTTGTTCTTACCACCATATTTGAAAGGTTGGAGAAATAAAAAGTTCACCTTAATCCCAAGAAGTGTATTTTTTGGGTCTAATGAGGAAAGTTGTTAAGTTGCATAGTGTCAAAAGGAGGCATTGAGTTAGAGTCCACCAAAGTAAAAGTGATCATGGAAATGCCTCCACCAACTACATTGGAACAACTCTGTAGCTTTCAAGGGTAGTTACAGCCCATCAGACGATTGGTGTTCCTATTAGCAAATAAAGTTCATCCACTCCAACATTTCCTTCTAAAAGACCAAGTTTCAATGGGATTGCCTATGTCAGAAAGTATTTGAGAAAGTTAAATATACTTGGCTAATCCACTAGTAGTAGACCATTGATTATCTACATTTCTACCACTTTAGTTTCCCTATGTGCTATTTTAGCATAACTAGATCACAATAGTAGTGAGCAATCTATCTACTATCTTAGTCAAACATTAGTTGGCTATAAGTTGAACTACACTACTATAGAGTGAGCTTGTTTGGCTATAGTCTTTTGCACATAGAAACTAAACCATTATTTGCTTAATCATACTACACACCTCCTTCCTAAGATAGATCCCCTCAAGTATTTTCTATCAAAAGCTTCCCTCACTGGTCATGGTACAAAATGGGTCTTGATTTTAATTGAATTTGACATTGTCTATAAAGACCGCAAAGGCATTAAGGAACAAGTCATTACCAACCAACTTGTAGAAGCTCATCTTCAAGGAGACCATCCTATCATAGTAGATTTTCTAGATGACACAATTATGGCTATTAACCCTAGTGCACAATGGAAACTATATTTTGATAGTTCTTTCACACAAAAAAGATCGGGGGTAGGAATTTTGTTTGTCACACCACAAGGAGACCTTATTCATAAGTCTTACAAAATTCCATTCCCTTGCACAAACAACATAGTGGAGTATGAAGGATTAGTAACAGGGCTATGTCAATCTATCTGATGGAATATTAAGAGCCTACATGTCATTGGAGACTCCCAATTGGTCATTAGACAAGTTACAAATTAATATCAAACAAAGGATGAAAAGTTGTTGCCATACTATCCGATAGTAGAAGATCTTAAACAACACTTCACTAAGATAGTCTTTCAACATATACCAAGGACAAATAACAAAGTAGTAGAAGCCATAGCCACCATAGCCTCCATGATCACCATGCCTGAATATAGTCCTAAATGTGAGTTTCTTGTTGAGAATATTTTTCTTCTTGCTTATGAACAACCTACATCAAAGCTAGTTTGTGAGATCGTCGGTCCAACATTTTTGCCTACCTTCATCACAAAAAAATCCCCATAGCCCTATCCACAAACTGAAGAAAAAACTTCATTCATCGCACTACCTAATATACTATCCTTGATGACACACTTTTTCAAAAATACTTTGATGGAACCCTCCTCTGATATCTCAATTCAAATGAAGCCAGAAGGATGTTAGAAGTGGTTCTCTAAGGAACTTGTGGTGCCCATTCCACTGGCCTTGCATTAGAGAAAAATATCCTTAGAATGGATTATTATTGGCCTACTATTGAAGTTGATGCTTATCATTTTGTGAAATAATGTATTCCTTGTTAGCAACATGAAGATTTGATACATGCTTCTACCCAAGACCTTCAACTCACCATCACACCATGGCCCTTTTCCTATTGGGGGTTCAATCTTGTTGGTCAAATATATCCAAATTCTACAAATGTCCACAAGTATATTATTTCTACCACTGAGTATTTCACAAAGTGGGTTGAGGCTATCCCTTTAACCTACACCACTAGAAAACAAATTTCAAAGTTCATCTTGAACTACATTATCTATCGTTTTGGTATTTCTCAAGACATAATAATTGATAATGGGACTCCTTTCCAAAATTAGGAGGTCACCACATTGTGTAGGAGATTCAAAATCACCGAGAATTTCTCCACCAAATACTTCTTTGAAGGAAAATGCCAAGTTGAAGCTACTAGTAAAACCATTTTGAAAATCCTAAAGAAAATTGTTGATGCAGCTAGCCATTATTGGCACCTCAAAATTTCTCTCGCCCTTTAGGCCCATCACACCTCCATTTTTACCCCCAGAGGAGTCACTCTATTTCCCTTGTTTATGGTTTTGAGTATGCATTACCCATTGAAATTGAGCCCCCTTCCCTCAAAATCTCTCTCAAGAATCTAATGTCCAAAGAAGAATATCGAGTTGCTTGCTTGCAAGAGTTGTAACTCTTCAATGAGAGATGCCCCAATGCCCTAAACTACCACTGCGTGTATCAAAATTTCCTTCAACTCTAGTTTCACAAAAAGGTCTGACCTTAGAAATTTGAGGTGGGTGACCTAGTGTTGCAACATAACATGAAAAATCTCTAGAACCATGAAAAGAAAGGAAAATTTGAAGCTTATTGGCTTGGTGCATTTATCATTATAGCCAAATATGGTTCTAGGGCATATCAGATTGCAAATTTAGAGGGATGTTTTCTTCCTAAGCCTATAAATATCCAACACCTCAAGTGGTTTTATGCTTGAGTTTTGTAGGTTCCTATACAGTGTTTTTCAAGTTCCACAAAAATTCAAAAAGATCAGAAAAATAAAAAAAGCTCCAAAAACATTTGTAAAATGTTCTTGAAGAAAAGTCTAAAAAGAGGAAAAAGCTCCTAAAAAAAGGTCGTTATTAATAAGGTCCATTATCTATAAGGTTCATCTCACTTCACCACATTTCCCCTATTTCATCTCATCCTTGTGCAAAAGCCCTATCCGACTCACACTTTTCATACATCCAATAAAAGACCTCT
The DNA here is from genome assembly GCA_028749045.1 of Cupressus sempervirens. Lineage (NCBI taxonomy): Eukaryota > Viridiplantae > Streptophyta > Pinopsida > Cupressales > Cupressaceae > Cupressus > Cupressus sempervirens. The sequence goes on along the minus strand of CM053791.1, from coordinate 729,642,140 downwards.
TATCTATGAGGCCTCCATCCACTTTCATCTTTCAAAAGACCTCTAGCCCATGAGGCACTTTCTTGTGGAATGTTCACCCTTTTTCCATTATATTGATCTTTTTCCACAACAATGACTGTAATAGAACCTAAACAAAATCATCATTCAGAATGTACAATTTGAGAAATTTATTCTTTTCATAGCTTTTGCCAATAAACACTCATGACAACTTAGACAAATAAAATTTCATAGGATGACTCCTTCCTACACATGGCACTACAACCTTCACTCTTGGAATAGCATTCCTAGCAAGAATTGTCATATCCTAGCATTTATGATTTGAACTTCTCAAAACCTACCTCAGTATGCTTGGTTCTATTAGAAAGTGTCTAATTTTACTAGCTCCACTACATCTACATGCATTATGAGATCATTGAACTCACCGGCATTGATCCTCACCTATAGTGCAACTAGGGCCTCTTGTGCACTTTCTTCCCTAGCCCACTCTATCTATAATTTGGTAATCTCTACCTCTGTGCTTGTGACCCTAGCACTCTCGATCACTACCTCCCCCTGCAGATGGGAAACCTCGATCTAGAGTCTATCCTTCTTATAACTCAATGTATTTGCATCCCCTTGATAAGGTGTCACCTATGGTACCTGTACCTCTAGCCCTTGTACTTGTGGACTCAGCTACAGTCCTTGCCCTAATGGTGGCCTTGCTGGTGTTGGTACTCTCTATTGATGAACTCACCATCCTAGTGGACCTTGTTGTGGTCCCTATACTAGTGGTGCCCTTGATGGTACCTCCCCCCTCTAGCCCCATCTCCCCCACCTCATGGCTTCTCTATTAGTGGAGGTGCTCTTAGCACTGTCAGTCTCAATGGTTGATGAGTTTCCCACCACTGTGTATATCCTAGTTTTATGCCTGCATCTCGTTGGTCTTGCCCATGTACCCATGACACTGGTTGCATGCCATGCCATGAAGCCTTAGCTAATATTTGAGTGGTCCTAAATCCCCATAATCTGTCATACTCTTGTGTTACCACTAGATATAGGAACCTATCTAGCACAACATCCTCAATCTGACTGAACTATCACAACACCCTAGAGGGCATATACTGCATGACAATGTTTATAATATGATTGATCAACCAATAGTATGACTGAGCATACTACAAGTAAAGTTGATCCTTAGAATAATCCTCTCCACCTCAAGGAAGTATGGCTCCCCAACACTCGTAGTCTATGTATGGCATGCAATAGAAAATGATGATGTCATCCAAGCACCGCCACTAGAATCCTACCAACTCAGTAGACATATACTAAATAGGTGGCCTATACCAATGTGCATATGACTCCTTAGGCTACTGTCTCTCATCTAGTAATAGGCCATGTAACACCTATATGCTCCCAAGACCATACCATCAATAGAGTCAACCCTGGACCTATGATCCACTATGTCCTCTAGGCACACATATGCAAATCAAAGTACAACTAAGCCAAGATGGTGTGGCCCTAGAAAAAAATTATGCTTTCATCATGTAGTAGAGTGGTAAGCACTCACACCCATCCAATAAAAAATGCATACCCAACATGGTTCGGTATCATCCTCCATATAAGTGAAGCCAAGTAGAGGGCTAGCCATGATAGTCTTTTCTCTAATGCCTCTCTCCATGTTAGCCATGATTGATGAATTAGTGGTCGCTACATCCTCTACCCAAAGCACTCTTACAAGTATGGATCTACTCCCTCTAATACATACTCTAGGTATCTCCCACAGATCGATACTCATAGTATCTACCATACGTCTAGCAAGGTGACTATCACCTCTCTTGTAGGTACATGGAAACTAGAGGTCAGTGTATGCCACCACTCTATCAATGCTTATAGTTGTTCTGAATGCATCCTTAGGTCTAGTGACTCATAGATGTGCTCAAGTGCACATAGCCACATGTATCCCCACTTTGCCTCTATGAGTCTCTCCCCTAACACTATCATTGCTAGATAATGTTCTCATGATCGAAATGTCACCACTACCATCTACAACATAGACATGCAATAGTTAGTATACCATTTGTTTCTTGCTCTTTTTCTTTATCTAAGCATGGGGCATCATGCTATGTCCACCCCACTGATCATCCTTGTCACCCAAATCTATTAATTCATCCAAATCGGTAGAGATGCAAATCCATGAAGACATGGATTAGTGGAGATGAAAAATTGTAGAGACGATGATCTAGCATCTTTGATGACTTCGTAGATATCAATTTTTTACTAATGGCTTTTGTATTATTGTCTGTAGAGATGACGACATGGAGGTCATCATCCCTAACCTACCTTCGACTTGATCTCTCCTTGTTTTGTCATCTACAAAGACAATAGGACATACCTTGTCATCTTTGAAGATGACATGATGTATCCTATCATCTATGTGGAGATGATTTCCCTACTTCATCCTCTTCATAGACAATAGAATGGAGAACTCTTATCTCTGCCTTAACGTAGCTTTTTTCCTCTTTCCTGCCTAATAAAGCATATTTTAAGTGCATAATTTAACATTTTCCAAGTTAATATAGTCGACTTATTGGTGGTCCCATGTTAGCCAGTCTTTGGTTCTCCTAAACGTACTCTCCAAGCTATAATCTCTTGATCAAATCCATCCTTTTCTCTAGTTCTCTACTCTCTAGGTGTGCAAATGACTCTTCCAAGAGCCCCTTGGAGTCTTATATAGGCCCTTCAAGGTCCCCTTTTGATCCCTTACCCATTCCTTCACCTTATCTACCCTTGTTTATGCCCAAGTCATGCAAAATGTTCATCTATCTCTTTTTCCTACCCTTTCTTTTCTTCTAAGGTCTTTTTTCACAAAAATTGGACAAAAAATATTTTTTTCTCTATTTTCGTGAGGGGGCACCCTCCTCCCCTGTTGTCGCTATGACATAACTCCTAGGACTCCTATCATCTCTGGGGTAACCTATATTTTCTTTTCTTTGATATAATGTCATCCCAACATTACATCAAAGAGGGGCAAAATGCAAATACTTGAAATCATCTAAAACACTATATTAATTTATTTAAAATTTCCCTTGACATTATAATTGATTATTTATCAATGGATTATGTTTGTCATATTCTTCTACTTACTTAATTAAATAGTTTCACTTCCCTAATATATTTAAATTCAAATTAAATGCATCCCCTCTAATGTGCTAAATTTATTTAATGAATAGTGCTTTATAAATCCCCTTTTAAATAAATCTCAATTTAAATAAATCCCAATTTATTTAATTCCCTCCACTTTACTAAATTATTTAGTCTTGTGATTAAGTTAAATCCTATTTAATTTAATCCTAATCCATCCTAAAACCTAGTCTACACTCATCACTCTCATCCTTCTAAGTCTACCCATTAGTTAATCCCTCTTAATAAATCTTAAACATTTTTTAGCTCCTAAGTGGTTGCTCACACATGTGTGAGAAACTCAAGATCCAAGAAAGCCTCCCTTTTATTAATTTATTCAAAAATCTCTTACACTCTTACACACTTGTCCTCCTTTCCTTTCTCCAAGGTTGCTCACACAAGTGTGAGCAAACCTTGAGCCATCTCTTTCATCGAAAAGACTCATGTTGACCTTTACATGGCTTGTCCCCTTAGCATTTATGTCTCCCTTGTAGCACCTATGTGGATGCCACATAGATGCCACCTCCTCAAGGCCTCTCTGAAGCCTATAAATAGAGCCCTTGTATTAAGTATTTACCATCTCTCTCTCATTTGCATTGTTATCATGTTAATATAGTTCTAGAGCTCTTATGTTATTGTATGCATTTTTCTAACCCTTGGTAGTTTCTAGTTAATTTTCATTTGCATTGTTAAATTAATTTATGTTATTGCATGCATATTCACCTTCCTTGAATGTTTTGAACATGTTTATATCCATAACCATTATTTGAAGCACTGTCTTCATATCTAGTTAGTTTCATACATCTTGCATTTCATTTATAGCATATTAGGATTCAATCATTGTGTTTGGGAAAGCCCATCTACATCCCTTCAACTAGTGCACACCAATAAGGTTCACATGTGTCCTTTTTGAGCTACTTTGAGGTTGCATGCGACTCATATCTATCAGTTGTTTAGCTTAGTAAAATGCAAGTAGTTTTAGTTGTTTAATGTTTGAATCTTGATATATGAACATGTACAACTAACATTTACCTTATTTAAGCGTGCTCTCGACAAGTACACTTTTTACATATACAAGTAAATAGTTCATACCTTAAATAGAGTACAACTAAAGAAAGACTCAAATTAGACCCCTTATGAACTATGGTATGGCTATAAATCCAATGTAAGTTACTTGAAATTATTTGGTAGCAAATGTTATATCTTGAAGGAGACTAGGAAAGGTAAATTCGATGTCAAAAGTGATGAAGGCATATTCCTAGGATACTCCAATAGAAGTAAAGCATACAAATGTTTGAATCTAACTACCCATAAGATCATAGAAAGTGCACTTGTGAAGATTCATGAGTTTGCATAAAAGAGTGAAGAAAAGAGTAGCAAATAACCTAAAGTATATAGAAATTTTGTTTACTTTGAACCTAATACATTGCCTAATCTAATTGGAAGTTAGCATACTTCACCTCCCGAGTCCCCAAAATCTCCAGAAGCACCCAACTTGCAGCTAGTGCAACTCGAGTTACAATATGAAGGACTCAAGTATTAGTCAGAAGTAAACAAGTTGCAACCAACGCAATCCGAGATTGAATTTGAAGAACTCGAGTCATAGATGGTGAGGCCTAAGCATGATGTAGAAGATCATGGTGAGGCAAGTGAAAAAAGCTTCAAATTCAAAGTACCTATGCTTGAAAGATATGTCAGAAGGCACCATTTACCTAAGAAAATCATTAGAGACAAGTAAGAAGGTACAATGACAAGGAACAAATTAAAAAGTACATGTTTACTTACTGAATTTGAACCTAGAACTATTAAAGATGCTTTAGATAATGAAAGTTGGATTGAAGTAATGAATGAAGAGATATAAGAAATAGAAAGGAATAAGACTTGGACTTTTATTCGTAGACCCAAGGATAAGAATGCAATTGGCACAAAGTAGGTATTTAATGAAGATGGAGAAGTTTCAAGAAACAAAGAAAGGTTAGTATACAAAGGTTATTCTCAAGAGGAAGGTATTGATTATGGTGAAAATTTTCCTCCTATTGCAAGATTAGAAGGTGTTAGTGTTAGGATTACCCTTAGATAGAAATAATAGTTATATGCAAATATAACCAATATCAAAAAATAATAGATCACATAGAAGAGAACACAAGACACCAAGATTTATTGTGGTTCACCCAATCGCTGAGCTACGTCTACCAACAACAAGTCCAAAATTATTATTATCCAATGATTACAACCTAATTAAAATCCATAATCCCTTATAGCTCAATACCACCACAAGAACCAATTTTTGCATCACACATTATGAAATCCCTAACCCTAAGACTTTTATACAAGATTTTTGCCACTTACAAAAATAGGGCTAGAGTAAGAGAAAAATAGTAACCAATGCCTTTTACAATATAATGTCATTTTTATGCTCTAGGGGCATGCCCTCAAAATCCCCCATGGGGGAATTGGCCCTCGACCCCACCTTGTACTGTGATAGGGAACACACTTGACCCTGCAGGGGTGCTTTCCCTTGACCCTATCTTAGGGGCATTGCCCCTAAACCACTGTGGAAATAATATGGGGAGAAAATCATGTTGAATAATCCTCCAAGTCTAATTAGGCTCCAAATCACAATAGTTAGAAATCTACTTGCTTATCCTAGACATAAAGGATTCAAAGTCTATAAGATGGATGTGAAATCTGCATTCTTGAATAGAATTCTAGAAGAAGAAGTCTACATTGAGCAACTCAAGGGTCCATTTGGATCATGGATTTGAGAGGGAATTAGAATTCAACATTCTAAAAAATTTCCAATCCACTATTTGGGTGTGCAAAACACAAATCAGAATTTTGGTTAAAATGGGATTTTGTATCCTCGTTTATACTCCATTTCATGGATTTCGTCTTCCATCCAAATACTTGGAATTGGTGATAAACCCATTTTAATTCCAATTTGGAAGAAAATGGGTATTAAAAATTTATTAAAACCAATAATTTTTGGTATCCACAACAACTCTTTTTGGTTTCCCTCTCAAAAATATCTATTGTTGTTACTCTTCTACTCTTTGCTCGACACAGTTGTGGGTAGCTTCATAATTGATCTTTTATGAAACCTTGATGCTGCCATTCTTGCTAGTTAAGAAAGATATAATGACATTGATAGAAATACCCTGATCAAAAATTTCTATTTGAAGGGATTTCAAGTGGATCACATATGCAAAACATAATTGGGCATCCTTCAATTCTTTCTTGATCTCCTCCTTTCCTAGTTTTCCCCCAATGCCACTTCTTTCCATGGAAATGGAAAACACATTGAATCCTCTTCTCACTAACTCCAACACAAAAAATTTGCCAACATAGCCAATGGATCCAACTACTAAAACATTCACATCCTTAGGAGATTTGCTCCTAAATTCTTGCAGAGGTATTTGGTTGCTTGAAGCATTCACCTTACTGTTGTAAAGCCATATTTTATCATAAACTCACTTGCTTACACCCTATTGTAAAGATCCCTTTTACCATAAAATCACTTGCCTAGAAGATTAAATGGTCACACACCTACTATGAGAGCCTTTCAAACTAAGAAATATTGGGAAATCCCCTGCATTTTGATGCAATTCCAAAAATGTGCAATCAAATGTAGGAAATGTGTGTTCTATAGTAAATTCTTGGCAAACCAAATAGTCCCAAATCAAATCCCAAAAACTATAATTGGATTTCAAGTTCTAGAATCCCAAATCAAGGATTCCAAATGCCAATCCTAAAATCATATTCTAGCAACCAAACGGACCCTAAAGGTTTTGTAGGTACTAGCAAAAAGGATATGATTTGTAAACTATATAAAGTATTATATGATCTCAAACAAGCTCCTAGAGCTTGGTTTGAAAGACTTCATAGTTATTTGATGAAGATTGGTTTTCAAAGGACAAATGACAACAATAGTGTATACATCAAAGGACCAAAGAAGGAGATATTGCTGGCATAAATCTTTGTAGATGATATACTATTTTCTAGTTATGATGATTTATGTAAATATTTTTCTAAAGAAATGAGTAAGGAATTTGAGATGTCAATGTTTGGAGAGATCAAATTCTTTGTTGTCTTACAGATTCAATAGAAGAAAGATGGTATCTACATTACTCAATCAAAGTATATCAAGGAGATACTAAAGAAGTTTGGAATGGAGGATCCAAGACTAGTTGGAACACCTATGTCTATTGGACATAATATTTCCAAAATTATGATTCCAAGGAGGTAGATCAAACCACATATTGATCCATGATTGGAAAAACTTTAGTATGTAGTGCATACTAGGCCTGATATTACTCTTGCAATTGGTATGGTGGAAATATTTTCAGCTAATCCTAAAGAAAATCATATGATGGAAATAAAGAGAATCATGAAGTGTCTAAAGGGTACTAAACATTATGGATTATGGTACAAGAAAGGAGGCAACTCTAATTTGAAAGCCTTCACTAATGCAGATTGTGCAGGAAGTATTGGTGATAGGAATTGCACCAATAGTGGAGCATTCTTTATTGGTAAGAGACTAGTACCTTGGACAAGTACGAAGTAAAATTGCATTTCTTAGTCTATAGTAGAGGCAGAATATGTTGCAACAACAGTCAATTGTTGCAATATTGTTTAGTTCAAGAAACTATTGGTAATGAAGGTAGAAACCAAGGATCTAGTAGTTATCTTCTATGATAACACTAGTGTAATTAATTTATCAAAGAATCCTATTATGCATACCAAGGCCAAACACATTACAATAAAATATCATTTTTTGAGAGAATTGGTGCAATACAGAGAGGTGAAATTAGAATATGTGAATACAAAAGAAAAAAATGTAGACATAGTCACCAAGCCATTACCTAAGGATACATTTTTGTATCTAAGAGGTAAGCTAGGGGTTATTTCCCTATCTAAAGCTCACACAACAATATTTAGTGATGCATCAACTAAGTATTCTTGAAGATCAATCAAGCTGATGTAGTAATGAAAGGGAAGATTGCATATGAATCTGTACATTAGATACATTGAAATTCACTAAATATTATCTTTGGCATAAGATGTCAAAGAGGGAGAGTTTACTGTCATATCATAGAAATTTTGTAAAAAAAGAGTTAGATATAGTAGAGAAATTTTTTAAATGTTTGAAGATGTCAAAGAGGAAGAGTTTGATGAAGAGTAAACTTGGAGAGTTTGCTGATAGAGGAACTAAGATTAGAGAATTATTCTAGAGGGAGAGATTGATGTAAGAGGGAGCTCAAATTGATAGAGAGAGTTCTCATGGATGAGAATTAGAATCAAATTAAGGATATTATCCTCACTTTTATTTTTCTCTAAAATTTCATTGTATTATGACATGTTGTGTTACCATCAATGCCAAAGAGGGAGATTGTTGAAAACAATTGTTCAATTGTATATTTTCTTTGATGCTACATAAAATGTCATATCTTTACCAGTTAGTGTCTGTCAAGCTCACTCGAGTGATGGAGAGAGTTTCTTGTGTCTACCGAGTATTCCAGTTTTTACCAAGTTTAGAAGATAGCGTCTATCAAGCTTACTCAGGCACCAAAGAGAAGTTCACAGAAGTTTAGTGAAAACCAAACTCACTTAGTTAACAAAGGAAAGTTGGCATGGAATCAATATTAACCAAGCTCACTCAATTACCCAAGGAATTTTATGAAGTTGCAATGTTAACTAAATTCACTTGGTTAACATTGGAAAATCATTTCAAAGTTAGTGTCTACCAAGCTGGGTTAGCTAATAAAGGATTTTCTTGTTTTGGCATATTGAGTTGTCTGGATTTTTTTGTTGGTTCAAGTCGACTGAAGAGATGAATATTAATTATTTTAAGTTGTATTCAAGATGACTTGACAATGCATACGATATACGTATAAGTTCAAGTTCAAGTTGAGGATTGAAAAGAGAGAATGTGTGGAAGATAAGAAGATGCTTAGAGGAAGCAAATTGGAAGGATAAGAAGAATATCCTTGTTGGAATGCAAAGATTAATTTGATATAGAAGGATCAATTATTCAAGCTAGAATTGAGATCTGAATTAGCAAAGATAGTTGCATTAGCAATTAGGTCAAGTCATTGTTACTCTCTAACGATTGTAGCAATGAATCAAATCTCTTAATAGAGTTAGCCTAACATCTATTTGGAAATCCTCTAACAAGGTGGAATTTCTAGATTGAAGTTTCTAAAGACTTCTAACAAGGTCACTTCTAACAAAGTGATTAAATTCTTTAACAGGGTCACACCTAACAGTGTGTTTTGTAACCTTTAATAGGGTCAGCTCCTAACATGGCTCAATTTAGAAGAGTGAAAAATAATAACTAGTTGCAATTGGTGGTTTTTTTCAAATTGGGTTTCCACGTTAAATCTTGGTGTTATTTGTGTTCATGCTATTTCTTTTATGTGTATGCAACTAAGTTAATTAAGTATAATCACACTTAATATCTTAACATGTGCATTTTTAGTATTTACCAAGTTACAATTGATATTTCAGTACTTGTTGAGTGATAGTAAATTGTTAGTGTTAACCGAGTGCCTATGTGTTAACCAAGTTTCAACATTAATTCAATTTCAATAGAGTTTATGTTTTGATTTGTATTGACATCTAAGGGATCTAAGATTTATTTTTGTAGTAACTAATTCACCCCTCCCCTCTTATTTACTCTTCTTATATTTCCAACATAAGTGACATCTTACATGGAAAGTGATAGGATGACATACTCCATATTTTTAGGAAGTTAGTACTCACTTCAAATTTTCTAAGTTATGGGAAGATATTTTCATATATTTCTATTTTGTGTGGAAATTGTGTAGGAAAATTCCCATGTAAACGAAATAGTCTTGGCTGAAAATTTCTATTGTGCATTGGAGTTGTATTTTAGCAACAAACATTTATGGTGGAGTTCACTTTTGACTAATGGTATAAGTTAAAGAAGGTGCCTAATCATGATCATGGTAATTTCCATGTTTAACTTTCATTTCATTTAGCAAGACCATTATGAATCAGATTAGTGTTGTTTCCTCAGAAAATTCTATGAGCAACATGTCATGGAATTAGCAAGTTTCTTGTGTTGTGACACAACTTACCGCTTATGCATTGAAGATGGTTTTGGAAACCATGGGAACCTACCTCTTGTGTTGAGCTATGTACATGGTGGCGCCTTTGTTAATTTACAATGTGGGAGAGAGATTGAATGAGTTTATTTCATAGTATGCTCGATATTCTCTGGGATGGAACAAGATATAAATCTCCATGTGAATTCTTAGAGCTTGAAAATTTATTGTAACTTGTTGTTGAATAATTCATTGGCTCAATGTTTTGGAGTGTGGAGTGTTTTACCTTGAAGGGTTTTCTCCATGTATATTTATGTTTTCTATTATGTCTCATTTTTCTAGTTTTATGCTTCCACAAAATTAATTGAGTATGTCATAATTTTGCTAAAATTTGTTGGTTCTATAAACTACAATCACTTTTCTTTAAGGTTTTAACTATGGAAAATCACTTATGTTTATTTTCACTTTTATTGCATTGTAGCACGTACTCTTATTTTTTCATTATAAGCTATTCAAGAAATATTTGGATACTAGATGTGCATACTGATCCCAGTTGGCTTTCTAGGATTTTCTCATTTACCTTCAATTGGTATCAAAGCTCAGCTATGTGAATTATATGTTGCTTGCATGTGAGGATTCACAATATTTCTAGTTTTAGGTATTTCTTCTATTAAGACTTATTAGCTTGCAAAGCTTAAAGAAGTTTATTTTGAAGGAATTAGCTAATAATTAATCCTTTGATGAGTGAAATTCTTGTAGTTGATTTATATTTTTAGGAGACAACAAATATTTCTTATAGGATGAAAAAGACAACTTATGGAGTTGATCATTTAATGATATGGAAGCTTCTAGATAACCTATCTCTCTTAGATGTACATACTAATAGTGGTTATGGAGTTGGTATACAAATGGACTTAGAGTTCTTGTACTAATTTTTCTTCTTGGATGCTTGTAATTGCATGGCTTGGATTCTTGTTTGTTTGATATAAGGGATTTATGGATTTTACTTAAACATCTATGGTAATTCTCATCTATGATAATCCATTATTTAAGGTTTGATTGTGTTTAGACTTTTGAGTCTTCCAAATGATAAGTGGGTGTAGATTTGCATGGGTGTTATTCAACATAGTGGTTTTGTAGGTTTTTCATGCTTAAGGAAAAAGTTGTTGTTTTTTTGTGGATATATTCAATAGCTATTTTCTAGACCTTGGTTCCTTCAAGGTGTTACTAGATGAGATAGTTCTAGTTCTACATGTATGCATTCTTTTTTCATAGTGAGAGAAGGTGTATTTCTTTCTTTGCATTGAAATAGTGGTATGTGATTAGTCACTCAATAGTTCTATAGTAATTTTTTTTTGGATTTGTGGACTATGACGCTCAATGTACACATAGTTGGCAAATCAAATATGTACTTGATTTGGTGTTTGAGTCATGTTATATATATGATTTTTCTCTTTGATATCATTTTACATATCACTAATGTGATAGTGGGTTTGCATGTTTCAATGATTGGATCTAGAAGTTATGTAGTTAGATGGGTAGGCTACCCATTTAATTTTAGTGAGATAACTTGGAAGTAGATTTGTTGTATCCACCAAATTTGATTCAGTTTTGGTGCAGACTTGTTAGTTGGCCTTTTATGTTGTCACACATTCATTGGTGTAGTTTCTTTGGGATGAGAGGATGGATAATAAGTGAGTACTTGGTTAGTTAGTTTTTGTGTCCTATAGCATGGTGAATAACCTTAGTTTTTATAAATCTTGGTTTTACTTAGTGTGATGTGCAGGCCTAGATGATTTTCAAATTTTAGGGATAGTGTGTCATATGCTTGGAGAGACCAATATTAGGTTACAGTGGGATGTTTAGAAGTGGTTGTAATTATTCATCACATGGTGATGGATGATCTTCTTTAGTGTTGTAGATGTTGGAGGATGCCTTAGATCTATTATAAACTACAACTAGAATAATTGTTGTATTGTCATCAATGTCAAACCTTACCCATAAGACATTTACCAATAGTTTTGAGTGCCATAGTAGTTGATTGATGAAGGTGATTTGAAAATAAAGATTTAACTAGATGAACTAGTGAAGTTGATGAGAAAAGAGGAGTAAGTATGATGGAATTACAATGGGCACTTGATCAGTTAGTCTTTGACAATATAATGCATTGTTCAATTATTATATGAAATGGACAAGATAGTTGAGTTGATGTCTAAAAGAGAAGAAAAACAATTGAGTGAAACACTAAGCTTGAAAAAGAAAAAAAATTCACTAGGTCAATGAAGTAGAAGATTAATGAACTTAAGAGATAGCTGACAAAACAATATTAACCAAGTGTCAGTTATGACTGAGAGAGCTAGTGAAAGTTGAGCATTATAGAGAATAGTGGAGATTGAGAAATGTAGTGATGACCAAGTAGAAGAACACAATGATGATAAATTGCTAGAAAAATAATATTTTGTGAAAGAATTTAGTTTTGAGGCCAACATAGTTAAAATTTTGAGGTGATCAAAACACGTGAACGAGAAGAATCAATGAGTTGGCATATTTAATGCAAGAATTGATTTATTATGAAATCAAAGGTAAGGATTTGATGAAATGTTTCTAGAAGTATCAAGAATGAATGTAATTAGATTCATTAAATATAATCAAACCCTAAGATAGTCTAACTGGTAAACTCACAACATTTGAGTTGTCAAGTTTTGATCATTATTCACCAACTAGTGTTGAATGTGCTTTCAAGTCTCAACTAACCTTTGATGGATCTAAAAGAAAGAAAAAGATTAAGTATGTAGATAGTGATAGTGAATCAGGTGGTGACCTTGATGATCTTGAAGAATTATTAGCAAAGAGACTACCAAGAGGAAATAGGAAATACAAAGGTAAACTTCCTATTATATGTTTGACATGTAACATAGTTGGTCATATTGCAACAAGATGTCCTTACAAAGATGAAAAAGAGAAAAAGAAAGAAAAAAAATAAAGAGGTACCCGAGAGACAACAAAAATAGCTAAGGTAAAAAATAATACAAAGGAAAAGGTAAGAAATCTTGTTACATTGTTGAAGAGAATGGTTCTAATAGTGATTCTGATGAAAATAATGAAGAAATTATATGTGTAGCAATTAAAGATGATTCAGATAAAGATGATAAAACTAATTTAATCTCTAATATGAGTAAGAATAATAGATGGATAATTGATATTGGTTTCTCACATCATATGTCTAGTGATAGAAGTAAGTTTGAAAAGATAGAACATTGTAATTGAAGTAGTGTTAAGTTTGGCAATGATTCACATGCTATGTGAAAGGTAGATAATCAATTAAACTAAATAATAAGATCAAATGTGATAATTCATATAGGGTTTATGGATTGAAATATAACTTGTTGATTATGGGATAATTGATGCTACTAGTGAATTAATTAGAAGTGGAGAGAAAACAAGAGGTAACTTGTTTTATGTAGACCTATTTGGAGATACTTTTGTATTTGCACACTATGAAGATGTTTGGTTATGTCATAAGATGCTATGTCATGTGAACTTTGATAATTTGGTAAACATTAGTAATATGAAAAGAGTAAAAGGGTTACCAAGATTAAGAAAACTTGGCAAAGGGATGTGAAAACAATGTCAAATGGGGAAAATGATAGTCTAGTTTTGAGAGAAAGACTTATTATTTTGATGACATCTTAGAGTTAGTTCACATTGATCTATGTGGTCCTATTGGAGTGAAAATTGATTATGGTGAAAAATATTTTATTCTATTTGTTGATGACTTCTCTATAATGATGATTGTGATGTTTCTAAAAGAGAAATATGATGCATTTCAAAAATTTAAGTGGTCTTTGGCTAGAGTTAAGAAGGAAACAAGAAAGAGACTGAATTTCTTGAGATTAGATAGAGGAGGTGAATTCATAGTAGATGAGTTCAACATTTTTTCAATGAAAAAGGAATCAAGAGACAAATGAGTGCACCAAGGACTCCACCATAAAATGAAATAGCTGAAAGAAGGAATAGATTAATCATAAAATGTGCAAGAAAACTGATAATGTAGAATAATGTTTCACAAAAGTATTGGAGAGAAGTTGTAAGTATTTCTATTTATACACTAAACCATGTTCAAGTCAAGAAAGGTATAGACAAAACCCCTTTTGAACTTTGGTATGGATATGTACCTAATGTTAATTATTTCAAAGTGTTTGGAAGAAAGTTTTACATATTGAAAGATACAAGGAAAATAAAACTTGATGGAAAAAGTGACAAAGGTACATTTCTTGGATGTTCCACTGAAAGAAAGGTTTACAAGTTTTTGAATTCTAACACTAACAAAATTTTGGAAAGATTAAATGTTAGAGTTGATGAATTTGTAGAGAGAATGAAAAGGAATGCAAGTAAGAACCTAAAGATTACAAAAAATATATCTTCATCTATGAAGGTGAGCCTAGAACCTTACTTGAACCAAAGAAGGATTCTATCAACCATTAGTGACCTAGCACTATCGAGGTTCAATAGAAAAGTTATGTTGAGCATCAAAAGACTACCAAGCATCAGGCTGTAGGAGTTGAGTCATAAAATGAAGAAGTCAAACATCATTTCAAATCATCTTCATTAATCAACTAATCTGGTACTCAACACTATTAGTAAATTTCTTACTATCTCTTTTCAAATCATCTCCATGAACATACAATGTGATTTGAAATGAGTTACATATTATTTTATTGATGAAACAATCTTCTTGAGCTTAAAAAGGTCTTTATTCTTCTCAATTTTCTCTTTGATACTCCCACAAATAGCTTGAATAATTTGATGCAATTCAAACCAATCACACAACCTATCACCATTTTCCATAAGTTCCCCCACATTTTTTCTTTAATTTTCTTGAATAATTTTTTTATTTTTTTATTTAACTCAATCAAGTTGTTTTCATAGGTTGTGATTATTTTGCTTTCCTTGTGTACCTCTTGCACAATTTGTGACAATTGATTTTCACATTGTTTTTTTATTTTCTCTGATTTCTCTTCACATTATTTTTCATTTTCCCTCTCATTGTCCAATTCCTTATTTAATTTACTAATTGTATGTCCAATTTTTTAAAAATATCTATTGTAGATGCTCTTTCATCCTCAAGTTGTTTATTGATTTCTTGCAATTTGTCCCCAAGTTCTTTGAATTTTGCATCTATATCCATATTAACATGATTCAGAGTATCACTAAGAGTTTTATCACTTTATTCCAATTATTCCTTCAACTTTTTGAGTTTTTTTTCTAACTCCACACTTACATCACTTAAATTTTTGTTGATTTCTTATAATTGTTCCTTCAAAATTTTCATTTCTGCCTCCATATTTTCTAGCTATACAATTATTTATTGAGAGGAAGAATTTTTAATCCTTTTTTATATTTATTTACACATGTTATCTATTTCTTTCTCCTTTTCCTTCACATTTTTTAGGTCTTCTTGTAACTTTTCAATTGTCTTCTCCATATGGTAGGGAGGAATCAAAAATCAAGTCTTGCCTCCTCTAGGACTCTACTTGGCTACTTCACAAGACACTTAGGGTTCTCTTAATGACCTTAAATCAAGAGGAATTTCTCCTCAATTTACCCTTCTTCAATGATCCTCACCTATCAAGTAGTCAATCTCCAAACCCATTCTTATCCCTTTCCAATTCCTAGGTTCAAACTTCCAACTAGAAACCTAGGGTCAACTCAAGTGACATATGGTGTAGTAGGGCTTCTTCACATGTCATTCAGATATTTTTTAGGCTCTTCATATTTCCAAGACCCATAGTTTCATTAATGATCTCTTCGAACCTTCTCTTTGGCATTATATCCCTTGAGCCCAATTAGGTCTCCTATTAGGGTTTTCAAACAATAACTCATTAAACTTCTTAATAACATTCTAAAAAAAAACCTTGATTGTTGATACCCTTTTGTATAATCTTCAAGATTCCTCTGGTCTTGGATACCCAACTTATCCATACATTATTTTGCCCAAATATCCCCTATTTCTAAGAGTTTTAAGGGTTTGCATCATCCAATCTTTACTTGTGATCAAAAGAAACCTAAATGAACTCAACTGCCCACCAAATGTTGACCTAGGAATCTTCATTCATTGCTCCAAACATCCATACTTTTGATTGGCATGAACCAATCCATTCACCATAGCCTCCAAGCTCTGCAACTCCTTCAAACACCTAGTTAGGTACCATAGCATCACCTAGGGCTTGATTGAAAAATTAGAAAACCATGTCCAAATGCTGGAAAAATTCTTATCTTTAGACTATGTACAATGATCTACATCATTCCAAGTGGCCATAGTAGTTCAACAATTGGAAATCAAGATAGAGTCATTTCTTGACTACTAGCTATGTATAATCTAGTAAAAAGGTGTTGTAAAAGAACTTATAAAATACCTATCAAACTAGTTAACTTGAAAAATCAAAAGGCATAGGAATAAACTAGAAAGGAAAAAATAATTAACCATGCAATAATATAAATTCTCAATCCATTGATGTGTGGAAAAGTGATTGGTTATCAGACTGAGAATAGATTTCTTGTAATCTTGGTAGTTCCAAACTAAAACTTCATACAATACCAACACCAACCATTATATTGGGCTTGGCATAGTCTTATATAATCTACTTTCACATGGCGTAACTTTCATAACTACCATATAACTAATTTTAGCAAAGTTTCTCATTTATTGTCAATGTTGTCATGACAACTTTGCTAAGCTACAAAGTTGTCATGAACAACTTTTATAATTTTTATATTTTGATATCTTCTAGCATCAAACCCACTTCTAATGAATCAAGTTTGATTCAAATATACCCTTAAATAAATTTTCACAACTTTTCTACTCTTTTTGAGGTCAAAGTAAACCTTTGACCATTTTGACCCTATGTGAGCAACTTGTGTAATTACAAGATTAATATTTCCAACTCTTTAAACTACTAAGTTCCCATGATCCATGGGTCTTATACAATAATCAAACAAACTCTTGGGATTATAAAAAATCCCTTATTCAACAGTGGTTTGACCAAGACCACTACAAGCCAAAATTTATACTATAATTGACCCATTCTCTAGGTTCTCTTGCACCATTCTCCCCTTGCAACAAAGAAATCAAGATGGGTTTGAATCTAGGAGTTCCTAATTGATTCCTATTTTCTTGAAGTTACTCTCATCTATACAAGTTCCCTTAGATTTAGGTCAGTTCTTTCATTGGATTAGATGCTTCATGTAAACTGCATGCCTAGTCTTCATGCATACTCTTGAATCTAGGATTATTTATGTCTATGGATTTTTTTTTGTGTAGGAACCTTGAGCTTCTTTACATACTCTTCTATTCCTTTATTTGACTCTCCTTCCTTGATCTTAGGTCTCTTATACCTTACTAGGTCTTGAACATTGAAAACATGAGAGGTAGACAACTCCTTTGGTAGGTCCATCTTGTATGCATTTTTTCCATATTTGGCTAGGACTTTACATGGTATCCATCTTCTCATTTGTAGATTACTTGGAAAACCCTTTTTGATTATAAATTTATTGATGTGTACCATCACCCAATCACCTATTTCAAACTAAAGATCCCCTCCTTTCATCCACCTTAAGTTTGAGTTTTTGATTAGCCTCCATTAATGTCTTCTTGACTTGCTTATGAATTTCCCTTATTGATTGTGCAAAAATCTTCAGCATGGCCACTGATTTCCTTTTGATTCTTTAACTCTCCAAGATCACAAATATCCCTAGTATGTATGCCATACACAACATCAAATGGGATTTTACCAGTAGGTTTTTTACACTATCATTGTAACAAAACTTTTCTTGAGAAATGACTTGAGCCCAAACATATCCATACTCCTTAGACATATAAGAAGATTTCCCAACACCTTATTGATCACTTTATTCTAACTATCTATATGTGGATGGTAGGCTAACCCAAATGACAAGTTAGTTCCAAGCTTTTTCCATAGGGTCTTCCAAAAGTGACCATTAAATTTGACATCCCTATCTGACACAATACTCATTGGAAATCCATGAATCCTAATCACTTCCTTGAAAAAAAAAAGAGCTATTTAACTGGCATCATGTGTCATTTTTCATGGTATAAAATGGCTCATTTTATTAAACCTATCTACTACTACGAAACACTATCAAAACTAGTGGTTGTGCTTGGAAAAATAGCTATGAAATCCATGCTTAAACACTCCCAAGGTCTGTTAGGAGTCGGTAAAGGTTGATACAAACCACCATTTGAAGAAGTGTCTTCAGATTTTTGGAAAACAATGCACTTCTCCACATATCTCCTTATGTCACTTTGCATCTTTGGTCAATAATATAATCTTGTCACAAGCTCCAAAGTTTTGTTTATAAAAAAATGTCCACTTAAACTCCTATTGTGTTTTTATTGAATGAGATTTCCTCTCATGGAGACTCTTGGTACACATAACTAATTATCCTTAAATAATAACCCATTTTGCAAGATAAAGTTAGCAAAATTACGATGAAAATGATTCTTAAACTCTAAACATACCTTGTAAGCCTCTAAGAAATATCTATCTCCTCCATAGAGGTCCTTGAATCATTCTATCTCAATTCTTTTCAACTAGATATATTGGACTATGAGTAGTCTTCTACTCAATGCATCTACTAACTTATTAGTTTTTCCCTTCTTGTGCTTGATAGTAAATGTGTATGATTGTAGGAAATCCACCTATTTGATATTCTTTATACTCAATTTCTCCTATGTGTTGATCAAACTTAGGGCCTAGTTACTAGTATAGATAACAAACTCCTTAGGCAAGAGGTAATGCCTCAACTTTCTCAAATTTTGTACTGATTCATTTAGTTCTAAGTCATAAGATGAATACCTTATCTTTTTTTCATTTAACCTCTCACTATAAAATGCCACTAGTCTTCCTTCTTGATTTAGAACTACTCCTATTGCAATATTATTTGCATCACTCTCCACTATGAAGATTTTATCAAAGCTAGGTAACACCAAGGTTGCCTGAGTAGCCACTTCATGTTTCAACTTCTCAAAACCTACCTCAACATCCTTGGACCATTTAAACTTGGTTTTATGACCTCCCTTTATAGTATCTAGGATTGGTGCACATATTTCACCGAACCCTCTAATGAACTTTATATAGAATTGTGCCAATCTATGGAAGCTTCTTACCTTTCTAGAATCCATTTTTAAGTTACCTTGGGATATGACAAAGCCTAGGTATACTAGTTTTTGTTTCAAGAACTCACTCTTCTCTAATTTAATAGTTAATTTTTCTTCCTGAAACTTTCTCAAGACTAGCTCTAAGTGTTCCATATGCTCCTATTTGTTTTTACTAAAGATAAGGATAGCATCAAGGTAAACAAACATGCCTATGTAGTCTTTCAACATTTCATTCATCAATCTCATGAATTTTCTAGGTGCATTTGTGAGGGAAAATGCCATGACCAACCACTCATAGAGCCCTTATGTGTTCTTAAAAGTTGTCTTCCACTCATCCCCCTCTTTCATCCTAATTTTGTGGTAACCACTATTTAGGCCAATCTTGCAAAGAACCTAGCACCCCCTAGGCAATCCATCAAATCCTTTATTCTAGGAATAGGAAACTTGTATCTAATAGTGATCCTATTTATTTTCCTATAATCAATACACATTATCCACTTACCTTCCTTTTTAGATGCTAGTACAAATAGAACTACACATGGATTGATGCTTTTCCTAATCAGGCGTTGGTCTAATAGCTCTTGGACTTGTCTAGAAATATCCTTGTTTTGGTTAGGTGTCATCTTATAACAAGCTTTATTAGGCAATGATTCCCCTAGTATGAAATTTATTAGATGACTAATTTCTCTTTGACGTGGTAATGTAGTTGGGGTTCCATTACATATGATGTCTTTGTACTCTTCCAACAATTTCTTTACTTCACCAGGTATAAAGGAATGTTTAGAAGTGTCTTCTTCCTTTGGTTTCAACACTATAGAAAACTCTAATCCTTTATCATGTCTGATATCATTCAAAAACTCTTTCCCACTGATGAACAACACATTAGGATACATTGCTTTGTCAGCTCCTTCATCAACCAAGGATTGAATTTTTTATGTAGCCCCCATTCTTTTTGAAGGTGTATAAATTCTTCTTATCTTAGTGGACTACATCCCTATCATACTTCCATGGTCTTCTCAATAACATATGGAAAACATCCATATGCACCACACTACAAACTATCTTATCTTGGTAATCACCTCTAGAAAATTCAACCCATGCTTGTTCATTTACCAACACATTCTACCCTTTTTTCAACCAAATGATTCTATATAGATGAGTATGTGGTATCTTTTCAAGTTTTAACTTCTAGACTACTTCCTTTGAGATGATGTTATCTGTGGATCCTACGTCTATGATTACTTTACACACCTTTCCAAGGATCTTGCATTTTAGCCTAAACAATGCCCTTCTCTTTTTAGGTTCTTCTTTACTAGGTTCTCTAATCAACACCCTTTTGAACATGATATTTTCCCCACTCTTAGAGTTAAGGTTAACCTCAAGTGATATTATGTTGCTAGGTTCCTATTGTGCATATACTATCTTCTTCTCATTTTGTGAAGATGGGGCCTTCTTTGGGCACTTGTAGGTAGGGTGACCCAATTGACCACAATTGTAACACTTCATATTTGCAAAGTGTGAGCTTCTTCCAAGGTTTTCAAACCTTCCTCTACCACCACTTTTGAAACTTCTCCCTCTAGTGTAATTACCACTTTTACTAGTTTCACTACTTTGTTCCTCAAGTTTGGAATCCCATTGGTTCTTTGTTTCATTACTTCTTCCACCATATCCACCCCTATGAGTGCCTCTTGAATCTCTTCCTCTTCATCTACCTTTGGAACTAGAATATTGTTTATTTTTATTCTTCTCATCTAGTTTAAGAGCTAACTAAAAAAATTTATGGATAGTATTAGGATTCCACAAAATTATATCCTCTTATATGCTCCATCTCAATCCATCCAAGTATCTTGCCACTTTAATTATTTCATCTTCTTGAACCTTGGATCTCAAGCATAGTTTTTGGAACTCTTTAGTGTAAGATGAAACATCCATGCATTTTTGTTTCAAGCTCTATATTTTCTTATGCAACTGTATCTCATAATATTCAAGCAAATAGTTCTCTTTGACTTTAGCCACCATATCCTTCCAACTAGCTATTGGCCTTTTGTTTTCTCTTTCCCTCTCTTCTTGGGGGAATTTCCACTAGGTTAGGATTGGTCCCCTCAATCTTGACTTTGCAACCTTCACCTTTGGAACCTTTGTGACTCTCTCATATTCAAATTGGTTTTCCATTCCCTCTATCCATTCCATAACCATATTTATATCCATTTCCCCATTGAAAGAAGGTATAACCTCAATTGATTGTCCACCTAATGATTTGGTGACATTTAAGAAGGTCATTCTTACAATGGAGGGTTTAGTTTAGGGACCACATAATCTTCATCCATAGTTTTTCCCTTATTTTCACCACCATCCAACTTTTCCTTAACTTTATTAATTGTCTTTGCAATATCATCTAATTTTGTCCTCATAGGCTATAGGGCTTCCTATAGGATTCTATTCTTCTCCTATTGTTCAATTAATTCCTTGGATAACTCTATATTAGTCACCATGGTGGTTTCACCCATAGACTCATACATATACAATTTCTCAACCCAAGTCTTTCACTTGCTCTGATACCACTTTGATAGGGAGAAATTAAAACTTAAGTCTTACCTCCTCTAGGACTCTACTCGGCTACTTCTCAACCTACTTAGGGTTCTCTTGTTGACCCTAACTTAGGAGGAATTTATCCTTCTTTTCCTCTTCTTCAGTGATCCTCACCTATCAAGTAGTCAATCTCCAAACCCCTTCTTATCCCTTTCCAATTCCTAGGTTCAAACTTCTAACTAGAAGCCTAGGGCAACTCAAGTGACATATGGTGTAGTAGGCCTTCTTCACATGCCATTTGGATATTTTTTAGGGTCTTCATGATTCCAAGTCCCATAGCTTCATTAATGATCTCTTCAAACCTTCTCTTTGGCCTTGTAGCCCTTAAGCCCCAATTAGGTCTCCTATTAGGGTTTTTAAACAATAACTCCTTAAACTTCTTAATAAGGTTCTAAACAAAAAATGGTTGTTGATACACTTTTTTATAACCTTCAAGATTCCTCTATTCTTGGACCCCCAACTTATCAATACATCACTTTTCCCAAATATCCCCTATTTCCAAGGGGTTTAAGGGTTTTCATCAATTAGTCTTTACTTGTGAACAAAAGAAACATAACTAAACTCAATTACTCACCAAATGTTGACCTAGGAATCTTCATTCATTTTTGCAAACAACTATACTTCTGATTGGCACAAACCAATCTGTTCACCATAGCCTCCAAGCTCTGCAACTCCTTTAAACACCTAGTCAAGTACCACATTCTCACCTAGGACTTGATTGGAAAATTAGAAAACTATGTCCAAATTCTCCCAAAAGTCATATTTATAGAGTATGTACAATGCTCTACTTTATTCCAAGTGGCCATAGGATTTCAACTGTTGGAAATCAAGATAGAGTAATTTCTTGACTACTATCTATGTACAATCCAATAAATAGGGTGTTGTAAAAGAATTTATAAAACACCTATCAAACCAGTTAAGTTAGAAAATCAAAAGGCATAGGAAGAAACTATAAAGAAAACACAAATTAACCATGTAACAACATTTTCTAACTCAATCCATTGATGTGTGGAAAAATGACCGGTTATTGGATTGAAAATATATTTCTTGTATTGTTGATAGCTCCAAACTAAAACTTCATACAATACCAAAATCAACCCTTATCCTAGGCTTGCATAGTCTTATATAGTCTACTTTCATGTGTGGCAATTGTCAGAACTACCATCTAACTATCATTATTAAAGTTCCTCATTTGTTGTCAATGTTGTCATGAGCAACTTTTACAATTTTTACATTTTGAGTTCTTCTAGCCTCAAATCCACTTCTAATGTATCAAGTTTGATTCAAATCTACCCTTAAATACATCTTCTCAAATTTTATACTCTTTTTGAGGTCAAAGTCAACTTTTGACCATATTGACCCTATGTGAGTAGCTTGTATAATTAAAATTAATATTTCCAACTCTTTAAACTACTAAGTGCCCATGATCCATGGGTCTTCTAAACTAATAAAACAAACTCTTGGTATTAGAAACCATCCCTTATTCAATTATGGTTTGGACAAGACCACTATAAGCTAAAATTGATACTAGAGTTGACCCATTCTCTAGGTGCTAATGTAGTACCATCACTTCCTTCTTGCTCTCCATCTTGAATAATAAACTATAGACCATAGAGTTAGTCTTTTTTGCCACATTGACTTTACCCAATTTTTTAACTTTGGAGAAATTCATTGATAGAGTATTAACATGAAAATGTGGTGAATTTATTGCTCTATTTGGTGGATTATCATCTAGTTGTGGGGGTGAAACAATCATGAACTCCATCATTTCTTTATGTATATTATATGTTGAAAATATCCTACTTGATGCAAGTTCTTGAGAATGAGCCACCTCAAGTACATCCTTCTTGAATGCCTTATTATTTTTTCTATTCACTTTTTGGGTTTGTTGAAAATTTGTTACAAAATTATTGAATTCAAAATATGGGTTTGCTAACACAATAAAATGTTTGAAAGATGAAAGATCACTTGCAACATTGTACTTGGCTACACCAATGCCTGAGGTTGTCATAATTACATTATGAGGATTACCAACAACCTCACCCCTTCCTAGTCTTGCCCCACTACCACTGAAAAGTGGAGTTTGTGGACTATTCTAAGGGTTTTATACTGAGGGAATTATCATTGGCATTATATCAATATAAGTATCCATAACCTTCTACTTATTTTTAATGCCTTGTTGGTTAAGCTTATCCATCTTATTTGTGTCAAAGTGCAATTGTAATATCCTTTTTGGACCACTAGAACTACCCAAGCCATCCACACTAGTGGATGTGGTAGTGGTAGTTGAAATTGAAAATGAGACAAATGATATTGGAACAGATTCACCTTTTTTGATGATCTTGATGGGTCATCTCTATCTCCAATGACTTGTTTATGACTAGGCTTTGATGGCTGTACTATTGGGAGTGGATACCATGATCCTTCACCTATTGGGCCTAGCCGACCATCACTTGAATAACCCATATTTTTTAATAATTACTACCTCTGATTAATAATTTTCTATTGTTTGTTGATTGAGTACAACATCTGGTCTAGTTAAAGGAAATGTACTAGTTGTAGTAATTTGGGAAGTTGATTTAGTGAAGCTAGTGTTAGCGGTGATGGATGTAGGATCCTTAGAAACCTTGTACTTATTGTCTATATCTTCAACATCATGTTGTGTAGTTATTGCATCTCGATGCTCATTATCCCATTAATTATCTAAATGTTTCATCCTTATGAAAGAATTCAAAATCTACAGAGATCTAAGGGTCATTAAGATTCTTCCTCATTTCCCAAAAAGCATTAATTTTTCCTCGACACCAATGTGCATGACATTTGGAATAGATATTTTACTTGGATGATCCACTTTTTTGTAAAAAGTGTAGGATGTCATAGACTGCACTGTTTCTTTCTATTAGTGTAATTATTTAATTTGTGCTGACAATTTCTTTATTGAAATATTATTTTCATTGGTGCATTTCTCCATCTCTATTTTGACCACTTCCTAGGAGTCTATGTTTTTGAAAATATCAATCAATGGCATACTCTCATGTTGACATTTTTGTATGGAGTTCCCATTATGTACAAGTATTGTACCAATTATGTTTAGTAGATCATATTGCTAGTGCCTAGCAACATCAAATTTGAAAAATGTAAAAAAATCATGTGCTACTTTGAATTTTTTTGTCTCAAATGTGAACCCTCTATATGCAAAAGACAAGGAAATATGGTTTTCTTTTGCTAACCATGAAAGAGTAAATATGTGCTTTCCATCTACCATATATATTCCAATACAAATGCCTTTTCTATCACATTTATTATAAGTTTGTAGAATTCTACCACTAAACTATAAAAGCTTAATACAATGTACTCTTTCATAAAGTTTCATTCATCTAATTGTGCTTGACTTCCAAGTTGAATGCATTTCTTATATGACACATGAAATCTAGGCATTAAATTTTGTGTAATTTTATGATATAGGGCTGCTAAAAATAAGTCTACAAAGTGGTTGTAGTCCCATGGGTATCACACATCCCAATCATAGGTGTCCATTTAATTATTGCTTTACTAAAATCAAGCTAAAGTGTTTTTTTTCAAATATTTGACAATGCTTTGATAATAGAAGATAGAACAAGTAGGTCATGTATCTAAATATCTTTTGTGAACCTCTTATAATCATTAACAACTATTCTTGCATGTGATGAACAATGTGCTCAAAATAATTATATCGTATTAGTTTTTGTAGACAGGGTGATCCCACAATAATGGGTTCCACTTTTTGACCAATTTTGACACTGAAATCAATATTTTTGCAACAAACGTCACGTTCAAGTGACTATATCTCCAAAACTATAAATAATTTCAAGATGACATAAACTAGTGATTTTGAATACTTTGTTCCTACTTTGTAACTATATTTTTTAATCTAAAAAAAAAATATTTATGTCAATTTTTTTTATCTCCTCCAAAAAGTGGTACATAATAAAATTCAATATTTTAAAGAGTGACAGTCCGTTTGGCACACATAACTTTTTTTCTAGAAATGATAATGAAGTAATTCTTTTGGCGTTGGATTTGTAACATCAATATCCAATGTCTGCAATTTGGTTTGATTTATTTTTGTTGAATATTGTATAGTTTATGAAGTTTTGAAGTGACATGAATCGTAATTTAGACATATGTTCTGTTTGACACAGATAATTTGAAGTCAATTTATCATAAACCTAATTTTTTTTTTTGAATAGTAAAGTATCTCAATAAGCTAGTGCCTACATATTTTTCAAAAAAAAATTGACCTAATTTACTAATTTTCCCAAGGTGTCGAAGTCGGTTGATGTTCAATCGGTAATGAATCGGTAATGAGTTAAACTCATATTTGAAAGTCTTAATGACTAAAATATGTATTAAAATTATAGTCATTGGAAAGCTTGCTCTGAGCAGCACATTTTGACATTTTTTATTTTACAGTAGGAGATCATTCTCTTGCAATCATGGGAGTCAAAAGAGCAAAAAATATAAAAAAATATGAAAAATGGGTTGAAATTTTCTTAATTTTGGGCATTCGTCTGAACATATTAAGCATGTTCATGCAAACACATGTTCGGGTGAACATGCCCATTGCAATTTCACGGTGGTCAGAAAATTAAGTGACCATGTTCGCACGAACATGCCTAAATTTTTTGTGTTCGTGCGAATAGTCGAAAAATCCAAAAAATTGTCAGAAATGGGATCTGCGTCTACATGCATGAAACATCATTCTATCCTCGAAACAAAAACCACCATGTCTCACGTTTCAATCATTGATTGAAAATTTCCATCATATACATCATTTTGTGCCATCAATCTCCATATTTGGCATCAACCTGATAGTGCATTGCAAGCCTATCTTTGCCACGAATTTTGTCCACAGATAAATCGAAGGCAGGTGAGAGATTTCTCAATATTTGCAAATTAATGTTCTTCCTATCTTCGTTCATGCTTTCATCAATATTTCCTATCTTTGTTCACAATTTGATAAAAAAAAATTGTATATCTAAATTATTTATTTATTTCTTTCGTTAATGAAGTTGTTTAACAGATGCATTGAAGTTAAATTAAAAATTAGTAACACATTCATGGTGTTAAGAAATGTATATTCTTATTGATTTTTTCATTTTTTAAAATATTGAATTTGTTTAAAAAAAATTGAACATCTAAATTATTTCTTTCTTTCTTTCATTAGTGAAGTTGTTTAAATGATACATTGAAGTTAAATAGATTCAAACTAGATACTTTTAAAGTGTGGTTACATGTTAGTTTTACTTATCTCACTTTAATTATCTCGGCAATTACATTTAATTGAATTTTTTAATTTATAACTTGAATTAATGAAAAATATTTAATTTTATTTTCAAATCAAATTCATTCAATAAAAATAAATGTGCCATAACTCTTTATGAATTCTCAATTTCTATAAAGAAATAATCCAAGGTTTTCATTTCCTTCTAGAACATAGATTAGATGATTTTGTGTTACTAATGGTCTCCTTGCAGCATGTGGCAATTGTGAGATGAAGACATGATCATAACTGTAAACTACTAACGTTTGCTTTGCAGGACATTGTCGAAGACCATTGTGTGTTTGTCAAAACCATGTGTGTGGATTTATTAGATTAAATAACACTTTGTTTGGTGTTTAAAATGAACTTTTTATTTTCTGCCTGGCGTGTTTATAGTGTTTAAATCCCTAGGAGTTGCATTGGACATATCCTCTCCCCTCGCCATTCATGGATCTTGGCTATAAGAGAAATCCATGTAACTTCTATAGGAGGCCTGCCTTGGACCAAGATACTCGATATTGGGTATGCCAGGGGATGACCCCAGAGTGGTAACGGGCCAAAAGCTAGGTCAACATTCCAAGCACTATATAAAACTTGATTACGGTGAAAGTTGTGTCGGCGGTATTGCTGAGTGATAGCTCTCCTCCAGTAACCTTGTGGTGCGTCAAACCCCGATTCTCGGGGCTAGGAGACCTTCTAAGGAAGTTTATCACTCACTTGCTGAACGAAATGATCTTACTAAAAACCATATTTTAGTGGCCAAAATCCTTTCTATCCACTAGCTCAAGGGGTCGACCATGCCCGTGAAGACATCCTACATTCTCGTGGTCCTTAGTAGAGACAACAGTCCCTTGGGAAGTCATGCCCCTTGGGAAGCAGATCTTGGTAGCCCCGAGAAGTGAGTGTGCTGTAAGGGGGAGCCTATGGTGCCAAGGTCCTAAGTTGTCTGCTCTGGATAAGCACGACTAAACTTTGGTTCAAGTAGGAATTCAGTGGATACAGTCCTAAAGCCTAGGTTGTGGTGTGACTGTTCACTTTTAACAATAGCTATTCTTGTCTTAATGTGTCTTGTGTGTGTGTAAAACATAATCAAGATAAAAGCCAACATTCAAATTTACACCTTGGAAACTTGCAAAACCTTGTCAAAATATCAAACATTGTCAAAACATCACAAACTTTGGTTCAATACATTCAAACCTTGGAAAACATGGCAACTTGTGCTCCTAAATGTGCTTGGCAAAACATAAATTTCACTCTTGCATAGCATCCACTTGCATTCTTCATAGTTTGAGCCTCATACTTGCATCATATAGACTTCATATAGCACCTTTTTAGTATCCCTCATATTCACATTGCAATCATTAGCATTTAAGCTTGCATCCTTTGCATTTCACCTCAAAAATTATCACTTTGCATCTTCCATCTTGCATCTTTGCATACCCAACCCTCATCTTGACTACTTTAACCATCATTTTGGATGTCCTACACATCATTTTGAGCATTCATTTTGAATTATCTCCTTGAATGTGTCTCTCCCTCACTACTCTCTCCCTCTCCCACACACACACACACAAACACTATTTACTTGTGTCTCATTTTTATATTCATTCCTCCATCTTTGTCTACCCCTTTCACTTCTCTCATCACCTATCCCTTTTCTTCTCCACATACACCTCTCCTCTATATCCATATTTCTTCTCCATCTCTCCCTTTATCCATCTCTATCCCTATATCTCCCTCTCTACCTTCTCTTAGTTATATATTTCATTCTCACTATCTTTGTTTATCTCTTCCTTTCATCTCCATATCCCTCTTCTTCTCAATCCCTTACTCTCTCTTTCTCTTCCCTTTTCATATTCTCTCTTTCTATCTCCTTTCCACCCCCCACCCTACCAAACCACATCTCTCTCTCTCTCTCAAATTATTATTTTTTCTTTATGTCAATTATAACATATCAAATAATTATATATTTAAATTAAAAAATATGTTATTATGGATAATTTAATATTACAAGTTTAAGTTTGTTAGATGACATTTTTTTATCTATATTATCTTTTAATTATCATTTGGAGTAGTGATCTATATATAACTATTGTAAATATTTACATTCATTATAATATAATTAATAAGTATACATTTTAATTGTAAATTATTATAAACATAAGAATTAATGCAACCTATTTAATTGAATAAATTTAAATTTAAGAATTTCAATTATTTTTGAAGCTTTTACAACATTGTTATATTACTAATATTTCAAATTTAAATCTCCTTTTGAGTGAATATCAACATAATAAGAAAATATTTATGTTTGAATAAGAAAAAATATATTATAAGACATGTTTTTATTTTAGATTTATTTTAAGAGTAATATATTTTATTTATTATTTTCAAGTAAAAATTAATAATAGATTAAATAGATTAGGTATAATTATATTAAATAGTAATAATGATACATATATATATATATATATTTACATAGATACCTTTTTTTTGGTTAAATATATATTAAATAATATATTTTAAAATAGAAGAAGATGAATAATGCATTTAAATGATAAAATTTTATTTTGTTAGAAATGTGAAAAGCTATTTTTATTGAAGTAAAAAACAATGCAAATGACTAGGCCAAAACAATCTCAGTCCTTTCGTGGAGCCTATCAATGCATTCACCAACAATGACACCAATTTGGGAAAGAGACCTAGTAGTCACTTAGGCTAACTTTGGGTCCCTATATCTCCTAAATCGTAAGTTGAATTATGTTAATTTTTTGGTGTACCTCCATAGGTGACTCAAAATCTTAAGGCTAAGGTTTCAGCATTTGGGCCTTTACGGATCTCTCTATAGAGGCACTAGTAAAGTTTGACCCATTTTTCAACAAAAAATCTGGAAAACATAACTCTTAGAATTGCCTTAGTTTTAGCCTAGCTTCCCAACTGCTACCTATGTCAAGGTAGATTTGGCTTTGTCATTTTGATCTTATCTTTTTTTGTCATTTTTTTCTTCAAGATCCAAAGTCTATTGTCATAACGTTAAACTCTTAGGTTAATACCTTGTAAAGATTTCACCTAAGTTAAAAAAACCTTATGTATACCGAGCTATCATTAGCATAACCATATTCGTAAATGTCATTTTTGACTTACCCTAGTGGTATATCCCCCTCATATTGCATTTTTCAAACCCTAGCATCATTTTCACTATCAAACCCTATCAAATTGTCCATCAACCAACTTGTCTTCTTGATCACCTATCCTCATTTTGCATAGCCTAAATGTCATTATCAACCCTAGGAAACCATCCCTTGCATAGTCCACTTTGCGTACACCTACCTTTAACATCCTTACCAAGTCCAAAACATAACCCTAACCTTCATTTTGCACATCATAATCTTCATCTTGCATACCTTCAAAATGACACCTTGCATTTGCACTTGCATAACATCCCTAGGACATTTGTACTTTGCATATCAAAACCCTAGGTCATTTAACATTTCCTCACATTGCATAACATCCCTAAACACTTAAAAATATCAAAAACACTCATATCTTGCATACCCACATCTTAATTATCAAGTTTTGACATCTTTTGTCAATTGCAACCCTGTTTTACCAATTGCACACTTCATGGGCGCAGTTGGTAGTTTTAGGGTGCACTTGGTAGTTTTAGGGTGCACTTGGTAATTAGGTGTTTCATTCTAGGTTCCAAAACCCTAATCTGCACTTCCACACTTTGCATTGCATCCCAAGACCTTAGGAAACACTCTAAATAACTCAAAACACTCAAAAATTGCATTTTAGGAAACTTTGGAGCTACATCATTTGCAAAGAAAGAAGGACATGGGAGCTACAAACGAAAGAGGGGGTTTCTAACCTTATGTTTGCTTCTTTTGATTAGTTTGGCTTTCATGGTAGACTAGTGGGTGCTAATGTATGTTGATTGAGTTTTGTGATTTCTCATAGTATGTTATGCATTTAACCCATTTTTCTAGTCCTACAATAAGAACGAAAAAATTAAAGAGACAAAACAATTATATATTTTATAAGAAAGAAAAATTTATTTTTTAGGACAAACATTCTAGTATTCATACCATGTTATTTGTTTGTGATTCAATGATGGCTTAAGAAGGATTTGGTGCTTTGCTACTTGTAAAGAATGCAACTCACAAATTTTAGTCATATAATGAAGAATATTTATGCCTTGTTACAGACGACTGCATTCTATTGATTTCTGTCAAATAATTTAAAAGTATTGACAGCAACAAACAAATCCATACAATGATTTTTTTATCTAGTTATTGCGCGAAATTTATCTTGAGGCAAGGGATAATTTTTAATTTTTAATTTTTTATAATGGGAAACAAGAGAGGAAGGCAAAACAAATATGCAAGGAAAAGATCTGATGAAGCAGAACAAAGAAATATTCATAAGACTGCGGCACGTTATCATTAAATTAAACAAGGTGAAGGAAATGCTGAAGAAGGCTCAATAGAAGTAGAAGTAGTGCCTATGGGAGAGAGGTCAGGAACACTCCCTACAGAATCTCAAACAATGAATGTTGAAGAAGGTTCAAGATCAGTCCCTACAAAGGTTCAAATAACAAAAGTCGGAGAAGGGTCAGAATCTTTCCCTATTGAATCTCAAATAATGGATGTTGGAGAAGGCTCAAGATCAGTCCTCAAAATTCCAGTAATAGAAATCAGAGAAGGGTCGAGATCAGGTGCAGGAACTAGTATGGATGAACTCTTAAATATTGTCCAATCTATAAAGTATGGTATTTCTCATAAGAATTTAGATCATTTACTTAAAATGGATGTAGATAAATTGAGAAAACTTGCAGCTAGTGTTCAACCATTAAGTTTGTCTAAGAGAAGGTCAATGAAGAAGAAGATAAGAGAAATTATGAATCAATTTGATAATACTGAAACACTTGAACAAGCTCAGTTGCTTTCACTTTTTCTTACACAAAAAAATTTGCAAGAGGCATTGAAATTGTTAGGTGTAAACACAACATCAAAGAAGAGAAGATTTTCTAACATGCAAACTGACTTGATTGAAAATGTTAAACAAGGTTTGAGAAACATAGGAAAACACTCACGAACTAAAGATAAGTCTGTGGCAAGAAAAGTGATTTTGATGTCTGTTGTAAGTAAGAATATGACCCAAAATAGACAAATATCTTCAATTTCATCTGAAATGGGTTTTAGTAGGAAAACAATGAGAGAATATGTTAAGAGAAGATTAATTGTGGATGACAGTACTATGGAGGGCAATTGGGAAATCATGTGTAGAGAACCTCGTTCTGATAGGATTGAAGAGTTATTAAAAAAATTAATCATATCATTTTGGATTGATAACACTTGTCCTTCATCAAATGGTAGAGATATTATCAAGCATAGGATTGCACCTAGTCAATATGAACATCATACAAAATATTGGTTGGACACAACACATCATGAGTTATATGTGTCATTTTGTAGTCAACATCCTAATGTAAAAGTTGGGCAAACATTGTTTGAAAAATTGAAGCCATACTTTGTGAGGTCAAACAAAGTGTTTGAAACGTGTTGTTGTTGTCATCATATTGAGTTTGATCTCCACTATTAGGTATTTCGAAAGTTTGTAGAAGACACATATGGTTTTCATGCTGCTCCTCCTAGTAGGAGAAGTGAGTTTATATCATCCATTTTGTGTGACAACATAGATGATCCAGCTGGTCAAATAAATTGCATCAAAGGATTATTTGAAACATGTGGTGAATTGGCTCTATTTCCTTTGAAAAATGAAAATATTGATGTAACAAAAATATTGAATTGCAAAAGTTACAAGTATGTCAAGAATGAAACAAAGTTGGGGAAAGAAACAAAAAGGTTGGAATATGTTGAAGAGGAGTTGCCTATTCTAATATTTATGGACAGATTTAAGAAATTGATTCAACCTTATATTTGTCATGCATTTTTTGTAAAGTGGCAAGCACAACAGTTTCAAAATCTGAGAGATAATTTTCCACTTGAAACAATTGTATTAGTTGTTGATTTTGCAGAAAACTATTAATTTGTTCATCAAAAAGCAATTCAATCAGATTATTACTTTAATAAGCAGGTCACTATTATGGTACATGTTTTTTATAGACATGCACAATTAGATTTGGATGGTGTTCAAAGTACAGTTCAAGCACGAGTAATTATAAAGGAATATCATTTTTATATAAGTGATGATAAAGAACATGACATTCACTATGTAGAACATTGCTTCAATACGTTCTTTTCTTATTTGAAAGAAAGAAACATAAATGTTGATAAACATTATGTTTGGTTTGATGGATGTGCCGCACAGTTTAAATCATCTAGACCATTTTATGCATTGTGTAGATATCATCGCAATGAGAATATAAAACACATGTGGAATTTCTTTGAGAGTGGCCATGGAAAAGGTGAACATGATGGTGTTGGAGCTTGCATCAAACGCGCTTTGTGAAAGTATCAAATGAATTATCAGGGAGTTCATGTAAATGATGCACATGATGTTGTTGAATGGTGTAAGACTCATTTTCCATTAGATGAGGTTAGGACATCATCAACAATGAGTCGACAGACACCATATAGAGTCTTCTGGGAGATAACAAGTATAGATGTGTATGTCTATTTAACTTTTATGCACAATTAAATTATAAAATTTTATTGTTAAGTTTTATTTTTGAATTCATTGAAGTTTAAATTTAATTTTTCTATATTTTCAATTTAACAAACTTTCAGGTGTCAATAGAAAAAACATGCATGGTTGCAAGAGGATAGAAAAGACACGTTCCTTACATTCAGTCATGAGTACAGATAATTGCAATTGGACATTGAAGATAAGAGAATACTCATGTTTTTGTGACAGTTGCATTGATGAAAACTATGAAGAATGCATCAATCAGACACATGGATATACAGGTGCATGGATTTTGGTACCACTTGATGTTACCGATACATTTGATAAAGAAGATGAAAATTTTGATGATATTCCATTGATTTCTGATGATTATAATCATATCTCTGGATTGGTAAAATTGGGTGAGTATCATAAAAATTAATCTCAACTTTTTATTTAATTATCGATTTCAACTATCTTATATATATTGTACACATGCATTCATGTATACTTGTTATGCAGGAGATGTCTTTGCAGTGATTGCTGAGCTTGGAAATCATGAATGTGTCAGTTATTATTTATTGCGATGTACTGCAGAGAGGACAAAGTTATATGACCCTGAAGAAAGTGATGGAATGTTGTTCCCCATAGGTCAATTATACATATACATGTACATACACATATATATTTAAATAAATGTATATATTTAGGTAACTTCATATCTGTCAAATTTTAAAACACTTAAATTTGTGGTACAGGTTCTGTTGTGATAGAGGGAACATATTTGAAGTAAGAGAAAATAGTCCAATATGGAATACACTTTGTTGATTATCAACCTGACAAAAAAGTTTTACAATATAGCCACTTGGTCGTTGCTATAGGGTTTTGTCTGCATCCAGTCAAACTTAAGTGTGTACATTGCAAGTGGAGACTAGACAGTGAAGATCATGAAAAAATATTGGATGTTATAAGTGTACATCATGGTTGATTAGACCTTTGAGATTTATTTTATAATAATCTGAATATCAACTTTGGTGAAATGTGTTTTCAATTGTACTATGGTGAAATTGTGTTTTTAATTTGAATATCTGAGTTTCAGTTATCATTAGTTTATTTAAAAACTATAATATTAATTGTACTATGGATGAATTTAATAATTTAACAACTCGATATAAATAGGCTAGAAGTTAGTTCGAACTTACATAATTTCATTATCTATGTTACAATTCTTAAATATCAACTTCTTTTCAAACTATTGAATTTCATCTTGAATTAAATGTGTTTAGATTAATTGTACGATCATAAGTTCTTAATTTTCATTAATTTATTAAAAAATTATATAATTTAATAAATTAAATTAATTGTACCATGGATGCATTTAATAATACTCCACCTTAAAAAGTTCCAAGGAAATTCAAGTAGTTGCAAACAATAAATATGGTGATTTTGTATCATTGTAAAACAAAACGCATACTTTCTAAGCCCATGGAGGTCCTCCAAAAGTTATAATTAAAAACCATCCATTAAAGAAGATTAGAAACATTATTATTATGATAAGCTTCCACGACAAACCACTTTAGAGTCGGTTCAAAAAAATTCGTTGGACGACTAAAAATTGAACTCTCGTTAAAAAAAAAGTATTTTACGATTGTAGACCTTTATAAAATTAATTTGAAAACGAAAAAAATTACTATTCTTAGTTAGGGTATGTAATCCTTTGATTTGACAATTTAAAATTAGTAGAGAACATTCTGTTCTAGTTAAAATCATTTTCTATTTTTCAGGCAGTCTATTAATGTTGAGTTATTTACAAAAAAAATGAGCCTACACATTGATTAGGGAAAATTACTAGCTGAGGCTTTTGAGTGCATTATTTCTCTCACTTCCATCACAATGCGAGGAAACTCATAATTTAAAATAGATACAACACAACTTAAATGTATTCCAAATCGATGAAGAGCAACTTCTGCTCCACCAATACCATAAAATAGAGAAATTACTCTGACGCCATCAGGATATAATGCTTTCAAGATTGATAAATGATATGCAACTGTATCTGTTTGGAATGAATTACCCAAACAACACAAGCAGTCAATCAGACAAGAAGTTCTACGAGTGTGATCTCTATCAAATTTTAATATAAGCTCTATCTCATGGAGCTCTAGAGGGACGAGGTCACCTAGCCCCACCCATACCAAATTCCACTCTTCACACTTTTGAAGTATATATTTCTATGCACTATCTTGCAGTTGCCCTTGTGCATTCTGAATCATAACTCTCAGTTGATCAATAAGGATAGAGCCACATCGTCTTGAGTCTATGGAATTTTTTTTTTTGTCTAATCCCATGAAGGCCAATACTTTTTTATTTGCGGAAGTGCTTCCTGAATAGTCATGGGGGGAGAGGTTCTGCTTGAAATTGCTCTTCTATTGGAAGGTTATGCACATACCCTCTTGCTCTTCTGGAAGCTGAAAAGAACATTGAGTCCACCAACTCTAGTTCAAAACTATTAAATTGTTCGGGTATTGTCTTTCAAATATCCTTCAATGCAAAAGCATCATTCTCATAGTAGAAGAAAGGTGGCCCTTGCATGAACACATTGATTTCTTTTGAACGCTGGCCAATAGGTTTCCCAAGAACTGCAAAACCAATTAGTTCCTTGGGACACAAATTAGGGATTGCATCACATACTTCAAACATTGCTTGCTTGTCTTGCATACCCTCTATGTATTTTTTATACTTCAACACTTTCATTATCTATGTTACAATTTTGAACTTACACAATTTCATTATCTATGTTACAATTCTTAAATATCAACTTTTTTTCAAACTATTGAATTTCATCTTGAATTAAATGTGTTTTTAATTGTACAATCATAATTTCTTAATTATCAAATTTAGTTTATTAAAAAATTATATAATTTAATAATTTAAATTAATTGTACCATGGATGAATTTGATAATTTAAATTCATTTATCAACTTGAACACATATACACATCTCAAGAATAAACATCTACAGATCTAATATATCTCTATGTATCTAAAATGCAAACTGTAAATCTTGAATAAATATACGTATGTAGCAAAATATAAAAATTCATATATACATACATGTGATGGTATCTAACACTGAAATACTCAATAATCAAATAAATAGTGAAAGTACATGGATGTCATCAAGGAACTGAAATACACATGTGTACATGTAAACTGGACCTCCAATATATATGCATCAAAAAATATATAAATCTGATCTACTACTAGAAGGACCCCTCAAGATGCATACGAACAGAACGACCCTCTGATCGAGTCTCCTGTACATCCTCTCGCCAAGGTGCATCAACCAAGCCCTGCAAATATATATACATATATACATACATGTGTTAGAGTTCTATCTTTAAAACATATATATACATACGTGCATCATGTACATATACATTCAAATTAAATACAAATTTGCATATATATAGATATATATCTAGTTTTCAAAATATTTAAATAACTTTAAACAAACTATTTAAAACTCAAGTACCTGAGCACTACTAGGTGCCTCAATAGAATCATCTCTCTCATGTATATGATGCCTTGAACCAATAGTATGTGTAACCATGTGCTCAGCGACCTGTGCCTACATGATTGATTACGAGTTAAAGATTAAATTAAATATCTACATATATATCTAAACTAAATTTTTCAATAAATGAACATATTTTTTAATTTCATATATATTTAAAATTAAAAATAAATTATATATGTACCTGGGTCTTCGGAGGTGGAGGATGATCAGTAGACTCCATCATATCATCTACTGATGCACCTAAGCTTGAAACTCCATGTCCAACTACTAGTAAATCTGAGTGAAGTGGACTATGTAACTGGCTGGGTACATATGGTGTAGAATCAGTGCTACCAGGTTCAATAACAAGTCCATGTATGATGAAAGACCCAGGGTCAAACTAGTATCAATCTCAGATAGGCCTCGCAACTGCTCACCAAAATCATCAAGGCCCTCAGCTGTGATATGGACATCTCCAACTTGTATGCTCGAGTCATCTATGGAGTGTCGTGAGTCTAGTGTCGAATGCTGTGAGCTATGCACAGGTGTATCATCTGTCACTGGTATGGCGGCCTATGTCTGTGGAACTGTGTCAGGGCTCTGATGCTGTCTAACAACATCCATCACCATGTGTACTGGAATCCTCTGTGTATCAGAAATATAGCTAATAAACTGCAACATATCCTCCAAAAAATATAGTGCCATATCCATATGTGTTTTTTGTCCTGAAAGACCACGAATATCGCCTAGCAGTGGTAGCCCAACAGCTCTTTATGCATCATTAGAGGAGGCACCTGAAGTGCTACTAGATGCCTATGAAGATGGTCGACCAAGTGGACAAGGATGTTGACTATGAAGATAATGACCAATAGAATCTGATGTGATACTAGTTGTCGTAGATGCAATGTGCCCAATAGTGTCAATTGCTTCCCTCTAGGAAGAAATGACGACTCTATCTACAATAGGCGCATGTGTAGGAATCAAAGGAGGCATCCTCGGTCCAACAAACTATCTAAGATCTGCAGGTGGCAGACGATCTACACTGCGATACTGGTCACGATTTGTGATCCGACCATGCCCCTGTCCATAATAATCAGGAATATCCAAGTAGTTGACGTTGAGCCCTATATGGAACTCAGCATACAATTGCTATGCAAAATAAAGGGGTATTTGGTCGTTATTAGGATAACAACCATATGTAGCTAAAAATCATGGATAGATCATGATAGCAATAATAGGGTCTCTACATCGTGTGACTCTGTAGCCTCTCACCCTAGCCTATGTCCCCTCATATGCTAGAAATAGCTCTCTCTAGATGACATCTTTGGGGGCTACCCTCTTGACATCATTGAATGATGCATCTCCTGAAACCTCAGCCCTAAGCTCCCTAGATATGGAATCTAATATGGTAGGAGTAAATGAATGGTGACCTCTAAACCTAGCTATCAAATCCTATAAACTCCTACATATCGTAGTACATATGTCTCTATAAAGACCATCATCAGAGGTCAATATAGAGTGCTATAGTCTAGCAACCTCATGCTCTGAAAATACAAATAATGCATCGATATCATTGCATGGAGGTGGTGCAGCAGGACCTATAGCAGGAGCTGTAGGTGCAGCCTGACCTGGAACATGAGCCGCACTAGGAGCTGGAACATGAGCTGCACGAAGAGCCCTATGTCGAGGTACATGAGGAGCCCCACCAGAAGCTATAGCATGAGCCCCACCATGAGTTGCACAAGGAGCCATATCAGGAACTGCATCAGGTGTTGCAACAGGAACCACATCAACCTGTGCCGTAGTAGGAGCCGTAGTAGGAACTACATCAGGTGTCACACCAGAAGCCGCATCAAGCATATCGTGTGAAGCCATATTTGTAAAAATGTATGAAGAGCTAAATTTCTTGTTGTACATACTTTGTTATTTTTAACATTAAAAATTATACACATGTAATTAAACATACATCACACATTATGGACCTAGATAATCTGTAACACATCCAGACCTAGATTAATTTGCATATAAGTATAAGATAACTTTAAAGTTGAGAGTTTGGTTATGGTTAGAGTTAATTTGTTATTCTAAGATTTTATTATATTTTGGGGGGTATTATTAGAGAATTCAATTAAAGGGTACCTAATAAATTATTTATATTACTCTTAAATGATAATGTTTTGAGGTTTGAAATTCTTGATTGATATTATTAGCAGAGTGAGTCACTGGACTCATGGGTGGCTCTCATCTGCTGGGAGGGTTACCCTGCTCAAGACTGTGATTCAGGCTCTTCCTATTTATAGGTGTTTAGTGCAAACACCTCCCGTGGGAGTTTTGAAAGATTTAGATGCTTTGTCACGACAATTCCTTTGGTCAGGCAATCTCCAATCATCTAAATGGAGCTTAGTCAACTGGGACATGATTTTTTTGCCTAAGTTTGCTGGGGATCTAGGCCTTAAATGTATGGCTCTCGGTGTCAAAGCTCTTGCTGCAAAGTTATACTAGAGATGGTGCAAGAATCAATATCGAGATTGGGCCAAGATTCTAACCCATAAGTATTTCTTAGGAGTGGAGGTCCAGGATATTCCTAGACTTGAGCTTGATGGTAAGGGGTCCTTTATTTGGGACACCCTTAAAAGGGGTGCTCCCCTTATCAAGGATGACCTTTTTTGGATCTGTAATGAGGGGTCAAGTGTGTTATTCTAGCAAGACTCTTGGGATGGCCACCTTCCTATTCTCTCTAGTTTTCCCCACCTTTTGCCTCTATTTCAAGTTTTTTCTTCTGCAGGTTGGACCATAGTAGCTCACTTCAAGACAGTTCGGAGGTGTGGATTGATGGAGGTGGCTAGTTGGAAGGATCTATAGATTTGGCCCACAAGGGGCTCCTCAGAGATTTGGGCTAAATAGGTGCATCTTCTCTCTACTAGGCTTTGCAGCTCTTCTAAAGACATAGACATCCTGGCTCGGGGTCCTTGCCCAAAAGGTAAGTTCAGTGTGGCCTAGGGATATGCTTGGCTAGATAGCCAATGTAATGTAGTTCAGGTGGTTCCTTGGTGGAGGAAGGTCTGGAATAAATTTTCTTGGCCGAAATGTAATTTTTTTCTATAGTTGGTTGCACAAAATAAGTGTCTTACTTGGGATAATCTCCAGCGAAGAGGGTTTCAGGGACCCTCTTTTTGTCCCCTATGTATGTTGGATGGGGAAGATGTTTCTCATGTTTTCTTCTAATGTCCTCTCTCTAGAGAGATCTGGCATAAGTGGTGGGAGGTGTGGTGCCATAGCTGTATTCATGCCGAATCTCTTATTGAATTTTGGGACAGCCTTGGCAGACCCCCTACGAAAAATTAATTCCTTCAGGTGGCCTAGGCTATTGGACCTTCTTTCATTCTATGGAATCTTTGGTTGGAGCGTAACTGTTGGATCTTCTGTAATTCCAGCTTGGGAGCCACTAAACTATGGCAGTTGATCCTAACCAAGCTTCAAGAGACTATCTCTGCTAAATGTGATATGTCAGAGCTGGTGGATCCTGGTGATTCTCATATTGTCAGGAATTTAGGATTAGTGGATAAAGGATTTGGAACTAGTAGCAGTAAGAGATCTCAGCCACAAAAGAGGAAGGTTTGTAGAGTGGGGAGATGGAGTCTTCCTCCTGATGCAGTCCTAAAGATTAACACTAATGGCTCCTCCCGTGGGAATCCTAGACTGGATGGAGTGGGGGGGATTGGGAGAGATGTAGATGGCAATGTTATTTTCATATTATCTATTCACAAAGGAGTTCAATCCAATAACTTGATGGGGGCTTTGGCCATTAAGGTGGCTATGGAGCGGGCTTGTTCTCTTGGTTGGAGGAGAATGGTGTGTGAGTCTAACTCTCAGATTGTTGTGGATATGATAAATAACTGGAGAGTGGATGAATCTAGCTGGAAAATTGCCTCTATTGTTAGAGAGATTCTCCACTTGAGTAGCTTTGTGGATGGGATCTCTTTCTGTCATATTCCTAGGGAATGGAATGGAGTGCCTGATGTCTTGGCAAAATGGGCATCAGAGAAAGGTGTTGGTTGGGATATTTCTGTTAGGGATGATCTTCCTGCTGATCTTGTTGGGACTTTCAAGCAATTAGTGGAAAAGGATAGAATGTAATTGGTTTTGGGTTGCTGTTTTGGTTGGTTGGGCCTGAGGCCTTCTGTAATCTGGTTTTATTTGAATAAATTTTTACCCCTTTAAAAAAAAAAAAAAAAGATAATTTTTCGAGGTTTAGGTTTCAAGTTGGGTTACATATATATCATTTAAAACAAGGGTCATACTTCATTTATGTACATGTGTTTGAATGTATGTGCATGTATCTCAAATTTAATTTTTAACAATTTAGGATTAGGGTCAACTTGTTTTAATTTTATGTAAGTTAGGCTTCAATTAGGTTTTCAAATAGGGTTTTAGTGTAATAAGACTCAATTTTAGGGTAAGATTTAAGACCTTATGACACTGTCAGGGTTTACACGAACTTACATAATTTCTAGCATTAAATTTAGGGGTTAATATTAAAGTCCATGGTTAAGAATTTAGGATAAGGGAACTTAGCATATGAAGTTTATGATTTGGTTCAAGATTATGATTTAGGGTATTTATTATCATTTATAATATTGGATTTAGAAATTAAATTTTAAGGTCAAGGTTAGGGTTAGGGTTTGGATAATGGTTAGGGTTAAAGTTTGGTTAGGTTAGGGTTAGGGTTTGGATGTACATGTATGTTATATTCATACAGGTAGAAATGCAAACTAATCTACATTCTTATATATGTATAATTTAGGATCTCCCCTTAAGACATGTCATTGAATTATATAGTTAATTATATATTTCTAATTATTAAGACATAAAAAATAATAACATATGTACATTTAAACATGAATATTGAAAACATATGTATGTACATCTATATCTACCACATGAACATATTTACATGTACATTTATGAAATAAAATATACATTTTAATATACATTCTTATGTATAATTTAGGATTTCCCCTTAAGACATGTGTTATTAAATATAGTTAATTACACTTAGTTATAAGATAAATTAAGATCAATAGTTAACATATACACAAATTATACATATAAAAATTTGAATTTATTAAAAATATGTACATACATCTACTTTTAACCATGAACAAATATACATGTACATCTATGTTCAAAATAAAAAATTATACATTTTAATCTATATTTTTACATGTACAATTCAGGATCTAGACCCTTAAGATATGTCATTTAATTAAACTTCTAAGATTAAGACATTAAAGTGAATTTGACATATTTACATTTAACATTAACATACATACATATACATACATATATATATATATATATATATATATATATATATATATATATATATATATATATATATATATATATATATATATATATATATATATATATATATATATATATGTATATATATGTTAATATTTTTTAAAATTTTGTAATGTTTTTCTAATTTTTAAAAAAATATTTTTTCTAATGCTTTTCTAAATTTATTTTCAAAATATTTGAAAACTATAAATTTTCTAATATTTAAAATTTTTTTTTTTCTAAAATTTATATTATTATAAATTTTCTAATGTTTTTCTAATGTTTTTGTAATGTTTTTTCTAAGTTTATTTTCTAAATTTTATATTAAATTCTAAATTTTCTAATGTTTATGCAATTTTTTAAAAAAAATTGTTTTCTAAATTTTCTATTAAATTATAAATTTTCTAATGTTTTTTTAAATTTATTTTTTAATATTTTAAAAAAAAATTATATTAAATTATAAATTCTCTAATATTTTTGAAATTTTTTTTCTAAATTTTCTAATTTTTTTTAATTGTTTTTTCTAAATTTTCAATTTTTTTAAAATATTTTTTTAAAATTTTCTAATTTTTAACTATTTGTTTTCTAAATTTTATATT
Source organism: Cupressus sempervirens (assembly GCA_028749045.1). NCBI lineage: Eukaryota > Viridiplantae > Streptophyta > Pinopsida > Cupressales > Cupressaceae > Cupressus > Cupressus sempervirens. The sequence continues at coordinate 729,598,712 of CM053791.1, read as the reverse complement.
AAATTATAAATTTTCTAATGTTTTTGTAATATTTTTTTATAAATTTTTTATAAATTTTATATTAAATTATAAATTCTTTAATGTTTTCATAATGTTTTTTCTAAATTTGTTTTCTAATGTTTTTCCTAAATTTTATATTATATATTTTTTACTATTTTTTTTAATGTTTTCTAATGTTTTCTAATGTTTTCTATATAATATTTTTCTGTTTTCTAAATTAATATAAATAAACAATAAAAATATTAAATTAACATTTAGATATGTTTTATAAACTATTAAAAATGTAAATAACATTCAAATATGTTTTCAAAACTATTAAAAACGTAAAGAACATTCAAATATGTTTTAAAAACACAAAAAAAAATGTATTGAAAACATTAAAATCTATTTTGATAATATAAAAAAATACTTCAAAAATGTTGAAAACATTAAATTAATATTATTTTGACATGCCCGATAATGAAAATGAGAACAAAAATGAGAGGATAACGTGGACAAAGTTGCTCGAGCCACACGTTCGCCTGAATGCTCAATCAACAGTGCTCGCCGTAAAAATGAATTTCAAAAAGTGAAAAAGATGTTTTAAGGCACTGAAAATTTGGTCAATGCATGTTCGCATGAACATGTACCTAGCGCGTGTTCGCGCGAACACGCGCTAGGTACATGTTTGCGTGAACATGTCTAGGGTGTTCGCGCGAATGTATGAGAAATTGAGATGTGAAAATTTGCCATTTTTTTCAAGTTTCTTCGCCCCACTAAAGTGGAACCCATTATTAAAATCATTTCCAAAATGTTGACACTCACTTTCTCATTACTTTTCAAACCCAAACACATTGATAGAAGATATATACTAACATGAACCCATTGCAAATATATATCCAATTTATAAGGTATTTTATGATCATGAGGTAAATTGAATCCATGTGCTAATCCTTTGATATATGAATGTTTTCTATCTGATTGTAAGTTCTCATATGTTTTTGCCAATTTTTCTAGGTTATTGTGGGTTGGGATTGGTGCTTCATACCCTACGACCAATAGACTAGTGAATTCACTCTATGTTATTGACAAAATTACCTCCTATGTATTTTTATTGGCAATTGCATTTATTTTCTCATCATAATTTTTGGCAACAACCATTAAAAAATAGGAGAACTGAATATTGGAAGTGACCCCATGGGGGTTGTTCTTGCAATCTATGTTGCACATTTTTTACAAAGGACCCTATCATGTGGTACATTTTAATATATGTTGACTCCTTTTGTGGATCATTCCACTTATTTTCAATTTCACATCTATTTTCCTTCATACTCATTCCATAGATAAAAAGGTCACAAGTATCATGGATTTTGTCAGTAAAACCTAGCATTTTAACTAGTTTGTGCAAGTCAAAATATGGTTTCCCGATACCTTGTATTTTATTTTGGATTGCACCTCCATTGTGTTTGTTATTGCCACTCTACTTGTATATTTTCATTATCATTGAAAATTTTGCAAAACTATACATAGTTACATATTACAATTTACAAGCAAAATTAACATTTAAACCCTAAATTGTAATTCTATTATTTTACTTTGCAAATTACCTAACTACTAGAATGTGGATAATTTAAGCTTACAATGCATGATAAATTCAAAATTAAACTCTAAATTATAAATCAATACTAAACTTATAGTAAAAAAAATATGGTATAAAAAATGTGTTTAGGATCTTACCCAAAAAGTTGAAACTCAAATTGATAACTAGTATAGTTTGTGAGTTGTCTTTTAAGACTAGGATTGCATTGTAACGTGCAAATTGTAACCTCTTTCTTATTAGTGATGCTCTAATGCTTTTATTGAATCTTGGTAGTTTGTGTAGAGAAACGAGAGTGAACAATGAAAACAAAACCTTATGGTCTACACAAAAGAAAATTTTACAAATTGTAGAATTAGGAGAGTCAAGACTATGTTTGATATTAATTATTACATACATTGTACAATGTATAGATGGCATTATAATTTATTATGAAATGTGTAATATTACAATATATATTGGGATTAAATTTACCGATTATTGCTAATTTTTGAAGAGTGGGATACTTTTTTCTAAAGATTTATTTTCTAGGGAAATTTTGAAAAAAGGAAGAGTGTAGCTAAAATTGGCCTGAAATACATCTCAAGTTGTTGATCTTCAATGATCCAACCATAGTTGACACATCGACTGTCACCTCTTTAAATGTCACATCACTACACCATGTCATAGTGATTTCTCATTAGTGATGCTCTAATGCTTTTATTGAATCTTGGTAGTTTGTGTAGAGAAACGAGATTGAACATGGAAAACAAAACCTTATGGTCTACACAAAAGAAAATTTTACAAATTGTAGAATTAGGAGAGTTAAGACTATGTTTCATATTAATTATTACGCACATTGTACAATGTATAGATGATATTATAATTTATTATGAAATGTGTAATATTACAATATATATTGGGATTAAATTTACCGATTATTGCTAATTTTTGAAGAGTGGGATACTTCTTTCTAAAGATTTCTTTTCTAGAGAAATTTTGAAAAAAGGAAGAGTTTAGCTAAAATTGGCCTGAAATACATCTCAAGTCATTGATCTTCGATGATCCAACCATAGTTGACACATCGAATGTCACCTCCTTAAATGTCACATCACTACACCATGCCATAGTGATTTCTCATTTGATACATGTATACCACATGTATTCTTTCTAGGGACATTTGAGAAAAATGGCTTGAAATACATCTGGAGCCATTTATCTTTGTTGATTGAATGTTGGTTGACATGTCCCTTTTTTTATACAATGTATATGATGTTGATGTTGTACCACTACATCTGACTATGTTATTTACCATGTCTAAATGAGTAGTGATTACTCACATGTGATACATGTATGCCACGTGTCTCCTTTTCATGGTCATTTGGTAAAAAAAGTCAAATGTTGCTAAAATCAGCCCAAAATACATCTTGAGTCTTTGATCTTTGTTCATCCAATAGTAGTCAAGCATCCCTTTTATTATATTAACACTTATAACATTATAATAATTATAATATTAATTATTATTATATTATAACAATAATGAAATTATATTTCATAGAACTAAAATAAGTGAAATTTAATTAGACCATTTCATTGATAAGGATTTGGATTATGGATACTAAGTTATTGTTGATAATAATTAGATATATATAAATAACCATCGATTGTTGTAGTTAGTAAGTTACAAGTAAATATATAATGGGTATTATTCATAAGATAAATAATATTATAGTCTATAAGTATTTTTTTTGATAAATTTAAGATATTTAATTATCATATTTTAAATCAAAATATTAAAAAAAAATAGCCCTTATAAATATAAGAATTTATTTTTAAGATTAAAAGAAAATAACATGTTACATCTTCTTAGCTCTATGTTATATATATAACTTTAAATATATTAAAATATTTCTAATTTTTAAAATAAAATAGTTTTGGAATGATAATTTCAACACAAAAAATAAATTTATAGAACTTTTGATAAGCATTTCAATGATTCATTTTAAACCCATCTATGGATAAATAAATTTGTCTATCCAATTTAATTGCCTAAGCTTGCAGTAGGTCTTGAACTTGAGATTAATTCTGGAGCTTCTAATTATTAATATATATTTTAAGGGAGGTAATACTAATATAAGATAATCATAAAAATCATGAAATCATACTTGACACTTGTATGGTAGTAATTATATATTTTCATTCAATAATCTTATGGTGATAGTTCTCAAAAAATACATATCTAATTTAAATTAATTAAAAGTTTAATATATTAATAGATTATAAAATTCAATATCTTTTCTAATACACATATCTTGTCTTTCAGATTATTACAGTATGAATAATTCAATAATGAAATGTCATTATTAGTTATTAGAGCTGACATGTGTCTTGATATTTATAAAAATGGTTGAGCCTTCCCCAAATTTTCCCAAGAATCATCTCGGGTCATCAATTTAAGTTGATCAATTGACAATGCTACTATTAGCATAGTAATTTCACACTTGATACGTGTTTTCCATGCATCTTCTTTCCAAGGTATTTGGGAAAACAAGTTGATTGTTGTCGAAATTGGCCTAAAATACATCTGGAGTCATTGATCTTTGTTTATCCAAAGGTACTCAGAGCATCCCCTTTATAATATTAATACTATAGTTCTTAAATATATTAGAATATTTCTAATTTTTAAATTTTTTTCCAATAATCCTTTCAGTACAAAAAATGAATGTATAAAACTTTAATAAGCATTTCAATGATTCATTTGAAACACATTTAACAAATAAATAAATTTGATTGTAAAAGTAAATATCATTTATGTTACACATGTTCCATACTAGTGAATTAATTGATTTATTACTTCAATTTTTGTAAATTTAAATGTTACGTGAATTAACTAATTTATTATTTGAATTAAATGTAAATTTAAATGTTGAATGGTAAACCTCAATCTTTTAATTCTAATTCATTGTTAAATGCTATACTTTGTTTCTTACAAATTTAGAGTAAAGTTTTGAAAATGTCAAAATATTGCAGAACTTAGTAGAAACTATAAAATTTTCATTGATATTTATTAAAAATTACAATCTATAAGGAGACACATGTAAAATTATTGTAATCTGATAAAACAAAATAGAAACCTTAACCAGACAAAAATGTCATCAAGGTAAAACCTTAGTACTAATGTAGTAGCCTGTGTAGAAAGCACAAGACATGACTAAGTACATGAATTCATGAAGGTACTAGATATCCCCTTCCACTTCATCCAAATTATACCATTTTATGAGAATATTTGTACCAATATGTGCCCATTTATTATGGTGCTTCAATTACCCAACATTTAGGCCCAATAGAAATGATTGCAGGGCCACATTCTGGCTAGGTTCCAGAAGCTTGTGGATTTTACTTGCCCAAGGGATACCCACCCCTAATACTACATGAAAAATGATGTCAATATCATCATCTAGGTATTCTTCTTTAAAAGTATTCCTTGGGAGCATCAAAATTTCAACCCTTTCTTCCTTGAGGTCGAGTAGAGAGGCTAGAAAATGAGATGTAATGTCTATGTTGACATGGTGACTATTCTCATTCACTAGAAACTCACATACCATCACCAATTTCATAGCATGAACAATAAAATCCACAGCAAGCACAACCTCATTTCAAGATGACAAGAGGTTTTCATCAAGGATTTTTCCTAAAAAGACCTTCTAGTCCTCTTCCAATTTGCATGTCAGGAAAATTGGAGTGTTCATCTTGATTCATAATTTACGTAAATAGGAGGATTCAAGAATTAATTAACTACAAAAAAATGACTACCACACCAATTAACTATTTGACTGCAAATTACATTAGCTATAGGCTATAGAGTAATGACTACACCATTTAATTAGACTAGACCAAAATTTATTGAGAACTACTACTACCAGGCTAGTGCCTACCAAAAATGAGATGAACAATGACAAAAAAAGAAGCTTGATTGGCTATAAATATGCTCGAGTGCCTAGAAATTTATTTAATATTAACCCTGGTTCCTAACCATTTGTAACTATCTTTCTAGTGCAATTGTTTTAAATGATTAAATCTTTGGAAATCTTCCTCATAAATGCAAGTCTGTTCATAAAGGTTGCAATATGTGTGGAGCTAATGGAAGAGGGAATGTCATTGATAGTGACAAGACATTTCTTTAATGTGCAGTGGAAGTGGTATAGGGTGGAAGGAGATGTGTCATCATTCCAAAGACTTGAAAAATATGGAAGCTATGTTTGAGACATTTGGCTTGAAATAAACCTTCAACTATTGACATGTAATCATTAGACAATAGATGGATGTTACATGCATGTTGGAGATATGACACGTTATTTGAAACATTTCCAAAAATGTCATCATTTCAAATATGCACTTCAAGCTTGCATGTTACTGTGTACTAACTAGAAAAGACATACTTAAATATAAATTAGGATCCACACAAGCTTGGAAACTAATAATTAAATACATCATTTGTATACTATAAAATAACTAGATCTAAAAACAAAATACCATACCATTTAAATATTAAAAAAAAGGGGTTTTCTTTGTGTTATATTATTTATATCTTCTTTACTTTCATACATACATACATATACATATACATATACATATACATATACATATACATATACATATACATATACATATACATATACATATACATATACATATACATATACATATACATATACATATATATACATACATGTACACACACACACACACACACACACACACACACACACACACACACACAAACACACACACACACACACACACACACACACACACACACACACACACACACACACAATATCAAGAATAATTGTGGCTTCCTTCAAAAAAGGAAGCGGTAAGCTTCTAAGTATTTCATTTTATAAAATTTTCAATAATTTATCTTTAAAAAAAAAACCCTAGCTAAATCAACAATTCTTCATGTGATGCTTCTTTTATCTTTCAAAAACATCCCAAAAGTGTTGAAGTTGCAATTTTTTTGTTCCGCCACATTTGAAATTTGTTCTTCAAAATTAGCAGGGGCAAGACCCATGTCAATAAACATTGCTCAAAGGTCTTCGTTTTCTTGCTCTTTTTCTAGCTCTTTGATGGTGTCTTCAAGATTAGCAAAGAGAACCTGTGAAGCTTCATACGCCCAATAGTAAGATCACTTTTCTCCTCATCCTCCCTCAAAGTCAAATCTAGGTTGACACCAAGGCTTGAATTTACATTCAATGAACTCTCTACCATAGGTAGTCCCATTTCTAGCAATCAACTATATTTCTAATAATGGAAATCACTGAGAAGGACTTTAAAGATTTTTTTTTGACTAGATTCTATTCTTCCATAAATGCAACATGACATTCCACATATGTTTCATTTTTTAAATGCCTCACTTTCTTATCAACCTTTGATTTAATACTAATCACAATCTTTTGATAATTTGACAGCCAATTTGATAAACCTACGATTAATTTCTAGCCATTGATTCATTTAGTAATCACATCATTTGCAGATTATTTGACATTAGTTAATGAGTTATCTCAAACTGCACATTCGATAGCATATTATATTTTTTCATTAGATTAATAATATAGCCTAATCTAATATATATTTTTGTCCATTAAATAGGAAAAATTGCCTAATCAAAAATATATATTATCCATTAAATAGGAAAAACTGCCTAATACAATATATATTTCTTTCCATTACATGGGAAAAATTGCCTCCTACAATATATATTTTTTTTCTATCACAAGGGACACAATCACCTCTTTAATTATATTTTTTTCTATCACAAAGAAAACAATTTCTTCAATTTTTTGATATTTTACTATGATCATAGAAAAATCACATCTAAATTTAAACTTTTCCCAAAATTGAAAAAAAAATCACCAATAGAAATTAATTTTCACCAAAAACTAATATTGGATTTTCCACAAATTTATCTATTTTTTGAAGAGGGGGTTTCTTAAAGTTGTCCCTAGTTGGATGTGGAGAACATGGGAGAGTTGTGGGGACTTGATGAGAGAGAGATGTTTCTTGCAGCAAGTTTTGTACATGATTTTGCAGATCTTTGTGGATGGTCCTTGGTACCACATGGTTACATTTTCTTTGTGTTGTTATTGGTAGACTAAGTATGCCTTTGATGTTTTAGATTGACATTATCCATGTAGGGGAAGTTCTTGTATGTGTTTGGTCTTCGTTGACGGGTTTGCACATGGAGCTTGAGGTTGTTGTTTATGGGTTGGTTATGTTTTTGGAATGAGTTTTATGATGTAGGATACCTTTGAGGCATGGGTTATTGGATGGGTTAGAATTTTTTGTGGATGTTATTTTCAATCTCATGGGTTCATTGGTTAGACTAGAGTAATCAATTTGGTTGTTGTTCTAGTTGATGTTTTATCTTATTTTCTAGAAGATTACTTCACAACTATGTTGGGCTAAGAAGTTGGTAATTTGTTATGCTTCTATATAGCTCACGAGCATAATGGAGTGGTGGTAGTATTTTGTATCCTTGTTATCACTATGATATTATGCCTATGTTGTTTGGACAGGTGTCTAGTTGGAGCATGAGAGCATGTGTTGAGATTTGTGTAGTTTCATAGATGGCTATGATGATATAGTTTCATCAGTTTGACTCCTTTGAAGTTGATGTTATAGAATCTTAACAAGTCTTCAACAAGTGGGGGTATGGTAGGGTTAAGGTGTCTCAACCTTAGAGCCCTAACATGGTGATTTATTGCTTTATCTTAATTTATTAATTTCCTAAGTTGCCATTCACTTTGTCGGACCTCTTGGTGAAGCAACATCCTACGTGGCAAGTGATGAGATGGAATATTTCATATTTTTAGGAAGTTCGTACTCACTTGGAAGTTTATAGGTTATGTGAAGATATTGTCATATATTTCTATTTGGTGTGGAAATTGTTGTGGCAATTTCCTATGTAAAATAAAGAGTTTTGGTTGAAAATTTCTCTTGTGCATTGTAGTTGTATTTTAGCAACATACATTTATGGTGGAGTTCACTTTTGACAAGTGGTGTGAGGTACGAAAGGTGCCTAATCCTAGTCATGGTAATTTTCATGTTACTTGCATTACATTTAGCAAGATGACCATCATCGATGAGATAGGTGTTATTGCTTTGGAAGTTCCTCTGAGAAATTTGTTATTGAATTAGCATGTTTCTTGTGTTGTGACACAACTTACCTCTTATGCATTCAAGATGGTTTTGAAAACCACGGGGACCTACCTCTTGTGTTGAGCTCTATATATTTTGGTGCCTTTGTTGATTTACAACATGTGAGAGAGAGTGAAGGGGTTTATTTTATAGGGTTTTGTTGTTGGATATTTTAAAGGATGCAACAAGATGTAAATCTCCATGAGAAAACTTAGAGCCTGTAAATGTATTGTAACTTTTTCTAAACAACACATTGGCTCAATGTTTTCGAGTGTGGGGTTTTTACTTGGAAGGGTTTTTCCCACGTATATTTGTGTTTCATTCTTTTGGTTTTATGCTTCAAGAATATTAATCAAGTATGTCGTAATGCTACTGAAATTTGTTGGATCTATAAACTGTAATCACTTTTCTCTAAGGTTTTAATTGTGGGAAATCAACTATGTTTATTTTCGCTTTTATGACATACTAGTATGTACTTGTATTTGTTTATTAAAAACTATTGAAGAAATCTTTGGATACAAGATGTGCATACTAATATCAAATGACTTTCTTGGATGTTCTCATTTCCCTTCATTAACAATGCATAAAGTCTTATTAAGTTTACTATTTAAGCCCTTTTTTCAAATATTTCTTAGCATTGTCAATAACTTTTAGAATTTTTCTTGGTTTTAAAATTAGAAATTTTATGATGAAGGAAATTTCTATTGTTCTTTTACTTTATATTTCATAACATGATTTAGTAATATACTTGTTGTCAATAACTATACATAAGTTTTTTTTTGAAACATGGAGAAAACTAGAATTAGAATTAATTTTTGAATGTACTAAATATTTTTTTTACACTATGTTTATTTTAGCATATAATTTAAATTAAATTTTTAAATAATCATAATAAAATTCATTTTGAAATATACTAATTATTTGCATTATATTTGTTTTAGCAAACTTAATATTATTTATTTTAGGAAAAATATACTAATTTTTTTACATTGCATTTGTTTTAACAAAGTTTTCCATAAATAAGAATTAAAAAAAGAATAAAAGAATAAAAGAATGAGGACTAATGTTAGAATATACTAATTTCTTCATCATTTTTATTGTATGCATTTTAAATTTAAATTTAATTTATTTTTTTAAATTTCAATAAGAATTTGATATAAGATTAATCAAAACATTTTAAAATCAAATGAGTGTGAATTTGAAATGTATTAGCTTTTTACCATTTACGTTATGTTTATTTTAGAAAGTTTGTGAAGAATTTTAGTATGTTTAATTAAAACTAAGAGAAATTCAAGCGAAGATAGAAATATGATAACATCTAATAGTTGCAAGACCATAAATTATACTTTTATATTTTTACTATTTCTTGTCTATTTCATAGCGTAGAGAATGATAATTTATCACCATATTCTATAGCATACATTATCTCATAGAATGTTGCTCATAAAATGAAATAAATCTTACATATGATAGTGTGATTTGTACTATGCACAAAAGATTGAGCTACAAATACATAATATTTGCTATTTTAATTTTATTTTTTAAACTATGACTCACTCCATGTGCATCTAGAAACATTTTTTTATTAATGCCGATAAGCATTCTACAATGGCAGAATGGGGGAGTGAGATGGTGTGACCGTGTTAATGTTAACTTTTATTCTTCTAGGTTAAATTTGACAACCATTTACATATCAAAAGTTTAAATTTTATTATAAATATAATATACTTTTAAAAATAATTTAATAAATACCACATAAAATATCCATATAAATTATTATATTTGGAAATATAAATCATCGATTTTATAAGAAATTAAAATAAAAAGCTTAAGTTAGCAAAAAGCTAAATAAATAGAGATAAAGGAAATATAAATAATTTTAGATATAGTAAATTAAATTATAATTATTTTGTAGTGGATATCTATGGGCATTTCTTTAGATAGATTTATTTAAGATATCTATACTAGTAGGTACTTTTTAAAAATATCTCCTCACAAACTTCTAAAATCAAAAATCTCCTTCTCATAAGCTTCCAAAAAATATCTTTCATAAATGCTTCCAATAAAATAAAATAAAATCTTCTTACAAGTTTTTTTTTAAAAAAAATATCTTCCCCACAACTTCCAAATTATTAGAAAGAATCTCCTCCCTTCAAAAAAATATCTTTCATAAATGCTTCTAATAAAATAAAATAAATCTTCTTACAAATTACTTTTTGAAATATCTTTCCCACAACTTTCAAATTATTGAAAAGAATCTCCTCCCTTAAAAAAAATATGTTTCATAAATGCTTCCAAAAATATTTTTAAAAGCTTCCCAATTTCGAAATTTTGAAAAATATATTTTTCTTTTTAAAGTTGGATACAACCTGTGACTAAAAATTTCTTCTTCTCAAAATTAAAGGCTTATAGAAAAAGATATTTTCTTATCAAATTAGATACAATCTCTTTCCAAAGGTTACTTAGAATTTGAAAATAATTGCTTCCTTAAATATTATTTACATTACATTTTTACAAGATTCGACCAAATATTTTCTTAACTAAACTTATTAAATTTTTTTGAAAAAATATATTCCTACAAACTCTCTAAAAATGTCATTTAAAAAATGAGCTATAATTTGAAAAAATTCATCTTACATACTTTATAATATTATTTCCAACAAATCTAGATTGGAGAAACTTTTTTTTTAAAAATGTACCTTTATTCTAATTCTCTATCATTTTGAAGGATTGTATTTTATAAATTTAAAATTTCATTTAGTTACTTTTCTATTTATGAAATAATAAATAAAAATTATTAGATTCAATTAATTTATTCTATTTTTTAAATTAAGATGTTATACTTTGTTTTATACTTTATTCTAATTCTTCCTTTTTAAGTGTTGATTTTCATTAAAATATTATTTGAATTATTTATGCTATGTTATGGAATTATAAATAATAATATTTAAAATTGGCGATTGCACCTAAGGTTGCACTTAAGTTATAATTTATGGTTATAAATAATTTTAAAAAAATTAAGTTAAATTGCTTATATTTGAACAAATAGAATTATACAAGTTTTTGTAGCATACACACAAAACTTTAAATGGACCTATTGAAATCATGTTGTGTATTGCTTATATTTCGATAAAGAGACTCATAACACATGCAAGAATCAAAACATGTGTCTGAATCATTTAAAGGAAACAGATTGTGAAGTGTACAAAAAAATGACTCATAACACATGCAAGAATCAAAACATGTGTCTGAATCATTTAAAGGAAAGAGATTGTGAAGTGTACAAAAAAATAATAATTTTATCTTAGATTTATTTAATGCTTAGAAGCATTTCATATTTCCTTCATCCTTGTAAAATTGTTTTAGCAATGAAAGAGTAGCATATAAAATCCTTCAATTGATTGTATGGCATGACTAGGAAATAATTACTTCAAAAATAAAATATAAATAGGATTTCTGATAAACCTACCATTAAGGGCAAACAAAAGTATTATATGGATGACATAAATACAAGGAGGGTAGAGTATGATATGGGATTTGGGAAAGGAATGTTAAAAGTAAATAGAAACCTTTATGAGCATATATAAAGCATAAGCAGTGAAAGGGCCAAAAATGAAAAGCAATATACATTAAGTACATTACCAAAATATAAATGATGAGTTTGCATTCCACAGTGAAGGAAATAAATCAAAGAAGAAGCAATTAACACTTTTGAAGAGTTTAGTAATAAATTTGTGGAACTTGATTTAGATATCTCAGATGTTGATTTTTTTTTTTTAAAATGTTGATATTTAAATGGGAAATATATTGCATAAAATAACTTGAGGGAGCCTAATTTACTTGATTAATGAAAAGTTCAACTTAGGAAAATGTACAAATATAGTGTGAATCTTCAATTTATCTATGTTGACCTTCCAATGTGAAATATTTGAAGAATTTCTTTTAACCTGTACATAACATTTAGAAGAAGGAAATAGAATTAGCTGACAATGTGTCATATAAAACATGTGGAAGAAAAATCATAATAACTTGTCAAATATAGAAGATGATATTCATATATAGTCAAAGTGGATGAAGGTAATTTGAATTTAGATAATTGATTTATTATAATTATGATGAATATGATGCCTTTGTGAAGAATTGTAGTATTTGTGCCTCTTCATTTATTCAACGAACAACACACAAATTTCTTTCATTTATGCATATCTGTCAAATGTGAAATTGGATTGTATGCACAAGGAAGAAAGCTCTTTGACTCTTGAAATTGTTGTGAAATTTAGTCCTTGGCGATCGATGTTGCCAATGTCAATTGTGGCATGTTGTAATGTAAGTCCTTGTGCTTTGTGTATGGTTAATGCCCATGCCATTTCAAACTATATTTGTCAATGAAGTCCATGGCTCAATGGTGTTATTGGCACATCCATTGGGTGATTATGGTCCCATGGGGGAGCTGTGTAATTTCTTAGGTGGACAACAATGAAGAGTGAGAGTTGCAATGGTTTCTTAGTGGCTACATAAACATTTTTTTTGTACTTGTCCAAGTGCACCTTTAACAATGCTCGTTTCTACTAACAAATTGGAGGCTAACATGTGTCTAATACATAGAAATATCTTTGACTCTAGTTGTTTATCAGGGTCATCTAATATTATAGAACCTCTAAGTTGTTCTACAATGCAAAGGGCAATTGGCATTGTTGAAGATATTAACATTTGTTTATTATATAACAATACCATTTCATTTGTGGCAAATAAATGTGTAGGTTGTAGGAAATTGGATTGTTGTTCAGGAGTTAGTGAGAAGCTTATTGTTGTCAAAAATTGTTGGTTTTGTGTTTCATAAGATCTACAAAAGTAATCGAAAGCTTACTTGAGCATCGTCTTCCCCATTTTGGCAATTTTTTTTTTGCAAAGTAATAACAATGTTGAAGTAGCACCATAGAATTCTCTCATAAGATGTTGAGGCATACATTGGAAAGTCTTTCACTATTGGTAATTGGTTCAAGTCAACAAATAGAATCATTGAATAACCTTGAAATGGAATGTTGTTTTCGCATGGAAATGCTTCATACAACCATTTGTAAATTTTTTCCACTAGCTTTGGCCCTGTGAAACTCATTTCATCAATTAGAACATATTGAATGAAGTGCATAGCTTGTTGGAAAAATGCAAGTGATTGACCTTGCATTGGTGTCATTTCTCTAATTGGAATCCAAAGTGCTAAATGAAGTGTGGATACTTGAATATTGTATGTTACTACCCTTTTTGGTGCAAGGAGAAGAAGTGGTGATGGCCCATTTGGTGATGATTTGATTATTGTTATTTGATCCATTTAATCAAGTGAGATTTTCTAGTTCCTATTGTCCTTTTGAACAATCATTTTTAGTGGATATTGCATCATGGTTTCTTGTGCATGGGAAGCAACTAAATCATTAGCCATTTTTTAATCTAGTGATAGAGTGTTTTCCAAATTTTTATAAGTATCATGGGCTACATGAAATGTTTGCCAGTTGGAGTCAATGAAGGAAGTGGCTATAACTTCTTCAAAGGTAGTGCTATGAGATTATCCCCAATCATGGTTGATATCTATGTTATGTCAACCAAGCATGTTGAGTTCATCAACATGAATAGGCTCTCCTAGTTATAATCTGGAAAGGACCTGTCATTCATCATGATTATCTTCTTCCATTATGCGTGTCTTCATATCTGGAATTTTTGGAAAATCTTCTTATGTTGTTGTTTCATTTGATCTATGTACATGCCATGGACTATACATGGTCTTGAAGCTTTCTCAATATTGTATGATGTCTTCTTCTATATTTCCTAAATCTTGTTGAATGCTTCAGAAAGGGTAGTACAACATTAGTTCCATCCAAAAAAAATTATAGAATTATTTGTCATTCCTTGTAGGGATAGTGGTGAGTCTTGGAGAAACTTAAAAAATTCCCTTCTTAGATCATTGTCTCCATTGATTATTTTTGTGACTATCTCTATAAGACCATTTTTGAGTTGTGTCAAGAAGTGATAGTGTTTCTAGGTGTGGAGGTCAAGACATGTATATGTCAATATGACTTGGACATATTGTTGTGGATGTGGGGGTAATGGAAATATAGTTTGCAATTTGTTTATATATAGAAAGGGAAACAAATGTCCTACTACAAATGGATAAGGGCGATTTGAGTAGGAGGTGGGATGTTTCTTGAGCTCCAATGTCTCTTTCAACAAGTGCGTCAGTTAAAATTTCCTAAATGCAATTGCTATTGGTCTATCTGATGGAAAATTGGTGGATATACACGTGTAGATGCTTAAAATCATCCCAAACACTATATTAATTAATTTAATATTTCCCTTGACATTATATTTAATTATTTACTAATTAATTATATTTGTCATATTCTTCTACTTATTTAATTAAATTTATTAAATAGGTTCACTTTCCTAAGGTATTTAAATTTAATTTAAATACTTCCATCCCTAATGTGTTAAATTTATTTAACACATGACCCTCCATAAATCCCCTTTTAAATAAATCTTATTTATTTAATTCCCTTCATCCCATTAAATTCTCTAAACTTATGATTAAATTAAATCCTATTTAACTTAATCTTAAACCTACCCTAAAACCTAGTCTACACCCATCACTTTCATCCTTCTAAGCCTACCCACTACTTAATCCCACTTATTTTTCCTAAAACACCTTGCTAAACCCTCTTTTAATCCTAAGTGTGTGCTCACACATGTGTGAGGAACCCTCAAACTTCCCACACACCTCACACTTCTCACACCTCTTACACCTTTGTCTCGCACTCCTTTCTTCAAGTTTGCTCACACATGTGTGAGCAAAACTTTGAATGTTGACCATTTGCATGACTTGTCTACATGTCTCTCTTGTGGCACCTATGTGGATGCCACATAGATGCCACCTCACCGAGGCCTCTCTCAAGCATATAAATAGATCCCTTGTCTCAAGTATTATCATCTCCCTCATTTGTATTATTATCATGTTAGTTTGATTCTAGAGCTCTTAGTTGTGGTTTGCATATTTTGTTACTAACCTTTGGTAGTTGTTAGATTTTCATTTCACTTGCATTGTTAGCTTAGTTTGTTTCTTGCATCGACCTCCATATCCTTTTAATGCTCTCAACTTTCAAGCATGGCTACTTCCATAGCCATTGCTTGAAGTATTCTCCACTCATTTAGCATAGTATCATTTTCATGTTGCATATCATATCAAGGGATTCACATAGTTGTGTCTTGGGAGAGCACACCATATTCTTCCAATCTAAAGCACACCAATAGGGCCTCTCATGGGTGACTTTGTTGAGCTACTTTGAGGTTGCATGAGGACTTTGTTTTTTGGTTGCATTCAGTTGCAAAAATCAAGCATAGTATTAGTTGTGTTTTTTTAATTTTGAATATTTGATATACCCATGCAACTAATGTGTGCTTGTTTACTCTTGCTCCCAATAGGTTAGGTTTTTTTGCATAGATTTTAGCATGACCAGTGGGACCCACGTCCCTATTTTCCTTTCAAAAAAAATCCAAAACTGTAACTTGTTGCCAAAAACCTGTGCATTTTTGTCTGTACCAAACGTAGTGTCATCTGTGATTCATCATCTCTATAGTTTAGTGTCTATGTAGATTGGTGTCTCCACAGACTAGCATCTGTGTAGATTGGTGTCTCTACCCTTACTAGTTTGGACCTATCAAGTTTGCATTAAAAACCTAGTTTTAGCATCTACATCATTTCCTCTATCATTTGTATGGTGGGTGGATATTTAAACCTACAATAGAACCTAAACTGTCATTTGTGATTAAGACTTGTCATCTATGATCTGTAGTTCTGTCATCTATGTTGTGTGCTAGGTACCTTTGTCATCTGCAAGTTTTAACATCTACAAACTTGACTTGTCATCTGCGTCTAAAAAAATTACCACTAGATTGCAAACCATACATTATTTCCATCTGTTGTCTGTGCATTTCAGCATTTGCACTTTCTGTTGTCTGCAAATTTTAGCGATTACAAAGTCTATCATTTGTGAGTTTCAATGTCTACATTGTTTTTTCATTTGCACCTATCATCTATCATTTGTGATTTTTGATAGATTTATTAAATTTTACACACATTATTCACTGACTGGTTGTTTTGTAGGGATTTCTAACAGGTTTGCATTGTAGGGAATAGACCTTGGAAAATCTAAAAACTTAGAGTGATTTTTATCACTTGGAAAATTTGTAGTGATTTTTATCACTTGTAGGATTAAAGGGTTAATGAACTTGTATGCAATAACCACTTGTCTTTGAATGTATGTTGCAAGTTAATATTTAAAATCCAAACACACTCTTAAATTCTTTAAGGTGAAAAATGCACATCCAATCTTGAATGCCTTAAGGAAAATTTACTCACATTTCATTGGAATGTATGTTTAGATAGCAATCACACTCTTGAATTCCATTAAGGAATAAACAAGATTTTCATTGGAATGAATGTTTAGGATAGTCAAACTCAATCTTGAATGCCTTAAGGAAATTGACATGCTTTCATTAGAATGAATGTTTAGGATAGAAAACACAATCTTGAATGCCTAAGGTTAATGAAGCTTGCTATGAAACATTTGGATTTTGTGCTTAAAATGAACTCACTCAATCTTGAATGACTTAAAGGAATTGGTTTCATTTTCAGCAATTTGCTTATGTTCATGAGTGATTTATTTTTTGTTGATGAATTCACACTTTTTATTTAAGTTGACTATGTTGTCAAGATGGAAAGAACAATGCATGTTTAAATATGCGTGTCTTCAAGAGTAGATTACAAAACTTAAAGCTTTATTGGGAAAGAATAAGTGTCTTTTAACCTTGAGGCCACTTACTTTTTCTCTCCTCTCATGCCTTTAGATGATCTTAAGTGCACAAGAAATAAGTGGTATTGTTTTCTCTTTTTAAAGAGGCATGCTTGGGGATTTCATCACCCCTTGGGATGACCTCAACTCCAGTGTGCTGACAAAGTATAAAAATCAGGAGGTAAATTGAAAGACACCTCTCTTGGAAATAAAATCTTGTCACTCTTGGCTAAGCCCCAAAGAACTTTATACCTTTGAGAAGTGAAGGTGCAGATTTGGGTTACCATCTTCCCCTGGCTATGTAGCATTATTTTCTTTCATCTATAGATTTAGGCCTTACAGAACTTGTGTATATCGAGGACACCCTCTAGATAATCTTTGTACATCCTAGTGGCAACCTTATTAGGATTGTTGGTGTGTTCAACATGCTTGATTGTTTAAACATCCAAAACCAAAACCAAACATCAAACAAGTTAAAAAACGAGTGAAATTGTGAGCTAAACTTTCAGTGAGTGAAATAGTGGTAAGTGGGTCCTCTTGACTCATGATTATTTTCAAGAGTTCTATATTGGGTCTAACATTTGAAATTGGTTGAGTCTAGTTACAACTTGTTGCAAATTTTTGGTGCTTGAAACTGGGTCTTGTTTTGTTCTTTCCATGACTAACAAAGTCAAACATAAGAAGGTGAAACTGTCCAAACCATTTTCCTACAAGGAAAGGAAAAACCTAGCACATGGTGATAAAAAATTCTAATATGCTATCAAAGATATCCAGAAAGATGAAGCTAAAGAAGACCATTATGACAGAATTGAATACAATGCTAAACTTTGAAATTGGTATGCCTTAATCCTTGGAGCAAACCCAAGTTTTTTGTTCCTAGCAAGCGAGTATTGAGTTAACCATATAAGTGACCACAACATCTTCATTTTCCACATCTACCCAATTTCCCAAAATTCTAGTCTTCCATTTGCAAATTTTTCTCTAGAGAGCTTGATCATTTGAACCTTCAACTTTGACATAAAAACATCTTTTGAGATTACAACACTAGACCTTTATCCATTAGCAAACATTTTCATAGTTATGCTCACTCATTTGAGATCACAAGTCCATCTCCAAATAGCGAGTAATCAATTTGGTGTCCTCTCTTGCCTAAAGATCACTTAACCATCTTTGGTAGGTAAAAGATACTTTTTATCCTATAATCACACTTTTTTTGCTAAATCAAGGACTTTTGTTCACATTTAGGTTGTTGGCCACTCTTATCACACAAGGTTTTGCAAATCTCACACATTTTCTCCTTCTTCCATAGTCTTCCACCCATTGGTTTGGTCACTATTGTATGGTACATACACAATTTGACAAATTCACATGTAATCCCATGTCTCATTTGTTAGAATCATTAAGGAAAAAAGAGATGGAGAATCCTTTTCCTCCATGACCAACCTCATTGGGGGGTACATTTTCCTCTAGTTTTAACTTTGGAATGCCTAGCTCAACATCCACATAAGATCTAGAAGATCCTTTTTGCAATACCATTTTGGGAAGTAATCCACAAGATGACAAATAAGTATACCAAGAGGAAGACCCTATTGACAACAACAATATCCCTAGTGATGTTTCAACATTCCTTGCAGATCCATACAATTTGGTAATGATGGAAAATTTTATTAGGGAAAACAAGACTGAGATCTTCCTAAACTTGGTTAAAGATGGTGTTAATGTTCCCATGAGTTTTGATGAGAGCACCTTGTTTAGACAGATTACAAAAGGTGGTGCTCCCATATTGTCAAACACAACCCAAGCATCTAGCAAAGGAAAAGAACCCATAGTGACAACTAGTGCCATACCTATGTCAAGTGTCTCCACACAACTAGTATTCCAATTAAGTGTGAAACATATCCAACAAATCATTAGTGCTATGCCCAACACTACTATGCATGCTAGTATTCCACAGTCCACCTTGATAGGTCCAACTATAGAATGCTTAAACATTGGGCAAGTATCTACTCAACTGATAGAAATTCCAACACAACCAATGTATTCCTCTTATTTGCAAATGCCAACACGTATGGTGAAAACATCTGTGCCAATTCCAATGACTGCATATCAATACATTGGCCAAAGTGGAGTAGGGGCTTCTTATAACTTTGGCGGTGGGTTTGTCAATTCCCAACAGTCACAAATGCAACCAAACCAAGATCTAGCCCAGTAATTGCATGAACTTTAAAATTTGGTCCATACCATGAGCAACAAAGGCGTGAAGGATTTCTCTTTTGAGGAAATTTTCCCCTTTCCATTTGACAAATCTATTAACATGATCTTGTTCCCACCGAATTTTGAGATTCCTAAATTTGACAAATACACAGGAGAAACATGTCTTGTCACACATCTCAAGGAATTCTCTATTTTGTGTCAAAAAGTAGCCTATAGCGAGGATTATCTTAAGAGGCTCTTTACATAGAGTCTTGGAGGCCCCGCAGTAGAGTGGCTAATGAACATACCCAAGGGTTCCATTACTTCCTTCAATTAGTTAACGGGGAAGTTTGTAGCACAATACTCTTACAACATTGAACATCATGCCTCCTTAAGTGATTTGTGCAATACAAAACAATGAAACAGTAAAACATTTGCCAACTTTCTACAATGGTGGAGGCACCTTACTAACTAGATGCCATATAAAATTAAGGATTACCACCTTGTGGATATATTTATCAAAAAAATTGATACTAGAAATGTCTTTCCACATGAAGATGGCTAGTCCCGAAGATTTTGCTACATTGGTCAAGAAAGGAAAGAACATTGAAAATGGACTTTTAGACAGAGGCACCATTAAACATTATAGTTCATCATCCTCAAACAATGACACAAACAACAATAGAAAACCCAAATTTTGGTCCAAAAATAAAGGTGTCACACATGATGGTGTCATTAATGTTAAAAGTGTACAAAACCTCCAAGGAGGGAACAACAACAACAACTATCGTAACCAAAACAACAACAATTTGAACCATGACAAACAGAATCAAAGCAATCAGCAATCTCACAATCAAACATAATTTTTTCCTCACAACAACAACAATACCAACAAAAATTACAACCATGACTATGATAGAAATAGGAAGTTCACTAACTTTTGTGAACCTTTGGATGACATATTTCAAAAACTAGTGGATCACAATTTGATGGTATTTCCCAACACGCAACCCCTTGATGAAAATCAACCCAAATCAAAATGGTATAGAGAAAATGAATATGTCAAATACCACCGCATCAAGGGACATGACAAAAACAAGTGTATCAAGCTCAAAATCTTCATTCAAAATCTTGTCAATGATGGAGAAATTGAGGTAGAAGGAGGACCATCCTCTAAAAATGCTAAACTGAAGATATTTCAAAAGCCATTTCCTAACCACAACAATGAAAATAACAACAATTTGAACAATGTAAATCGAGCTTCCACATCAAATGCATTACACTATGACTATTCTACTAACCACATATTAGGATTTGACTCCTTCTGTGGTAAAATAGAAACCAACAATATATGTGGTTTTGACTCCATGTGTGGTCACATTGAAGAGGTAGACACTCATGTGAAACCCTTGTCCTACAAGCAACTAATTATAGTGCAACCACTCAATGGGGAAGAATTACTTTGCAAGCTGCCACTCCCAACACCACTAATCCATCAGTTCCACATGTGCCTTCCTGCTTCTTGCTATGATGTGTTGTCCCAGTTAGGTAAGACTCCTACACAAATATCCATTCTAGAGCTTCTCACCACATCACCCATCCATAAAGAGATTTTGGAGACTGCTCTTTTAGAGTCTCATGTTCTTGAAAACATTAATGCCTCCCAATTCACTACCATGATTGGAAATCTTGCCACACAACAACACCTTGTCTTCACAAACAATGATTTACAAGGTCCTAGTCCACACCACAATATGTCACTCCACATTAAGTCCTTATACAATGACATAAGATAAAAGGATTCCTTATAGATAATGGATCCAGTTTGAACCTTTGTACATTGAAGATGATTCCTTTCTTGGGACTTCTAGAGGACCTCTTAGATATCAATAAAAGGATAGCAATCAAAGCATATGATGAAAGAGAAAGAGAATCAAAAGGAGTTATCTTCCTACCACTAAAGGTTGGGCTAGCCATCATAAATACTGAATGCCATGTCCTAGACTTGGACCTACCATATAACATATTGCTTGGTCAACCATGGATACATACACTCAAAGTGGTACCATCTACATATCATCAATGCTTGAAATTTCCTCACCAAGGAAGAGAGCTCACAAGCACAGGCGATCTGACCCCTTTTGCCTTTTGTAAAAGGTTGGAAAGTGCACCAACAATTTTTTTTCCAATTAGTGAGTTTGCTAAGGTTATACTTAAACCTCTCACCATAACGGAATCACCTTCCACAATAGTACTAGAGTTATCCAATAATGATTCCAATTCCTGCAAAGGAAAATAGAAGGTTGACGATACTAAGGTCAACACTATGGGAAAGAAGGTTAATTTTGTTGACATAAGAATGGGAGAGTCTAAGTTTGACAATTCCTTGTGTGTTGGACAACTACCACTCTCCCCCCATTCCTTTGGAAAACCTTCACAACTACCACCTTCTACAAATAAGGATACTATGCAAGTTAACAAAGCAACATTTAAACATTGGGGTTCACTTAGTGATGAACACATGGAATCTAATATCCTAGATTGGCTCTATTTTGATGGAAAAGATGAACCTGTGGAATTCCCCAAAGATAAATATGTTAAGGACCCTCCCATCATAAAAAATATGGGATATCATGGCATCAGACTTGAACCAAAAGAAGATGGAATTAGATAGCCCCTTGAGGCTAATAGCTATCCTAAAGGATATGGTTTGGGCTCCATTAAACTCAAGGTGACCTTTACTGACAATTATTGTATGGTTGAACCTGATTCTGAGACTAAGGAGGAGGAATTCTTTCAAGTACCCTTCTAATACATTAAAGATGACCTAGATACCCATGTCCATGCCATTACCATAGCTAACCTTTCATCCTATAACCTACCCCTCACCAACCCTAACATGATAGACTAGGACATTTAGGACACACCACCAGCTCTTGATATCTGTAAGTCTGATGAAGTAGTGATGGCACTCTTTGGCCTTAAGAATCTCCAAGATTATGAACATGAGATCCAATACAATGAGTAAGCCTACTTTGGTAGCCAAGTCAACTTTATTAGTCACAAAAGTGAAAAAGAAAAGAAAAACAAAAAAAATAGAAGAAACATCCTCTAGTGAAAACTCTTTTAGGTCACTTTTGGATGAAGAAAAAGATAAAATAAAGGACACATCTTCTGGTGAAAACCTCCTAGAAGCTCCAGAAGAGGCAAAGGTTGACTTTCCATTCAAATCTTTACCACTAGAAAAGTCATCTATCTTGAATGAGGACACAATTCCAGTCAATTTTGGTAGAGAGGGTAATTCACAAATCACCTACATTGCAGCTACCTTAAGTCCTAAAGAACAAAAGGCAATGACTAAGTTCTTAAAAAAGGGTAAAATCAATTTTACATGGACATATAAAGACATTCCTAGTTTAGACATAGATTTGGTTGTGCATCACTTAATAGTAGATCCTAAGATTAAACCAATGAAGTAAAAGTTGCACAAAATGCATCCCAAGGTAGCACTCTTAGTCAAGGAAGAATTGCAGAAAATGCTAGAGGAAAAGTTTATACACCCTATTGATTATCTTGAGTGGGTTTCCAACATTGTACCTATAGGAAAAACATATGGGGGCATCTGCATCTATTTAGATTTTGGAGATTTAAATCTTGCATGTCCTAAGAATGATTTTCCACTTTCTAACATAGACATCATAGTGGATTTGATTGCTGGATATGAAATGTTGTCTTTAATGGATGGTTTCTCCAGTTACAACCAAATCAAAATTGCAGAAGAAGATCAACATAAAACAACATTTACCACCCCATGGGGAAATTTTTGTTATCAAGTCATACCTTTTGACTTGAAGAATGCCAATGCCACTTATCAATGTGCAATGACTACAATATTCCATGGTCTTCTACATGTCATAATGGAGGACTATGTTGATGACATCCTAGGGAATTCAAAGACACGTGAGTCCCACATTGATGTGCTCACCACCATTTTTGAAAGGTTGGAAAAATATAAAGTGCACCTAAATCCAAAGAAATGTGTTTTTGTGGTCAAATTAGGCAAGTTGTTATGCTAAATTGTGTCAAGAAGTATTGAGGTAGATCTTGCCAAAGTGAAATCCATGATGGAAATGCCTCCATATACCGCATTTAAACAAATCCACAAATTTCAAGGAAAATTACAATCCATCAAACGGTTTGTGTCCCAGTTGGTAGATAAGGTTCATCCTCTTCAACATTTTCTTCGCAAAGGAAATAAATTTCAATGGCATTGTCTATGTAAGAAAGCATTTGAACAAATTAAAGTATACTTGGCTAATCCTCTAGTTCTAGTCCCTCCAATTGTAGGATGACCATTGATTTTATACATTTCAGCCATTGTAGTTGCATTAGGTACCCTTTTGGCACAACTAGATGACAATGGTAATGAGTAAGCTATATACTATCATAGCCAAACACTAGTTGGCTATGAGTTGAATTACACTGCTATTGAGCGAGCTTGTTTGGTAGTAGTCTTTTGCACATAGAAACTACACCATTATATGCTTAATCATACTACACATCTCATTGCCAAGATAGATCCACTCAAATATGTGCTATCAAAAGCCTTCCTCATTGGTCAAGTTGCAAAATGGGTCTTGATTTTAGGTGAATTCAACATTGTCTATAAGGATTGCAAGGCCATTAAGGGAAAAGTAATTGTAGACCAGCTTGTTGAAGCTCCTCTTCAAGGGACCATCCCATTGTAGTAAATTTTCTAGATGACACAATTATGATTGTTACCCCTAGTACACCATGGAAGCTATTTTTTGATGGTTCCTTCACATAAAAGGGATCGAGGGCAAGAATTTTGTTTGTTACACCACAAGGAGACCTCATTCCTAAGTCTTATAAATTATCATTCCCTTGCACAAAGAATATAGCTAAATATGAAGGATTAGTCATAGGGCTGTGTCAAGCTATCAAATGGAATATCAAAAGCCTTCTTGTCTTTGGAGAATCACAACTGGTCATTAAACAAGTTATATATGAATACCACACAAAAGATGAGAAGTTGTTGCCATATCGTAGGATAGTTGAGGATCTTAAAAAACACTTCATAGAGATAGTCTTTCAGTAGATACCAAGGGCTAATAGAAAAGCAAAAAATGTTATGGCTACTATTGCCTCCATGATTGCTATGCCTAAATATAGTCCTAAATGTGAGTTTCTTGTTGAGAATCTTTTCACTCCTGCTTATGAGCCAACCAATTCAGAGTTGGTGTATGACATTGTCGGTCTCAAGCCTCCATGGTGCACTAACATTTTTTCCTATCTACATCAAAAAAAATTCCCATAGCCCTCACCCCAAATCAAAGCAAAACCTTCATCCATCACATAGCCCAATATACTATCCTAGGTGATACACTTTTCCAAAAACACTTCAATGGAACCCTCCTCCAATGTCTTAGTTTAGACGAAGCTAGAATGATGTTAGAAGAGGTCCACAAGGGAATTTGTGGTACCCATTCTAGTGGCCTTACATTAGCAAAAAATATCCTTAGAATGGGTTACTATTTGCCTACTATGGAAGCAAACACCTCTCATTTTGTGAAGAGATGTCTTCCTTGTCAGCAGTATGGCGATTTGATACACACCCCTACCCAAGACCTCCAACCCACCATTACTCCATGGTCCTTTTCTCACTAGGGATTTGATCTTGTTGGTTAAGTATACCAAAATTTTGATAATGGCCAAAATTATATTATTGCCACCACTAAGTACTTCACAAAGTGGGTTGAGGCTATCCCATTAACCTACACCACTGAAAAATAGATTTCAATGTTCATCTTGAACTACATTATCTTTCATTTTAGTATACCTCAAGATATCATGACTGATAATGGAATGCCTTTCAAAAATTAGGAAGTTGCCTCATTGTGTAGGAAATTTGGAATCACCTAGCATTTTTCCACCAAATACTACCCCCAAGGCAATGACCAAGTTGAAGCTACTAGTAAAACCATTTTGAAAATCCTAAAGAAAACTATTGACACAAATGGCTGTGATTGGAATTTCCAACTTGCTCCCCCCCTTTAGGCCTACTGCACCTCCATCTATACTCACATAGGAGCCACTCCATTTTCCCTTGTTTATGGTTCTAAAGTTGTCTTACCCATCAAAATTGAGCTCCCTTCCTTCAAAATATCTCTCAAGAATCTAATGTCTAAAGAAGAATATTGAGTTGCTCAATTCCAAGAGCTACAACTCCTTGATGAGAGATGTCTCAATGCCCTAAACCACCTTCATGTGTATCAAAATTTCCTTTAGCTTTAGTTTCATAAAAAAGTCAAGCCACAAGAATTTGAGGTGGGTGACTTAGTTTTGTAGCATAACATGAGGAATCTCCAGAACCATGAAAAGAAAGGAAAATTTGAAGCTAATTGTCTTGGTCCATTTATCATTACACCCAAATATGGTTCTAAGGCATATGAAATTACCAATCTAGAGGGAGATATGCTCCTTGATCCTATAAATATCCAACATCTCAAGCAATTCTATGCTTGAGCCTTGTAGTTTCTATATAGTATTGATATAGTCCCACAAAAATCCAAAAAATAATTCATAAAATGTTCCTAAAGAAAAAACTAAAAAGTAGAAAAAGTTCCTTGAAAAAAAGAGAATATTTTGGTCCATTATCCACAAGGCTCATCTCACTTCACCCCATTCGACCATTTCATTTCCTTTTTGTGCAAAAATTATATTTAACTTATGCTTTTCATGCATCCAATAAAAAGACCTCTTGTCTGTGAGGCTTCACTTCACTCCCATTTTTCAAAAGACCTCTAGTCCGCGAGGAATTTTTCTATCAAGTGTTTATCCCAATCCCATTATACTAATATTTTCCCACAACAATGACCACAATAGAACTTAAATAAAATCACCTTTGGGACTTAACGATTTGAGAAGTTTTTTCCTTTCATAGTCCTTGCCAAAAAAAAATTTGTGATAACCAATGTCAAACAAAACACACTTTCATTGGATGAATCCTTCCTATATATGGTAGTATGACATGCACCCCTAGACCTTAAGGTTCTTGGCAAGAACTGTGGATTGCATAACTACTTGGTCATGATGTCTCATTTTGGTTGATTCATTTTGTGTGTTAGTGGAAGTCTCTTATGGTGCACCTTGATCTTCCATATTTTGGTTGTACTTGAATCACTCTCATTGACTACACATGTTGTTTGTGGTATAATATGTTTTTGAGGCTTTAATACATATGTGTTACTTTCAGGTTGTGCTTATGCATTGCGCAATAAGGGCAATGGGTTGGTACACTTTCCACCAAAGATCCCTAAAAAGACTTTGGGTGTGCCTAGACCTCTCCATAGTATATACAACATTTGTTCCATCATGACTATGCAAACTACACTTATTTTCCTAAAGTCTCTATGGTCTTGTGTGTCTAGTCCATGCAAAAGAGCCTTGACATTTATGCTTCTATAGCATATAATGCATAAACTCTTTTGCAAAATCAAACTAAGGCATGCTCTTCCATATAAACACAACTGAATCCCTCAGTATCATGTAGTTAGGATTCATGTAGTATAGGGTTTCATTGAGCCATGCTTGAGACAAGGGTCCTATTTATTTCCCCCCTCCTATGCTACGCTACTTGGTTCCTAGGAGTAAGGAGTTTTGACAAATATCCATTCATTAGGTTCATTCATATTTCATTTTCAATTTAGGTTTCATAATTTCACTTTGCATTCATTAGTGTCTCTTTTAGGATACATTCATTGTCATATTACATTAGACATTTTATTTATTATTAGATTGCATCATTAGTTCATTAGATTAATTCATTAAATGCATCCATTCTAAACATCATATCTAGTGGCATGTACATCATAAAAATATCTCACAATACATATAGCATATCCATACATGTAAAATAACACAATGCATACATCTCATAGTCGCCAGCAAACTTGCATCATCCACACATTAGGCATCATATATACATCATAAGCAACATAACATCACACACATCCTGCATCACAAATGTTAGTATCCACATCATAGGTATCACATGCATAAATAATTATCCATATCTACATAGGCCCATAAAATCATGTCATATATATATATATATATATATATATATATATATATATATATATATATATCAAAAGAATAATGTCTATACACAGTCTGTATACAAATTTTTTTTATGTAGTATCATATACACATGCATCATCAAAAACTCGCTATATCTGCACATCTCTACCAAAAACTACTCATTGCATGAGAATCAGGCAGTTGGCTATGAGGGCCTTGAACCCCTATATCGCCTCCTCGTGGCAGTTGACACTATCCAACAGACTACTCTTACTTGTCCCTACCTCCTATGGTCCATGAGCTCGAGGCTGCCTTAAAAATCTAGTTGTCATTGATCGATAGACATGACATCATGATAAAAGGAACTGTAATAGGTCACCTCCCATACTACTTGTGTCTCTTCTTAGTAGGCTACCATCACCTCTTGCATCACTACCATGGCCACCCCAGGCTGTACTACTTGCCTGGCAAGGTCATGTTATCTATCATACTCATCTAGTTAGGCCTGGTGGGTGTTTTAGTCTACTCATAATGTGGCCACCTATCATTGGAGGGTATCTATCTTTGCGAGCTCATCAACATCCTCCTCCATCCTAAAATTTAGATTATGGTGACTGATCAAGAAAGTACTGTACATGCTTCATAATTAGTGGGGTTCGGGGATTCAAAGATTTGCCACTAAAGTTATGGCTAATTTATGGCTGACATGTTATAACCCTAAAGTGGTTTAATACTTGTATAAAAGGGTTTAGGGTTAGATATTTTCATTATGTTGTAATGCAAAATTGCTTCTTACAGCGGTATTGAGCTATAAGGGATTACAGATTGTAATCAGGTTGTGATTATTGGATTGTAATAAGATTGGACTTGCTATTTGGTGGACGTAGCCCAAGGATTGGGTGAACCACATTAAATCTTGGTGCCTTGTGTTCATTTATGTGTGATCTATTATTTTCTATTATTGGTTATATTTGCATGTAGTTTTTATTTCTGTCCATGGTTTATCCTAACAAGTGGTATCAGAGCCTAGTTGTTTTTCAATTATCCTCTATAGGAAAGTTTCATAGTTGAGTGGGAGTCTCATGGTTGAGTGGGAGTGATGGTAGATGAGGGTAAGCTGAGGGTTGACAGGTTTAATGGAAAGAACTTCCAGTTATGGAAGATGCAAATGGAAGATTATCTTTATCAGAAGGATTTATGGAAGCCATTGGAAGGCAAAGCCAAGAATCAAGGAACTATGTCAGATGCTAAATGGGATCTTTTTGGATAGAAAGGCACTCGAAAGCATTTGGTTATGCTTGGAACCATTGGTGGCATTTAATATTACAAAAGAAAAGACAATAAAACAGTTGATGAAAACCCTAGTGACACTGTATGAAAAGCCCTCCGCTTCAATCAAGGTATTTCTCATGAAGCATTTATTTAATATGAAAATGGAAGAAGGTGGATCTATTGTAGATCATTTAAATGAGTTTAATGCTATTGCTAGTCAGTTATCTTCTGTGGGTATAAATTTTGATGAAGAAATTAGGGCTCTCTTGATTTTCTGTTCTTTGCCTAAAAGTTGGAATGGCTTGGTAATGGTGGTGAGTAATTCTATTCTTGGATCTAGTACCCTAAAATGTGAAGATGTGATCGGTGTTGTTTTGAGTGAGGAAACTTGTAGGAAATCCTCAGGTGGATCTACATCAGGAAGTGCTTTGAATGCACAAAGCAAGGGCAGAACGACTGAGAGAGGAAGTAACTCTAGAAATTATGGGAAATCAAGAGAAAAGTCAAAGGGGAAAAGGTCTTAATCAAGAGGACCAAAAAATTACTGGTACTGTGGGAAACCAGGGCACAAAAAAAAGATTACTAGAATTGAAAGAAAAATGAAGGAGATAAATCAGATGGAGAAAAGGAGGAAAATGTGGTAAGTAACAAATCTAAAGAGGATGCTTTGCTTCTATCTTTAGAAAGTGTTGATGATTCATGGGTTTTAGATTCTGGTGCTTCATTTCATGCTACACCTCATAGAGGTTATTTCATTGATTTTGTCCAAGGAGATTTTGGGCTTGTTTATTTGGGGGATAATGAACCCTATCAAATTGTAGGAAAATGAAAAATTAAGATTAAGTTGTAGAATGGGAATCATTGGCTACTACATGAGGTAAGACATGTTCCAAGGCTGAGTAGGAATTTAATTTCAGTAGGGCAACTCGGTGATGAGGGTTGTGTAGTTACTTTTAATGATAAAAGTTGGAAGGTTTCAAAAGGTTCCCTTTTAGTAGAAAAAGGTGTGAAAGTAGACCCCTTATATCTTTGTATAGGTCATATTGTTCCTTCTACTTTGATTTTTTTAGAGAAAAATGAATGTTCAGGAACAATTGCTGCAGTTGAGTAGGGAGAACAAATAGCTGCTGTAGATTCTGATACAACATTGTGGCACAACAGACTTGGGCACATGAGCGAGAAAGGTATGAAAGTACTTCATTCAAAGAAAGTTTTACCAGGTCTAAAATGTGTTAATATGGATTTCTGTGAAAGTTGTGTGTATGGAAAACAAACGAGAGTGAGCTTTGTAAAGACTAGGAAGGAAGACAAAAAGGAGAAATTAGAGCTTGTGCATATAGATGTATGGGGACCAGCTTAGGTATCTTCCCTTGGTGGCTCTCATTATTATGTTACATTTATTGATGATGCAACCAGAAAAGTGTGGGTTTATTTCCTTAGACAAAAATCTGATGTATTTCAAACTTTTAAGAAATGGAAATGCTTGGTTGAAAATGAGACTGGTAAGAAATTAAAATGTCTCAGATCTGATAATGGTGGTGGGTATTGCGGTCATGAATTTGAAGATTATTGCTCCACTAATGGTATTCATAGAAAGAAAACTATTCCAAGGACTCCATAGGAATATGGAGTGGCTGAACGCATGAATAGGACTATAATAGAGTGCACAAGGAGCATTAGGTTGCATGCTGGGTTTCCCTTACACATGTGGGTAGAGGCTGTCAATATTGTAGTATATTTTATTAATAGAGGTCCCTCTACTCCTTTGGGCTATGGTATTACAGAGGAAGCATCGACTGGTAAGAAGGTTAGTTATTCTTTTCTCAAGACCTTGGGTTGTGAATCTTTTGCTCATATAGACTCTAAAAATAGAACCAAGCTAGAAGCTAAATCAAAGAAATGTGTCTTTGTTGGATATGGCATTAATAAATTTGGTTATAGGCTTTGGGATTTTGAAAATCATAAAATTGTTAGAAGTCGGGAAGTCATATTCAATGAG
Organism: Cupressus sempervirens; assembly: GCA_028749045.1. Lineage (NCBI taxonomy): Eukaryota > Viridiplantae > Streptophyta > Pinopsida > Cupressales > Cupressaceae > Cupressus > Cupressus sempervirens. The sequence continues at coordinate 729,567,556 of CM053791.1, read as the reverse complement.
AAAATGTTGTACAAAGATCTATTGCAGCAACATGAGAAGAAAGAAGATGATTATGTAGTGTTGGATGATACTCCAAAAGTTGATGTTCCAGCCATTCCTCATGATGTGCAACAACTGCAACAACAAATACCACACACACTAGTGAATGTTAGATGATTAATGAGGCAAATTAGACCTCCACAAAGATTTTCTCCCTCTTTGTATTCTATTTTACTTATTGATGCTGGTGAACCTGAAAGTTATGATGAAGCTGTATAGGTGGATACTAAGATTTAGTGGGAGTCTGCAATGAAAGATGGAATGGACTCTTTGCTGAAGAATAAGACATGGGATTTGTTCAAGTTTCCTGCAAGTAAAAAGGCTTTATAGAATAAGTGGGTTTACAGGTTGAAAGAAGAGGAAGGAGGTAAGAAAATATTTAAGGCCCGATTAGTTGTAAAAGGATTTGCGTAGAAAAAGGGAATTGATTTTGATGAGATATTTTCTCCTGTTTTTAAAATGACTTCTATCCGTACTATTTTAAGTCTTGTGGCTATTGAAGATTTGCATTTAGAGTAGCTAGATGTTAAAATAGCCTTCCTTCATGGTGATTTGGATGAACAAATCTATATGGCTTAGCCATGGGTATTTGAGGTCAAAGGTAAGGAGAACTTAGTGTGCAAATTGAAGAAAATTTTATATGGCTTGAAGCAAGCACCTCGGCAATGGTATCTAAAATTTGACAATTTTATGCATGAGCATGGATATAATAGGTGTCGTTCAGATTATTGTGTTTATTTTAAGAGGTTGGATGATGATAGATACATTATTTTATGTTTATATGTTGATGATATTCTTGTAGTTGGGTCTAACATGGATCATATTATGGGGCTAAAATGCCAGTTAGCACATGCATTTGCTATGAAGGATTTGGGGGTAGCAAAACAAATCCTTGGTATGGAGATTTGCAGAGATAGGAAGAATAGAACATTGACGCTATCTCATGTTGATTATGTTGAGAAGGCATTGCAACATTTCTCTATGGACAATGCTAAAGCTATCAGCACACCTTTACTTGGTCATTTGAAGTTGACTAAAGAGATGTGTCCTAAGAAATAGGAAGAGGAGGATAAGATGTCCAAGGTATCCTATGCTTCAGCTATAGGAAGCTTGATGTATGCTATGGTATGCACTAGGCTAGATATTGCACATGCAGTGGGAGTCGTTAGTAGGTATATGAGTCATCTAGGATTTGAGCATTGGAATGTTGTCAAGTGGATTCTCAGATATTTGAGAGGAACATCCAATAAGTGTTTACACTTTGGGGGCTCTACTACTAATTTGTAGGGCTATGTTGACTCAGATTTGGCAGGGGATATTGATACTAGGTAGAGTACTACAGGTTATGTCTTTACTATTTGTGGGGTAGCTGTGAGCTAGGTTTCTAGGTTATAGAATATTAATGCTTTATCCACTATAGAGACAGAGTATGTTGCTGCTACAGAGGTAGCCAAGGATATGACATGGCTTCAGTTCTTCTTGGAAGAATTGGGACATCCTCAAAAGGATGATTATTTTTTCATAGATAGTTAGAGTGCCATTCATCTTACAAACAATTCAGCTCTGCATTCTAAGACCAAACACATACAGTTGCGGTACCATTTCATTTGGTTAGTTTTGGAGGATGGACAGTTAAAGCTGGAGAAGATACATACCAATGATAATCCAACAGATATGTTGACAAAGGTTGTAACAAGGGAGAACCTGATCTCCTCTTCAGATTTGGTTGGTCTATTAGATTGAACATGAATACAAGAATAACAGAGTCCAGGGTGGTTTGATCTAGTGGGAGCCCCATGTGGTAGTGGTATTGCTACATGATTAGTCTCCAAGTGGGAGATTGTTGTTTAGTGTGGAGCCTGATCAGTCCCCAAGTGGGAGATTGTTAGATTATGGTGACTAATCAGGAAAGTACTATACATGCTTCATAATTAGTGGGGTTCAGGGATTCATAGATTCGCCACTAAAGTTATGGCTAATTTATGGCTGACATGTTATAACCCTAAAGCAGTTTAATACTTGTATAAAAGGGTTTAGGGTTGGGTATTTTTATTATGTTGTGATGAAAAATTGCTTCTAATTTCAATATTGAGTTGTAAGGGATTACAGATTGTAATTAGGTTGTAATTACTAGATTGTAATAAGATAAAACTTGCTATTTGGTGGACGTAGCCTAAGGATTGGGTGAACCATGTTAAATCTTGGTGCCTTGTGTTCATTTCTATGTGATCTATTATTGGTTATATTTGCATGTAGTTTTTTATTTCTATCCATGGTTTATCCTAACACTTGTGTCTTTGCTCATCAGGCTATCATCACCTCTTGCATCACTAACATGGCCACCCCAGGCTGTACTACTTGCCTGGCGAGGTCATGTTATCTATGATACTCATCTAGCTAGGCTTGGTGGGTGTTTCAGTCTACTTGTAATGTGGCCACCTCTCATCGGAGGGTATCTATTTTTGTGAGCTCATCAACATCCTCCTCCATCCTAAAATTGACAAACTTGCCAACATCAATCTATGCTTGTAAGGCTATCAAGGCCTCCTGTGCACTATCTGCTCTAGCCCTCTATAGCTGCACCTCTACCTATAGGGCTGCCAAGGCTTGCTGAGCACTGTCTTCTTATGCTCACTCTACCTGTACCGCACCTTAGAGTTGGGAAACCTTTATATAGAGACTATCTCACTCCACCCTAACCATATCACCATCCTTTGCTAGTCCCTATCCCTATACACCTGGTGGCACCTATATTTGTGGCCCCTATGTTGGTGCCAGTGCTAGTGCTGATGGTGGTGCTCTCCTCACATGGGCTCTGTGCCCCTACGGCCCCTACTTTGCCCCCTATTCTGGCAGTGCAATCACCACTATCTATCCTCCATCCCCTATGCCATCCCCCTCTCCATGTGCTTGCTCTATTGGAGGTGGTGCTCCAAGCACTATTAATCAGATTGGCTGATATGCTACCCACCACTATGCATAACTAGAGTCATCCCAGCATCCCTTGATCCTAGCCATGTACCCAGGGTACTAGCTGCATTGATACCTAGGAGATCTATGCCAACTACAGGTTGGTCCCATGATCCCATAGCCTATTGTACTCCTAGGATACCATAGGGTAAAGAAACCTATCCAAGACTACATCATGTACCCTGCCAAACAACTTTTGCACCCTAGAGGGCATATATCATATAACAACATGCATGGACCTCCTGATGAGCCAATAGTCTATCTAAGTGTAAGGGAGATACCTCTGATCCTCTATGTCATCCTCTCCTCCCGCTACCAAAATGCTACCCCATCACTCAACACCATCATAAGGGGTCTAGTCAAACATAATAATCTCATCAATACACCTATGCTAGAAACTCACAGACTCCATGGAGGTGTGCTGGATCAGTGGCCTGTATCTACATGTAAATGACTCATCAAGCTACCAAGTCTTCTATCTAGTAATTAGTCATGTCACACCAATGTTCTCCCACAACCACACCATAAGCAGTGTCAGCCCCGCCCATGTTCCTCTATGCTCTATAGGCGCACATGTGTAGGTCATGATATAATGTTGCCAGAATATTCTGGCCCTAGTAGTAGACCACACCATCATCCTATAGTAAGGTGTTAAGAACCCATGTCCATCCAATGAGGAAACCATGCCCAACATGGTCTATCACCATCCTCTAGATCAATGAAGCAAGATACATGGCCAATCAGGGCAACCTCTACTCTAGTGCCTCCCTCCATGTAAGCTAAGATCTTTGTATAGGTAGCCTCTATCGTCACTACCTGAAGCACTCCCATAGAAAGGGATCTACAACCTCTAGCACATACTTAGGATACATCCTACAAATGGGCACTTGTAGTATCTACCACACATCAAGTAGAGTAATGGTTGCCTCTCTAGTAGGTAGATGGAAACTAGATGTAGGAATATGTCATCACTTGATCAATGTTGATAGCTATGCCAATGTGCTCATAGATCAAGCCACTTATGCATGTGCTCTAATCTACATAGCCTCACATGTCCCCACTCGATGTTTGTGAGTCTCTCATCTAGAACCATGATTTTCAAATAATACTCTTGCAACTAGAATGCCACTGTCTCCTCTTGCAGCATAGACATGCAAATGGTTAGTTTCTTTTCACTTATGCCAGCCCCCGTATGGGCCATCCCCCCTATTCTCTATTGATTTGTCCCAATCAGTGGAGATGTAGATCTATGTAGACATCAATCCACAACAATGCTGGTCTAGAGAGACACTGATCGATGCAGATGCTGATTAGCATAGACAGTAGCCAGAGATGTTGCATCAACATCTCTGGCAGTTGCACAGACATCAGTTTCCCATGGGCAATGCTAGATTGTCATCTACAAACATGATGATATAGAGATCGTCATCTTCACCTCATCTCTGACTACCTTTTCACCCCATTATCATCTGCATAGATGACAAGATGTATCCTGTCATCTTTGTAGACCCTCTTTCACCCCTTTGTCATCTACATAGATGACATGATGGATCTAATCATCTCTTTAGACCTCTTAGACCCTATTTTTTTGTCTGTGCAGATGATAGGGCACAGACTGTCGTCTCTACTATGATCACTTTTTTGGCCCCATTAATGAGCCATAAATACACCCTAGCCTATGAAATCAAAAGATGAACAAGGTGGGTTAGTCGACTCACCGATGGGCCCATCTCTACCAGTCTCTGGTGCTCCCAGATATGCTTGCCAAGCTATAATCTATCAATGGGGTCCATCCTTCACTCTGGTTCTCTACTCTCTAGGTGTGCAAAATACCTTTCCTTTAGCCCCTTGGAGGCTTATATAGGCCCTCCAAGGCCCCCTTTTGAGCCTATATTTTTTCTAAGCCATGTCAATCCCCTATTTACCCACAAGTCATGTAAAGTCTTCATTTATTCCCTTTTCTTCCTATTTCCTTTCTTCCAATGAAATTTTTGTGAAAATTGCCCAAAATTTATTTTTTGCACTATTTTCACGAGGGGGTACCCTCCTCCTCTGTCATTGCTTCAACACCACTCCTAGGACTCCTATCTTCTCTAGGGTAACCTATATTTTCTTTTCTTTGATATTATGTTGTTTTGACATCACATCAAAGTGGGGAAAAATGTAGACATTTAAAATCATCTCAAACACTATATTAATTTATTTAATATTTCCATATACATTATAATTGATTATTTACTAATTAATTATATTTTTCATATTCTTCTACTTATTGAATTAAATTTATTAAATAGGTTCACTTTCCTAAGGTATTTAAATTTAATTTAAATACTTCCATCCCTAATGTGTTAAATTTATTTAATACATGGCCCTCCATAAATCTCCTTTTAAATAAATCTTATTTATTTAATTCCCTTCAGCCCATTAAATTTTCTAAACCTATGATTAAATTAAATCCTATTTAATTTAAACTTAAACCTACCCTAAAACTTAGTCTGCACCCATCACTTTCATCCTTCTAAGCTGACCCACTATTTAATCCCACTTTTTTTTCCTAAAATAGCTTGCTAAACCCCCTTTTAATCCTAAGTGTGTGCTTACACATGTGTGAGAAACCCTCACACTTTTCACACCCCTCACACTTCTCACACCTCTTACACCTTTGTCCCCCACTCCTTTCTTCAAGTTTTCTCACAAATGTGTGAGCAAAACTTTGAAAGTTGACTATTTGCATGACTTGTCTACATATCTCCCTTTTGGCACCTATGTGGATGCCACATAGATGCCACCTCACCAAGGCCTCTCTCAAGCCTATAAATAGATCCCTTATCTCAAGCATTATCATCTCCCTCATTTGCACTGCTATCATGTTAGTTTGATTCTAGAGCTCTTAGTTGTGATTTTCATATTTTGTTACTAACTTTTGGTAGTTGTTAGATTTTTATTTCATTTGCACTATTAGCTTAGTTTGTTTCTTGCATCCACCTCCATATTCTTTGAATGATCTCAAGCATGGCTGCTTCCATAGCCATTGTTTGAAGTATTCTCCACTCATTTAGCATAGTATCATTTTCATGTTGCATTTCATATCAAGGGATTCATGTAGTTGTGTTTTGAGAGAGCACATCACATTCCTCCAATCTAAAGCACACCAACAGGGCCTCTCATGGGTTCCTTTGTTGAGCTGCTTTGAGGTTGCATGAGGACTTTTCTTTTTGGTTGCATTGAGTTGCAAAACTAAGTATAGTATTAATTATGTTTTGTTTATTTTGAATATTTGATATACCCATGCAACTAATGTGTGCTTTTTTACTCATGCTCCCAATAGATCAGTTTTTCTTGCATACAACAAGATAGAATTGAATGATATTTTTTAAATTTGTGTTCTAATTTCGAGGCATACTTTGCTATATATTTGAGAACTAAATTATTGATAGAGCTGGTTGACAGTCTACATTGGCTCTCCAAATGGACAAAATTGATGGGTTGTGTTGTAGGTTGAGGTGGTCATCATTTCTAGAAGCATTGTATTTTGGTTGACCATTTTCTGCTAAAGAGATGTTCAATTTGTCTTACATTAGCCAAGGGGATTTCTATCGACAAACCATACATGTTTGCTTCCTTTGAAGACAAGTTTTTGATGTGGATTTTGTATGTTTTTGGACATGATTAACTAGTTTAGTGTAATCATCAAGAGGGTTTCTTGTCCAAATCTCTCTTGTTTGTTGTAAGAAAGGATCATCTATTGGTGAACTATGAATTACTTGATTCCTACTTTCAAAGGTTTTTGGGTTCCATGTGGAGATATAATTATCAATGTATTCGATTGCATTTTCAATAGATTGTTGATTATTCCAATCCAATTTGTCAAAATCTAGTGCATTAGGAAGCCAAATGAACCCATGGATATGTGCATAACCTCTTTATTTCCATTCATACTTACAAGAAATCAAATTTAGTATGTAATATATAAATGGATATAAAAAAACATTTGTAAAGGTAATTTTCTATATACCTGTACCAAAAGTCCCTTGACCCTAGAATTTTTCCAAGAACTTCTTCTTGAAATGTAGTGAATCTATGGTGCATGTAAAGAATTGTAAGGTGAGGGTTGTCAATTATATTTTGTAGTCTCTTTGTAGCTACTACATGTTGGCTTGAAGGAGTTGTTGAAGGCATGGCATTTTGTACATCTGCCCATTTAGTATCTCCTATATTGAGGGTGAAGAATAGTGTTGGGCAACCAAGTTAGATCACCATATCAGATAGCTCCCCTCTTCTTTCATTCCATAAAGGCTTTATTCCACATATCTTGGATGTGAGAAGCATCAATTGATCTATGAGCTTGTCATGAGATAGATCCTTTACTCTCTATTGGAGGGAAGCAATAGTTATGAGAAATGAGTCAACAATTTTTTGTTATACAAAAATTGATGTTGTTACTTGTGTTTGATGCCACATGATTAGGTCTAGAAAAAAAGTATCTAAAATGTGGATGTTGCCCAAATTTATTATCATTGTTTCACATGAGGTGGAGTGCATATTCATGCATGTGTATATCTTTTAGTCATTGTTTCTTGAAACCGACATTTCCCATGGGAAAGAGTGTTGGAAAAGAAATTACAAATAAGCCTTCATCGTTGTACTCATTAATGGGAAACAAAGAAATTGTTGGTCATTTTACTTTGTGTTGGGCAGCCACTTCCTATTTTGAGACAAGATCGAACATCTACAACCTTTATAAATGTTAGCAGAATATTTTCCACAAAAGAAGATTGAATTTCTTCAAGGTTTTGTAGAAGGTCATCTTCAGTAGCTTTTATTTCTAAGAAACTTGATTCTTGATGATCAATTGTTGATGGTGTTTCATAGAGGAGGTTTGATATATCAGTAGAAGAAGTAGGCAAACATGATAATGCAATGTCATCTAATTGTACATATTTGTAATATGGATCATTTTATATTTTTTACATGAGTGCTTCATAGACATGATATTTTCTAACAAAAAATTTTTACTATAGATGGCCAATGCTTTCCCTATTGACAATAATTATGTCTAATTCACCTATGCACCTTGGCAAGTGAGATGTAATTGCTGAAATATCTTGAGGGGATGAAATTTGTGTGATCACTATATTTTAGTTATCCACCTCTTGCATAAGTATCCTAAAGTATTGAACTAACTCTAGCAATCATCATCTCTTTTATTTGAGTCAGTATTTTCAAACAAGCAGGTTGTTCTAGAGCGTCCATGTTGTTCTAGTTAGAGTATCAATGACTATTTTTTTATATTGCACATCTAAAACATATTTTTTTCCCCATCAAATAGTTTTATTTTGATACCTAGATAACTTTCCATGCATATCAAACATGTTGGCATGTCTGAGAGGCTATCTAACTTTGAACACACATTTTTTTCTAGCTATGTAGTAATCTACACTGAATTGTGGTGCCCTTTCAATTAATTCAAGTGGTATGGAATTTTGGATTGGATTTTCAAAGTGAGTTGCAACTTTTGGCAAGATGGTTGGTGTATATGATGATGATATTGATTGTCGACATCTTGTATATTGTAAGTTGTGTTGTTCTCGACATTTTTGGTTGATAACTTTTTCTCTTTGATTGTATCTTTTACGTCACATCTCATTTCGTCTAGCCCTTTTGTATTCATTTATTTCATTTGAGACTTCCATTTCCACCTTCAATATTCAAGGTTTCTTAGCTAAAGCAATCTATAGACGATGGGTTTTTAAAGTAATTGTGTTCTTAAGAGTTTAATAATAGTAAATCAAATTATTGAATTAATAACAAATAATTTCAAGCATTGTATATTTGAAAAGTATAAGGAAACATTGATTGAAAAGATAAAAAATAATGTAATGTACCAAATTCTAAAAAAATTTTACAAACAAAATAGATTTAATATCAAATTACATTGAGAATATAACATTGGTTCAAAGTTTCGTGCAAGATTATTTATATTGGATCAAAAATAACAAGTCCCAGAACAACAATATATACATAATATCTTAAAGAAAACATGAAAGTAGTTATAGCATATCCCAAAGTATCTTAAAGGCTCACATAATGATGCTTTGTGTAGCATGTACATCAAATGTTGATGCCTTGATTTTGAGATAAAAAATAAATTGAAAATTAATGATTTTTCCTAATATTTGTTCACAACCATCTAGCTCTGTAAGCAGTAGTTGGAAATCTCTGACAGAGACCTCCAACAAGGCATTTGTTGGTCCTTCAAATGCAATAACTTTTTGTAATTCCCCTACTTGGTCTCACAAATCCATTTTCAACATGTAGCTAAAATAATAGTTGGGCACATTAACTGAACATTTTGGGCATTCAAATGTACTATCCGAGGTTTGAGTGAATTTTTTTTTTTGCATTTTTTGTTCTCAAAAACTTTTGGACATGAGAGATAGTAAAAGTTGTCCAGATGAACTTTTTTAATTATGGCTTTTATATAGACAACTTCTTCCTAAAAAATGGCTCTATTCATCAATGATACAATAGGTTTTGGATTATTAAAGTTGGGGATAGATAAGGTGGTTCTTTTCAATGATTTTGATGGATTAGTGATGGCTTTTATGGAAAACCACATTTGAAGTGTTCTTGATTCCAATAAATCAGGATTTATTGTAATTGAGGTTGTAGATATACTATCTAAAGCCTTTCCCTGCCATGATATAAAGTGATTAGATTGGATCAAGATTATTGGTGGAGTCAGTTGTAAAGGCATTGCTGAAATTTCCCTTCCTTGTGCTTGTCAAAAGTCCCCCCAAAGTGTTATATCGATAGCACAATAAAACATATCTATGATGGTAATTGTATATTTGCTTCTTTTAGTTCCATCTACTTTGTAGATGGTTGATGTTGGACTGATGGATAGGATGATGCCAATGACATCTACTACAAGGCTAATAGGTAAAAATTGTAGTGATTCAATGCTCCTAATGTTTACACATTGCATAGGTATGGTGAAATCTATAGTTGTTGAAACAATAATAGTAGATGAGTTGTGTAAAACAATCTCAAATGGGTTAGTAGAGTTACTATATTTCAAATTAGCAACTTTGACTCTACCATTAGAGATGACATAAAGCCCTTTTGGTAGGATAACATTATTAAATTCTTCAACTACATCATTGAAGCATGTGACATGTATCATAGTATTTTCTTAATCAATATAGTCAAAGCCAAAAACTTTTCCTTCATGTCCACCATTTTTAAATCTATGAATATGAATTTTACTTAGTACCCTCACTTTAATAGTCCAAATTTTATGATATGGGGTCAATGCCTTAATGAGGGTTATTGTTTGTGCTTGGCAAAATTGTTCTACTATAGAGCTTGCTTCTTCGCAACTAGAATTTATTTCTTTTGGACTACTCTGAAATAGACTGTGCTTTCTTCTTGATAAGGTGGTTGCTTTCAAAAGAGGAGTTGGTGTTCCAATAGTTGTTGTTGTAGTTGATATGACTTTAAAACTATTTACTAAAATCACATTGCAATAAAAAGTTTACAAAATTTAGCTGAAAGACGTAAGGAGGAAAAATAACTTAAGACCATAGAAAATATTTTTAAAAACATATGTGAAATTCAAATTTTTTTGGCATTTGTAATTTGCAAGGCTGATGATTGATCCTTCTTGCAAAGTGTTGTCTTCAACAAAATTGTTCAATTGTTGAGGAATTAGACATGGATGCATGTGTATGGCATTAAAGAGATGTAGACGGTAAGTAATAGTTGTGGAGCATTGTTTCTTCATTTGTTGTATAGTTTTAACTTGTAAAAGAGGGAACTTAATTGGAATTTCTACTAGGATTTCCACAATTTCATTTGCAGTTATTGAGGTCATTACATTCAAGTTGTTTCACTGATAAAAATGCATAATAAGAAGTTCATTTTTAGGGAAGATTATTTTGAGATTATCAAACAACTGTTCATAGGAAACATAATCAAAGTATTAACAAGTAATGTAATAAGTAGAACAAAAACTAAATTGATATATTATTCTCAAAAGCATAATTGTCTTTAAGCTACATCACTATTGACACGGATATGCTCCAAGTGCATCTAAGCTTAAGTGGGTACCTAATTATTTGATATTTACTATTTCTAATTTTTTTTTCATTAAACAACAACATAATTCTTATATCATTTTCAACATATTTTGTCTTATAGGTATAGCAATATTTTCATTTATATGCTATATTAAAAGCTAAAATCACTCCCTATTATGGGCTCTTTACTCTAGGTCTAATGGAATAAGCCTGTATCCTAGACTGATCATGCGATGTCATAGTTTTTTGTCTACCATGATTGCAATTTTTTTGTGTGGTGGAATTGAATCTTGTTCCTTTGGGTTGCATGCATCAATTTGAGGTACATTTATAAGTGGTGGCATTATTGGATTTGGTAAGAAGTGAGATAGAATTGATGTAGTAACTATTTTCCTTCAAGTTACAGTCCATATCTTCCTTTGTTTCTTAATGCACACCATTGCTTCTAGTAGAGTTTCATTGTAACAAGGCATATCACACTTGGAACAACCATATTTCTATGCCAATTTTTTCCTAACTTTAATTTAGTATAGGTGTTAAGGCCTTTTCCTTTTTGTAGTTATAGTTATCAACATGTGATGTTGAATGAAAAGTTGAATTGGAATCTTTATAATTTCAAAGGAAACTAGGTAATGCAAATAGCATTTGTAAATATGAATGTAAAAATCAATGTAATATAAAATGAAAAAGAATCATACTACTTAAAAATTGTAATGATTAATGTCAAAATACAACAAACATTTCAATAGGGTATATCAATGAATATTCTCTAAGTCTAATATTTTGAAAATTAAGTAATAAAAAAATAATAATGATACAAATATTTTTTATCGAGTTTATAAAGTTTTGTAATTCAGGGGCTATGTAAATAGGTGTAGTTTTTCTGTACCTTGAAGTGATTTGAATTTAGAATCTCGAATATCAAAAGCTTTTTTCTACTGTCAATTCAATGTGTTCAAACTTCTACAGAAAATATCATATCACAAAATATTTGTTTTATCTTCATGAATAATGAGATTAACTGAACTTAATATAACATATTAGAGACATTTTTTATAAAGAATATGTGGTATTGATGGCATGACATATGTAGGCATATGTGACAAAAAATATAGCTTATAGTTGGAAAAAAATCAAAATTGATAACATAATTTTATAAAATAATTGTTCCCACATATTTTTAAAATATGTTAGCTTAGTTAGCTTAGTTTGTTAGCTTAAGAGTTTAAGAATAGTAAATCAAATTATTGAATTAATAAAAAATAATTTAAAGCATTTTATATTTGAAAAGTATAAGGAAACATTGATTGAAAAAGTAAACAATAATGTAATGTACCAAATTTTCAAAACATAGTACAAACCAAATAGATTTAATATCGAATTACATTGAGAATATAACATTGGTTCAAAGTTTCATGCAAGATTATTTATATTGGATTAGAAATAACAAGTCCCAGAACAACAACATATACATAACATCTTAAAGAAAATATGAAAGCAGTTATAGCATATTTCAAAGTATCTTAAAGGCTGACATAACAATGCTTTGTGTAGGATATCCATCAAATGTTGATGCCTTGATTTTGAGATAAAAAAGGAATTAACAATTAATGATTTTTGCTAATATTTATTCACAACCATCTAGCTCTACAAGCAGTAATTGGAAATCTTTGACTGAGACCTCCAACAAGGCATTTTTTGGTCCTTCAAATGCGATAACTTTTTTTAGTTCCCCTGTTTGGTCTCACAAATCCATTTTCAACATGTAGCTAAAATAATAGTTGGTCACATTAACCGAACATTTTGGGCATTCAAATGTACTATCTGAGGTTTGAGTGAGTTTTCTTTTTTGCATTTTTTGTTGTAAAAAACTTTTGGACATGAGAGATAGTAAAAGTTTTCTAGATGAACTTTTCTAATTTTGGCTTTTATACAAGCAACTTCTTCCTAAAAAATGGCTCTATTCATCAATGATACAATATGTATTGGATTATCAAAGTTGGGGATAGATAAGGTGGTTCTTTCCAATGATTTTTATGGATTAGCAATGGCTTTTATGGAAAACCACATTTGAAGTGTTCTTGCTTCCAATAAATTTGGATTTATTGTAATTGAGGTTGGAGATCTACTATCTAAAGCCTTTCCTTGCCATGATATAATGCGAGTAGATTGGATCAAAAATATATGTGGACTCAGTTGTAAAGGCATTGCTGAAATTTCCCTTCCTTGCGCTTGGCAAAGGTCCCCCCCAAAGTGTTATATCGATAGTACAATAAAACATATCTATGATGGTAATTGTATATTTGCTTCTTTCAATTCCATCTACTTTGTGGATGGTTGATGTCTGACTGATGGATAGGACGATGCCAATGAAATCTACTACAAGGCTAATAGGTAAAAATTGTAGTGATTCTATGCTCCTAATGTTTACACATTACATAGGTATAGTGAAATCTATAGTTGTTGAAACAATAATAGTAGATGAGTTGTGTAAAACAATCTCAAATGGGTTAGTAGAGTTACTATATTTCAAATTAGCAACTTTGACTCTACCATTAGAGATGACATAAAGCCCTTTTGGTTGGATAACATTATTAAATTCTTCAACTACATCACTGAAGCATGTGACATGTATCATAGTATTTTCTTAATCAATATGGTCAAAGCGAAAGACTTTTCCTTCATGTCCACCATTTTTAAATCTATGAATATGACTTTTACTTAGTACCCTCCCTTGAATAATCCAAATTTTATGATATGGGATCAATGCCTTAATGGGGGTTATTGTTGTTGGAAATTATTGAAAAGATCATGAATGAAAAATAATGGAACTGGTAAAGAATATTTTCAATCAATTTTTTGTCATTGATGTCAAACTTGCTACTTGCAGGAATGACAATTGCTTAAGTAATCCAAATACTATCACTTGGTTGATTGACAAGGAGGAGGCAATCAATAAGATGTAACTAGAGAACCTAGAGAAAGTTTGAAGTTATGATGTTGTAATGAAGTGTAAGGATCAACTAAGCCATTGATGAAATAGTGTATTGATGACATACTCTAAGACACAGGGAATGGACACACTAAGACACATCAAAGATGCAAGGTTTAACTAAGTCATTTGTAAAGCATAACTAAGTTCATTTGTGAGAGCCGAGAAAATTCTTAGTTGAAGCCAAGAAAGTTTAACTTCAATGTGTGTAGAGTAATCCTTTAGGTGCCGAATAACATAGGAAGTTAATAGGTGTCAAGTAACATAGGAAGTTAATAGGTGCCGAGCATTAGAAAAAGGTAGAGGGTGCCAAGCAATCCTTTAGGAGCCGAGTGATTCAAGAAAACAGTAGAAGTCAAGCAATGTAGAAAAGCTTCAGGTGCCAAGTAAAGAAGAAACCATAGAAGTTTTAAGCATCAATAAATGTAGTAGAAGCCAAGTAACACAGAAGGTGCCGAGTATCAGTAAACCAATGATGCTGAGTTGCTACATTATTTGTTAAGACAAAAGATTCGCCAGATCAGTAGTGATAAGTTTTTTACATTGAATTTTGTGAATTAGTTGGATGATAAGGATGATGAGTAGATGTCACAAAATTTTATGTAAACCATGCAAACCAATTCAAGGCGAACACTGATGAAGTTTTTGGAAGAAACAATTTGGAGGGAAAACAATATCATTTTCTCAAATCAATTCAAATTGATAAGCAGAAAGGTTTAAGGGGGAAATGTAGAACATAAATTCTTTATAAGGAGTTGCAATTTAGAGATCAAGGTGGTGGTCATTGTCATGTAAAGAAGCCAAGAGAAGGCTAGTGTGAAGTGTTAAGAAGAGGACACAGTGAGAAGTAAGCACAGAGCATCAAGACTCTGAGTTGATCAAGAGACCATAGAGTGCATTGGTATAACGAGTGGAAGAACTCAAGGAGATAGATCTTGAAGGGTGGACAAGCTATCAGCATTGTAAGGGAGAAAAGCCAAGAAAAGAAAAGAACTGAAGAGTGATATGAAATTTGCAAGGTTAGAGTTGCAATCTTTATTAGGTCAAAACCTTTGTAATACTTTCTTACCATTGTATTAGACATTGAAATCCTACACTGCTAGGTTAGCTTAACAGCTAGGTGGATAAGCCTTAGGAAAAGGATAGAAGATCCCTAGGAGAAGGATAAGAGATCCTCAGCAGGAGGATAAGAGATCCTTAGGAGGAGGATAAGAGATCCTTAAAGAGGGATAAAAGATTTTTTTGAGAAGGTGATTGTAAATCCCATGGACTTGGGTGAGCCTAATAGCTCTATGTAAATCCTTTAATAGGGTGACATTCTAAGTTGAATGTTCTTAAGTCCTTTAACAGAGCACACTCCTAACAGGCTGTAGGAATCCTTTAATAGGGTCACATCTGATAGTGTGTAAAGCCTTTAACAAGGAAAACCATCAGAAGTGGTTGAAATCAATTGCGCAGTTATTTTATGGGTGTCATCCCCACCCCAGTTTTGCCTTCTTATTCCTGAAGGGCTTCTGGGTCACCAAAATCCTTTGTGTTATGAGGTGATGCATGTTTACTTTTCATGATTGTTTAATGTTTAATTGCATGCATGATAATTTCAATTATATGTCATTAAGGATTTGACAAAAAAATTGTATTGGACATTATTGGACCTTGGATAACTGATTCACCCCCCCCTCTTAGTTATTCTAAAAGAATTCTAACAATTGTTGGTGCTTGGAAAAATTGTTCTACTATAGAGCTTGCTTCTCCACAACTAGAATTTATTTCTTTTGGACTACTCTAAAATAGAATATGCTTTCTTGTTGATAAGGTGGTTGCTTTCAAAAGAGGAGTTGGTGTTCCAATAGTTGTTGTAGTAGTTGATATGACTTTAAAACTATTTACTAAAATCACATTGCAATAAAAAGTTTACAAAATTTAGCTGAAAGACGTAAGGAGGAAAAATAACTTAAGACCATAGAAAATATTTTTAAAAACATATGTGAAATTCAATTTTTTTTGGCATTTGTAATTTGCAAGGCTGATGATTGATCCTTCTTGCAAATTGTTGTCTTCAACAAAATTGTTCAATTTTTGAGGAATTAGACATGGATGCATGTGTATGGCATTAAAGAGATGTAGACGGTAAGTAATAGTTGTGGAGCATTATTTCTTCATTGGTTGTATAGTTTTAACTTGTAAAAGAGGGAACTTAATTGGAATTTCTACTAGGATTTCCACAATTGCATTTGCAGTTATTGAGGTCATTACATTCAAGTTGTTTCATTGATAAAAATGCATAATAAGAAGTTCATTTTTAGGGAAGATTATTTTGAGATTATCAAACAACTGTTCATAGGAAACATAATCAAAGTATTAACAAGCAATGTAATAAGTAGAAAAAAAACTAAATTGATATATTATTCTCAAAAGCATAATTGTCTTTAAGCTACATCACTATTGACAAGGATATGGTCCAAGTGCATCTAAGCTTAAGTGGGTACCTAATTATTTGATATTTACTATTTCTAAATTTTTTTTCATTAAACAACAACATAATTCTTATATCATTTTCAACATATTTTTTCTTATAGGTATAGCAATATTTACATTTATATGCTATATTAAAAGCTAAAATCACTCCCTATTATGGGCTCTTTGCTCTAGGTCTAATGGAATAAGCCCGTATCCTAGACTAATCATGCGATGTTGTAGTTGTTTGTCTACCATGATTGCAATTGTTGTTTGGGGGTGGAATTGAATCTTGTTCCTTTGGTTTGCATGCATAAATTTGAGGTACATTTATAAGTGGTGGCATTATTGGATTTGGTAAGAAGTGAGATAGAATTGATGTAGTAACTATTTTCCTTCGGGTTACAGTCTATATCTTCCTTTTTTTTTTAATGCATACCATTGCTTCTAGTAGAGTTTCATTGTCACAAGGCATATCACACTTGGAAAAACCATATTTCTATGCCAATGATTTCCTAACTTTAATGCAGTATAAGTGTTAAGGCCTTTTCCTTTTTGTAGTTATAGTTATCAACATGTGATGTTGAATGAAAAGTTGAATTGGAATCTTTATAATTTCAAAGGAAACTAGGCAATGCAAATAGCATTTGTAAATATGAATGTAAAAATCAATGTAATATAAAATGAAAAAGAAACATACTACTTAACAATTGTAATGATTAATGTCAAAATACAACAAACATTTCAATGGGGTATATCAATGAATATTCTCTAAGTCTTATATTTAGAAAAGTAAGTAATAAAAAAAAATAATCATACAAATATTTTTTATCAAGTTTATAAAGTTTTGTAATTCAGGGGCTATGTAAATAGGTGTAGTTTTTTTGTACCTTGAAGTGATTTGAATATAGAATCTTGAATATCAAAAGCTTTTTTCTACTGTCAATTCAATGTGTTCGAACTTCTACAAAAAATATCATATCACAAAATATTTGTTTTATCTTCATGAATAATGAGATTAACTGAACTTAATATCACATATTAGAGACATTTTTTATAAAGAATATGTGGTATTGATGGCATGACATATGCAAGCATATGTGACAAAAAATATAGCTTATAGTTGGAAAAAATTCAAAATTGATAACATGATTTTATAAAATAATTGTTCCCACATATTTAAAATTTTTTTTTTTATATACATACATACACACACACACATACATATATTTATACAAAAAGAATTTAACTACAATTAAAAATAAACTCAAATGTTCAATTATTAAATAAAATCCAACTCCATAAAATAAACCTTCAATCCAACTATAATCGTAATTATAAACTCTAATCCAAGCAATAACAAAAAGATAAACCTAATAAAGATATTTCTACTACTTATTTTCATTAAATATTGCAAATAATAAATTCCAATTACTTCATTTATATATAGTAATGAAATTTAAAAAATAAATTTAATCTACTTATCAATTTTATTATAAAATTATATACATGTATAGATAGTTAATTCTATTAGATATAAATTTTTTGATTGCTAAACAATTTCACTTTGGTCTATAAACAAAATATTTGTAATATTTGTAATTTATCTCATAATTAATTATAAACATTATTAATCATAAATACTACTTATTGCTCTAATATTATGACATTTATATTAAATAAATTTAATAATTTTAATCTAATTTAAAACCAAATACTATAAATTACTTATATACTATTCATATATTACAATGATATACAATAAAATAAATATAAATAAAATAAAACTACAATAATCAATTTAAATCTACCAAATGAAACATAAAAATAAGTGAAAAACAAATGTTAATTAACCATCATATCTTATCATTTGAATAGGCATGTCTACTCATCCATAGGAATATATATCTGATTGAAAGTGCAAGAGATAGAAAAAATTATTAACAATAAAATCATTTTATATGTGCATTCGGATTTCAAATCATTGTCAAATATTATATTCTATTATTTAGAAATTCCTTATCAAGTTCAAACATTATTATTACATTGTGATTGCTATTATCTACCTATCATTCCAATCAGATCAAAACTCTGAAATTTATATAGCAATCTACTAAGTTTACCACTGCATTTACATCTTGCTATACTTTTAAATCAAGGACATCTTGGTATTCTTCCTTTATTGGGAATACTTGAGAAATAGCCACTAATTTTCTTATGCATCTATACGTTAAGCTTTCAAGATTTGGGATCGCCATATCATTTATATAGAATTTTCTTAAATGAATCCAACTAATCTTAGCTCCTAGATGTAATTACTACAAATCACGGTATTTAAGTTCACTAAAATTCAAACAATACATCCATAAGAAACTGATAGCTTGTGATTAAACAAGGCCAACATGTAATAAAATAAACCTTGACTTAAGAGCATAGATGGATAGATGTATAAGATTACATTTTTTTCAAAGAAATTCTTATTGTCTAATTGATTTAGTGAAACAAGACACTTACCAAAATTAGTTAATTTCTTCCTAGGATGGTGCATGTATTCAGCATATTCCTACTGGCTTGATCAATCTTGTACAACTGTAGAACAAGTGGATTCCTTGTCACAATACTTGTTCATTCCACACACAAGTAAGGTTAGTTAATATGGTGTAATTCACCAATTTATACCATATTAAAAGACACTCAAAAAAAAAAATAGAGCCAAGAAGCTAAATCTACAGACAACAATTAGCCTAAACAATCCAAAGAAGAACAATAAAAATGCATAAAAACAGAGTTTATCGTGGTTCACCACAAATCGTGGCTACGTCCACACTGAGAGCAGAGGAATTATATTAATGAGAAAACCAATTACATTTACAATACATGCCATCAGCATTTATAGATCACAAATGATCAGCTGAAGAGACAAAATAATATGGAGGGAAAAAAATGTGTCTATTGGCCTTCACAATTCAACAATCTCCCACCTGAAGACAATAGATACACTAGTTGATCATCAATTCCTCTGCTCTACATGTTGACTTACTTCTTTTTAACAAGGCCAAGAGAATTCCTGGCACATTCAAACTTCTCCTTGGCAACAACCTTCCTCAACATGTTTGCTGGATTGATCTTGGCATCAATTTTGGCAACCTTTAGTTTTCCTTCTACTACCACATAATGAACATAGTGAGCATGCTTGTCAATATGTTTGGACCATCACTGAGAGGAATGATTGTGAACCATAAAAATTGCACTCTGACTATCTAAAAATAAAACATAATCATCTTGTTGCCAATGTAAATCACTGAATAAGCGTTGTAACCAAATCATCTCTCTAGCCCCTTCAGAAAGAGCCAAGTATTCGGCTTCAGTAGAAGAAAGTGCAACAAAATTTTGTAGTCTTGAGGCCCAACTAATAGCATCCTTGACAAATGTGAAAGCATAACCAGTAGTAGACCTACACTTTTCATGATCTCTGGCAAGATCCGAGTCACTGAATCCTTGCAGCTGAGTATGATTTCTACCAAAACACAATGCATAATTAGAAGTATCCTTGAGATAGTGCAATATCCATTTCACTGCTTCCCAATGAGGTTTCCCAAGATTGCTCATGTATCTACTAACTACTCCCACTACATGAGCAATGTCAGGATGTGGAGAAACCATAGTGTACATTAAGCTACCAACCACTAATTTATAAGGAACATTATTCATAAAATCCTTCTCATCTTGTGTTTTGGGACACAAATCAGAACTTAGGCAAAAATGAGGAGCAAGAGGAATAGGAACATGTTTAGCTTCAGCCATGCCAAACCGTTCTACAACTTTGTCAATGTATGATTTTTGTGACAAAGTCAACATCTTTTTTTGTCTATCTCTTGTAATAGTCATCCCAAGAATCTTTTTGGCTGCAGTAAGTCTTTCATGGCAAACTGAGAAGCTAACTCTTTCTTTAGCTTGCTGATTATTTGAGAAGAAGTACCAGCAACTAGCATGTCATCAACATAAAGTAAAAGAATAACAAACTCACCACTAGGAAGTCTTTTATAGTAGACGCAAGGATCTGATTCGCATCAGGTGAAGTTATGCTCAGCCATGGACCGATCAAACTTAATGTACCATTGTCTTGGAGCTTGCTTGAGCCCATGAAAACTCTACTTTAGCCAGCAATAGAGATGTTCTTTCCCTTTTTGAACAAAGCCTTCAGGCTATTCCATGTACAATTCTTCATTGATGTCACCATGTAGAAAAGTTGTCTTAACATCAAGTTATTTGAGCTCAAGATCCCAAATGGCTACCAATCCCAAAACTGCCTAGATTGTAGTCATTCGAACAATAGGTGAGAAAATCTCTTCAAAATCTAAACCCTTTTTTTGAGCATATCCTCTAACAACTAGTCAAACACGCTACCTCTTTCTTCCGCCATCTTCTTCTTTCACCTTATATACCCAATGGTTTTTTAAAGCTTTCCAGTTGGGTGGAAGTGGAACTAAGTCCCATGTTTTATTTTTTTAAAGAGAGTTCATATCTTCTTCTATTGCAATCATCCACTAATTTTTATCAATACTTTCGTAGGCATCTCTAAAATTAGCCAGCTCTACTTGATTAGAGATTAAAATCTCAGGCTCTGCGTCCTCGGAATAAAGAAGCTCATAATCTGAATACTTCACAGGCATCCTCCTCTGCCTTGTAGATCATGTTATGTTTGGATTATGTTGCTCATTCTAAGAATTATTTCTTATTAATTCATATTCACTACCCTGTGAAGATGTATGAATGGGTTGAGGTACATCCAAGTCTTGTTCCCTATGACCATGAACACCCAAATCCATAGGGTTCTTAAAACAATTTTTATCTGTCATTGTCTAGTGGTGTAGACGAGAATCCCCATACCTTTGAGCCGCAGATGCACCTTGAATAATGTGATGAGAAATTTCTGTAGCATGGTCATCGTGAGTTGAAACTGTAGGAGCTTGTGGAAACAAGTCAAAATCACCTCCAATGCCATGATTTGCCACTGGTCTATCAGCAGGAAAATTAACATTTCCACCTTCAAAAGATGTCTAGCTATGGAGAGAAACTTTACCCTACATATTATTAGTAATGCAATGTCTATTGTCTATAGACATTCCTTTGATCATGTTGTCATGTTGGGGAGACATAATATTACTGCAGGCTTCACGTGAACCCCAAGAAACTTCACACTTGTGTGGATTTAAGAAGCCATGCTCTTGAGTGGCCCCATTTACTTGTTCAGTATTCATCAAACACTGATGATGGATTGAAGATGCTTGGACAGTACCATCACAATATTCACCGAGCTAGAATGGATTATACCTAGCATTTCCAAAACTATTAACTATTGCCTGCATTAATTTTGCCTCTTTTCTACTGCTCGAGTCACAAGAAAATCTTCTACCAAGCTCATATAATGGAGAAACTTGATTTTTCATCCCATGATAAGTGTCTTGTGCCATAGAAAAGTGTTTATTGGGTGTAATAGAACCAACTTGTCCCATCTACTGTGTAGACCTGTCTGACAAGGTTTTTTGTGAAAAATCCCCCAAATTTTTATTATTGCCTACTTGAACCACATTTTGACTGTTCATAGCAGGCAAGGGAAAATTTATATTAGAACAATCTCCCTCATGTCTTCTTATAGCAGCATCACTACTAAAAAATTGTCCCAACTGCCCAACATGATAAGAGACTCCCCTTCTTTCGTGCTCTGTCTATTGGGTTGATGGTAGAGTATGAGAAGAAGGTTTTGAATCATTGCTAATGCTAGGAAATGGAGTTAAAATAGAGGTAGGAGTGGAAATTATAGGCTAAGACTGAGACTATGAATTTAATGAAGAATTATTCTCATTAAATAAAGGCATAGGAATAAAATCTTCAACTACTCTTTCCTGTGGCGCTGATTGAAAAGCCAAAAAATTAGTCTCATTAAATACCACATCTTGACTCTGTACAATCTTCTTTGCAATAGGATCCCATAATAGAAATCATACTGATCTTCACCATAACCCATGAAGATACACTCCTATGATTTTGAATCCATCTTGCTCCTTTTTTCTTTAGGAATATGAACAAATGCTTGACACCCGTACACTCGAAGATGTGAGTAGGAAATCCTTCTACCCAGCCATTCCTCCTCCAAAATTCCAAAGTCCAAACAAGATGAAGGACTTCGATTAATCAAGTATACTACTGTATTGTAGGCCTCCACATAGAATTCTTTGCCTAAACTTGCACTAGATTGCATACATCAATCTTTCTCAAGTATAGTTCGATTTGAACTTTCACCTGTCGAATATCATGATCTACACAAAAGTTATCAAACTCCAAGGAACAAAATTCACCTCCATTATCTGATTTTAAACATTTAATTTTGTGCCCGCTCTGATTTTCAACAAGAGCTTTAAAAAATTTAAATTTGGAGAAAACTTTAGATTTTCTAGACATCATATAAACCCAAACCTTTCTAGTACAATCATCAAGGAAGGAAATAAAGAAATTTGTGCCTCCATGGGAGGTTACCTCTATTGGATCAAAGACATCCGAGTGCACCAACTCCAATGGTGTCGTTTTCTTGTCATGACCATGCTTCAAAAAATTGACACGTTTTTTTTTCCCATGAAGACAATGTTCGTAGAATTCTAAATCTTCTGATTGGAGACCTAAAAGTTTCTCTCTATTAAGCATAACCTCTAACCCCTTCTTGCTCATGTGGCCTAATCTTTGATACCAAAGTGCAGAATCACTATCTGCAATAGTCATCGCAGCTCCCACCTCATCATTAGTTTCTACAACATATAGATTGCTAACTTTATCCCCTTTGGCAATAATCATGGAACCCTTGGTAATTTTCCATGTGTTCGTGAGGAGTGTAAGAAAACCTTGAGCATATAACTGACTGATGAAAATCAAATTTCGTTTTAATTTGGGAACATACCTAACATCTTGAAGCAATAATTGAGTGCCTCCTTTAATTGATAAAAAAAATCCCCCTTTCCTACGATTTCACAAGCCTTGTTATCACCCAAATAAACATTCCCAAATTTACCTTCCTTGTAGTTTGTGAAGGCTTCGCTGCAAGAAGATGCATGAAATGAAGCCCCGGAGTCAATTACCCATGAATTTGAAGTTGTGTCACTTGTCGCAAGAACCAAAACACCATCACTAGGATCATGAATGATGTTTGCTCCGTTGTCCAAAACTTTTTCTTGAGTTCTTTTATACTTTATATAGTCCTTTTTAACATGACCAACCTTTCCACAAAACCAACAACCATTTTGTCTACCTCGAGACTGTGACCTTCTAGTTGATTGTGACCTTTGGTTGTTGTTATTATTTCTACCTCTATGTTGAGTTCTTCCTCTATTTTTTGTACTAACTATCATTAGCACATCACTCGATGAAGACTCTTTATTAATTCTTCTCATGTCTTCACTAAGCAATGTAGAGGCTACCTCATCGTAGACCAGCTTGTTTTTGTTAGTTACAAAAGTGCTAATCATTATAACCACACCATCCTAGATATTTGGTAAAGAACATAATAAGATGAATGCCTTATTTTCATCATCTTGAGGAATACCAATGGAGTGTGCTTGACATAAAAGAGTATTCAATTCATTTATGTGATTCGACATTGTTGTACTATCCGTCATCTTCAATTTGTAAAGCTTTTTCATGATGAAAATTTTGTTTGCAGTAGATGCTGTTTGATACATACTATGAAGTTTGTCCCATACATCCTTTGTTGACATTTCGTTGTTCACATTGAACAACACATTCAAACATAGTGAAAGAAAAATCTTTGCCATTGCCTTCTCATCAGTTTTAGTCCAATCTTCATCTGACATGGCAGTAGGCTTCTTTGTTTTACCTTTAATTGCTATTGCAAGATCATGCTTGACCAAAAGTGATCACATCTATAGCTTCCACAAACTGAAATTCTTCCTCGAGAATTTTTGCACTCTTGTTTCCTCCATGACTTCTGAATTTGGTCACTGAAATCAATTACGGCTCTGATACCAATTATAAATAAACTAAGAATGCAAAAGAAAGTACGAAATAGCAAAAATGCATAAACACAGAGTTTATCATGGTCCACCACAAATCGTGGCTACATCCACACTAAGAGCAGAGGAATTATATTAATGAGAAAACCAATTACATTTACAATACATGCCATCGGCATTTATAGATCATAAATGATCAGTTGAAGAGACAAAATAATATGGAGGGAAAAACATGTGTTTGTTGGCCTTCACAATTCAACATTGTAAGCTTGCTAGAAATAAACCAAAGCAGAAGAAAAGAGAAAATAAAAAATAAGTAATACCATACCAAATGAAATATGCTGTATTGATGAAAAGTAATGACATTTTCATAATTGTAAAGTACAAAAGTAGGCAGTTTAACAGATGAAGTGCAACCACAAATTGGGGCATGGTGGAAAGACGACCCATATGCAGGATAATGCAGACTATTTATATTGGAATTCATCTGAGTCACCATGTACAAAGACTAAATAATTAAAACAACTAATGAAACTTATCATAGATGTGAGAATTTGTGGGTCATTTAATGGAGAAACCTGATTTTAAGCTTCACCTAATGGAAAACAAAAACACTCTAAAATGTACACAAATATTGCAAAGGGAAACACTTTTCATGGATGGTGAAGAAAAGTTCAAATTGAACACTACACTGTTAATACTAATTTTTGTGGTAAGCATAACCAAAATTGGAGAAAATTTTTGATATCATCTTAAGATGTCAAAGGGGCAATCAATAGAGATGGTTATGACACATTGTGTCAAATGTAAATGCATCTCTCCTTCATTCCTCTACACTTAACACTTGTCATGCGCAGGAAAAAAAATTGCAAATTGTATATGCCTAATTTCATGGGACAAATTAAATGGTTAGGATGATTTTAATTGTCTTGTACACCATTTAAGTAAATATTGAATGTTGATTCTAAAAAGACATTTTGATAGTTTAGAAAAGGGATGCCTTCAACATAAATTTTAGAGTTAATTTGATTTATATTTTTCTAATCTTAATAAAAAAAAATTTCTTAAATTATATTTAATTTTTATTTTAATTTATATAATAAAATAGATTTCAACTTAAAATCCAAATTAAAAGCTAGAGACAGAAAGAGAGACTAACTCTTTACTACTCATTTTATACCAATAATTATAGAATAGATATTGTTCTCACCCTCTATACCTATATACATATCTCTCTCTCTCTCACACACAAAATAAATGTATATCTCCTTCTATTTCTCTCACATTTTCCATCTCTATTTTCTCATATACAATTCTATTTATTTGTCTATTTCTCTCCCTCTCCTCTCTCTCTATATATCCTACCATCTTTCTCACTCTCTCTAACTATATATATATATATATATATATATATATATATATATATATATATATATATATATATATATATATATATATATATATATATATATATATATATATATATATATATATATATATATATATATATATATATATCCATCTCTTGCATTGCATCATAGATTCCCTATATCTTCATTTCTATCTCTCCATCTTTATTTTCTTATGTTTATATCCTCATGTGTCTCTATACTTATCTATCAATTTTTTCCTTTTTCTATTGCATTCCATCTTCATCTCTATCAAGATATTTTCCTCTCTGCCAAGTTATCTTCCTCTCCCCAAATCTATTAGTGGATATGTCTGTCTCCATCCATCCATCCATCTTCCTACCCCTCTTCTTATACCTCTACACAAACACACATGTTTATTTCTCTATATCTCACTTCATATCTCTATCTTTATCTTTTTATCTCTCCATCTCCCTCTCTCTCTTTGTTTATTTTTTTCTTCCATCTTAATGTATTTTCATATCCTCTCTCTCCTCTCTATTTATTTATCTCTCCATATCACTCTACTCCTCTCCATATATCTTTCTACTCTCACCTTCTCCATCTCTACCTCTTTACCCTCTCTCTTTCAGATTCATTATTCTATTCCTACCTCTAAACCTATCCCCCTCTTGCCCTATTACAAAAATAGCATGAACTTTTTGATGATAGAATATTATCTTCTTGATTTAAAGGTTTTATTTTAGACATAATTAGAATCTTGTAAATGGGTGCACATTTGATTTGAAGCTTTCACTTCTCCATTAATAAATTTGTTACACAAACAAAAATTAATTATTAATGGTCTTCTAATTGACCTCATATACTACATGAATTAATACAAAAGATAGACCAAATATTTTTCTAATTGATTGTCCTACCTCTTCAACTTTCCCATTGAAAACCCAAGTTCATTTGCTACTTTTTCTTCATTTTATTTGTTGTGTAATGATGTGTTCATCATCTTAAGTTTTCAAATTTCCTATCAAGTAAATTTTTTTAAATCTATTGTACCATATTAAAATAAAAGAGCTGCATTTTGAGACCTTTCATGCCTCTATAGTGTGGTTTTGTTCTCTCTTTCTTCTTCTATTTTTTCTCACATTTCTAGGTCACATCTCTTTTTCTAGCATGCCCCTTTAAGTTTTATTTTATAACCTAATTAGTCATATCTTCCAGTGGCTTTAAAATTTCCTAAATCTTTATGTACCTTCTTTGAGGCCTTTTTTGGGACCCTTTCAAGACAGGTTGACCTCTTCCACAAGGAGTGTGAATCCTAGGATGTGAAGTTTCTTGGGTCCCTCAATTATTTTATTTGGTTGTCTAGTCAGCCTACATTATTTTCAATCATGAAGACTAGTATATAAGGAGGATTGAGCTATTCATTGTCAATATTAATAATCACACAAGAAACCAAGAGAGATCATACATGCATCTCTTTGTTTTCTTTCTAATTGATTATCGAGTTGTAGTTGTTGTCAAGTTCTAATATTGACCAAGTTGAAGTGATTGTCAAGTTGCAATGATGGCTAAGTGGCAGCATTAATTGAGTTCTAGTTTTGGTCAAGTTCCTAAGGTTGTTGAGAAATTTCATGTGTTGAGTGGTCTTGGTCATTTGCTGATACCCAGTTCCTTCTTTGACCAAGTTTTGATGGTGATTGGTTCTTATTGAGAGCCTACTTATTCATTTAATTTCAGCTATGAATTAATGTAAGGATCATGATTTGGGATGTGTATAAACCATTATGGGGTTGACCTTCTCTAATATAAAGATCTAGAATCTTTTGTAAGCTTTTTTTGGAAAGTATAAGTAGAGGTGTCTAGGCTTAGGTTAAGAAGGGGTTGGAGTACAGAGGAAGAATCAAGTGATCAAAGGATTGGTTTTAGAGTTAGATTATAGTAGTGGGATTGTGGATCTCAATTTGGAATTTTTTATTCTTTTGTTGGCCATAACTTAGAAGGCCTTATAGCCAGGTATGTTTGTGTATTACTTGATAAATTAATAAGATAAAAAAACTCTCTCTCCTTGATATTATTCTTTATTTTTTTCTTCCATTGTGTTTACTCAATGAGGTGGTTGGATAGTTAGGTGTTACTTTGGCCCTAACCATACCATGCTCCCTTGTGTTAAGTGGTATCAGAGCTAAGTTTGTCCTTGAGGAGATTAGATCACATAGAACCCTAATTAGATATGGTTGTAGGGTAGTAGATCTATGAATGTAGAACCCTAATTAAATTTTCTTATAGGGTGGCAGATCTATTGAGACAAATTGCATCCAAATTAAATGTTGTGGAGATAACCTAGAGGAGAGGAGAGTATCTTGATGTTGATGGAGTGGCACAAAACCCTAGTCTAGAGCCTAAAGATGATCAAGATGAGGAAATATTGTTGAATGTATAGACTAGGAACATTCAAATTATGTTGTAGAAGTTGTTCCTTATGAGGTAAGATTGGATACTAATATTATGCTAGACTAGATCTCTTATATGGAGAAGTTCTTTGAGTTTGAAAGTACCCCTGATAATAGGAAGGTGAAGATTGTAGTTACTAGGTTGAAAGGTCATGCCTCACTACAACGTGATCATTTCCAAACTTATAGAAAAATAAGGATAAAAGAGAAAATCTAGACATAGGTAAAGATGATGG
Organism: Cupressus sempervirens; assembly: GCA_028749045.1. NCBI lineage: Eukaryota > Viridiplantae > Streptophyta > Pinopsida > Cupressales > Cupressaceae > Cupressus > Cupressus sempervirens. The sequence continues at coordinate 729,538,940 of CM053791.1, read as the reverse complement.
ACGAGTTAAAGAAGAAGTTCCTCTCTGCTAATTATCAAGTTATTTTATTGAGGAAGATGCAAAATTTGAGACAAAGGGACATGACTATGAAGGAATAAACTAAGGAATTCTATAGATTGGACATCAGATCTAGACATGTGGATGATGAGGTCAAGAAAGTTGTAAGGTACCTAAATGGTTTCAGATCTGTGTTAGAGTAAAGCATTACTTTAATTTTATTTATTAAATTCAATTTATTCCCTTCTTCAGATTTTACTTTATTCAACTTTTGCATTCTCATTTAATAATTAATTAGTAATTATTAAATACATTTACCTTTTAGGTTTCCTTTTGTACCTTTTAGGTTACTCTTTTTGGGTTTTGATCTCATCTTGTGTCTTTTTCATTTCCGAGAATACAAATTGCATGTTTTTAGAGAAAAGCCCTTGCATCCTCTCATTTTTTTCTTAGGTTATAGGTTTTTTACATGTAGGTATTCTTCGAGCTTTGTGGATTTTTTTGATCAAATCCTTCATGGTATCAGAGCCAAATCTACTATTGCTTGTTCAGTATTTGGAGAAAAAGGAGAATGAGGGTTTAAAATATTAGATCTTGAGTTTTCTAGGTATTTCTTGTGAAAATAGGGGGGTCAATAATTTTCAGAGTAGTTTGAGGCCAAATAGACTACATAGATGGATTCAGAAGGCATCAAAACCCCTATTTTCATATAAAGTTTGTCAATTTTGGACAACATTGATCTAGGAGGTAAAAATAATTTGCCCAATAGGGTCGTATGGCCTCTACATGCAATCTGAGGTGTTATTTTGTTTTAAAAATTGTAGAAAGAGGTTTTTGGGCCATCGCACTTAGAAAATACTATTGACGATAACTGAAACCACTAGCAGTTGTAGTAATCGTTAACAGTCCCATAAATCACTGTAGCTCAGTGACTGTCAAGATCCTCTGCCACCTCCAATGAGTGGCTTTGCCATCATCTACCCACACTCTAACTGGTCACCACTCCACAGTGCCACCCCAAGGTCACTACTCCATAAGACCACTATGTTGCCTCTGTCTACCACTACCACTGGTGATTCAACCTGGCCTCCACTACTGCTCTGCTCCAGTGGTTATGGATTATTTTTAAAGAATTAAAAAAAAAAAAAAAAATTATGTGCTTTCAGGGGCCATGTTAGATTTTTTCAAGATATCTTGAGCATACAAGGGTTTTTTTTTTAATCTCAAAAAAAGCGTTAGAAAGCTGGTTCCAAGGTAGAGACAATGGTGTAAGAATTTTTGGGTTTTGATGTAGCTTGGTTGCCTATTTGGGTAGTCAAATTTGGGTGCTCTATTTTTCACTATGGAGGGCTTATCTTGAGCATCCCAACTCTATTTTTCAAAACTGTTGTATTTTTGGAGAGCTCGTTTAGTTATCTTTCCAAAAATGCTAGTTTGTCTTCTAGATTCTTCTCCAAGATCTTTCTATTATGGTTTTTCTTTATTGTACTATGGTGGATATCTTGGGTGTTTCAAATCTAGGGATCATTTTCATGGCATGGGATTTCTTATTTTAGGTTGTACTATCTATTATAATAGCTATTTTCCCTTTGTAATCATTATTGATATCATTTGTAAACATGTTTATGAAAATACACTAAGATAAAGTGCCACTCATTTCATTTTGGGCTCTTTCTCATCATTGTGACTTTTTGTACTTGCACTACATTATCAAGTGTCATGGGGGGATAATCGTTTTCCTTTTAGTGTCATATTCCTTTGTCAAGTGAGTGTCACTTCCATGAAATTATCCCCATGATGTGTCGATGACACATACCTTTATAAGTGTTTGTACCTCTTCCTCACTATCAATGTTCTTAGTTCTTTCTTTCTTGTAGGAGTTATTGGTCCACTTCCTTAGTTGCCTATCACCTCACCCTTGTTAGCATTAGGAGGGGTTCTTCTTTTGTTTTAGATTAAGGTAAAAATAGGTTTTGAAGGGACCCAAAATCCATAACAATAATAAAAAGGATGTTCAAAAAAAGCATAACCAGGAAACAAAATCCTGAGACCAGAATATAGACACAAAATTAGATTTTACAAGGACCTAAAACCACAAAATGTAACCAAAAAATGCAACCAAGTTTTAAAAGGACTTGGAACCTACAAGTTTTACAAAGCTTTCAAAATGAGAACTAAAAACATAAATAGAACAAACCAGACCACTATTACAGCTCCTTGATCATCTTTGCAGCCTCCTTCCCCACTTTAGCTATACTAAGATTGGTATCAATAGGGGACAAACCAGTACCACTAGTAACCTCAACAGCCTTCTTCCGCAAGCTTAATTTGGTCCTTTTACTTGGTCCTCCAAGAGACATAATCCTCATTGGTCTTCTTCCCCAAACTTGCCACAACCGCACTAAAACTAGAAGTCAATTGTTCCATATTATTGCCAGTTTCCTTGATCATATGCTAGAGGCCTTGTTTATATTCCTTTATTTTTTTAGGTATGTTTCCCACTTGGGTTTCCAATAGCACAAGTTTGGCCCAATAATTCTCTTGATCCTTCTACACTTTACCCAATTTTTTCTTTAATTGCATAATCTCATTGTAAGTCCAAGAATCTCCACGGAGAGAGGAGTCAGCTTTAATCTTTGTGATATTAAGGAAGGACAGTGAAATCCCAAACTCAGATCATCCACCTCTTTCTCCCTAGGGATCTTCATGTCCTTCTCTTCTTCTTTTCTTGAATCTTTCTCCCTTCCCATTTCCTCCACATTTTCCTCTCCAATCTCTAGGTTTCTCTACCCTAGTTTTCTTTATTACCAGTGTTCTCTAACCCTTCATTTTTATCCAGACTTTCCTCCACATCATTCTTCTAATTTTCATATTTACTACTAGGATAACCCTCCAAATTAGAGCTGATATCCCCCATCTCTATGCCTTCCTCTGTCTCCACATTTTTGTCTTCATATTTATCAAAAGAATCAGTAATATCCTCAACATTTTTTTGGGCAGTATCCTTAATCATTAATTTCTTCTTCACACTCTGTCATTCATCCCCTTTTCTCTTTCTAGACTGGGATTCACTCATTGACCCCCTTCTCTTCTCTAAAATAGGGGAAAAAATAATCACCTTTGTCTTGCAGTAATTCTCAATCAAAAGAATGAGGCCTTCATGAAGGACAGGGTGAGTTTCTTTCTTCCTATGGGCATGGAGGTTTTGTAATAAGAAAACCTCAGGTAGAAAGGAAAAAAATCCTATATTTATATCAAAAATGGTTTAGAAAAACAAAATGGAACTTGTGGACTCTTTTGGATCTTCCATCTAAAATAAAATATTCATGAAGATAAGATAAAACATCCCTCCATATTACCTTTATCTAGTTAAGCTCGTAAAAGTCACCATTCTTCTCCAACTTTTTCTCTTCCTCCTTAGTTTTTGGAATTTTTTTGAAGGAAACATTAGAAATGCTCGTTTCCTTGCTATATTTGAGTCCATCCTTTGGGAGACCAATCACTTTACAAATGAAGTCCTCTGTAAGATGAACTGTGATGCCATGTAAAGTAAGCCTATCCTCAAACCAATTCTTAAAGAAAGCATCTGTAACATGCAGTTTGAAACCATGCAATATCTCCAAGTAAGGAGTCACATTTCCTTCTCAAGAATTTTCTAGATACAGGCTTTATCCTTCCAATTTTTTCAATTTTTGGGCTCTTGTTTCCTCAGCTCTCCCCCCATTTTCAAATAATGTGTGTCTCTAAGAATGAACAGAGTAGCTAATCCTAGAAAAAGAGACAAAATGAAGCAAGCCAAAATACTCACAAAAGTTAACAAGGATTTCATTAATCTTACTACGTGCCATGCCCAGATAATAATAGCAATGAAGTACATCCTAGGGATTGTAATACACCCCTCCATAGACCCTCTTTCAATTATCATTAAATTATTGATCTTGGAGGATCTTTCCCTCTGTCGCATATGTACCATCATACTTAATGAGTGATTTTAAATCCACATTTTGTTTGAGGTCATTTTTCCACCTCAACATACTACCCCCTTGCATAGCCCTACTGGCAAGCCAATTAGCAATGGCGTTACCTTCCTAGTAAGAATGGGAAAAGGTGGCATTTTCAAAACTAGCCATTAGAGCTTTAATTTCCATTATATTATCCTCTATAGTCCATGTACTTGAGGTTTTTTCATTGAGCATATTTATAATGTTTAGGGAATCATCTTCCATCCAAAGGTACCTACTTCTAGTTTCCATAGCCAGTCTCATGGTGTAAAGGGCAGTAGTGGCTTCAACTCTATGGGTGGTTGATATACCGATAGGAATTGCTATAGCATCAATAGTGTTACTTGTATGATCCCTTATAATTCCTCCACACCTTGCTTTTCCAGGGTTGCCATTAGCGGCCCCATCAAAATTCCCCTTAATCCATCCCCTCAAAGGAGCCTTCCATTTTACACTTGATCTTTGATCCTCCACCTTCTTTTTAGGTTCTATATTATGAATAGGATTGTCAATCAAGAAACCATTAGGAACATTTTTCTAAGATTTGAAATTTTCTTTTATTTCTTTGATGATGTTTTGACCTGGAACCCATTCAGGCATTCCTTTCTCTTTGAAAATTCTATTATTTTTTTCTTTCCAAATTCCCCACCACAAGTGACGAAGGGTGATTTTCCATAGATATTCTACATTGCTATCTTTAGTCGAGCAAGTCTGGCTTTGAAAATAGTGCTCAATTTTATTATGATGAACCCAAGAAATATTCCAGAAGATGAAGATGTAGCTCCACACATTTTTGCTATAATTATAGTTTAAAAACAAGTGATCCCTGTTCTCCAAGTCTTTCTTGCATAGACATCAACGGTTGACCACATTTATCCCTCTTTTTTGCAAGTTTTCCTAGGTCAAAATTTTATTCTACAATAGAATCCAATAAAAAATATTGATTTTGGGAGTCAGATCTTTTATCCAGACTTTAGATCATAATGGACCAAGTCCTTTTTCTTTAGATCTAAATATAGAAGAGACTTTGAAACTCCCATTAGCATCATTCCTCCATAACATTATATCCTCCTTATAGGGATTCAAATAGTAAGCATTTAGCATAATCTAGATATTATTGAAGTCTTGGCTAATGTTAGTAAGGCTGACCCAACTATTATTAGCCCAGTAATTTTCCACATGAATACCATATAACTACTTGCATTGTTCAATCTAGGTCCTCTCCTCAAAATCTTCTATTAGTGGATGGTCCATAATCTAGAAATCTTCCCAGAACCAGATCTTCTGCCCATTTCCAACTTTCCATGAGCACCCTTCACTTAAGATGTTCTTAGCACCTTGCACAACCTCCCATATAGAAAAAGGGGAAAAAATATTGGGATATGAGAAGAAATTAGAAAGAGAAGGGGCATTATACAAATATCTATGTTTCCATATAGAGCTCCAATCCTTATCATCATGGTACACTCTCCATCCTTGCTTAGCAAGAAGAGCCTTGTTCATACTTTAGATAGTCCTTATTCTCAAGCCTCCATCTCTGATCAATTTATAAATATGGTCCCAAGCAATTAGGGCCATTCTTTTCTTCTCCTCAGTACTAGGCCAATGAAAGTTCCTTTGGATTTTTTCAAGGGAATCAACATATTTAGTGGGATTTTTGAAAAGGATCAAAGCATAAATAGGTATACTTTAAAGGCAAGCTTTCAGAAGAGTGACTTTACCAGCTTGGCTCAATAGGTTTCCCTTCCATCCAACAAGTTTCTTAGAATTTTTTTTGATAATATCTTCCTAGAAGGAATTAAGGGCATTAAGCCCCAAAGGGAGGCCTAGGTAAGTACAAGGAAAGGATCCTATGGAACATCCCAAGATATTAACAATTTTGGTTTGTTTAGACACTGGAGTATTCATAAAGAACAAAGAAATTTTATTCTAGTTAATTAGTTGACCTAAGGTCGAGGAGTAGAGGCTCAGAGCTTTTTTTAGATTTCTAGCTTCCCTAACATTAGCTTTGCCCATAAAAATAGTGTCATCAACAAACTGACCATGGGAGCAGATAAGGGGTTGAGAAGAGGGTTGCACGCCTTTAAAATCACCATCCAGAACCAATTTCCCAATATACTTACCCAAGAAATCATCCATTATGGTGAAAAGAATAGGAGATAAAGGGTCTCCCTATCTCAAACCTTTGGAGGGATTAAATAAAGTAGTAGAGCACCCATTAACCAAAACAAAAATCAAAGAGGTAGGGGTTCTTTTGTTGTTTCTCATGCTTCCTTGGCCTAATTTATCATCTCTTTAGAATTTTGTGTTTTATGCCATCTATATCTTTGAGTTTAGTCATTTTCCTTTGTGTGCCTCCTAGTTCAATATAGATTATAGCCTTCTCTACTCGGTCAAGTTCAATTTTAGTGAAGGTTCTTCAAATCATAAGTTACTTTTGATAGAGCTTTGTAGCTTCTTTATGATTCACTAATGCTTCTTCATAATTTCTTTTTGTTCCTATTTTATGGAACAATCCACTAGTTGGAGGCTTGTTCCCTTCACTAGGTCTTCAACTATCTCTTTTTGGAGTAGAGTTTTTCCCACCAAGTATTCTCTATTTCTCTATTTCATATAGATTTGGTTGTGATTATGTACCTTATCAGGCCTTGTTGTCAAGACCATGTTTTCTTTTAGCATTCCATTGTAGTTTCATTTCTCTTTCTACATTGATGCTCATCTTTAGGGGGGTGTTAGACTAAAGCATTAATTTAATTTAATTTATTAAATTATCTTTATTCCCTTCTTAGGATTTCACTTTATGCACCTTTTTCATTTTAATTTAATAATTAATTAGTAATTATTAAATAATATTTACCTTTTATGTTACCCTTTTCGGGTTTCAATCTCCTTCTATAAGGATAGATTGTTTGTAAGTATCTTATATCTTTTTCATTTCTAAGAGTACAATTTGCATATTTTCAGAGCAAAACCCTTATCTCCTCTCATCTTTTTCTTCTATGACAAGTTTTTTACATGTAGGTATTCTTTGGGCTTTGTGGATTTGTTTTGATCAAATCCTTCAATCTACAATTCAAGATGAGATAAGCTTTGTGAAATTGGATAGTGTAGAAGAAGCATAACAATATTCCCTAAATGCTAAGGAGATCTTGACAAAGAAGCATGAACAAAGAAAAATATGTACAAGTAGTAAATTTCAAAGAGATGGTGGTAGATCTTATAGAGAAAGTAGTAGATCTCATGATAATTATGTGCAAGATAAAGGTAAATCTAGGTGGAAAGATGAAGATAAAAGGCAAGAATGGGTGGAAAGGTGGTAGTTCTTGCTAGGGAGGTACTCATTCTTACTAAGGAAGAGGTAACTCTTATTCAAGAGGAGGCTTTCATGGTAATCATTTCTAGTATTTTGAAGAAGGACATAGATAATTTGAGTGTAAATACTCTCAAAAATTTCAAGGTGGTAATATAAATGTCATAGTTCAAGGTGAACCTATGAACCCTCTATGTGATTCTTAGGGTGGAGAAAATTTTATGGTAAGAAGAACTTTGTGTAGTGAGAAATTGGATGAGGAGCCTAACGTGAGGAGAAATATTTTCAAAATAAAATGTAAGATAGAAGGAAAATGTTGCAAAGTGATCATTGATAGTGGTAGTTAAGAAAATTTTGCATTAGAGTGGCTAGTTACAAAGTTGTAGTTACAAAGGTTGAGAGACCCTAAACCATATCATGTTTCATGGATCAAGGATGAGCATAACTTGTTGGTAAGTGATAATTTTTTTGTGAAATTCAAGATAGGAAACTAATTTGATAAAGTTTTGTGTGATATTATACTTATAGATTGTTGTCATCTTTTGTTGGGTAGGCACTTGTAGTATGATATACATGCTGTGCATGATGGTAAATTGAATCAATATACTAGTCTTGGGTGAATGGTTAAGGGACCATTGTTTCCTTTGATTGAAGTTCCAAATAAGATAAATTATACTAAAGTTAGAGTTTTCATGGTTTATGGGAAACAATTCGAGAAAAGCATGAAGAAGAATCAAGTTTGTTTTTTTGTGATTCCTAGAGGACCAAGTTGTGACAATTGTCACCAAGTAATAGATTAAACTAAATTTTGAGTGAAAACAATATTAGAGGCTAAGTGAAAGAAAACTATTATAGCATTAGACATGTACCAACATAAATTGAAGAATTGTTGAATGAGTAAAAGGAGATTATTACAAAAGATATACCTAATGGTTTATTATTGGTCAGGAGTATAAGTCATTGTATGGATTTGACTCCTCGAGCTAGCTTTTTGAATAAAGCACTGTATAGGTTGACACATATTGAGAATGAAGAGCTTAATAGAAAAGTGTAGGATTTGTTTTAGAAAGTTTTGATTTGATAAATCTTGAGTCCATGTGATGTACCTATTATATTGGTACTTAAGAAGAATAGAGAATGGAGAATGTGTATTGATTCCAGTGCCATTAATAAGATAACAATGAAATATAGGTTTCCAATGTTAAGAATGGGTGACATAATGGATTTTTTGAGTGGAGAAAAATAATTTACCAATATTTATTTGAAGAGTGACTATCATCAAATCCAAATTAGAAAGGACGATGAGTGGGAGACTACCTTAAAAAAAGATGGTTTGTATGAGTGGTTCATTATGCCTTTTGGTACTAATGTACTAAGTACTTTCATGAGATTGGTGAATAAGTTTATAAAGCTCGATTGTTGGTAAATTTTGTGATTTTTTATTTGGATAACATCATGATATTTAGTAAAACTAAGGAAGAGCATATAGAACACATTAGACAAGTGTTCTAGAAATTGAAAGAGGAGAATTTATTGATTAACTTGAAGAAGTGGTCATTCATACAAGAAGAGATTTTTTATTTTGGATTTGTGATTTTAGGTGATGGTTTGAGAATGGATCCTAAGAAGGTTAAAGAAATTTTGGAGTGACCTACACCTAAGAATGTGGGTGAGGTGAGATTATTTCATCATTTGAAGTTTCTATAGAAAAATCATTAGGAATTTCAATTCCATTTTTAATGTTATGATTGACACTATGAGAGGAGATAAAAAGGAATTAAAGTAGAAACCTAGCACTAATAAGGGTTTTGAGACTTTGAAACAAAAGGTTGTTGAGTTACCTATATTGGCTTCACGAAATTTCAATAAGGTATTTTAAGTTGAGTGTGATGTGAGTGGTAGTGCATTAGGAGTTGTATTGAGTTGAGAAGGAAAACCTATTGTTTTCTTTAGTGAGAAGTTAAATGATGCTGAAAAGGAGTATTTTGTGTATGATCAAGAGTTCTATGTTGTTGTTCAGGCCTTGAAGATGTGGAGACATTATTTTCTTCCTAAGGAATTTGTGTTGTATACTGATCATAAAGATTTATAGTATTTGGGAAGTCAACATTAGTTGAATTAGTGGCATACAAAGTGGATTGAGTATTTTTAGAGTTTCATATTTCTATTAAAGCATAAAAGTGGAGTCACTAACCATGTTGCAGATGTATTCAGTAGAAGCTATTCTTTGTTGAATACTCATGAAGGTTGAAGTTCTTGGTTTTTATGACATTAAGGAGTTGTATGATAATGACCTTGATTTTTATAAGGTATTGAGAGAGTGTAGAGCATAGAAACAAACACATATAGTTGGTTCATCAAGTAAGATTGATGAGTATTTTATTCAAGAAGGTATCTTGTTCAAAGGAGTTTAGTTGTGTATATCAAGAAGTTCTATAAGGGTTAATTTGATTGAGGAAAATTATTATGGTCGATTGGATGGAAATTTTGGTATTGATAAGACATTGAGTTTTCTTAAGGATAAGTATTATTGGCCAAAAATGCATAAGGATGTGATGGCTCCTTTTTCCATTAACGATAAAAATTTAAATTTTGTGGTAAAATTTTTAGGGTTATTTTAATATATTTTCCATTCATAGTTTAACCCTAGAAGATTTCCATGGTCTCCATCATTTTATTCCCTAAGCCTAGGACATATAAGTGGTGGGTTTTTATTTTTTCAACTGCATTGTTTCTTATGATGTTATGAGGGAGGGTTAGCAGAATATCATAAGCAAGGGCGTTAGCCTTTTCCAATCTCACGATTGTTGTTGTGTCATGTCATCATAGATAAAATTTTGAGCCTCCATAATCATATGATATCCTTTGAATCATATGATTGTATAACATTTTGAGTGGCTTGCATTATTGTCTTCTCTAATGTTACAATGAAGGGCTTGTCGTGGTATCATGAGTAGTAAAAAGGCCAGCTACAATCTTACAGCAAGGTGTTCATCATGGGATCATAAAGGAAATATGAAGGCATTGTAATAGCACGATACTTTGTCATCATAAGATCATAAAGATATTAAAGGAAAATAGGGAGATGAGCTATCAAAAAAGTGTCTACTTCCTGATTGGTTAGAGCACGTGCAACTTTCCAGAAATATCATTGGTCAAATCATATAGTGGGTTCACTTTTGTGCATCACATCTGTATGCCATTAATATTTTCATGGATCAATGGTGGGTGTATTCTCACTTTGTGAAGGTATAAAGTTTTTAACTAAAGTGGGCAAGTGCCCTGGTGACACCTGTCCATAGTGACATCACAGAGGATATTCATGCAGTTCAAAGAGAATAGGTTATGTACATTGTTGATTTTTTATAGACCAACAGGTGGTACATGAATGCAATATGAAAGTGCATGAGTTTTAAACAATGTGGGCAAGCACCAACCTAATGTGTGGCAAATGTTTCATCATGGACCCACACCCAAATCAGAAGTCAGATAAAAGATTCTAATAATTGGATCAAGTTTAGATCAACAATCATCGCCAAGTCACTATGACAAGTTGTGCACTATTTACCTAACATGACATGGCAACAAGGGGCCCCACCATTTTGATATTAAAAATGCATTAAAATATCTATCATTAGATCAAGATGAAATCAAGGGTTATCACTTCGTCACTATGGCTACATGCACACTCTTTATGTATAGTGAGGTAGTGACTCAATGACATGTGTCCTCAAGGATTAATTGGTCTAGTTGGGAATGCTAGTAGCGAAGAAAAGGTTTTATAATGTAAATAGAGCAGCAAATTATGGTCTCTGATCTTATGATGAATTTTTCATCATGAGATCTCAAGGTTATGAAGAGGGATCTTTGATGTCATGACTAGGGCTTGATCCTAAGATCACACAAGAAAATTAATAAGCCGTTGATGTTATGAGATTAAGGTTTCAAGGTTGCCTTAACATCATAAAAGAAAATAGGATCATTGTCGATGTTATGAAGAAGGGAGCTTAACTGTGACCGTATTATTGTAAGGTAAATGAAAGTGACCTGTGATGCTACGAAGTTGTTTTTCATGTGATAATGGAAAGAGATAATGTTGATGTTGATGTTGTGAAAAAAGGGATGTCATAAGATCGTAAAGGGTTTTTTCCACCATGTTTGACTGATCAATAGGAGCTTATCAAAGGGGTGTCATAAGATCAAAAAGCCATTTTTGCAATAGTGCGATGTTACGAAAGGTCTTTTCAACTACCTTTGTCATAATATTATAGGATCTAATTTTGATAGAAACATAATGATAGGAAATGAACAATGGGCTTCTTGACCGATAGGATTTGAATGTAGTACAAAAAGTACATAGTTGGATATTAATGGTGATGCTCCATAAAGTTGATAGAATAGATTGATATCGTATTTCAAGCATGTTGAAATCAATGCAATATAAACAATAGTCTACACATATCAACTTATAAATATTTCCTCTTCTCATAATCACATTTCATCATTTGCAAAGAAAGAGATCTTGAGCATTTCCTGTGCTTTCTAAGTATTTTGAATTGTTGTTTCTAGAGTTTATTAAGAATAGAGCAGTATCTTTTCTAGGTGTTTTATCTGCATCTTTTCAAGATGTCTTAATCCGAGCCTCAAATATGGTAGTTTCAGAGACCTCAACTTCTAAGGGAGGCAAAACTAGATAGAGAAAACCTAGTAGACTTGTAGAGGATTGCATAAAACTTTTCCCTAGTTCTACTAATGCAAAATTAGTAGATGATCATGCCTTCTTCGACCCATATGCTAGATGTAGAGATTCCATATGCCTTTATGTTAAAGGTTTTGAGCTCTCTTATTTCTTTTATTGTAATAGGGAAAAGAAAATTCCTATGTGTAATCCATGGAAGAAGAACCTTGCTAAATTGATTTTCCCAGAAGTTTTCATGGATTTAGATTTGATGAAGGCTCTATTTCAATGTTATAACCTGGCCACTAAATCTTTTCATGAGAAGGATGGAATAGTTCTCTATACTTTGGATTGAGATTTTTTCATTGAGGCCTTTGGATTAACTAGTGTTATGGGTCAACCTATAGATTTAAAGGATTTACAGAGGATATTTGAGGCAAACCCCAATGCTTTCATAGGAGCTTCATTGCTGCAACATATCCCTAGAGATTTGAAGAAGGTGGGTGACTACCCAAAGAAGATTCAAAAGAAGATGCCACTAGAAAAATTCAAAAGTTATTTTGTCAAAACTGTATATGGTGTCCATAAAGTGGTAGGAAAAGATGGGTCTGATGAGGTCTAGGGAGTAGAATACATAATTGAAAGGGATGTATAGGATTCCTACCATGCCTATGAATATGATTATGTTAGTCATATTTTGGATATAATCAAGGAGGACATTGTTAGGGTTCAGACTGGAAATATGAGAGATTTCACTTTCCCCTACTACTCACTACTGATGCATTTGATCCTCTATAAGAATGTGGGATATATCAGTTATGACTTCATTGATCAAACTTCTAACTTGAATGGAGATCTTCCTATATAGCTGTGGACACGAGTATGGGATAACACTTACCATTTTTCTAATTCTGTGTCATTTTTCAATAATTTTAGTGTTGTAATAATGAAAATTTTAGGCCCATGGTACTTTAGAGCACCTAAGATTTTGAAAGGTCTTTTAAGACCAGCCCTGCTACTTGAAGGGAAAAGACTAGATCATAACTGGGGGGATGTTTTCTTGTTTCCCACTTGTTCTTTAATGAGAGTCTATGGCTATCCCTAGCCACCCCATATATTCCAAAATTCATTCCTCCTAGGCTTGGAATAATTGAGTTCATTTGGCAATTGTTCATGGTAAATAGAGAATACCTAGGGCCAAAGGTACATAGGGGAACCTTTTTATGTATATGCTTTAGAATTGGTGATTTCACCATTGGTGAAGAAGCCCTAGATTCAGTCCACTCCTATTTACACCATTATAATTTATGCATAGGCCCCTACTGGATGTATGACTCTGAGGGTTGGATGAAGGCAACACTCAAAGAGATGAGGAATTATGTCTTGCCAAATTCCAAGGAGTTTCCCTGAAGACATCATCCCAATTATAGTAGCAGAAGGGGAGGCAGCTGATAAGCTTACAAAGCTTGATGATGTGCTAAGGGTAGAAGGAGAATTAAAAATAATTGATCCTACATTTATAGGATTCTACATGGATATCCCTTACTACCAAAGAATTAGGAAGATGGTCATGGACCATGTTGAGATTATGACTAAGTTGTTAGAGGGTCTAATGGGGGAGGAGGATAGAGTTTTCCCTGATAGACCTGAACTAGATGTGACTCTTGAAGTAGGAGAAGATGATGCACCTCAGGCATCATGGATGACCAAAGGAAATAAGAGGCAAAAGATTGTCCATATCCCTCCTCAGGTTAGACAAAGGACCTTGCAAATTTTACTAGGAAATAGCCAATATTTTTCTAACATGAGACAAAATTACCTACAAACCAGGGCTAATGCAGCTAAGAACACCCTTAAGGACCTAGAATTGGCAGCAACAAGATTAGACGATAGGATCATCTAGGCTCAACAATTCCTAAAAGATGTTGAATTCATTAAATCCAATGAATTCAAAAGTTTCTTTTATAAAATCAAGTAGAGTGAGCTTGTTTTGAAGATGAAACTAGATGAATTTGATAAGCAAAGAATGGAATTAGTTGAGAAGCTATAGGCCTATGATCCTAAAAGTGAAGTAATAACTTTAGAGGAGGCCAGAGATCTAGTGTAGAGGAGTGGTATGTTATTGGTACCTAGATGGGACTTGGAGAAAGCATTTATGCTTGATTAGATTAGGAGATAGGAAAGTGTCATTTCCTATAAGGCAATTGGTGCAGATGGATTGAAGAGAGCGACTAGTTTCAACATTGATACCAAATCCCTGGCAGTCTGGAGCATGACCCTTGCTTCCAACAAGCCAAAATGGATGGACGTATAGAGCACAAAATAGGGTAATATGATTATATGGACTTTACAGGGCACCTCTGGCACATAAATATCCAAGGCACTAAAACATTTCTCATTCATGAATGAAGCCAAGGTGGAGGAAATTGAAACAAGACTGGCCCAGTCCATACATGATTACATTGATGTTAGGAAGCTCTATGAGGATGAGCTTAGGTGCAGCCATGTGTATAAAGAAAAAATTTCTAAGCTTGAGACCAAAATCGAGGGACTTGAGGATGAAGTCACATCTCTCAAAGAACAACTGACACAAGCAGAATAGAGGATGGGTCTAGCTTAGAGAGAAGAGGGATAAGGAACATCAATGCCAGTTAAAGACATTGTTGAGGCCCTGATTCAAATAGAAGATACAGAGGAGGACAAGTCATCACAACCAAGAAGGATGAGTATTGATACTCAATCAATTCAGCAAGGAGGAGATGTGAGGATAGAGATCCTTAGGAATACGGTGAGCCATAGAGTTGATGGTTTGAAGAATATATCACAAAAGGCTCACAATTTGTATATTGTTTTACAAAATGCTAAGCAATTTTGCAATGAAGCACTTTCATGGTTAACACCTACCTTTAGCCTATGGGGACCTTATATTCAATTTTGGATAGATTGATTGTATTGATGGCTAAAAAGCCAAACTTGCTAGACAAGATTTTCACCGTAAAGGAGAGCCTAGAAATAGTAAGAGAATTAAGTGGCTTCTTTACTGGTAAACTATAATTCATACAAGGAAAATTAAAGATTTTATCTAAGGGAGTGCAGCCCTACATACCATTAGTTTTAGGTGCTACCAATATAGTAAGCGATTGGTAGGAGTGGTCATCTTCTTTTGATAACATTTTGACCAAAGAGACTACAGTAGCAATTTTTAAAGATATGTCTAATTCCCCATTCCATGCTTTAGTTGATTCTTTTTTCAAGGCAGAAATAAATTTATTGTTGAGTCAAAAGAAATCATGGATGCCAGGTGGACCAAAGCCACTCAAGATTTACAAGAAGTAAAGAATATCGACTGGCCCACTAAAAGGTATATTTATGTTTGGTAAGCAGCAGGTGAAATAAAGGCTCTACCGATGAGAGGTAGCTGAGATATTTGCAAGCAAGGTAGATAAAATTCATGGAGAAGAAAAGATCAAAGATTAAACATTAATGTTTTTCAGCTTCCTCAGCTACTTATCTTTTTGAGCGATATTTTTGAAAGAATGTTCTATGTATTTATTATGTACATCTTCCAAAAGTTTTTATTTTCCATTAAAAATTTGATGTGTGTCCTCCTCTCATCTGTAGCTTGTTGTAATCCTATATGTGGATTCCCAAGATGAGAAGTAGAGGTTAGTTGTCTGTAGAATTTTTATTTGTCATGTATTATTTTGTAGTCCATCCATTTTGTTCTATAATGATCTAAATTAGTTCACATGTATTCACACTTGAAAACAAAAGGAATATTTGGGACCAATGGTTTTATCTGTCTGTCATATTATGAGTTTTATTTGTAGTGTTAAGATTTAAATTGAAAGATTTGTCCTTAAGTATCATTATCTTTGAAGTTTTGTCTCTTTTTCATATATCTATAGCATTGGTACTGAATAGTCAAGTTTCTCTTTAGTTTAATGCAATCCAAAAGGTTGTATGTCTCTTATTGATTGTTCCTGATTCAAAGAATTGGGTAATTGCTTTCTATAATTGACAAGGTTTAGGTTTTATGAAAAGGATGAGAATCAGAATGAAACTAAAAATTTAATATTGACATTTTCAATCACAAGTTGATTAAAAAGGTCCAAACCTATTAATCTCTAACTCTATATCCCACTGGATAAGACATTGGTCCATTCTAAAGTTCAAGAGTACATTGTTGATTCACCTTTTTACATAACAACAAATCAATTTTCCATTTTATGTATTGAAGAGATAGAAGTGTTGGTCATGGCTTATTTGTTGTTACTTTCTTTGGTTGTAATTAGCTACTATAATCAAGAAGTTTGTTAGCAAATTATAGAAGAATATTGACCATTTCTGCTATAGGGGACAGTCTTGCATAGAAGAAAATCAAGTTAATGAAATAAATCCCTTAGGTTTGCCTACCTTGGCTTAGTAAATTCTAAAGTGAAGTGAGTCATGTTGACTTTGTTAATGTTTAGCCCAGAAATGAGATTTAGCCTTGCTAAATATAGGATTTAGCTCATCCTTAGGCTTGTCCCTGTCTTTATTTCTTGGTATCAAGTTTAAATCCACCTGATATGTTCTTTACCATTCATAACTCCAACAAAATGGTGACTCTTCTTGGGAGTATTTTAATATGAAGGTGGTTCAATACAATTACAAGAAAGACATGTGTAAAGTTTGTTATCCAAGACTGCAGTAGCTTTGAAGGTTGAAGAAAGATTGTATTGTCACTAGTGATTCCATCATCAGCCAGTTTAGCAAAAAGTTTTTTTAAAGTACTGTAGTGTTAGAGTCAAGGGTGAACAACATGGTTTGTTCTCTATTTTTCAAGATTGTAAATCTTTAAGAGTGGTTTGATGATCTGTATTTTCCTACCATTGAAAGTTTGGTTTAGATTTTGTCAAGTAACAAATCTTGTTTTATGTCTCATGATTATGAGTGGCGAATCTCTCTCTATGCTTGTATATCCTAGTTGATTTCATGTTTAAAAGTTGAAGGATTTTTAGTTGTATGGGCAGATTTGAAGCTCTTGATAGTTTCTTGGAAAAAAGTTTTTCTTGATTAAGGTTCAGTGTTGTTGTTTCTATTGTTATAAAAATTTGAATGTTTGATAATAAATCACTGCTATGATTTATTGGTCCTCTTCAAAAAAATGGCATCTCTACAAGGTTTTCATTAGTGTGTGAAAGAGTATTAGTTCACACTTGTGCTAGAATCTACAGAGAAAAGTTTATATCAACACTGAATGTATTTTAATTTTCATGAGTTTCATTTTCATGAAAGATTGAGTGTTAAAAAGTAGTACCTCAATTTAGTGATTTTAACACTAGAGAAAGAGGTGAAGTTTTTATTTTAAGATGGATTTAGACATCAGGTCTAAGGTTAGTCTACAATTTTCTGATAGTTTAAAAACTGTGGCTAGTAATATTGTTATGTTGAATAAGAAAATCCTCAATATGATTATCAGTATAGTTAGAGGTAAAATGGGAAGTCTTCAGGGTCTAAATGTTCAACAAGTTTATATAAAGTTTAAATCACTAATCAGTATGATGCCTTTGCATTCTAGATGAGAGGAATCTTCCCTACCAAGTGTTTTCCTAGATATTATAGCACCTGATTCAGTTAATTGGCCAACACCTATAAGGTTACAAGAGCTTTTACAAGTTGAGAGATTCATTAGGGATATGGAAAGTGATAATGATATTGTTCATATTATGTCTCCTAATGATGATAATACATGTGCTAAAAGTCAAGGTGATGATGAATGTAATGAATCTGTAAACAATGTTAATTTGTCTTCTGAGTGTGAAGAGATGGATTTAGCTTTTAATTAATTAGAAGATTGCAACCAGCATAAAGAAGATAGATATGAAATTGAGAATGAGTCTTGTGACAATGAATATGAGTTTGAAGAATTTTGTCATAGCAGTAGAGGTAATGATTTCCATGATAAGAATGAATGTTATAATGATTATGATATTTCAGATTGTTGTACTAATATTGCTGCTGTTATGAGTTCCTCATGTCATTCAGATAATAATCACAACTAGGAGAAGATTTGTGAGGAAGTCTTCTTGAGCCCTGATGAGATTTCAGATTTATTGGCTCATGAGTTTGAAAAATTTGTAAGTACTTCTAAGGATGTCTATATTCTCCCTCATAATTTTTCTTCATTTAGTCAAGTCACTTCCCCAATGTTTGATGTGGAAAAAGATATAGAATCTGAAAGATCTTTATCAAATTTTGGAGGTGCATAGAGTAATACCTCAGATGTATGTGCACATGAAAACTTGATAGTTGCAGGGGATGTGTTTATAGGGAAGTTTGCTACTGTCTAAATGTTTTCTCATGCTGGTCATTTTAGTGAAATATGTTTTGATCCTTCGTATGAAGAGGAAAATAGTGAAAATCTTATTGCTGATTTTGAGTTTCCTTTTTATACTGATAAATCATGTAATAATACATTTGATGATTTTAATGTTCCCTCTAACAATATGTTAGATGAAGACAAGGATTGAGATCAACAAATTTTGGATCAACATTTTCAAAATAGTTTTTTAGATTTGGTGATTGACCATTTGTTTCAATGTGAAGAATTTTCAGCAAGTTGTAAATCTGATGTAATGAGTATTATAATTTCAAGGAGATGGGAATCATATTTTACATACCCTTCATACCCGGATACACAAGGTGAGTTACAAATTGATTTATGTAACTCATTGAATGGAGTAGAGTATCAATCTTTTGTGTTTTTGGTTGAAGGTATCCATAATTCAGTTAGTCATGATCAGTTTTAGTTTGATATTAGTAGTTATGACCATGTTGATTCATATTTTCATAGTGAGCAAGATGAAGAGTTTAATGCTGATTTGTACATGCACTATGAGAATGAAGGTGTGAATTCAAAATTTTCAAGTGTTTTGTTTCAAGATGCTAACTTGATTGATGGAATTGATGAGAGAGATCATTTTAGTTTAACTCAAGAAAATGTCAATGAGAATCAGGGTGTATGATAAAGGTAAAAGTTTGTAGAATTTTTAGTGGCTTAGGGTCACCATCTTGTACAGTTAGAATAGTTTCCTTTTTTTCAAAATTTTGTTCAAAGAAATTAGTATGTGGTCTACTCAAACCAAAAACTTTTAATTCTTGCATGAATACAAGTTATCCATCATCCCCAGCTAGAGCCACTGATGGCTCCTTTTTCTACTGATGATAAAAATTTAAATTTTGTGGTAAAAATTTTAGGGTTATGTTTATATTGTTCCCATTCACAATTTAACCCTAGCAAATTTGCACGGTCTCCATCATTTTATTCCCTAACCCTAGGCCATATAAGTGAATGAGTTTTTATTTTTTTAAATGCATTGTTTCTTATGATGTTACGAGGGAGGGTTAGCATAATATCATAAGAAAGGGTGTTAGCCTTTTCTACTCTCACGATTGTTGTTGTGTCATGTCATCATAGATAAAATTTTGAGCCTCCCTAATAATATGATATCATTTGTATTGTATGATCGTATAAAGTTTTGAGTGGCTTGAATTATTGTCTTCTTCAATGTTACAATGAAGGGCTTGTCATGGTATCATGAGCAGTAAAAAGGTTAGCTATGATCTTGTGACAAGGTGTTCATCGTGGGATCATAAAGGAAATATGAAGGTGTTGCAATATCACAATACTTTGTCATCATAAGATCGTAAACATATTACAGGTGAATTGGGAGATGAGCTGTCAGATAGGTGTTTGCTTCTTGATTGGTCAGAGCACGTGCAACTTTCTAGAAATATCATTGGTCAAATCATACAGTGGGTTCACTTTTGCATATCACATCTATATGCCATTGATCTTTTCAGGGATCAATGGTGGGTGTATTCTTGCTTCGTGAAGGTGCATAGTTTTTAACTAAAGTGGGCAAGTGCCCTGGTGACACCTATCCACAGTGATGTCATAGAGGATATCAATGCAGTTCAAAGGGCACAGGTTATGTACATCATTGATTTTTTGGAGATCAATAGGTGGTGCATGATCGCAATATGAAAGTGCACAAATTTTAAACAATGCAAGAAAGCGCTAGCTTGACATGTGGCAAATGTGACATCATGAACCCATGCCCAAGTTTGAATTCAAATCAAAGATTCTGATCATTGGATCAAGTTTAGATCAATGATGATCACCAAGTCACTATGAAAAGTTGTGCACTATTTACCCAATGCAACATGGCAACCATGGGGCACACCACTCTGATATTAAAAATGCATTAAAATGTCTACCATCAGATCAAGATGAAATCAAGGGTTGTCACTTCATCGCTATGGCTACATGCACACTCTTTATGTATAGTGAGGTAGAAACTCAATGAAACATATCCTTAAGGATTAATGGGTCCAGTTGGGAATGCCAACAATGAAGAAAAGGTTTTATAATGTAAATGGAGTGGCAAATTATGGTCTCCGATCTTACGATGAATTGTTCATTGTGAGATCTCAAGGTTATGAAGAGGGCTCTCCAATGTCATTACTAGGGCTTGATCATAAGATCACACAAGAAAATTAATAATCCATTGATGTTATGAGATAAAGGTTTCAAGGTTGTCGTAACATCATAAAAGAAAATAGGATCATTGGCAATGTTAAGAAGAAGGGAGCTTAACTATGATCGTATGATCATAGGGTAAATGAAAGTGACCCATGATGCTACGAATCCACTTGTTGTGTGACCATCAAAAGAGATAATGTTGATGCCAATGCTGTGACAAAAGGGATGTCATAAGATTGTAAAGGGTTTTTAGCACTGTGTCTGACTAATCAACAGGAGCTTATCAAAGGGGTGTCGTAAGATCGAAAAGCCATTTTTGCAATAGTGTGATATTATGAAAGGTATTTTTAGCTACCTTTGTCATAATATCATAGGATCTAATTTTGATAGAAACATAATGATAGGAAATGAACAATGGGCTTCTCGACCAATAGGATTTGAATGCAATACAAAAAGTGCATAGTTGGATATTAATGGTGACGCTCCATAAAGTTGACACAATAGATTGATATCATATTTCAAGCATGTTGAAATAAATGCAATATAAATGGTAGTCTACACATATCAACTCATAAAGATTCCCTCTTCTCATAATCACAGTTTGTCATTTGCAAAGAAAGAGATCTTGAGCTTTTCTTGTGCTTTCTGAGTATTTTGAATTGTTGTTTCTAGAGTTTATTAAGAACAAAGCAGTATCTTTTCTAGGTGTTTTATCTGCATATTTTCAAGATGTCTAACCAAGAAGTAGAAGAAATATAGGCCTTAGATATGGTAGTTTCAGAGACCTCAACTTCTAAGGGAGGAAAAACTAGACAAGGAAAACCTAGCAAATTTGTAGACGATTGGATAAAACTTTTCCTTGGTTCTACTAATGCAAACTCTACAAATGATCATGCCTTCTTCAACCCATATGCTAGATGCAAAGATACCATATGCCTTGATGTTATAGGTTCTAAGCTCTTTTATTTCTCATATTGTAATAGGGAGAAGAAAATTCCTATGTGTAATCCATGGAAGAAGAACCTTGCTAAATTGATTTTCCCAGAAGTTTTTGTGGATGTAGATTTGATGAACGTCCTATTTCAATGTTATAACCTAGCCCCTACGTCTTTTTATAGGAAGGATGGAATAGTTCTATATACTTTGGATTGAGAGTCTTTCATTGAGGCCTTTGGATTAATTGGTGCCATGGGTCAACCTATAGATTTAAAGGATTTACAGAGGAGATTTGAGACAAACCCCAATGCTTTCAATGGAGCTTCATTGCTGCAACATATCCCTAGGGATTTGAAGAAGGTGGGTGACTACCCAAAGAATATTGAGAAGAAGATGCCACTGGACAAATTCAAAAGTTATTTTGTCAAAATTGTATATGATGTCCATAAGGTGGTAGGAAAAGATGGGTTTGATGAGGTCTAGGGAGTAGAATACATAATTGCAAGAGATGTTCAAGATTCCTACCATGTCTATGAATATGAATATGTTAGTCATATTTTGGATATAATGAAGGAGAACATTGCTAGGGCTCAGACTTGAAATATGAGAGATTTCATTTTCCCCTACTACTCACTACTGATGCATTTGATCCTCTATAAGAACATGGCATATATCAGTTCTGACTTCATTGATCAAAATTTTGACTTGAATGAAGAGCTGCTTGTACAGCTGTGGACATAGGTATGGGATAGTACTTACCATTTTTCTAATTTTTTGTCATTTTTCAATAATTTTAGTGCTATAAAAATGAAAATGTTAGACCCAAGGTACTTTAGAGCACCTAAGATTTTGAAAGGTCTTGTAAGACTAGCCTTGCTACCTCAAGGGAAAAGTCTACATCATAACTGGGGGAATATTTTCTTGTTTCCCACTTTTTCTTTAATGAGAGTCTATGGTTGTCCCTAGCCACCCCATATATTGCCAAAATTATTTCCTACTAGGCTTGGATTAATTGAGTTCATTTGGTAATTGTTCATGGTAAATAGAGAATACCTAGGGCCAAAGGTACATAGGGAAAACTTTTTATGTAGATGCTTTAGAATTGGTGATTTCATCATTGGTAAAGAAGCCCTAGATTTAGTCCACTCCTATCTACACCATTATAATTTATCCATAGACCCCTACCTAATGTATGACTCTAAGAGTTGGATGAGGGAAACACTCAAAGAGATGAGGAATTATGTCTTGCCAAATTCCAAGGAGTTTCCCCATGAAGACATCATCCCAAATATAGTAGCATAAGGGGAGGCAGATGATAAGATTGCAAAGCTTGATGATGTGTTGAGGGTAGAAGGAGAATTAAAAAGAATAGATCCTACATTTATAGGATTCTACATGGATATCCCTTACCCCTAAAGAATTAGGAAGATGGTCATGGACCATGTTGATATTATGACCAAGTTGCCAAAGGGTCCAATGGGGGAAGAGGATAGAGTTTTCTTTAATAGCCCTGAACCAAATGTGATTCTTGAAGTAGGAGAAGATGATGCACCCACTAATACATTAGGGGTCAATTTGCAACATCAATTTGCGACAGCAAGAAAAGGTAATGTGTTTTTGGCTTTTTTTTTCAATTTTAGCTCGATTCCCTCACAATTGTGATGGAAGGTGTTGCAATTGTGATGCCACTAGGATATAAGAGAAAAAAAAAATCAAAAAACCTCATTTGAAAGAAATTGACACAGGGTTATTTGGAAAGGAAAGGCACGCAGGAGACTTCAGCAGCATTGAGAGGGGCATTGAGGCAAACTCAAGGCATTGAGAGGGCTGGGCAGGGACCCGCATCGGCTAACTTGATGCATTGAGAGGGGCAGAGGCCTGCATCGGCTAACTCAACACATTGAGCTTGTTTGACCTACTATATTGTATGGGGATCTCAATTGCAAAAGGTCCAAGGGCAACCTTTAGAGGAGGATGATGGCAAGGTGCAAAAAAAACAAACCCATTACTCCTTTTTTCTCCAATCATTATTATTATTATATATATGAAGTAGAAAATTGGAGGAGACACAACCATACTAGATGGAAATTATCTCCTGGCTGCCAAAAATGCGGTGGGCTCAAGCTATTTGCAATTTATCTTCCCATGTCCCGCAGATGGTCATGCATTTTCATTATAACTATTAATGTTTCTCATGAATGCCCTTTCATTTCTTGAACAGGACACTTGTTTTTAAGTGTTTCCATTGCATGTCGAGAGCTCCATGCTGATGCCTCCCATACTTCCATGGCAGTGTGCTTGGATTTGTCAACAAAAAGACATACAAAATCCATGAAAATTTGTTGTTCCTCATAGTCCAATGCATCAAAGCTTATTTTATTTTGCATAGCCTTGGGTGGTAAGATCTCACTCCCAAAGCCCATTATGGTAGGATGGTAGCAATAGATTTATGACTATATATTAAAAATTTGGGATACAAGTTGGAAAATTGTTACAAGTATCCCATTACATGAGATCAAGATTCAATTTTAAACATTCATATAATGAATAAAATTCAAAAATCCTTGCTCAATATTCATTAATTCAAGTATAAAAGTAATAATAGAACATTATTTTCATTGGAAATGAAAGGCCCTAAGTCCACAAAATGGCCAGTAATAAAAAGTACATTTGGTTGCATGTATCTTACACAGAAATGCAGTGGTATTTTATATCTGGCATAGTTATGAAAGTATGGCCCTCATTGCCAAGGTGTATAGTATCTACCATAGTAGTAAAAATCTTCTTAGTTAAAAAAATGCAAACCAAAAGATTCAAAAATTATCGAACTATCATGAATCAATCAAGAAAAAATCATATTTTCAACACACATAAAATAAAGATGAAAAAATTAACAAAACATGGTTTTACAAAATAGATATACAAAAATAAAATAAAATGAAAGCTTATTCCATAAATTATGAGATACATTTTTTCTTATTTATGTTCATATTGTATTTGATTAAATTGTATTGCACAATACATACTACACACTGCATAAATCATAAGTAATTGTTGATAGTTTTCAATTACAATTTCCTTTGTATGAAGTCAACCTAAAAACTAAGTACAAAGTTGCAAAAAAAATTATGTTCCTTTAGAGTCTTGGGAAGGGTGGGACCTAGGATCTTGATTTGGGGATGGTGGTTAGCAAGGGTTGATTTGGGGACAATCGTTGGCACAAGTTTAGGGATGGAGCACCTAAAAGGGTCAAGAGGCAATGTCCCTTATAGGGATTTGGGGTTAGTACCCTTAGCAAGATTGACAAGCAACATCCCTTTTGTAATACAAGCAACATCACACTACCATTTTTCACAGTGATAGGGTGAAAATTGATTGTAAATCAGAGTAGATACAATTCAAACATGTCCTTCACAATTACATAATCATGAACATTGGCAATTAGTGATTAATCAAAAAATCACATTTTTTGGCTTCATCAACACATTCCTCACAGCATCATATGAAGTTCCTTACACAGTTGGCAAATGTGGGCTTAGCAAAAACTTTGGTAAATTAAAAATTTCTTAAGTTTATTTTTAAAAAACTTTCTGTTATACATAACAATTTTTTTGCTATCCAAGATTTTACTTGATGTTGTTTCTAGAAGAGATTGTATATGTTTTTTGAATCACAATGTTTCAGATCGCACTCTATGATCTATCATCTAGATGTTAGAGAGCAGAAGGGATAGAAAAATATTTTTATTACAAAATTAAATGATAAAATAGATCCAATGAGTCCAAAAATGAGTAAAAAAGTGTTTTCTATCAAGGTTGACTCATTTGAATTTAATTGAGAAGACTAAATCCAAAAATGCATCAATGCATTCCTTGCAGCATCATACAAAGTTCCTTGCATGGTTGGCATACTTAGGACTCAACCAAAATTAGGATTTTCTTTACAGTGATTATCTTTAAAAATCATCATCATGATTCATAAACTGCATTACAACATTTTAAATCTTCATCTTCCCTAGTCTACTAAAAACTTGGGGAGAGGTTCTAATCCTTGCACTCTATTGCAGCTCCTCACTCCACATTAAAGGTTGTATTTTTGGCATTGAGTTGGCCAAATAATATGTGACAACTAATCATGCTCTTTTCTCTTTCTCATTTAACTCAATACCAAAAAAATAATATAGAGCACTTGTGCTAATTTAGAAGCATTAGCAGTGATGGCAGTGAGTTGATTGGCATCCTTGTATTGAGTTGATATTGTCATTATTAAACTAAATATGAAAATATGAACAATCACATTATTTCTATCTCTTGGATTGGGTAGTATATCCCTAATCAAGATGGATTGAATGACAATCATATGGGATCGAGTTATGATCCTCTATATTCATATTAGAGGCTTTGATGTTGAAATTGGCTTAGCAAATAATCACGACGATGACCATAGGGTCTCTTGATAATTTGTTTGGTGACTAATCATAATCGATAACCTTTGGATTTGTTGGCTAATTAAGTTTATGCCTATGTGTCTCCTCAAGGAGACATGTAGTTGAACAGTTACAACCACCCCTCATATGCCTCTTGATTGCACTAAATAAGATGACTGATCATAAGAGATGGATTATTGAGATTCATAAATGATTCTATCTCTTCAGATTGGGAATTCTAATAAGTGATCTAATTATATATTCAGACCTGGCAAACATTTTTCAATATTGAATTAATTCATATCCATTCTATATTGATTATCACCTAGAGAGATCCATTACATTTACAAAGATCCTTCATTATTTAACATGGTATCAGAGCCAGGTTAATAAAGGTATCACTTTAAGAGAGGAAGGCTGCCAGCTATGAAATCAATACCATATGCTTTTGCAATTTTGTGCCCAAGATGGTGAAAGATTTCAAGTCACCTCATTTTCATCCTCTCTAATGTCTGCAACAAAAGAGTATGTGTAAATTTGTATGATGTTCTGCACAGATTTAGTTTCGATAACACTTATTGAGTAGCATTTGGCCATGAAAGAGAAGAGGGAAAAATCAAAAAATCAGTTTTTAGGTTGTTGTGCTTGCTGGCATGTTTTGGCATGAGGGAGAAAGTACCAAAGTGTTGGGCCTATCATTCTCGCAGAGGGTGCTCCTGAGCTTCCCATTTCTACAAATGGTGTAAGACTTGTTTAATTGCATGTTTATTTTGGGATGCAAATGAGCATGTGTAATATTTTTCTTGTAGATCTATTTATTTTTCTTGCAGGGAGACATAGCATAATAAAAGGAAATATGGTTAAAAGTATTTGTTTAGAGCTAATTTTCAAATTGTTTGAAAGATCACTCAAGTCATTCTTTAAATGTATGGATTTGTGGTTTTATCTGTTAATGCAAATCATGCTATTGTTAGTACGCTTAATTCCTTTTCATTACTATCTATGGCATTTTTTCATCTTCTTCACAGGGTCAAGAAAAGCCATACAAAAAGTTTCAAGCAGTCAGCGTAGCTTCTATTATTGCTCAACTAGTTAACGATATACCAAACAAATGCATCATTTATCCATCTATATATTTTTACTATTTTTCTTAAGTTGACAATGCTTCCTTTTGAATCTATTTATGTTAAAGTAGGATGTATTAGCATTGACTGTAGTAGAAAAACAAGTTACACAGATGAAAAATTGTATTGTTGCACTTACAGCTGACATTTGACACTTGGAGTTGATATGCACATTTCTTTGAGGTGGGTGATAACAAAGAGCTCATCAATTTTCACTGTGTTATCTTCTGGCTTCAAGTCTACACCATTCTTCACTATTTTTTACTTATACCTAATACAATTTTATTTTTCAAAATGTTTATCATTGCCACATTTTTTGATAGTTGGCTTCTTTGTATTAACGCCTATAAGGAGCCATTTGATATTGGAAGATAAAGGTTATAAATCTCAGGTAGTTTGTCTATGAGATTTCTTTTGGATTTGGCTGTGTTACATGAAATGCTGAAGTAAGATGCATATCAAATATATAGTTGTGGCTTTTGTGTTATGTCCAACTCAGACATGGGCATTTCTGCCAACAGCTATGATTCTGTGCATGATGAGCTTGACTTCATTTTTCATGCCTGGCAATGGGAATTGTTGTATGTGCCTCATAGCCTAAATTTGTATCTGGTTTAGGAGCTTGACAAGAGAATTGTGCAGAATATTACAACTTTTGAGTCTGCTGTACTTGGCCTCGCTAAGGCTGATAAGCTTATGAGATCTAGGCCCTAGTGCCCCAAACTTTGGGTCCAAGATTCTGAATCATTTTCCAAATAGTAATACTAATTACGGTTTTGTTGATGGATTTTTTGTAAAATATTTCAACGGCAACACGTAGAAATTTTTAGGTGGCTGGAGACTAGCAATTAATCAATTCTTGTTTTATTGAATGTTTTCTCTCCTGCTAGTTGGGATTTGTTTCTCAATAGATAATATTGTGTTTTTCAATTCATATTTGATATTACTCTTCATCTTTCTTCATATATCAATTTCTCACATAGTCTTTTTAAAGTTGTTGCTTGAATTCCTATTTATCTATTCGTAAGTTGCCTTTGCCTTTCAATTATGTAACACTTTTTCTACCTTTTCATCTGGTTATAATAAACTAGAATGTCTCCTATGGACTTTATATTCAAGCCTCAATCAAAGAACACATTAAAATAATTTTCATGCCACTGACATGACATATAAGTGACCTGAAACTAATTATAATTTAAAACAAGAATCTGTGGTTGCCCTTCT
Organism: Cupressus sempervirens; assembly: GCA_028749045.1. Lineage (NCBI taxonomy): Eukaryota > Viridiplantae > Streptophyta > Pinopsida > Cupressales > Cupressaceae > Cupressus > Cupressus sempervirens. Next base: position 729,510,714 of record CM053791.1, on the reverse strand, counting down.
CTTTTACGTACTCTCTGAGTTTTCCATTATTAATAGTCATATTAAGTTCCTTGGGATCCTAGAAGGGTATCTTCAAAAATGACCTGTATTTTCACAACAATATGCTAGCTAACTGATTTGATTATAAGTTCTAAGGAGAATTGGAGAAGAATATATAATACAACAAGGAAAGCTTAAAGGAAACTAAAAACTTTGGCAAAAATAAAATAAAAAAATCATCTGAGTTCATCCAATTTCTAGATTTCTTGGAAATTTGGTAGAAGCTCCTCTATTGTCTTGAGTATTTCATGCCAAATTATGGGCTTTCTTGTTAAATGAGCATACACAGTTTAAATGGTATACTCTTACAAACTATTAGCTCTTTTGTTGCTTGCTTAGCTAATTTCCCTACATCTACGAGCAAAAATTAAGAATAAATATTTGACATATTATCAGTGTTGATCTTCTTAAGTTGGGCACTAATTTCAACCCATTCTGATTGATTTGTATAGATTCTTATAACCAGTTCCATATATTTAATTACATTTAGACACTATCTTTTAATGCTTTATTTCAGTGTGCTACATATTCTATTTCATATTTGTGATATATGATGAAAGTATTATAACATATGGAGGAATAGTCCATGAGTGGCATGGCCGATTGAAATGGTTTTAGTTTCAGTTTTATACCATTTGATACAAATAATTAGTTTACCAATCGACCCCTAGGTTCATTCCATTTGCAGTAAAATCTTCATTACATAGAAAATGTTCACAAAATCTATGTCAATGCTCACACATCTTCTTGGACTTACGTAAATCTATGTCAATCCTCACACATTTTATTGGACTTACGCAGGAACTATGCTGCCCTCTAGTTCTTGTTAAATATGTTATCAACTTGACTTTTTTGTTAAAGGTTCTCATGTTGAATTGAAAGCCAGGTAAAGAAAAAGATATGATACACTATTTTGTTGGTACCCTGTGGAGCACAACAAACTTTTTTCTTACTATAAGAAAATTTTCTTTTCTTTTGTTTCATTGCAGATCTTCTGCTTGCACGGGGGTCTCTCCCCATCATTGGACACACTTGATAATGTTCAAGATTTGGATCACATACAGGAAGTGCATCTATACACATAAGTATAAACTTCTTCTTGTCCTGCAACACATATAACAACAATTTTAAGTGCTTGCAAGGTATATACTTATGAATAAATATTACATCCTAATTTAAATGTATGAAAACAATTTTCATTCCTTTTAAGCTTCATTCATCTCGAGGTGCAATTCACAAACTCAAGAATAGTGGCTTTTGTTCTTCAGGATACCTTTAGGGGAAGAGTATGTGAATGCCCCCTCGTGTCAAGAGTCCAGTTTAGAGGAGATGGCTATTTACACTGCTAAGGTTTGTTGAATCTAATTTTGAATAACATTGTCTACTATTGTTGAATCTAATCTAATGTATATTTTAACTAGACTTGTAGCTTATATGTTTTGAAATTTTTGTTAGGCCTTGTAGTTTGTATAATTTGATTGTTGGAGAGCTTCTACAGCTAAGCAATAAGGCCGTTGCATGAGTTATAGCTATGCACTCAGGTATGAAAATTGTATATTTTTTATTCTAATGTATATTTTAACTAGATTTTTAGCTTATATGTTTTGAAATTGCTTTTAGTGGCTTAATGTTGTAAGGTCTCTTGAAATAAGACCTTCAGGCGGTTGGTCAAAGTTTTACAAATAATCTTAGGAATAAAGTCAAAGAAATTATTTTTAAAATATTAAAGTATTTAGCTAGGTCTAAGAAGATTTGTGTACTTTCAACAGTTTTGCTTAGTTTGTGAAAGTTGTAGACCAAAGTTTTCATAGCCCAATTTTTGCTTCTTGCAAAGAACGATCATGTCAGATAATATAAGTGAAGAACAAAATAGGGAGACAATCGCTAGATTGTGGTCTAACTTGAAAAGAAAAGGTGATGGAAAATTTTATTGTCCTTGTAATAATTGTAAGGGCTTAAACCGTAGAAGACTGCTAATCAAAACAATTAAGAGACATTGTAGGGATAATGGTCACATTGAAGGGGGGTATGACTATCATCCATTGGTAAGTCGTTCATTATATCATTTTAACAATTTATATACATATGAAATCACTTGATGATGAGTTGATGATCATGGTTTATTTATGTTAATCAATTTTATATAGGTTGATCTTCCCAGGGAAGTACATGATATCAACCACAACAATCCGAAGAATATGGTTTTCAAAGTGGAGGAACATGGAGGTGCAAATATCCAAGGTGAAGATAATGATCCCATGGAAGATGATGATCATGCACCAGAAAACACAATTGAAGAGGATGGTATAAATACATTGATCCATGACACATCTAGTCCAAGCGTATCTGATCATGATGATGATGATAGCCTCAATGTACCTCGACTTCAGAAGCCATACGAGCCCCTATACAAAGACTCCCAAACGACTCTTCTCTCTGCTATATTGTTGTTGTTGAACTTGAAGGTTATGAATGGTTTATCCAACATAACAATGTCATGTATGTTAAGGTTAGTCATATATGTCTTTATAGTTAACAAAGGGTGAATAATGTACCACTAATATTGTTTATATTAACAACTTATATTTTTTTCTGTAGATTGATAGGTGATTTTTTGTTACCATCATCAAATATTCTACCTAGCTCATATCAAGAATTAACTATTGTTATGAAAGATATTGGAATGGAGTATGAAGCAATACATGCTTGTCCCAATGATCATATTATATATTATAAAGAATATGAATTTGCAACACAATGTCATGTATGTCATATGAGTAGATATCAAATGGATCGACTAACAAAAAAGGTGCCTCAAAAGGTTCTTCATTACATCCCCATTATTCCACAGATGCAATAATTATTCAGGTGTAGTAGCTTGGCTCAATTTATGGATTATCATGCCTACAATAGAAGTCGAGATGCCATTATTTGAATCCCTACGGATGGTTCGACATTTATGCACATAGAGGAAAAGTGGCAACACTTCAAAGAAGAACCTCATAATCTCAGGCTTTCATTGGCAGTGGACGGTGTCAATCCATTTGGAGAGATGGAATCTTTTTACTTGGTGTGTCCTATTTTTGTTATCAACAATAACATTCCTTCGTGGATGTCAATAAAGAGGGAGCACATTATGTTGGCAACGATTGTTCCAGGTATCTTATCATTTGATAGTTATTAATTTACATGTACTTACAAATCTTGCAGTAAAATGGTTACAATAATTATGTAATGTTACTATTCATTCAAGTAGGTAAATATCAAGTAAAAGATATGAATGTATATATTGAGCCCCTTATCGATGAGTTGGTGGAGTTATGGAATGGTGTCACTATGTATGATGTGTCTAGACCAATAGGACAAAGACAATTTCAATTCCATGCAATACTTGCATGGACAATACATGATGCCCCAGGGCTAACACATTTTTGTGGTATGTTATAGTGAATTCAAGTTGTGCACAATAATTCTAATTATAAAAATCAACATATTTAATAATCCAATTATATCATTATCTTGTAGGTCTTCAAACAAAGGGAAAATTTGCATGTCCAGTTTGTGGTCCAAAGTTTAAATCTTGTCATTCAAAAAGTTTAGGAAAGTAAGTGTTTGATGAGTGTAGACACTTCCTCCACAGGAATCATAAGTATCGAAGTACAAAAAAACATCTTTTCAATGGGAAAGAAGAGATTACATCAAAGCCACAAAGAATGACACCTTGCCTATGGAAGTTGGAATATAATAGAATTAATCATCAAGGTAATGCCATTCCACCTAATGGTTTATATTTGTAATTTATATATTTCTATTGTGATTTTTGTTGACTAATTGTGCAATTGATGATCGTGAATGTCGTCAAGGGAATACTGACAACCTTCCAAAGGGACTAAAAAGCTATCCCAGACAATTTAGTAGGTTTCCCTACTACGAGCACTTACAAATTGTGCATTTGTTTGATACTATGCATATTGGAAAGAATATAACAGAGACATTGTGGAAAATATTGGATGGAAGGCATGACAAAGAAAAAATTGTTAAAATTTGTAATGACATACATGAATCCAATCATGCATTGAAGAATTTCATTCACTCAAATAGCAATAGAGATCAGATTAATATAAGTGCCCTTCCATGGTTATTAACGGAGCAGCAAAGTGATGCCATAAAAGAAGTCATACGAAAAATTCAATTTCCTATAGGATTTGCTGCGAACATAAACAATCTCATATTAAAAAAAAGTGAAATTGGGCCAAGGCTCAAAACGCATGATTGGCATACTTTTGTCAAGGTAATTTATGTTCTTATGTATTTACAATATATTCATAAAGTACGTGTGCTGTTCATTATGTTATGTTAGAAAACAATGAAATGATTGGTTTATAATTACTGCAGTACATGCTTCCTCTATCTCTCCTAGAGCACTTCAACAATAACATGAAATAGGTGATATACGATCTTGGAAAATATATGAGGTAAGTAGTAATATCTATTCAATTTTTTGTATATATTTATTATATTCACAATTTTTTTTTTTGATATGTAATCTATTATATATTATTTTGTAAAGTCTCATATCTATATATTTTTTGTGACTTTAATCTCTTAATGTAGGTGGTTGTCATCTAAAGAAATCCATAAAGAAGATATAAACTATTGAAAGAGAAGAATTCCTCATTTATTTTTTGCAATGAAAAAGTGTCTACCTCCAACTTTTTTCAATGCATTGGAACGCTACCTCATACACCTAGTTGAGGAGATTGAATTGTGTGGACCTATACACACTAGGTCAATGTGGATGGTTGAGAGGCATTTGAAATCTTTGAAGGCTTTGGTTCGACAAAGAGCACATCTTGAGGGTTCTATGGTAGAGGGATATATGGTATACCAAACTATGGTGTACATTACTGAATATCTTCCTAAGTTTGCATTAAATATCCATGTAGATCGCATTTGGGATCTCAAGCCTTTTAAAAAATTAGAAGGGGAAAACTTGATGGGGAAAGGTACATTGAGGAAAGTGAGAGGTAATAAATTATAAGATGTTATTGTAATAAATTATTTCTTAATCTTCAAAATAAATCAGTTGTAAGTTGTGTATTTTTTTTTGTACAGGTGCTCGAGAGTGGGATGCACTACATTTGTATATTGCAAATAATCTTGATTGGATGATGGTATGGATTGAATGATGTCAACATTTTGGTTGCACATTAACATGGGAAGGTGTATCTTCATTGGTTAAAGAAGCTCATCGTAATGGAGATTCCAATGTTATGCAAAGGGAAATAGATTTAGCACGTGGTTCAAGAGATTTCTAGGTACGTACAAATTTATTAATCATCCATATGTTTATCAACTCACAATACAATAATTTTGACATGTTTCACATATTATTGTAGGTTAAACACCACAAGGCTATGTTATGTAATGGTCAAAAATTTTGCATCAAAGTGTTGGATGACATGAAGAAATCTTGTGATTCAGGAATAACTGCAGTCTTTCAAGTGACTAATATTTCATCTAGAAATGACTTACATCCTCAAGAGTCTGAAAATTGATACTATGGAATTTTGGATGAGATACTTGAGTGTGACTTTAGTTCCTTCAAATTAGTACTCTTCATTGTCAAATGGTACAGGCTACGACTTAATCCAAATGATCCTGATAGAACTATTATTGAACATGATAATGGATTTACAATGGTTAATACAAGGTCATTTAAGCCAGTTGGGGATGAGCCTTATGTTCTTCCAAGCCAATGTGAGCAGGTATTTTACTCAGAGGTTCCACATAAACTAGGTTGGTCATTTGTTGTTAGACATGAACTAAGAGGAAGGCTAATAAAGTATAATGCAATGGAAGAAGAAGATACCGAAGAAGTAGAAGATGATGTAGATGGTGATCATGATCGATAGTTATTGGATGATGTTCCTGACACAAATTTTCATGAAGAAGAAGAAGAAGATGATGACGATGATGTTTCTACTGATGATGATGATGAAGATGATGTTGATGTTGATGATGATGTTGATGAGGAGGACGATAATGATGACAACAACGATGACAATGATGATGGCGAGGATGATGATGATGACAACAACAACGATGATGATGAGGACAATGATGATGATGATGATGATGATGATGACGACGAGGATGATGATGATGGAATTTAGAGGGATTCCATCAATCCTTAATCTATTTAATATTCATTTCTTGATAGAAATATATTTGTCTTATATATATGGTTACATAGTTTATTCATTATCTATTTAAAAGCTACAAGTTTCAACTAAAAATAGAATACTGCTAATCTAAATTAACTATTAATCTAAATTAATTAAATAAAACTATTTAAAACACATATTGATGCATGAATGTATTTAGCCTTATTTTCTTTTAGGTCAAAAGCATTTGTAAGTGTTTAGTTTAGAAAAGGGAATTCATTAAATATCTATAAAAGGGAGTTGTACCTAGAATAAAATTGATAGGGAAAACATAATATAAGTGCTTACCTAATTTTTTGGTTAATAATTCTACCTCTATAGGTGATGCAGTGACCCTATGTGGACTTGCAATCATTCATAACAAGAGGGACTTCCATAGTTTTCTCACAACACCAACCAAGCATCTTCCTAAGATCCCTCTCCTTGATCTAAGCCAACTCCATAACCTAGCAGAGTGCACACCAAATCCTTATGCCACCTTAGGTTCTACATCTTTGGAATAATCCCATGAATGTCCCTCAATCCATCTAATGGATTCATCCAAGCAATCTAATCAACAAACTATCAAATGCTCACAATACCTCAATATGCGCCAAACTTGACTTCACCTTAACTAGGTGTTTCCTCCACCTCCACACACATCAAACAACTTCAAATAGAATGTCCCCAAGGTGACTAAGCCCTCAACTCATTAGCTGATACAAAAACCCAGTTTTAGCCCTTCACTAGGCCTACTTCCCTAGTAGGCTTATAATGTGAGCCTGATTTAAGTGTTTTATTGTGTACCTTTTAAAGTTTTAAATTTTTATGTGATGCTAATGATGGATGTGATTATGATTATGATGTGATTATGCTCACAATAATTGAATTACATTTGCAAGAAACTGAACCCCTTTTAGAAGCATCCCGCACAGTCTCATGGATCGACAGGTATAAGTTAATACTCCTTATAGATAGTCTATTAAATACACTTATCAATAGTAAGATTGATTTCTTCTAAGATCTCTCCCATTTTCAGGTACCAACGAATAGGTATTTGTCAGAAGTGTCTTCCTCGAGTGAGGGAAATATAGGAATAGAAGAGGAAAGTGAGACATGCAACTTATCTAGAATAGGGAGATTAACTAGAGGTCAAAGGACTAGAAGGAAATTCAATAAATGCATGAAATTTTTCCTTGCTCAAGGGGGGTCATATTCTTATGATGATGAGATGAAAGGCAACATCGAGGTGCCCTTGAGGTACCAACATCTACAAAAACATTGGGTACCCAAGGAACTTCCTCCAATAAACATTAATTTTTGTGTTAATGAGAGGATATATCACATAGCACCATCATCACTACATGGTGTGGGCCTATTTTCTATGGACGGCATAAAGGTTTCTTACAACAAAGTTTATGAATTGATGGAGTATGTTGGACCATGTTACGATTACAAAAGTTGGATGCATATTGTTCAATAAAAAAAAGTATAAATAGGTATGCCCTCTCGGAAAATTATATACAACAGCAAGAAAATAATCAAAGTAAAAGTGTGGCAATATACATTGATGGAAGGCCAAAAGCAACAGGAAATATTGCGAGTTTTATAAATAGTACATGACCTAGGTCAACTATAAAGCAACCCAATTGCATATTTGAGGCGTGCGAGGGAAATCGTGTATTCATCTGTGTGATAAAATCAATACGTGTAGGGGAAGAGCTTCTTATTGATTACAATTTGAACTGCATAGATACAAACAAGGCTACTATCATGGGGGTGGTACATACTATTAAACCAACTTCTAATCAATGACTCCAACATACCATTTAGTCTATAAATTTTTGGCTAACATTTTTATACTTGATCTTTGACATGGGGGCACAATATGGAGCAACTGCCCGGAGGGGATGCTAGCGATGTTCTTGACTCATCTACACACGAGCAGGTAAAACTCATTGTAAATGTGCAAACTAGATAGAAGCAAAATGTTATTTTTTTAATGTTGATTTCTTCATTGTTTTGGAGTAATTTTGATAATACTAATACCATTTTTGTCATAGAAGACCAGTGGTCGGAGGGAGGGAAAGGAACCTGCAGTCCCTGATCAGTAGCTCCCCCCTGAGGAGGACCCTTTTTATATTGATTTAGCAGACACCGATGACCCGATTGGTTTGACTAAAAAGTTGCTAAAGAAAATTGGCAGAGAAATTTTACGTTTGGCAACCATAAAGCCTACTACTCAGGAAATAAGAGAAAGGGGAGCTGAATTGATGCACACCTCTGAAACCTTAAAAGTAAGTATTAATGAAATTTTTAATTATAACAAGAGTTCAATAATGGTTTTTATGTTATGCTCTTTTATGGCATTAATTAAAATATGGATGCATTTTCTTTACAGAGTTTTTTGCGTGATTTCAAGCCTCGTTCCCATGATGAGAGTGCTATAGGTGGTTCAGGTAGATCGCATGTTCCATTTCCCACTTCTATTTTCCACTGAATATATATAGGAATGATCATAATAATTGACAATACATGCTTGAACAATCCTTTTTTTTAATGCTCTAACAATCTTGTCCATGCTAGTCCATGCGTTCTATATTTATGCATGCTCTAACAATTTTATTCTTTAGCTTCACATCAATTGAATCCTATGATGACGCTACCTCCATCCAGGACAATCACAAATCTCTTTCCGACTGCTGAGTCATCAACATGCAACTTACAGGCATCAACTATTGCACCATTTGCTGGTACACAAATCCCTCTTTTTCTCTCTTATGATAGCAACAAACAGTTTTTTTATACAAATTTTTAACATCAATTATCATTTGTTCTTTTATACTTCGTGACAAAAACTTATGAAACTTATGAAAATTTTTGCAATAGGAGCTGCAACATCATTTCTTGGATGTTCCTATGTTCCTAGTATGGGAATGGTGAATGATGTCATATTGATCATCAGTGACAATGAAGGCATTCCATTAAAAGTAGCCAAAGTTCTAGGTACTCTAAAGTTATTATTATTCTATAGTGATATAATAGTAATTTAGTTTTTGATCACTCTTCATTGAATAATGATCCCATGATTGTTTTGTAGGGAATGATCTTTTTTGGAGAAAACTTGGTGATGAGTCTTTGCGAATATTCAGGCCCACCCTGCGTACCTGGTGGAACATCATATCCTAACTAAAACCCCAAACCACTATTTTGATTTCATATCATTGCTATAATAGTTTTCCTTTTCATCTATTTATTGAACTATATTAAAGGTAGCTTCACTTCATTTATGAGTCTAACATGTTTTTTTTTACTTAAAAGGTGGAATAACCAACGCAAACCATTGAAGGATGATCTTATAGAGAGCATGACCCAACTCTTTGGACCTTATGCATTCGAGAGAAACAAGCTCCTTGAAAAAGCTTGTTTATGTTTGAAGTATATTAGGGACTAGTAGAGAAAAAATTTACCGGATAACCCCAGGTATGAGCGTCCGCCCTATGTTCCTGAGGCTAAGTGGCAGGCTCTGATTTTGGATGGAAAGTATAAAGATGACAAGAAAAATAATATTACACCAGTGGAGAGTACAACAAGGTATGTGATACTATTGAGAATCTAATTATGTACTAATTAAGCTCTATATTTATACTATCTAATATATTTCAAACTTTTCATAGATTGCCTAACACATCAAAGGCAACAAAGGCAAGACTAGAAAAGCATGGGACACACAAGCTCGACTCTGGTGGTTTTTCGAAACTTCAAGAAAGAGTTGTAAGTATTAGTAAATGAAAAATTGTATCAAATTTTTTATATAATGTGATGGTAAGTGCTAGGATAGACTAGCTTATCTATGCTCCTGATCCTCAACTTGGATCTCAGGGTTCCTCCACACCAATATATGATGCATAGTAACACGCTTTGGAAGCACTGGTGTAAGATAAAACTCCTAGGCTTAGTTTTCCACTTCCACCAAGAGATTTCTCTTATCTCCTAGTATCCTATGCTTCTATAGGATCTCCTAATAGGATTAGATCATTAACTAAATCCTATTCACTCTTTACTACAAGAGTCATACCTTGAAAACTCCACCTTGGATGATCCACACCTTAATTTTGGTTCTCTTTCTCACTTTCACTTAGATGGATCTAAGTGCCAAATCCACTAAAACATCACAAATTTCAAACTTCATTGTGGGGACCTTCTTCACATTGAATTCATTTAGATTCCATCCCATTTTACTGATTTGGGAAGGTTCTTGGCTCTTAGGTTTATCATATTCAAGATTTCATCCAAACCCTTAACACATAACATGAAAAAGTCTTCAAAATGACTATAGAACACGTCTCAACCACTGTATCAACATGTTTTAGGCTTCAAGTATGATTGTTCCTTCAAAAATTGAAATATCACTTCAAAAATAGAGTTTTCCAACCACTTCATTAACTCAAACCTTTTACGATATGCAACCAATGCTTGGAGATTCAAGACATCACTCCATTAGGTATCTTCTCCACCATTATAGGGCCTATTTGGTTGAAAATAACCTCCCACAATCAAGGGAATCCAAGGCTATCCATGTTGCATGGAATATTTGCAATAAGTGCAAAATGTTGTTATGACAACATTCTTACAACACTTGGCAACTTTGATAGATGCCTTAATCCTATATTATAGGCTTCTTATCCTCACATATTTTGAGGATCCAAGATCATTCATGATCATCATATTAATTTAATAACCATTAACCATTCTTAGGCCTAAGAACTAATTTGTTGTTACAATGTCTGCTCCTTTAATTCATGGACCCAACTCATCACATAAGGCTGCATACTAGTTACTTCTCCCTTGTACCATTCAAGGCCTCATACACCCAACCTTGACACCAAGTGTTTTGGACAACTCCAACCCTCTAACATAAATGGAAACCAAAACAAACATCAACACAACCCAAAACAAATCAGGTCTAAGGCAAACTTCATGTTACCAGTGACAGGGCAGATTGCAACACTTGACCTTTATTCTACACACCCAACCAAGAGTGAAATTGGATCCTCTAGGACTCTCAAAGACCAAAGACAATTTAGAACAACTCCAACATGACCAAAATAAGGTGTAACAAGGGTTGGAAACCTTGCTAACTATTTACCATTTCCTTTTGATATTTTAACTACCCTCCATTGGTTGATGAAACAATGCAAGTAAAATTCACCATACCACGCAAAAATGTAGGGCTCAGAGTTCAAGAGATGCCTCATAGAAGAGGATAAGAGAATTGGATTCCAACAAGGCTATAGAGCCATGGCTAAATGGCTATGAGCTGAAATCGGTGTGGAAGGTTCTAATAATGATGCATCTAAGCCACAGGTAAATAAGTTAAATGAAATTTATTTCAAATTGAATACTTTACCAATTAGTCTATTTGATGTTAAGTTCCAATATAAAGTGAGTATATCTGTTTTAAGCAAGCAATGATAACAATGTGTAGGATGTTGGAATGCAGCCTGACAATCCTTCTACACAATCTGTGGATGCCGAAGGTTTGCATGATGTGCATCCCAGTGGTGGAGGTATACATTTGCTATTAAATTTTTTATATGTAATTGCAATTGGTGTTTGGATTAATGTAACATTTTTTATAGCAGCTGTAGAGGATCGAGGTGTCGATGTTCATGACCATGTTGATGTTGAGTCTAGACAAAATGATGTGGTCAGATCAGGTAAAGAGTGCCACAGTTATGTTATTTAAAATAATTAAATACTTGTAACAATTATAATAAATTATTTTTAATTTAACTCTTTTAGTTGTTATTGCAGAGGACCCCACTTTGTAATAGCATAGGAATTTGAGATCATCAAGAATAGAGAATAGAACAAATAATGAGGGGGGAATTGATGATGACATTGATGCTCCTCTTAGAGCTTACATAGAAAAAAGAAATAGAAAGAAAAAAAAGAAATGATTGTCATCTACATACCTTAATTGATAATGACTAAATTTTATGTCTCAATGAATTTAATTATGTGCTAATGAATGTTCATGAATTATGTGTTAATGCAGAATATTGATGAATGTTGCATGTTAACAAATCTAATGTGTAAATGAATGTTATCATGTGATATTGATTGAATGTTACGTTTTATTAATGGTTGAAAGAATGAATGAATGTTAGATGTTAATGGAGAATGTAGAGTGATGTTAGGGGGAGGGGGGTGAGGCCAAATGAGCTTCCACCTTCATGTGGTTGGCCCTATTTAGTAGAGAATATTAAACTATTCTTGAAACAAAGTGAAGCTCAATAAGATACTAACAATAGGTAGAAACAAGAAGCAATAACAAGTTGCTTCTAGAACATAACTCTTACCAAGTATTGCTATCTTCCCCACACTAGGAATCTCCATCATATTCTCATTTGTCTGCAACAAAATTAGAATAACAAACCAAAAATAACTCATATTTTTATACTTCTCCATGCTTGGAATATAATCATCTTGTTTAACCTTCCCTTGGCTCTTCATCTCCATTGTCTTCTCATCCTTAGTCTCTTTGCACCTTGAGACCTCTACTACTATCTGCAACATGTCTTCACACCCTTTCCATTTGCCTTGCTATACCAACTCCTAGTTGGTGGTTGTTCTATCCGATTCAATCATCATTGTCTTTGTGAATTTTCTTTGTCCAACTTTCAATGGACACCATATAGAACCAATCAATATCATATCTGCTTCTCCAAGCCTTGTTTCTTTTCTATTTACATCAGCATTTGTACTTTTCATCTTTGTTCCAATCATCTCCTTTCCCTCAAGCCCTTCAAGACCTAATATTTTTCTATCTTCATCAACATCCTTTCTCTTTACCTCTACTACAACATTTTGAACCTTTTTGGTGTTAGGTTCTCCTTGCTCTTCAACACTTGATTGCTGTTCATTTGTTATTTGTCCTTCAAATGGACAACTTGTCTTCATATCATCCTTTTCTAGGTTCTTTTCCTCAACCTCATTCTCATTAGCTATTTGCTTCAAAGCATCATCCTTTTTGATCAAAACATCTTCCATTGCTTCACCATGTTCCTCTTTTCTTAGGAACCTTTCCCTCTCAAAGATGCCAATGCTCTCTGACACCTTCCAAGTTGTCTTGTACTCCTCCAATGGTGTTAATACCATATTCTCTCCATTATTTGTGAAAGTGTAGGTGTTCTTTCTGCCATCATGTAGGGATCTCTTCTCAACCTGCCAAGCCCTTCCTAAAATTATATGACAACCACTCAAAGGTACAATGTCACACAGTACAACATCATTATATGATCCAATGGTGAAGGGAACATAAGCTTTCTCCTTCACATCAATACAACATCCAACATCCAATCCTTGTGCTTTGTAAGGCCTAACATGTGCTATTCTTGGTAGATTCAATTTGTTAACCATCTCAAATGAAACAAGATTTGTAAATGAACCACTTGAAATAATAACCTTTTAAAATTTCACAGATCCAATCTCTAATCTCTAAACTTTTAAAATTTAATAAAATTCATATTCTGACTTGTTTATTATTTGACAGGTTCTTCTTGGAATCATGATTGTAACTTAGTTTCATCACAATGATCCTTATGAACTTACATGTACATTCACTAACAAGTAACTCTAGATGAAACTTTAAGTTTATTTATCACATTTCAACATTCTTACTAAAATCTGAACTACATTATCTCATGATTTTTGTAGAGTACCACTGCTCACATGTGAAATATGCATCTAGATTACTAAACCCTTCTTAAAATTAGTTTCATTGAATTAATATATGTTATGCTATCACTGGGTGTGTAATTTGAGCATGAGAATAATGTCATATCTATCTACATGTTTTGCCTAAAAAACTTTTGAAATATAATATCTATAAGTTTTTAAAATTAGAGTAGATGAATTATTCTATAGGAAAAGGTGTTGCATTTAAGCATTTATTGATAGGTTTGGACATGAACAATTTTCTATTTCTAGTAGATTATAATGATAATAGTATGATAAAAATATCGTTAGCATTCTAATTTTAAAAAATCCAAAATAATATAGTTATTTGTTTTCACTCCAAGATTTTCTAAGACAACTAATTATTTTATCTAACTGCCTTTCAACTTGCATAAACAACTGCAAGATTATTATTTTATCGTAACTCTAATTTCTTACGATACCATCCTTATCTATTTGGAAAAATTTTAGGTAAAAATTGCTTCCTTGGCTTTGGTTTTTAATGAATATGCTCTAAAGAGCCAATTTGAGACAAGCATCTACCTTCAGGTGAGTAATTTGTAGTGATCTACTGATATCCTAGAGATCATTACTGGTCTAATACAAGTTTGTCACTCGGGCATGCTTAGTAAAAATGAGGATTTTCTATTGCTCATAAAACCTAGTAAGCATATGATAGTATTTTCTATGATATTTATATTGAGTAGAAATCGTGTCCTTACTATTTGTGAAGTGCTAAAATAGTTTTCAACAAACATGATTGGTTTCACCCTAAAAGCTTTAGTTTCCCCCAAAAGGTTGGCTATCTGACACTTGAGGCATTTGTTCAATTCTTGGACAAGTTTCAGGAGGAGAAACCTGGGGATTTAGTCCTGGAAAAAAATGAACATGAGATTGTATGGCTTGAAGCTGGGAAGCCTTTCTATCTAACAATGTTTGATCCTGTACTTCATATTTTTAGTCATGACCAACCACTTAGTTGTCTAGGAAGACCCAGGTATGTAATTGCATTGTATTAGATATGGTTTACATTTTTGTTGAGATTCTATTACTACAAAAATGTTGTGCAGTCTGTAACTTCTAATTGTATGGTGTTTTAACATAATTTTTGTTTTAATTTGATTTAGTTAGATTGAAAAATGTCTACACAGTTACTGCTAGAAGCTCTTTCAATTTTCACCTGATGGAATGTAGAAATCTCATGTCTTCAAATGTTTAATAGAATATGTATATGAATTTTGCTCACTTTCTTTTATTGCAGGTCAATTATTCAACTAATTTTTTGGGATCAACATTTGAACTTCATTTTTAGAGGTTAGAAAGTTAGGCTTAGAAACTCAAGTTATGTTGAACCATGCCTGGACATCAATGTCTCGTTCAAATAATAGTAAATCTACACAGGAATCTCAATCTAAGAGAAGCTCTAAGGTATTCTTTTGGTCAATAAATAAGTTTTTTTCTTGAATTGTGTTCATCATTGAGGTTGTACTAAGATTTGAAACGATCTATTATTTTAAGTTCTTTCTATCAAGCTTTTGAGTTTTCTCTCCAATTCATGCCTTTTTGGATTTTGGATTTTTTGGACTTTGGTTATGGTAGTTTTTATAACCTTGTGAGTAAAGGAAAAAATAATTGGTTCTAGTTTTTAGGATTGTAACAAGTCCAAGCAGGTTTACATTCCTCATTAATAGACTAATAGTTTATGTTAAATCTATTTGTGCTAAAAACAAAAGGCTTCTAGGCACATCAATGTTACCTACACTACATAGTATACTGATTGTTCCTACTTCAAAATATTTTATTATGATCTTTGAAGAAATTTAACAAGCTTAGATTATTTTTGTCAGTGAAGAAACACAACCCACTAAAATTCTTTCCACCAAACCTTAAGGCATTGATAGCTTGATCCAATTTATCTTTACTACAAGATGGTAGTCCATCAGCACGATCATCAATTTTTTTGGCCTAGCAGGAATAATATAGTTTATCAATATTTCTATATGTTTATATTCTTGATTTATTGTCAATTGTTGCTAATATCATTCATAGGGCATATAGGGCATATTGTAGGGTTTTTTGGAGCCATACCTAAAACAATAATATGATAGCTTTATTTCTTTTTAGTCTTCTTGCTTCATTCATGTCAGTGATTCCCACAAATAGGTTATTCATGAGTTGCTCATGGTACAGGGTTCTGAAATTTAAAATTTTTAATCATTTCATTGCTTATATGGTTATATGTGGAATTTGTGTATCTTTTTTTTGTATGACAGGCAACTGGCTTCATGGAAGAGCGAAATTGAGAAAAAACAATTAATACTTACATACGTGCATATACTTGGTTTTGTGTCATTTGTTGCTAGTTGCTAATACTAGTTTAAGAGCATAGGATGGTTTAATGTAACCTTGATCTTATATTTAATATGGCTCATTAGATCTACTTCCTATTTCTATCCCTTGATTTTAACATTGTGTCAACATAAATTAATGGATTAATCTGAGTTGTGGTTCTAATGTCATTTTCAATTTATCAATTCTCTTTTAGGTCATATGTATAAATTATTAATGTTATATTTGTGTTGGTATTGTTGTATGGTGGACAAGTGACCTCATGGAAGAGTGAAAATGGAGAAGAGTTACTTTTCATGAGCAGTAAGGTGACTGTGACATCACTAATGAATTCATTATTTATTCCTTAGTTACTAATTAAGAAACTTGTAACTTTATAAAACTTGACAAACCCAAATTTGACTTGGACTCAACTCAACAAAAATTGCAAACATAAAAAAAGAACATTTATAAACATTTATAAAATTGATATCAGAGAGAAAATAAGTGGTTTGTCATTCATTCACAAACAATAAAGAAGCTTAATACAATCATGGTGTTATATGATAAAAAATTGCAATTACAATTAATATTTTACAAATTTCTTCTATGAGTAGAACTTCTTAGTGGCTGTGTGGGTGCTCTTGAAGTTGATGATATTGATTCAACTTGAGAAAAATTATTAGCTGCATCCATTCACATACCTTCTGCCTTCTTATGTGGTTATACCTTTTTCCCATTCTGCTACTTCTTTATTAATTTTAGTTTTACCTTCCTTAAAAAAGAGTGTCTCTTAGGCTCGTCCATATCATTGACAGTTGAATTTAAATATGAAAGTATGTCATGAAGGTCAATGAGAGGTAGATGATAAATGTATTGCACAAGAACAAGGTTATTTAAGTACTATTGAGTCAGTATTTTGCACTTCTTGGTGTGGAGGGCTTCAAATGTGCTCAAATTCCACTCACAATTAGAACTGCTATAGGGCTGGCAAACTTCGAAGATTGTGCACCACAATCTTCTCACTACAAATCCACAAAGACAAAATTTAGAGATTGAAAAGATGGAAAATAAATTGAAAGTTTTAGTAAATGATTGATTTATTTATTTATTTGTACAAAGTTGTTACTTTTCTAATGTATAAAGGTGAAGATAATAGCCTTATGTCTGTGTCCTTGTAAACTTCTTCAAAATTTTGTCCTTAAGGTCATTGTGAGGGACCATCCTCTATATTCATGTGTTGGGGCCATCCATTATGTTAACTTTCAAATTGTGTTTATTTCTATTTTTCAATTTACTCATGCCAAATATTGGTAAGTGATGTAAAAAGTACAAATCTAACTGCCACTCCAATGCATAGTGCTATGTACAAAAGACCGATTCATGCATATGTAGAAGCAAAGGGTTTCCATGAGCTAGAGGTGGAGAATTTAAATCCTAAAGTTACTTGTCTCCATACAACAACCACAACATTTAAACCGAGAAAGAGGAAAAACTGAAGCCTCACTTGAAAAAGGAAGAACGAGAAAAAACCAAGTTAGGAAGTGAATGGGAGGAAGATTTTTAGAATCTAACCTTAATAGGCCACCAAAAATAGTGGTAACAAGATACAAGGAGAGAAAATAGTTTTTGACACTTGGAAGGAATAGAAGCAGTTAATCTTTTGAGTCCTCCTTCTATCACAAATGAAATGAGTACATGGATTGATGATGATTATGAGATTTTTCTTACTGCATCTCAACGTCATACATTGAGGATGACATAGTAGGGATTGAAACTATGGCAAGTGAAGAACTAGGGAAATTAAGGGATCGTGCTGAAGATGTTGAAAGAGCTCTATGATATCTAGGCATGCCAAGATGATAACTTCACAAGAAAGAGAGAAGTTGCAAAAAATTAAATAGGAGAGATTGTTCAGACTAAGTATTGTAATTCAAATATTGCTTCAAGAACTTCACTCACATTTACCTTGTCAAAAATCTCAACATATAGCATTGAAGTCCTTTAAGGATGAGGTAACAAGATAGTAAGCAAGAATAGATCAATAGCTATATATCGTAGGACCTTGGATTGATATAAGCGAAAAAATGATAAGTTGATAGATGTTCATGAAAACATAAAAAATAGAAAATCAAGGTGTAGGAACAAAATACTTCAAGGAACCAAAAGACAAAGGAAGAAATGATAAAGTGGGCAACCTAGCTGAGACCTATGACCTGAAACGTTGTCCATAGAAATCAGATAAGGAAAGTCTGGAAGAAGAGAGATTTGACTTTAGAAACAAGGATAACTTTCAGCTTGTTAATAATCCCTTATTTGAGGTTAGAGCTAATGTTTGATGTTCCCTTATATGACTCCTAAGGGTCTGTGACTAAATCCTTATATTTTAAATCACAATAAACTTATTTCTATTATTACTTATACTCAATTCTTTATTTTGCCACAAATAAATGTTAGGTATTAATAACAATATTTTTTTGGGGTAGATATATCAATGCACTTGTGCATGTATCTTGATGTTATGTACAAGTAATATCACCCATGCTTCTGATATATTCTTTAATTCACTGCTAGAGAGATGCAACTGATCTTTGGTAAAGAATATAGACGGACAATATGCAAATGTCTTTTTAAGTAGTTATGATATCTTCAATCAAACTTTGATAACCAAAAACACTTCCAATAATGATGGAAATGACTTTGTGAAAATTTCTAATCCAATCAATATCAAAGACTAAACAAGGATTATATATATTGAAGTTGGAAGTATAGTAACAATCAACTAAATGACCTAATGTCATAGATCCTGATGATCTAATGTTGATTACTGATATGCAATAAGTATCATTAGAATTTCTGTAGAGCAATTTGCAAGACCAAGTAATCACTATTATAGATTTATCATAATGTAAAAGTGATATGTACCATACTGGTCTAAAGTTATTCACTATATCTGATATCTGCCTTATTGAAATGTGATATGATTGATTCTGTTTGGTTTGTAAAGACGTTGGATATTTATTTGATCTTTGTCTGATATAATATCTTTGTAGTGGTGATGACCCAATGATGGGTGATCTGTACTATTGCAATTTATGATGTAACTCTTGTTACTTATGTGATATATATGTCACTATTCCTGATCTTAATCATTGTACTCATGGCATCTGGCTTCTTGATGTCTAGTGGATTACTAGCACTTATGTCTGTATAGAATATAAAGTAATCTTCTGTTTGAATAATGTCCTTGGACTGGTTATTGATGCCTTTTTAATATCATTTGAAGAATTGCAACTCTTCATTGCATCTTTTAGTATTTGGCTCCTCTGTCATTATTGCACCCTTTTGGATAACTAATCTGTGATTAGTATTTGTGATCAGCATGATATAATTTAAAGAGAAAACACTTATATTTTAGTATCAAGCTTGTTTTATGAATGAATGGAGAAAAACTAGTGACATATCCATTTCAACTTTGTGTTTTTTACTGTTAGTATTTGATTATTAGAACATAACTATACATCCTTGTGAATTGGAGTTTCAGCAAAGATTTAATATTATTTGGATTTCTTTATTATTGTAGCAAAGGTTATGGAGGCCCTGAACATTCCAAGAGGTGTCTGGCGTGTGCTTTTTTGAACACTTAATACTGACAGGTATTTTAAGTTTTAATAATATGGATCTATATAATTCTAGTTTTAATACAATCTTATTGCAGGTTGATAGATTTTCTTAACAAGTTTTCAAAGTGTTTTTTGTAAAGTCATTGTTCACTCCAGTTCGATCATCTTGACTTTTAGCTGTAGGTGCCTTGCCTTTGGTCAAGCATAAAGCTTTCCTTAGGCCCATGTAATATGGTGGGTAATTTTTTGGTTTCTCCTTACCAATGAAACCTTTGATGTGACCCTTACTATATGCTTCTGCCATGCATAACATGAATAAAAAACTAGCAATACTACAGTGATGTGCAATGGGTACACTGAAGAGGTAGAAAATCAAATAGAAAAAATACATTGTTCTATGTTTTGCATGTATTTATGTAATACATGCTTACTAGGCACCATTACGAATATCTTCCTTATTTGTCCAATGAGAAAGGACTCTAATTGGAAAATTTAGGAGCATATCTCATGATTTCTATCTTCCTCTTGCTACCTCTCCCTATCTCCATCTCTGCTTTAGCTCTCTCTACTTATTTTATAACCTATTTATCCCTCTATTCCTATCACCCTCTTTCTATATCTCCTTATATCTTTCTCTCTCATTCACTAACTATATATCTCTTTATCGCCCCTTCTCCTTATTCCTCCATATCTCTTTATCTGTTCCTCTCTATCTTTCCCACTTTATCTCCCTGAACATCTCAGCTTTTAGAGAAGAAAAAAGCTTTTGCTAGTTAGGATCAAGTGAAGCAAGAGGCATTGCAGGTTGAATATGGTTGCAACGGGGTCGTTGTGACGGCAACGGCAGTTGGCATTGCTGCCACAATAGCCCCGCCCAAGAGCTAGCCACGGATGTCAAAATTGTGACGTTCGCACAACCATTGCGATGAAACATGCATTGCATGCATAGCAAGTCTGTCACAATTCTTGCATTTACATTGCAATTGCAATGCCATTAGAAGAATTATGACGGCTAGCGGTGTTGACGCCACAGCTACCACACCGCCGATGCCATCGCGCGTCCCTATCACAATTTTCCATGGATGTTGCAATTGCAACATCTAGGGAAGTAGCGAGCACAACGACCCCATAGCTAGATGTCGACGCAACCCTATCACAATGTGTGGACGGACGTCAAAATTGTGATTGGAGCCGCATGCATTGCGATGGGATTCGTGCTGGATTAGAATGGTGAAATTGCAACAGAGTGGCATCAAAATTACAATGATAGAGCGTAGACATCGTAATTTGCGACTAACAAACAATGACGTCTATTACCATCGCAATGGCGACACATTGCCATCGTAATTGCGACACTTAGCCATCACACATCGATGCCAAATGTATTAGTGACCTTAGGCATCATGGATGGCCAAAGGAAATAAGAGGCAAAAGATTGTTCATATCCCTCCTCAGGTCAAACAAAGGACACTACAAATTTTACTAAGAAATAGTCAATATTTTGCTGACATGAGAAAAAATTACCTACAAACTAGGGCTAATATAGCTAAGAACACCCTCATAGACCTGGAATTGGCAGCAACATGATTAGATGATAGGATCATCCAGGCTCAGCAATTCCTAAAAGATGATGAATTCATTAAATCCAATGAATTTAGATGTTTCTTATTTAAATCAAGGAGAGTGAGCTTGTTCTAAAGATGAGATGTGAGGACAAAGATCCTTAGGAATTTGGTGAGCCATAGAGTTGATGGTTTCAAGAATATATCACAATAAGCTCACAATTTGTATATTGTTTTACAAAATGTTGAGAGGTTTTGCAATGAAGCACTTTCATGGTTAACACCTACCTTCAACCTATGGGGGCCTTATATTCAATTTTTGGATAGACTGATTGTATTAATGGCTAAAAAGCAAGACTTGCCAGACAAGATTTTCACTATAAAGGAGAGACTAGAAATGGTAAGAGAATTAAGTGGCTTCTTTACTAGTAAACTGCTAGTCATACAAGGAAAACTAAAGATTTTATCTAAGGGACTGCAGCCTTGCATACCATTAGTTTTAGGTGCTACCAATGTAGTAAGAGATTGGCAAGAGTGGTCATCTTCTTTTGATAACATTTTGACCAAAGAGACTACAGTAGCAATTTTTGAAGATATGTGTGATTCTCCATTCCATGCTTTATTTGATTCTCTTTTCAAGGAAAAAATAAATTTAAATAAATTTATTGTTGAGTCAAAAGCAATAATGGATGCCAGGTGGACCAAGGCCACTCAAGATTTACAAGAAGTAAAGAATACTGATTGGCCCACTAAAAGGGAGATTTATATTTGGTAAGAAATAGGTGAAATAAAGGCTCTGCCAGTGGGAGGTAGCTGAGATATTTTGTAAGCAAGGCAGATAAAGTACATGGACAAGAAAAGATCAAAGATTCAACATTAACGTTTTTCTACTTCCTCAACTACTTATCTTTTTTATCAATATTTTTGAAAGAATGTTTTGTGTATTTATTATGTACATCTTCCAAAATTTTTTGTTTTCCATTAAAATTTTGACGTGTGTCCTCCTCTCATCTGTAGCTTGTTGCAATCCTATATATAGATTCCCAAGATGAGAAGTAGAGGCTGATTGTTTGTAGAATTTTTATATGTGTCATGTATTATTTTGTAGTTTGTCCATTTTTTTCTTTAATGATATGAAGTAGTTCACATGTATGCATACTTGAATACAAAGGGAATATTTGGGACCAATGGTTTTATCTATGTGTCATACTATGAGTTTTATTTGCAGCATTAAGATTTAAATTGAAGGATTTATCCTTAAACATCATTATCTTTGAAGTTTTATCTCTTTTTCATATATCTATAGCTATGAGACTGAATAGAAAAGTTTCTCTTTAGTTTAATGCAATCCAAAAGGTTGTATGTCTCTTATTGATTGTTGTTAATTCAAAGGATTGGGTAATTACTTTCTATAATTGACAAGGATTAGGTTTTATGAAAAGGATGAAAATCAGAATGAAACTAAAAGTTTAATGTCCACATTTTCAATCACAAGTTGATTAAAAATGTCCAAGCGTATTAATCTCTAACTCTATATCCCACTAGATAAGACATTGGTCCATTCTAAAGTTCAAGAGTACATTGTTGATTCACCTTTTTACATAACAACAAATTAATTTCCCATTTTACCTATTGAAGAGATAGAAGTCTTGGTCATGGCTTATTTGTTGTTACTTTCTTTGGTTGTAATTAGCTACTACAATTAGGAAGTTTGTCAGCAAATTATAGAAGAACACTGACCATTTTTGCTATAGGGGACAATCTTGCATAGAAGAAAATCAAGTTAATGAGATAAATCCCTTAGGTTTTCCTACCCTGGCTTAGTAGAACCTAAAGTGAAGTGAGTCCTATTGAATCTGTTAATGTTTGGCCTAGAATTGAGATTTAGCCTTACTGAATATAGGATTTAGCTCATCCTTAGGCTTGTCCCTGTCTTTGTTTCCTAGTATCAAGTTTAAATCCACCTAATATGTTCTTTACCATTTAGAAATCCAATAGGATGTTCAAAATTTTATAAAGAATTGATGAATTTATCAAGTTGCAAAAGGAGAGAGTCAAAATACTAGATTGTATAGACCTATTTCTATTTCTGAGAAATGTTGGAGTGATATTGATATGGATTTTGTTCTTCACTTACTTAGAACAACAAGAGGTTATGATTTCATATTTTTCATTGTGAATTTTTTTTTTTAAATAACACATTTCATACCTTGTACAAAGACATAAGATGAAGTGCATGTTGCTAATATTTTCTTCAAATAGATTGTTAGATTGTGTGGGTTATTGAGAAGCATTATCTCTAACTGAGATAGGAAGTTTGTTGGTTATTTATGGAGGAATTTGTGGAAGAATATGGGTATTGAGTTGAAGTTTAGATCTACATTTCATCCATAGACAGGTGGAAAAACAAAAGTTGTGAATAAAAGATTGGGTAATTTATTGAGATGTTTAGTTGGAGATAAAATGAGTAGAGATATGGTATTAGTCCAAGTTGAGTTTGTATACAATAATTCTATGAATAGGAGTACTAGAAAAATACCTTTTCAAATTGCTACAAGAATGTGGTCTAGGGGAATATCAAATTTGTAATGTCCCCATATTTTTAGCATCTTAGTAGAATTATTAGCCTTTACATTCTTCAAAGGCTAAGTGGAGAAATAAGGAGAAATTGATTAAATTAATTTCTTATAAAGTCATCAAATAAATTAAAATTAAACCGTGACTTTATATTTAATTAATTTAATTAAAAGTGACTAAAGTTAAATAAATTAATAAAAGGAGGAACTAAATATTATTTTATTTCTTCTAGAAGGCATTCTATCTATTGGAGGAGAAAAATAAATAGGGAGGGAAGCCTCATTGTTGAGCATCAAATATGTTTCCATTTACTCTAATTGATAACTTGTGGAGCCAAGGGTTTATGTAGTTGCTATATTGGTTGTTGGGAATAAATACTCCCATTGATTTGCATAACTAAGGTGGTGATATATCTTCTAAAGGGTTGCAGCTATTGGAGAAGATAAATCAGTCTTTTCATTGTGCCAAATTGGAGGCTTAGGGCTAGATTTGTAGAGTGAAATTGAAGGAATAAGTTAAATATTGCTATAGTGTAGATTTTCTATAGTACTAATTTGTTATAGTATCACTACTACAGTGGCGCTTTTATAGTAACACTGCTACAGTGATGCTACTACAATGATCTGCTATAGTGATGTTGCTATAGTGTCATTGCTATAGATACTCACTACAGTAAAATTCAAATTTCTTGAGCAATTCCAAGTTTCTATTTACTACATTTTGTATATTTTAAGAGTAGATACTTAGGGCATTTTTAGGGTTTTTTAAATCTGTTGTAGACTAATTCATATGATAATTTCATTTCAGAAGTGTCAACGGGAATTATAATATCATTTAAATCATAGCATGCATTGCTTTAAGTCTCATTATTGAAGATGCATATTTTTTATTCATAACACATGTTTATATGTTCCAATAAAATACAAAAAAAAAATTCATCACCGTTATTAGTCATTTGGAGTTTGCAAGCACATCTCTTTTAGTTTGGCATTTTGGAAAGAAATAAAAATTTAGTTCTACAATATATCCCTTATGTGCAAAGTGTTTGACAAATTTCTTAGGTTAGAAATGTTAGGGTTTGAAAGATCTAGAACAATATAAGAATAAATAGTTATATGTAGAAACAATAGAAGAAAACACAAAGAACATAGATAACACATAGATTTAACATGGTTCACCCAAAACCTAGGCTACGTCCACCTACATAGCCTTCAACCTTTCTATTATCCAAAAAAAATATTCACCATCATTACAAAGAAATTATACATCTCAGCCACTTATAATAGTATTTTAGAACAACATCTAAAATCAGCCATTTAGGTTTTTTACAATCTTGTCAGTTTTCTTTTCCTGAAAAAATACCAAAAAAAATTGGCATTGCGCACTGGTTGGAGGTTTGGGGCAATCGCCCCTCACCTCTAGAAACTACTGGAGAAGGTGCCACAACATTAACCCCCACTACATGATAAATCACAACAATATCAACAATCTCCCACTTGGAGATTGATCAGGCTCCACACCAAATGATCTCCCACTTGGAGACTACAACCAAATAACAATGTAGTACATGCAACTCCCACTAGATAAAATGATTTATTGTGTACATGCAACCCCCACTAGAGAAGGCACCACAAAATCAACTCACACTACATGATCAATTGTCACAATATCAACAAGAAATTAGGAAATTAAAATTATAATTGTAAAGGATATTACAATGGTATCAGAGCTTTGATCCTGCCATATTGGAGGGTTGAGGTTTCATATGTAGCCACAATAGCGAGGTCAACTTAGGGTTTACACTCATAGGAGATTAGAAAAAGAGAAAAATAAGTTTGAGAAAATACTTGTAGAATAAATTGGTGACAAGGAAGGAGAAGAGATGACAAAAAACAAAGGAAAATATGGTGGAGACAATGAAGAAAGAGAAACACGAGAGTTCTTTAGACATTTGGTAGTGAAGTAGAAATAGATAGCTAAAGCTTTATGAAAACTTACTAAAACAATATAGAAGATTAATCCACATATCAAACAAAACCAAGTCCTAGATGCTAACAAGAGTGTAGTACCAAGAGCTTTCTCCCAGACCAATCATAGGCCTACACACCCTACCTTTCTTAGGAATAAACATGAAGATGATAATGTTGAAGGAAAGGCAACATTTGTAGGTCATCTTATGGTAGTATATGTTGAAAGGGAATCATTAACACTAGAGATTAGGGAACACCTGAGCTTTGATAGATTTCTAATTCAAAGGAGAGAGCATTATAAGACAAGGCAAGATTGAAGATTGAGAGACCAAGAAAAAGGTTTGAAGCATGAAACATGCAAATTCTCATTACCTATGTTTGATCATAGCAGGATGGTTATAACTCAATATTGGACACATAAGCTAGATACTTTCTAGAATCTTTGACCCATGATAGACGACAATGATTTTATGTCTTCTACTTCCAATAAGGTGTGTAAAAGTTTACATAATGAATTTGATGGACATGCAAATCTGAATAAGGAAAATAGTATGACAACCTTGGCGATGATTTGTCTACGTTATCCTTACAAAATGTTAAGGAAGTGGCCATGAGTGTTGACACTCAAGACACTGGTAACATCAATGGAGATTGCATAAAGTCTTATGATTTTTATGACATTGGTTATGAAACCTTGTATCCACAAGGGAAAAATACTATCCTTGAGATGTCACTTGGTAGTACTCAAGAAAAGGGTATCAATGACACAATGTATGATGTAGAATCATGCACTAATAAGTCTAATTCTTCAAATCAGACCTTAGCAAATGAGTTTGAAGATTCAATTGTTGGCATGGAACCCTATGATTTCAAACTAGAGGAACACATAGTTGAGTTATTTGTTAAAGGAGATAGAAGTGGTAACATGGATGTTGATGTGTGCATGAACAATAACACATAGCATAATGTGTCTAATTTAGAATCATTTTAGTCAAGGAGCTTGATTTGGAATGGGTCGTTACAAAGACATCATCATTTGAATGAGCCACTTAAGGCGGATATAAAATTTGATCCTCTACATAGTAGAGCAGCCTCTAGTATTTTTATTGCACATGATGAAGGTAAATATTTACAATGGCATGACACCATTCCTAATTTGTTTGAGAAAAATTGTGTTATGTACCGCATGATTATCAATTAAGGTGTAAGGGGAAGTTTGACTATGTTATGTGGGAATATAATGAGAATTCTAAATCTGAAAATTGAGATCAAAAATTTGATCAAGAAGGGTCTGAGCTAGCAGGATCAGAACATGAGAAAGAAAGGGTTGAAAGAGGAGTCAATTTAGCTATAGGAAGCACATCTCACTAACATACAGTGTGAAGGATCCTTTAGGATGTGTGGAGTTTTATTTGGGAAGAAGATCATTACCTTGATTTATATAGGAGCCACACATAACTACATTGATGTTTGGTTGGTTGAGAGATGCAACATAAAGATGGAGGTCTTTGAGGGTATAAGAGTAAAGGTTACAAATGGATACTCTTAGGTGTGATGGGAAGATTTCAGATATGCCCATACATTTGAATAGATTTGAGTTTAATGTAGATTTCTATGTGGTAAACATGGGATATGTTGATATGGTATTGCAGATGACATGGCTTCATGACATAGATTATGTTTTGATGCCAATACATGAGGAGAAGAAAAATTATGTTTATCATCTAGACATACAATAATTAAGGAAATTTGTGTTAGTTTTTGTGTACAACAAATTGTGGAGGGATCATATTCTACCTTGATACAAGTTTGGGTATTCTTAGCAAAGATACCTTGCATGCCAAGGAATTGAAGTGTGAGTTAGGCTCTAGAGAATTGTTGTACTTGGGACACATCATTAGCACACATGGAATATGCATGGATCTAGACAAGGTCAAGACAATAATTGAGTGGCCTATGTTTGAGAGTCTCACACAACCTAAAGGAATTTCAAGCTCATGTGGTTTTTACTACAGTTTTGTTAATGGATATTCACAATATGCAATACCACTTTATGATCTAACCAAGAAGGGATATCTCAGAAACTACATTATAGGAAAACAAAAGGGATGAGTTAAGTGGATATGTCTTTGTGAGTATTGCTATAATACCACCTACTGACTTTGTATTCAGATGACACCATTTATGGTCTTGTATGGTTATGCAGCACCCAAATTTCTTGATTTGGTGATGAATAATAGTAGAATGCCTACTATTGGAGCTTTGCTACAAAAAAATCAATATATCATGAGGGCTCTTAAGGAGAATATTTAGAGAGCACAAAACCAGTAGAAGAAATGTGAAGATCAGAAAAGAGTTTAGCATTCATTTGAGGTAGGAGACATGGTGTACTTGGTACAAATAGTTTACACTAAAGAAGAATGGTGTAGGGAAGCTTGAGCCATAATATTTTATGGACCCTTCAGAATCATTATGCATGTGGGTGAGGTAGCTTATGAGTTGAAATTACCAACTGACAGTAAGGTCCATAGTATTTTTCATGTGGCACACCTCAAGAAGGTGTTAGGACATTGTGTGGTCCCTTTCACAATTCTAACGCCCTAAGATGAAGAGGGTAAGTTGGTTTTGGTACCTAAGGCTATGTTGGATTTTAGGGAGAAATAGTTGAGGAGACAAGTTATTAGGGAACATTTGATCAATTGGAAAGACTTGCAAGTTGATGGTGCTACTTGGGAAGGTGAGGAAATTTTGTAGCATCCAGAGTTGACATTGCTTGAGGACAAGCAATTTCAGAGAGGGTGGATAGTAATGTCCCCATCTTTTTAGCATCTTAGTGGAATTCCTAGCCTTTACATTCTTTGAAGGCTAAGTGGAGAAATAAGGAGAAATTGATTGAATTAATTTCTTAGAAAGTCATTAAATAAATTAAAATTAGATGGTGACTTTATATTTAATTAATTTAATTAAAAGTGACTAAAGTTAAATAAATAAATTAAAAGAATCTTCTAGGAGGAATTAAATATTATTTTATTTATTGTAGAAGGAGGTCCATCTATTGGAGGAAAAGAATAAATAGGAAGTGAAGCCTCATTGTTGAGCATCAAATGCATTGCCATTTACTCTACCAGATAACTTGTGGAGCCAAGGGTTTCTGTAGTAGCTACATTGATCATTGGGAACAAACACTCCAATTTATTTGCATAACTGAGGTGGTGGAATATCTTTCAAAGGGTTGTAGTTGTTGGAAAAGAAAAATTAGTCTTTTTATTATGCCAAATTGATGGCCTAGGGCTAGATTTATGGAGTGAAATTGAAGGAATAAGTCAAATATTGCTATAGTATAGATTTTCTATAGTTCCAATTTGCTACGGTATCACTACTATAGTAAAATTGATATAGTAACACTATTATAGTGGCACTGCTATAGTAATGTACTACAGTGACACCGCTACAGTGTTGTCACTACAGTGATTTTCTACAGTGACTCACTACAGTAAAATTTAGATTTTTGGAGCCATTCTAGGCTCCTACCTATTACATTGTGCATTGTTAGAGAATAGATATTTAGGGATTTGGTAGGGTTTTTTAAATCTATTGTAGACTAATTTATATCAAAATTTCATTTCAGGAGTGTCAAAGGGAGTTAGAATATCATTTACATCATAGCATGCATTGCCTTAAGTCTCATTGTTGAAGATGCATGTTTTATTATTTTTAACCCATGTTTATATGTTCCAATTGTTGGTGTTTTAAATGGTACTAAAACTACTAAGCAACAAAAAGCTTAATACCAAAATAATAGTACATACACTATCTAAAGACTAGCCTATTCTTATCAAAAATTGCATATGTAAGGTATTTGGACCCAACTTCAACAAAACCACAAATGGTTTTCTACTCTTTTGGCTCTGCACAACCAGGGTGGGTATACCCAGGGATGGTTCAACTATGAAACTACTGTATGAGGATTATTCTTAGTTTCATTCTGATTCTCATTTCGAAATCCTCAAATATATACATAATTCTTACTAACTTGCCAAAACACATCCCATAAATAGATATGGCCAAGAAATCTTCTATAGATCTGTAGATGTTTTCAACAACAATGGCTAACTGAAGCTAAAAAGATTTCATGTAGACAAGTGCTAGCCAACTTTGAAGATCTATAGGAAATAAAAGTAAAATTTGATTTGATGATGCATTTGAAAAACCATTTGTAAGATATTTCTCTTTCAGCTGAAATAACTTGATTAGTGCCTAATCCATTGGGGTTTCAGAGTCTATAGCAAAATCTAAGATCTAATTTGTTGCCTTACAACAAATTGTATCAGCAATTCTTATCAGAATTTATCATTCACAATCCTTTTCAATACTTGAAGAATCTTATCACATTCATCAAAGCTTTTACTTAATCCATTGAATTAACAGCAATGATAGATGGATATACAACCTAACTAGATTGCATTCAATTGTACAAGCTTTTACTCATACAACATCAAGGTAGCTAAGTATTGAGCAGGAGACAAAATTTAGAAAGAATTGATATGGGGACAGTTCATAGTTTGTATTCATTTCCTTTGAAAATGGTACATCTTTTACAATAAACTCATAATAGCCTTCAAAAATAAACATAGTTCATTCTATCTTCATGTATTTTCAGAAAATTTGATAGAGAAACACATTACAAAATTTGCCTTCAAAATTTGGACCAAAAATTAGACTAAGCACAATACTTAGAAGAAAAAGAATTTGGACCCTTCTTTAGCCTTGGGATCTCACTTAAATAGTGACACGTGTCCTTTAAAAGATACTGACGAGTGTCTATAGTAAAAGAAAAAAACAAACAACAGAGAAGCTGACACATCAAAACATCCTGGGTGGGTCCCTTTCTGTTATACTTCTCATTTGTTTTAACAAGAAGATAGGACCTGATTCTCCAATTATTCTTCATCCTCAGAGTAAGTAGCCATGAGGTTTGAAAGTGATGTATTGTCTTCAGTTATCTATAAATTTACTTCAGCGTGGGGAGTTTCTGTGTCCTCAGTATTAACTTCGGGGGTGATTGTTACTTTTTCACCTTCTTCCTCATCATCTTCTGATATTTGTTCTAGAAACTAATTTTTCCATTTATTAAAAGCATCATCATCTAGCCAATCAAATCTCAGAACTTCTCTTTGTATCATTATTAAGGAATTTGCTTTTTCTTCTAAAACATCAAATTCTTTCCCCTTATCAGTATAAAATAACTGTACTTTTACTAGTTCCTCATTAGTCTTAGCCCAGAACCAGTGGCCAGTCTCACTCATGATGTTTATCATTCTTTCATTTAATAATTCATCCATCTCCCTTTTCCACTTTTCTTTTTCTTTTAGCATATCCATAGATTCTAAAGCACAAGAAAAAAGTGTGAAATTTTCAGTGATGTATTGGGAAAAGCAGAGTGTTAATCTTCTCTATAAATAATCCCTTTCATCATCAAAATTCTCTAGCTTATTTAATAAATCAAAAATCTTCTCAACTTGATGATAGGGCATTTGAACTACAGATATACATATGATTGTAATATCATTATTTCTCTCTCTCCATTTCTGTGCAAGAAGAGTCAGCTTATCCTTATCCCTGTTCAACTCATCCATGAGGGCTGCAATTCTGGCCAATTGATCAAAGAATTTTGACCATTTTATTTTATCCCTCAAATATATTATACCTTGTTTCAACTTTTCTTCATATTGATTTCTCAATTCTATCTGCAACTCATGCAATTTTGTTTTTTCTACTTCAAAGTCCTCTACAGTATAGAATTGGGGCCTTTCAGGGGTGTCAAGTATTTCAATGATAGGGGTTGATCCAACAAATGACTGTGAAGGGTATGCAATTCTAAGTGTACTGGATTCTCCCACCTTTCTTTTCCCAAGTATCTTCTCCAATTGAGATACCCTGTTTTCCAGCTCAATTCTCTCTTTTACTTCTTGATTGTAGGCATCCACCACTATTTCATACTTATTTTGCAAATCAGTCATTTCCTTTTCTTCTCTTTCTGCAGTGGCCAAGGAAAATTTAGAATAGTCCACATTCATGTAGGCTGCCTGTACATTTGAAGTATCAGCGACCCTCCTCACAATGATATTCCATGTTAGTCCTGAATCATCAGGCTGTAATGGAGTAGTTCTGGATCCTCTTCTTAGCGACCACATAACAAGGGCAGCTTGATCATTACTGAATGTTGTTCCTAAGAATTCCTTTTTATCTGGATCCTGTAATCCTAAATTATTTGACACAGAATTAAAAATTAGGGCATCAGCAATATCCAAATTAGGCAATAATAAAATATTTGCATTTTTCACCATCTGTCTACCCTCGTCAGGGGTTATATTTTGGAATTCTTGTATCATTTGTTCTTTTATTTGATTTTGAATGGAGGCTTCATCCATTTCTCGATGCTTTGCTTTCATATTCCTACACCTTTGTTCAAAAATGTGCATGTTTTCCCTCCATGCAAACTGATGGAAAGTCCTAAATTTTACAAAACTGTTATCAGACAAAAATTGCTGACTGGCCTGCTCCAAAATAGGGTCTAATTCCCTTCCTCTGAAATTTTCTATAGTCAATTCAAAACTTGGCACAGGAGGCTCCTGGGGGTTTCCTTCATCAATTTCTGCTTGAGTAACAAAAACTCCTCCTTGCGACCCCATTTGTTCAATTTTCTCATTGGTGAGCTGCTCTTCCTCAATTCTCATTGGAGTTTGGGAAGGTGAGTAACCTTCATCATGGGATTCCTCTTCCCTTATTATTTTTCTTCTTTTGGGAGAAGGTTCAGGGGGTCTTTCTTCAAGGACAGTACTAGTAGATTCAATTATCTATTTTTCTTTGTTTACAATGGGCATCTGCTCTCGAATAACAGTATATCCTGTCCTCTTTTGGACAACCAGTGGACCTACTCCTATGTTAGGGGTGAAACCCAATTTCCTCATAACTTCTCTAGCTTTATCTGGAAAATAATCAATAAAATGTTGTTTCTTTTCATTCATTACCTCCATTATTTCTAAAAATGTACTCATGAGCTTATTTATCCTATTTGCATTAGTTGCAACATTACTAAGAGGACTGTAATCTTTGTCAAAACAATTAATGAATTCCAAAACTTTTGAATAGGCTCTCCATTTTTCTTTCTTTGTTTCTTGCTCCTAGAGAGAGTATTCATTTCTTATTATATCTTCAGGGAAGTAGAATTCATGCTGAATCGGACGAAGCTTGATCCTATATCTAAGAGCAGAATTAAAGAATTCTTCTATGTCACAAAAATGAGCATGAGATACTGCCATCTTATACTGATCCAAAAAATTTTAGAGGAAGATCCACCCTTCTTTAGTGATTAAAAACTAGTGAGCTATAGTGCAAGTAGGAAAAATTGATCCTATTCCCCTTTTGTGTAAAAAGGTTTCCTCCACTCCTCCCAACTGCCATAAAAATTCAGCTACCCCTACCTTTAAAGGTACCTGATAGGGTAGTACATGGGGTGTCCCTTTGAAACCATAGACCCTAATGACAGTTGAGACTGGATATGGGATGATATCTCCCCAATTATGTGAAACTTTTAAACTATGGGGTCTGTCCATAGGCCTAACAAGATGTATTAGTGCCTTAGGAATTCTGGGATTGTCACTCAATATGAGGCATCTTAGTTTAGAAGCAAAGTGCCTATCAAATCTAACAAAACTAGCATTTTCTGCTTCCCAAGTCATGTCTACACTCCATAATTGAATTGGTAGTGCCTCCCCTTCTTTTTCCCTATTTAAAACCATTTCTTTACTGAAATATATAACCCCTTTAAAAAGAAACATATGCATCAATAGGGAGTACTGACCCCAAACCTTTTCCACCTTGCCCTTTGCAATCCCCACCAATCCATTGTGAATCTCATTAGCCAGGTAGGATGAAAAATCAAAAAATATTTCTACACCAAAAGAAGAGATTTGGGTGATCATATACATGAAGCTCACTGGAATAAAGTCTTCTTCACCCTCTCTGAAGACTCTACACAGGGTCCTGTATATTTCTACTGCCCTGACATTAAAGCATGATTTCTTGAAAGGTTCTTTAGAAGATGATGTTATTGTTGGTAGGTTTCCAATTTTGCCTATGTGGGCTTTCAATGCACTTTGTCTAACTATATCCCTTTTGGACATATATTCCTTTTCTAACTCTATCAAATTAATGGGCACATGATACATGGTGAGAGGTCCCAGACTGAAAACCTTCCTAATTTCTTTTGGACTGATGGTAATTAAAACCTCACCATCCATTATTCTCACTACCTTAGTGGCTGGATCA
Organism: Cupressus sempervirens; assembly: GCA_028749045.1. Classification (NCBI taxonomy): domain Eukaryota; kingdom Viridiplantae; phylum Streptophyta; class Pinopsida; order Cupressales; family Cupressaceae; genus Cupressus; species Cupressus sempervirens. The sequence continues at coordinate 729,476,335 of CM053791.1, read as the reverse complement.
TAGCTTTTCGCTACAGTTTCAAGCAGTTCATAATCCATAAACACACTGGGAACAACAAGCTTCCCAAGATCAAAATTCCATATATTGGCATGAGGGGCATATAATTTCCTTTCTGCGAACCATTTTTTGAACAGACTCAAACCAGTTTGAGAAGTCTAAGCATCCTGAACCCAATTACCCTTATCATATAGTCCATCAGCTATCCTTAGCCTAGGGTTCAATGAGGTTAACCTCTTAACTTGTGTTGTCTCTACAATAGACTCAGGAAGCAACTCAATCAAATCATCATGCACATTCCTATCCAAATAATTTGCTACACCTGAAAATCCCTTCTTCAGAGGCATCTTGGACTTATTTTTCACAGAACTGAAAAGCCTACGAGGATTATGGTAGTATTACTTACTTGAATTTTGTCTTTGTTTTCCTTTGTATTTTCGCAAACTTTCCGCGAACAGACAACTTCACAACTTCTACCAGGCTTTGGCACACTTTCCTTCAGTAATTGCTTCTGCACAAGAATGGCTTCAAATCTTTGCTTGCGTAAGATGAAACTAATGAAATCTGTCTATATTATACTCTATTTTTTCTCATGGAAGATTCTTTCATGTCTAATTAATACAAGGAGTGGCACTACATTCTGTGTTTAAAACTGTGTCATCGATCTTCAAAGATCCTACGATCATGTGATACAGAGAGAACAACTAGGAGTTGCATTTGACATGTCAGTCAATTTACCCAATGAGAACTTACCACGTATATCATTCTTTCCTTGATGGCATTTGTATCTGGACCCATTGACATTTGAGAACACATGTTAGCATGTTGCTACTTTGTTATGCATAAAAAATGAGCATCTTGCCATAGCGAAGCAGCGACAATCGTCGATCTGATTCGAAATCAATCAAATGATATGCTACTGGGTTTGCTCAGAAAGAAAGCGGTGGGCCCTATTCACTATGTCACTATAATTATCTCCCTCGCAACTCTTCATAGCAAGAAGACGACAACCATTGATCACATACTCAATCAAGGGTGAGGAAACTACACGGGGTCTTCTGATTCATATTCGCTATGTCACATGGCTTAAAAAGCATGCAATTTTGCATAGCAAGGTAGCGAGTTCCGTTGATTCCGTTCCAAGCTGATGTTTAGGATCTCTTTGTACATTTGGTCAGAAAGGCATTAATGAAAAATGGATCTATGCATAGTTGGTGCCTGTCAAAAATTTACTATAGTCCTAATTATCTTTCCATGTCACCAAAGGTCTTGCCGATCTTCAAATTTCACTAGGCCTCACTACTTCGCTAACGGTGAAGTATCTGATTTTTCCAATAGCGAGGTAGCAAGCTCTGGCATTTTAATGAATTCCGAATCAAAAAATGCAAGGGGCAAAAAATAATTATTTCTGTTATTTAAAATGCTTCTGACAATGACATTTATGACTTGTCATGCCACCTGGTGTAGTCACGGTACTGGAAAAATGCAACGTCACCGCCCCTTCATATTTCATGGGCCTCGCTACTTCGCTAATGGCGAAGTGTCTAATTTTTCTGATAGTGAGGTGGCAAAGTGTCAGAAAAATCATCAGTCTAGCTCTATTTTCAAATATTCTACTGGGTCCCCTTCCCTGTTTGGATGGTAGTTGCAACATGTACCTACACAACAAATCATTCAGAAAACAAATCTTCGACCACCGTATCTTCACTTTGCGGTCCCACCTCATAAAATGCTCAGCACTCGCTACCTTGCATGGCTTAAAAAGCATGCAATTCTTCATAGTGAGGTAACAAGAGCGGTAGATCTACTTGGATCTAACGGCTGGAAAGATTGATAAAAAAGGGGATCTCGAGGGAACAAAAAAAATAAAGGGGATAGAATATTCGTCTCACTTGAAAATTCAAAAGCTTCGTGCCCGATAGTTTATGAACAGAGAGAACATAGGGTTTTCATGAGTTTTTTCTTTATGGATGGATTATCTAGAAACCCTATGTTTCACTTAGAAATAAAAATTCTAACTTTTCTACAATTTAACAAAAACCTCTGTTGCACAAAAAGTCAGACCAACACCAATAAAGTACAAAAAATATATGCATCGCCATTATTAGTCATTTGGATTTTTCAAGCATATCTCTTTTAGTTTGGAATTTTGGAAAGAAATTAGAATTTAGATCTACAACATATCCCTTGTGCACAAAGTGTTTAACAAAATTCTTAGGTTAGAAATTAGGAAATTAAAATCAAAATTGCAAGGGATATTACAAAATTTGAGGGATATTGTTGGTAAAGAGAAGGGAAGTGGTGAAGGAGAAGTGTTTGCTGATGTTATGAAGTCTTTTCATGAGGAAGTGAAGTTGAAATTGGAACAAAGTAATCTGAAGTATAAGTAAGAATGATGATTAGTCTAGAAGACATTGTATTTTTGAGGTTGGTGATGAGGTGATGGTTCATTTGAAAAAAGGGTGGATTTCCTATTAGTACATGCAATAAGTTAAAAATGAAGAAGTTTGGACCTTGTAAAATTTTGAGAAAACTCATCAATGGTAATGCATATGAAGTTGACTTGACTGATGACATGAATATATCTCCTATTTTGAATGTTCCTAATTTATATGAGTATCATGAGTTTGATGATGAAGTTTTTGTATTAGATGATTATCATAAAAATAATATTGAGGATATTGAACAATTGTTGGATCAGAGATTTGGCAATAGAAAAAGAGGAAAGAGTTACTTTAAGTATTTGGTAAAGTAGAAGATGTTACTTGTATTTCTCAATTGGAGTAGGATTTAGCTCAGGTTGTGACACCTTCATGATTCAAGAGAATAATTTCTTTCAACCTTGGTTGTCTAATGTAGGAGCATTTTGGGTTTCCTACTATCCTTCTCTCTTTTTTTATTTTTTATTGATGGTCAAGTTGCAGTTGTTTCAAGTTCGAGTATTGGCCAAGTTGTAGTGATTGTTGAGTTGAAATGATTATTGAGTGATAGTATTGGTTGAGTTCCAATTTTGGCCAAGTTCTTAAGGTTTTCAAGTGACTTCATTTGTCAAGTAGTCTTGGTGATTTTTTGATGCTTGGTTCATTCTTTGACCTAGTTTTGTCTCTAATTGGTTCTTATTAAGATTTGACTTGTTCATTTAGTTATTATTTTGAATTTAATTTAAGGATCCTACAATTGGATGTGTGCAAACCATTATGGGGTCAGCCTTCTCTAATGTAAAGATCTAGAATCTTCTATAAGTTGTTTTGGAAAGTGTAAGTAGAGGTATCAAGGCTTAGGTTATGGGGGAGTTGGAGTCTGGAGGAAGAATCAAGTGATCAGAGGATTAATTTTAGAGACATATTGTAGTAGTGGAATCATAGATCTTAATTTGTAATCTTGTAATATTTTGTTGGTTGCAACTTGGAAGACATTATAGTTGTGAACTGTCATAGATTACTTGATGAATTAATAAGATAATTGTTGTTTCTCTCTCTTTTGTGTTATTCTCTTTGTTTTTCTTCCTTTGTGTTCACTTAGCGATGGGGTTGGATAGTTAGGTGTTCCTTTGGCCCTAACAATCCCATACTCCCTTACCTCACATGATACTTTGAACAAGTATTTTCAAGCATTCATAAGATCATGCACTTCCTTCTTGCATCAAGCTTCTTCCTTCAAAGTGCTAGTGGATTTTGACTTCTAAGGAAGAGATCTATCATCCAAATCATTTATTTTTTTCCATTCTTTCTCAAGGAAAGTCACATTCATTCACATTTAGGATTTTCTTACTTCTATATGACTTCATTTTGGTTTCTTTTGAGTAAAGGCTATTACTTGATCACATCTCAAATATAATTGCATCTACAAAGGTAATTGTCTTTTTTATAGATATAATATTTTTTCCTACTACATGAGCATTTCCTTTATTACTATTTTAGATTTTAATTTCAAGGTTGATTCCTCAATCTAGGGCTTGATGAAAGAAATCCCTTATCAATCTAGAACCAAAAATAATTTTAATTTGTGTAGGAGTAGGATAACGAAATTATGATCACAAATATAAAAACTTCTCATCATAACCTTTCTAGAGAAGTTGGGTCAATTTCGATACAATGCTCTCAAAATATGTCCATGTTCCTATAAAGCATCTATGAAATCTCCCACTAAGTTGACATTTTCCTCAAGGCCTAGGAAAAATAGGGGTTTTGGGTTTTCTATAGTGATCACAGATACATAGTCAAAACTTCAATCACAATTTTAAATCCATGATTTTAAAACCAAAAAGATGTATTCCTTTGCACATTTCAAGGTAATTCCTCCATCCTTTGTTTTGTCTCTTACAATAGACCTATTTTCATATTCTAATTGGGTTGGTTGCATAAATTTAGCACCTAACTTTTCCTTTACACTTGTCATTAAATCAATTGGCTCTATTTACATTTAGACTATACATCTAAAATCAATTAACATTGCATGAAATAGGAAATTCTTTCATTTACTCCTTGATGTTTAATTTCAATTGAACATTATCATCCCTTCATTTTACTTAGGTTTTGCTAATATAAATTGATTTATATTGAGAGTTATGTATAGAAGCCCCTCTTTCTCTTGCATTGAATGTTAATAGATAACAAAAGTCTTATATTTGATACATGCCTTATTTAAGTGCTTCCATTTTACTCCTAAACATTTTTGTGAACCCTACTTGTGCCCCTTTCTTTTTGGAGTCAAATTACTTCTTGGTATATCTAGATCTACTTTATAGGCTATTGTTTTAATTAGTGCTATTTAGATTTTTTTTTTAAAATTATATTGTTTTCATATAGATTTAATTTCATATATATACATTGTGAAAATACAAAATATTGCATCCTACATTCTTAGATTGTATTGCACTTTGTTTAAATGGCTATCAAAACACAAAAGCATAGTCATTGCATTCCATCCCAGTGGGGTTGTTTCTTTATTCTCAAGCTTTCTTCATGATCTTCAAGAGATTCTATTTCATGCATATTATGAGAATTTAGCTTTTTCTTTCATTGATTCTCATGAAAATATTTCTTCAATGCATCCCCCTCCAAAGGGTAATCTTTTCAAAGATGATGTTTATCAAGCTATAGCGAGCCAAGATATTTCTAATCTTGACGACATTATTCTTTGGGATGATCCATTGGATAAGGATATTTGAGTCATGATTATTCCTCCCTTAATTTATGTTTTATTCCATCCTTGTATGATTATACTATTTGGGATGAACTATTGGATAAGGACAAAAGCTATTCCCTTCCTCCTGAAGAAATCTTTTTAAAAAATCTGAATGATTACATAATTATTGCTTCCAATGATCAACCACTTTCTATGCATTCCTTCTATAGATGAGGTCTTTATGGTATATGGTATCCTCCTCCTAGGAGTACCTTAGAAGTGTAGAACCACATCCTTACTTCTTCTTTTTTATTTTTAAGATATGCCTTAAAAAAGTAGGCATTTTTTATAATTATGACCTTATTTTCAAATATCCAACCTTAGACCATAAGGATCCTAATCAAATTGATCTTGTGGGTGGCCTATCAAATATTCAACATTGTACAACCTCTAATTTTACAACAAAAATTCTATAGCAAAACCAACACCGATGAATTTTTAAATTAAACACATATATTTGATGAGTGTCACCTAGATATTGAATGGTTATATTTTCAACAAAAGTATTCTATTTTCATAGTTTCTCAAATTCATTACTATGAGACATGTGCATGTTATCATTTTTAACATACAAAATGCATTGCTTATGGTATGTTGAAAATGAATTTTAATGATGAATGGTATCTTTTTCATGATCATTCTACTTGATACATCCACATCCCCATTATGTTTCTCCTCACTATGTGAAATTTCTATCCATTGAGTTGTTGGTTTGCATGGTGCTTTAACGGAAGGAATCCTTTCAAACTCCTCTCTTGAAAGCTAATGTAGGATCAACTCCAAGGTTCCAAGTGATCTTGTGACCTACTAGAATCTGCTCAATAAAAGATAAATGTGAGTGTTCATAAGGAGGCATTCGCTGGTTCTGACTAATTTCAAATAAGATTTTGAATCTTCTTGCTATCTCAAAAAAGTAATCACAAAAAAAAAAAAAAAAAATTGTATTTTTCTATTGATGATGAATGTAGTTTAACAATGTAACTATATGAATTCCTAAATTAACAAAATGTTTGTAAAAGAAAATAGAAAAGATAATGTAACGAGAGGTTTAAAGAAAATGACTTGAAAAATAAATCCCTAATGGACATAAGCCATGCAAATAAAACATCTGTGAGTTAAGCCTTTAAAAAGATTGGTAGATAACCAATAAAAATAGGAGTAGTGCTTCCATAATTCCACTAATGCAATCATCAATGGGAATTTAGTAACTGTAAGATGTTTCACTTCTCATTATATCACAAGGCCATAGAAACTACACTCATGCAAGACAAAATTCTATGTATGAATAGTAGGTGATCTCTTCTCCAACTAAGTATGTTAGTGGAATTTGCATATACATAGAAAACACCAAAATTAAAAGATAGCTCAATAAAAATAACATAACAAAACCATTGGCTCCATTACACTGCATGAACATACATTCACAAAATATAACACACTCTAGCAAGAATAACTACACTTAGAATGAGAGAACAAATAATATATATTATTGCATCAAAATAATAGCTTGGAATACATATTTAATTCCTAAATTTATAGACAATTGTCTCCTCAATTTGTGTTTAGAGTGAGAGATTCCTTCATGCAAATATATGCTTAAAACTAATAAAACAAATCTAATTATATAAAAATTGACTCTCTAAATGGTGCTAAGTAGAAGTCCACCCTTGTTTATATTAATTAATGGGAGCATAATGTTAGAAATTCTTTAGAATAACTGAGAGGGGGGTGAATCAGTTATTCAAGGTCCAAATGTCCAATTAAAACTTTTTCACCAAGTAAAGTCAGTTTATCAAACTATTCATTCATCCAAGCTTAAACTTTCCTACTTAGCAAGTTATTGTAAATCAATATGCAAGCATAACACATGAAAATTCAACACATAACATAATGATTTACATGGAAATCTAATTTGGGAAAAATCACGAGTAACATGCTACTCAATTCTCACTCTTTTGAAGTGATGCTTTGTGAAAGGCCTGTCTGTTAAAGGCTACAACACATTGTTAAATGTGACCTAGTTAAAGGATTTAACCACCCTATTAGAAGTGGGCATGGTTAGAGGACTTTAGAACATCCACTTGAAATCCCAACTTGTTAAAGGATTTACAAATGGTTGTTAAACCAACCTAAGTCCATAGGATTTTACCCTAACTGATACAATTTCTAGAGAGTAACAATAAAGGGTTTTGACCTGATTATAATTCATAACTTATCTTGCATATTTCAGATATTTTTTCAGCTCATAACTTTGCCTGGCTTTTAGTCTCTGCAGCTCTGATAGCTTGTCCTCCTTTCAAGCTTTGTCTCCTTGAGTTTTCATGCTCGATGTACCAGTGCAATCTCATCTATGACCACTAATCAAAGTAGAGTCTTTGTGCTTTGTTCTTCCTTCTCCTAGATGCCTTCTCCTTGACACCTTTCAACCTCTTTGCAATTTGACACACCAATAGCTCTTACTTCTTGGCCTATGACTCCTTAGATAGAATTCTAGAATTTCTTTTCCTACTCAATTTTTCCCTCCTTTAATTTCATTTCAAATGGATTAGGTAGGATTCATTGAATCTAACTAACATCTTGTTTCCTCTAGAAAGATCATGAAGAATCCTCTTGAATTCATTCAAAAATGGTTTACATAAAATTATGTACCACCAACTCATCATCCTTATCCTCCATCTAGTTCACAAAATTCAAGGTAACAAATTTGTGGTTTTAGATTTGGTGAATCTTTGACTTTTTCAATAGTACAATAGCTCGACAGTATTGAAATTTTGGTGCTTGACACATACTATGTTACTCAGCATCAACTACGTTTTGCTGATGCTTGGCACCTATTGTGGATTCACTCAGCATCTACTAAGTTTTTCTGATGCTCAACACCTGTTACTTTTCTCGACACTTGAACACACTTGGCTCCTTCTATATCACTCAACACACATTAGATCTTTCATTTGCTCAACACTAACTAAAAATTTTCTCGGCTTGAACTAGGTTGCTCGACACTAACTAATGAACTTAGTTAAGCTTTGCAGTCAACCTTGTTACAACTTATTTCTCCAATGTTTCTAAGTGTGACCAACCTCTGTATTTTCAATTTTATTACAATACATCATTTTACCATTGTCTTAACTAATCCTTGCACTTCATTACAAAACCATAACCCAACCTTTCCCTTAGGTGCTTTTGTTACATCTTGTTGATTAAATCCTCTTCATCAATCAACTTAGTGATAGTACTTTGATCTTATAAGAAATTTTCATTCTAGCAAATAGCAGGTTTGACATCAATGACAAAAAAATGATTGAAAACATTTTTTATCAACCATCTTCCTTCTTTGCAATAATCTCCCTTTTTGACAGTGTTCATTCTCAATCAAATTTCCAACACATAAGCCTTTACATGACTTAAAAACAATGAAAGCATGAGAAAATAAGAAGAAGGAAGTTGTCAAATGATGTAGGAGTCTCTAGAGATGCCAAAAATAGAAGCTCAACCTTCTTTGGATGTTTGTAGGAGTTAAACTATTGTTAGAATGTGTTTCCAATGCAAGGAAAGCTCTAAATTTAGAATTGGTAGTTTTTGGTCTCTGCACCTCTAACTTTTTCAAAATTTATGGTGCACACTTGGGATAGCACATCTTGTGCACCTATGCACCTTAGTGGCAGATTCAAAAAATTTAAAATTTTCCCAAGTGCCAAAACTAAAATTCTAGCTTCTAGGTTTCCTTCCCTTTCATACCAGAACTATGTCTAGATGTTTTCTCTTGAATTTCTCTATGATCTCTATCACTTAGGTTGCATCTAAAAAATCCAAAACATCATACTTATTCTTTACTATTTGTTGATAGTTTCTCACTTCTATCCGAGTCTCCAAAAATTCTTCCAATTTTATATCCAATTCTAGCATCACCTCCTCTATATTAAATACTTGTCTAATGTCTTCATCAGTCAAAGCTTCTTTGAAGATATTTCACAAATATTTGAAAACTACTTTCACAGACATGAGTTTATCCCTTGATTCATCTTCAAAAATTTTAAGGCAAGCATTTCCATAATACTTCTCAGCTTCCAAAATCTACTCTTGGGTTTGATCCTTGATCTTATAAATATCTGTATGTAATGTCTCCATTACTTTATTACTAGCAACAATCTTCTTGATCCAATCATCTATCTTATCCAATTATTCCCTCATATACACATCCATAAGGATATGATACCTCTGACCCTTTATTGACTATAATGCTTGAAGGTCTTTACTCCAAGTATGTACCTCATCCATCAATGCAAAATCCTAGTTTAGTATAAAAACTAGCTTGTCTACATTAATTTGCATATGGTGTAACAATTTAAGGTTTCCCTGTATTATCTTCACACATTTTTCCCTAAAAATTTCCTACCATTGTTGACACACCTAAAAAAATGGATCTAATTGTACACCCACCTTCTCCTTCCTATCAAGTGCCACACCTAGAGTTACCTTAGGATGATCAGGATCCAAAGGACTATTATGGTGTCACAACACATGCCCTATTTTGACTAGGAATGGGGACCGCCTACTTTGATTTTTTGGCTTTGTGGATCCATTGTCCAGGGTCTGAGTTATTTTTAGGGTTTTTTGGTCAAAGTGCAGGTCCTGACTGGAAAATTAAGAAGCTAAAAAATCAAATTTTTGGAGAGAGAATTCTTTTTTTATAGAATAAGAGGGTGCACACTAGCACACCTCCCCAAGTGTGCTAGTGTGCAAAAGTGTTTAAGTGAGGGCATCACCCCTTGGTGATGTGCATCTATGTAGTTGCACAACACCAAGAGTGTGTGGGGCTATATAACTCGAGGGGATTCCCTCTCTCCTCACTTATCCTATTATCTTCTCTGAGCTCTGTCACACCACACCCCCACACTTGTTGAGGTGCACATCCTCCCTACCTAACATTGCAAAAACACATAAGAAAATGTTAAAGATCAACCACATTAAAGTGCATAGTAGCACACCTAATTAGGTGTGCTGCTACACACCTCCTTTTTTTTGAAAATACATAGAAAACTTTAAAAAATATGTAAAAAACCTATTTTAGGTGCGTAGTAGCACACCACATGAGGTACACTACTATGCATCTTAAATGAGAAAATAGAATTTTGCCTAAGTTATATGATGGTGCATAGTAGCACACCCCATGAGATGCACTACTACACACCACACACTTTTGAATGAGCAAAAGGCACACTAGGCACACCTATCAAGTGCACCAGATATGCATATTGTTTGAATTCTAAGGCCATAAACTAGGTTTTAAGGTGATTTCAAATTATTTAGTTTTTAGGGTTTTCATCCGTGTCAGTACTAGGGTGTCATTAATCAAATTTTCTTCAATTATGAGCTAATGGACATATCTTTTGTGTAGATTCAATGGCATCTTCATCATCCTCCCTTGCTAAGAAGATGGTTTTGAAGCTAGGGGTATTCAAGTTCCAGGGTGTGTAGATAAAATCATGATTTCAGGATGAGTACTCAAAGATCCAAGATACCAAGCTAGGATACAAATTTGGGTGCATTCCTGACACTGTGTAACGAACCAATCAAAAGGTCTTAGATGGCTTCCTCTCTGATTTTCTCTGGACTAGTAAATGTAGCATCACATCCAGTTTTAGTGTAGTCCTTGGTACACCCACTTGATAGGCTAGTTGGATATTATAGGGCTTAGTAAGGTAAAGGTAAAGGAAAAAGAAAGAGGAATTCTCCTCAACAAGCCAAGCCAAAGGATGAAGAAATTTAGGCACCTACATAGATTGGAGAAGAAAACATACAAGGATTAGAAAATGTGAAAATACCTAGACATAACTCTAGTATAAAGGGGAACAAAACCCAGAAGCCAAAATTTTGATTATTAACACTTAGTGAAATTTTGCAATTTTTGGAGCCTACTTTCAAGGTGAACTATTGTGTAGGTACACCAAGTGTGCTTTTTCAGTAGTGTAATGGAATATTTTGAGGAATTCATAGTTGCACTAATAGTTAACTGCCAATTCTAAATTTAGAGATTTCCATGCATTGGAAATGCATTCTAATGATAGTTTAACTCTTCTAGATGCCTAGTGAAGATGGAACTTCTATTTTTGCCCCTTCCAGTCACTTCTACATCATCTGAAGGCTCTCTCCTTCTTATATTCTCATGTTTTCTTTGTTTTAAGACATGTAAAGACTCGTGCATCCATTTAATGATATAAATGGATGGAGTCCTACTAAACACCAATTAGAGAGTCAGTTTGTGCATAAACAGATTTGTTTTATTAGTTCAGAATCATATACTTGCACAAAAAATGAGGAGAAGATTTCTTATAAATTCAAGAATGTAATATGTATTCCAGACTGTCATTATTCTAATGCAATACTATATGTTGTTGGTGCTCACATTTTGAGTGTAGTGATTCTTGCTTAAGTGTGTTATATTATGGGAATGAATGTTCATGGGATATAATTGAGCCAATAGTTTTACTGCATTGTTTTGGTTGTGCAATATTTTTATTTTGGTGTTTGCTATGGTTCTACAAATTCCACTTATTTATTTAGTTCGAGAAGAGATCACCATATTGTACCAACATAGCTTTTCATCTTGCATAAGTACACTTTCCATGGCCTTGTGATTTGATGAAAAGTGAAATATCTTATGGTTACTGAATTGCCATTAATGATTGCATCAGTGGAATTAAGGAAGCATTGCTCCTATTTTCATTGGTAACCCATCAATCTTTTCAAAGGCTTAACTTGCAAACGCATTTTTTCTATGGCTTATGTCTATTACGATTTCACTTTTCATGTCATTTTCTTAAACTTCTTATTACCCTATCTTTGTTATTTTCTTTGGTTAAATTAGGAATTCATATAGTTTCATTGTTAGATTTTATTCATCAAAAAATAGAAAATACTAAAAAAACATATCTCTTTTGTGGTTAATTTTTAAATAGAAAGTAGATTGATTGTTTGATCCAAAATTGGTTTGAACTAGAAAAGGCCTCCTCATAAAAAAATACATTTATCTTCAACTAAGTAGATTCTAGTAAGTTGCAAGATCACTCGAAACCTTGGAGTTGATCCCAAATCAGCTTTTCAAGAGAGGAGTTTGAAAGGATTCCTATTGTTAAGCATCGTGCAAAATGACAACTCAACAAGGACCAATCACTCCATGAAAATAGTCTCTTACAATCTCATTCTATTTCTAAAGCCTCATTAATTCAAACTCATCTTGTTTCAAGTGTCTAAACACTTCTTTAATTCTTGTGGTGGCAACAATTTAGCAATGTCCGTAGTTGACTTTCCTAGAAAGACCTCTTTGATATGATAATCTTTGGGGATCAAAAATTCAATATCTGCATGTAGAGGAGGGATGGAAATATGAGCCAATAAGTCCTAATCTTGGTTCTTCATAATGAAGGCTAATGTTTGTGCATCACCCATAGGTGGTTCAACTTTCTTGAGGGTCTCAACTAATTCTTTTGCTCCCTCATTCACACTATAATATAGTTGCATTTTCTTCTTAACCATTACCTCCCTCTTCAACTAGCTCAGAGTAGTTCCCATCAAAGGTGTATACTTAGTTGAAGAGGGGGTTTGGCATATCACTAGACCCTTTCCCTTATCTCTCCTCTCTAGAATATTCTCTTTCTATGAGAGATCTACACTAGGCATCCCTATGTTTGTTGAGTCCAAAGTCCTCACCTTTGTTTCTTGAGAAGTTTGATGAGGTTCTTCATATATTTTCCCCTCTTTAGATACTTCATCAATGAGTCTTTGTTGTGGCTCTTCTTTCTGTACACCTTGTACTTTCTCTTTATTAACAAGAGGGAGAGGAGTGGCTAAACCTTTATCCAAGAAAGATAATCTTGACTTGGTAATGGTGGGGCACTTAGATGTCCTTGTGGAAAAGGTGGCAATTGACTCCAATATTCTCCCAAAGGTTGACTCATTGGTGTATCCATTATCTTGTTGTTATTTTGTGGTGACTATCATAGAAGTACTATACATACTTCATAATACTTTGGGGAAAAAATAAATTTCACTTCTATTTTATTGCACCTTATTTAGATATGCATATTGTAACCCTAAAGTGGGAATATATTATATAAGATAGCTTAGGGTTAGGGATTGTGGGAATGTAATGTATAATGAGATAGGTTCTTCTTGTGGTGGTATTGAGCTATAAGGGTTTGTACTATAATTACTGGATAATAAAAAAGGTTGGATGACTATGTAGGTGGATGTAGCCTAGGTTTTGGGTGAACCATGTAAATCTGTGTGTTATCTATGCTCTTATGGTTTTCTTCTTTTGTTTCTACATTTAACTATTTATTTGTATATTGTTACAGATCTATCAAATCCTAACAATTGATATCAGAGTGAGGTTTTCTGCTATAGATTTATAAGAAATTCATATTTGAGTGGGAGTAATGGAGGATTTCAAACTCAAGATTGAAAAATTCAATGGCCAAAATTTTCAATTATGGAAAATGCAGATGGAAGGTTATTTGTATTAGAAGGATCTATGGAAGCCATTAGAAGGGAAAACTAAGAGACAAGGAATGATCATAGATGAAGATTGCAAGATCTTGGACAAGAAGGCACTAGGATCTATTTTATTATGCCTTACACCATCTATAACATTCAATATATTAAGGTAAAAATGATTGTAGAGTTGATGGAAACACTGGCTAAGTTATATGAGAAACACTCAGCTTCGAATAAGGTATTTCTTACAAAGTGTTTATTTAATATGAAATTGGGTGAGGGAGGATCTATAAAAAATAATTTAAATTATTTTAACATAGTCACCAATTAATTGTAATCTATACAAATTTCATTCGATGAAGAGGTTAGGACTCTCTTAATTTTATGTTCTTTGCTAAAAAGCTATAATAGCTTGGCTATGGCTGTAAGCAACTCTGTCTCTAGTTCAAATAATTTGAAATTTGATGAAGTTTTTGGTGTTATCCTAAGAAAGGAAATGCAATGGAAAAGTATAGGTGAAACTTCAACCTCATTAGGTTCTACATTGAATGTGGAGAATAGAGGAAGACCAAGTCAAAGAGGAAAAGGCCCTTCACATGACAAGTCATGAGGGAAGTCAAAGAAGGGATGTTCTCAATCTAATGTAAAGAAATATTACTAGTGCTATAGAAAAATTGGTCACCTAAAGAAATACTGTTGGTCTCAAAAAAACAAACAAGGAGATGGAAATGAAGATGACAGTGTTGGGACTCAAAATCGCCTTCCCAATTTGAGTACCATTCCAAGCTTTTGAGCCCTTTAAAGTGCATTTAATGCATGTGTACTTGACTTATTTTTTAGTACTAAGAGGTTTTTAATGTTTCTAACACTTTTCATTTAGCATATCTGCTCATCCCATGAAGATAAATTTCCATTTTGAGCCATTCTGCGAAGTTCTATTTTGAGTAATGCTCAAATCTGCATTTTTGTTGAAATGTCAAATAGCGACAGGAGGCCTAGTTTACAATTAAATATCATGCACCTAGTTATTTCATAACTCACTACTTTGGTAATGTTTAATATGAATCTCAAAGAATATATGTTTCTAATTTCAAATCATTTTAATATGTTTTCACTAGGTTTTGAACCCCTCAAAGTCAGTTGTTTATTGTTGTCATGCTGATGTAAATTGTTCAAAATTTTGAGAGGCCCTATTTAACTTGTTATAACTTTGAAATAGTTGACCAAAATGAGAAAATTCCTTTTGCATTATGTTCTAGAGGTTAGAGACTTGTTAGGTTCAAATTTTGAACTTATGACAAATGTGTTTGATCAATTTTTGAATGCAATTCCATTTGTAATTTGTAAAGTTTTACTAGTATCATAAAGTGTAGATTAGTCGGTACCCCTGTTTGGGATGTTATAACTCTAAATTTGTGATAGGTGAGATCAAATGGATTTTACCACTATATTCCACTCTAAAATTTCTTTAAGTGTGCTAGTTTACAAGTCTTGATGGATCTATCTACACACTTTCCAAGGTCCCTTCTATTTGTAAAATTACTTTTCTGCCACTGTTCCTAGCTCTACAAATCCAAGTAGTCCACTTTGACCACTTTCCAAATGTGCCTAGTTATTTTTCATGAGTCCAAATCACATATTTATATTCTTCTCATGATATGAACTAATACCTTAGTTTTTGTGCCCCCAAGTATCAGTTTGACCTGTTTCTGAAGCCAAAACCGAATGTAATTTATCATTAGTACATTTGCTCCAAAATTTTGACCAATATTTTTGACCAAGCCCTAAATGGGATTCTTGAATACTTTTATTTTTATTTTTTTCTTGTGTTGGTCAAAATTTTGACCAAATTGGGCCCATATCAAAAAAAAAGAAAATTGTTATTTTTGTTATTTGGCATTGCATGGTTTTGGTGATGGTTTGTAGCAATGCGGGAGCCATTTTCAGGTTAGTTCACTGGCCTTATCTGGGATGTATGCAAGATAATCGATGCATGTTTGAAACTCCACACTTCTTGTTCAAATTTCTTTTTTAAATCTCTAACTTTGAAACTCCACGTTTCCACATTCAAAATTTGTTTTAAATCTCTAGCTTTCCATTGATGAATGATATGAATCTTTAGATTATTTCTTATTCCCATTATATTTAATAATCCTTATTTTATATCAAATAAATTAGCACATTAAGCTATCAATCATAATGAAAACCCACAAGAAACATCCTAAGGAAGATTTAAAATATTTCTTAGAGTATCATGTTGGTGCACAACAACTAGGGTTTGAGAATCCACAAATAAGTGAGACCAAATTGTTTTTGAATGCATTTTACAAAGGATTTTAATAGGGTTAAGAAAAATTTCAAATCCACCATAGAGGTATGATCCTATACAAAATAGATAATGTATTATTACAATTATTCATTTCTTATGTCAATTCTTATATAACTTTGTCATGTTATATCAGAATTTTTCCCTACCACTCAGTTACTCCCAGTAGAGGCTTTATCTTTCATACTGACTATATATATTATATTTTTCTATCTTGTTTATCTTTGTTCTTTTGTATGCTTGGAATATTTTATAAGAATGAGGATAGTGACTTTACATGTTTAAGAATTGAAATATATACTTTAATTTAAAATTTATATCAAATTAAAAGAATTGTGTACAAAGTTATATAAGAAGAATATGTCTATTGTGGTTTGAATCATAAAAAATAAGACAAAACCCTAATCAATCTCACAAGAGGATGTCATATACCTAGACTTTAGAGGGCATAAAGCTATATAAGAAACTACCTTGGCAAAGTGAAGATGAATATATGCATCCATGATCAAGAATTATCTTGGGGATATCAAATCTTATCCATGTGCAAATATAATCAAGATTCTACCAAAGTCACTTGGGAGTGTTAGTCTTGTCAATAATATGAAGAAATAGTGATATGCTATTGTAATGTCAAAATACCTCCTAGAATGTATGTGTGCTAGAAAATGTGACCTGCAAGAAGCATGGGTTAGCAAACAAACACTAGTTTAAAACCTTCAAAATGCATCAAGCATTCATCAAAATGAAAGGAATAAATATCAACTAATGCTTGCTTGGGTTTTGCAACCCTAAGCAACCAAAAAATCCCACCTTCCAGCCACCTCTACAACTCAACAAAGGCACCCATAAGAGGCCTTGTTGGTGTGTTAAGATGGAGGGATGTTTTGTGTGCTCTCCCAAATACAACAATAAATGAATCTCTTGAGTGTGTGGGTGCAAGTGTGAATGCAAATGTGAATGAAAATGCACTAAGATCTTAAACTATGTGGAATGAAGAACACTTCAAGAAATGGCTATGGGGAAAGCCATTCTTGAAAGCATTCAAGAGTGAAGATGATATGCAATAAAGGAAACTAACTAAGAATGTAAGCTATGGAATGGAAATGCAAATGCATGAAGAAAATTAGATTAACAATGCATGAAGCAAAATAAATCAGCTACCAAATAGTTAGTATGATTTTAGAAATCTCTATGCAAATCAAGCTACAATGCAAAACTCTAAGCATGAAAACTCAAAACTCAAAATGGCATGGTAACAATGCAAAAATGGGAGATAAAAATGCTTGAGACAAGCCCTTTATTTATAGGCTTGAGAGAGGGCTTGGTGAGGTGGCATCCATGTAGATGCCACATAAGGTGACATGCAAGCCATGTAAATGGTCAAGAATTCAAAGTTTGCTCACACATGTGTGAGAAAACTTGAGAAGAAGAGTGGGAGACAAGAGTGTGTAGTGATGCCATCTCACACATGTGTGAGCACACTCTTAGGCTAATGAGGGGGATTAGGGAGATGATTAGGAATGATTAAGTGGGATTAGAGAAGAAGTAGGCTTAAGAGGATGAAAATGATGGTTATAGGCTAGGCTCTAGGTTAGGCTTAAGACTAAATTAAATGAAATTTAATTTAATCATGGGTTTAGAGAAATTAATAGGATGTGAAGAATTTAAATAAATAAAATTTATTTTAGAATGGGGGAAAGATGGAGGATCATGTGTTAAATTAATTTAACACACTAGAGCTAGCAGTATTTAAATTAAATTTAAATACTTAGGGGAATGAACTTATTTAATTAATTAATATAATTAAATAAGTAGAAGAATGTGAGAAATGTAATTAATTAATTAATAATTGATTACAATGTCACAGGCAATATTAAAATTAATTAATATAGTGTTTAGGGATGATTTTAAGCATCTACAATGTATAACTTGGGTAAAATATTAAAGGTAGATTATATGGATGATTGTAACCTTGACGGTCCTCTATAAGTTGTTATCTGATTACTAAAGTATTAATACGTTATGAAGAAACTTTTTGATATCCTTGATTCCATGTTATGAGTATCTTGTCTATATTATGTTAGCTATTGGGACTTTCTGATTGGTTTCTTGCATGCTTAGACTAGTCTAGTTGAATTCTTGGCATTTTGACACCTTTCTTTCCTAGTGAATTGTGTCTCTCTCTGCTAACACATATAACAAAGGTACCCTCCTTGGAAATTATTACATCTCAAGTGAGCTACTAGATCCTATTAGTTTAAGTGATAAGCTAGAGTAGAAAATCTTTATCGTTGGAAAGTAATGATCTACATAGGACCTAAACATGATAAGAAACTAGTCCCAAGGATCACATATCCTACCAAAAGATCTATGGAATTCCATATGCAAGAACCTATCCATTGGAAGCTAGTTATACAAGTATCCTATGGAACCTAGATGTTTGCAAGTGTATATCAATAAAGATGTCTTTTTTCTCTCCAAAATGTATGTATCCATGCAAAAAATACCTATCCTATGCTCTGGGATGTTGAGAGTAATCCTCATAACATATGTTGTAAGTAGAAACACAATTCTTACCTTTGGTGTGACAACTTTTCTAGAAGTTGGATTGTAGTTTCTTTCCTTCTCCAAGACTAATTCTTTCCATTGATGTGTAGGTGGGAAGATTGTGGCTCACACAATACCATTCTTAATTATCTTCTTGATTTCTTTGGAATTGAGGACTCCATACATTTTGTCCCTGGTGCAGGGGCCCTAGGTCTTAATTAAGGTAGTCAAGCACTGAGGAGAAGAGTGTGAATTTCAATAAGTGTCCAAGTTGACTTAAGTAGGTTTAAATTTTCTTTTTGTGCATTTTTGACATCTAGATTGCATGATTACTAAGGTTACAAGCAAAGTCAAAGAGTGGCCAACAAGTAGTCAAACATGGGAGTTGACCAAAAAAATCATCAATATTATGTCGTATAAATCTTATTCATATTTTGGTATAGTTAGTTGACCTTGGTGAAATTCTTATGTTTTGTTTTTGGAAAAAATGTAAAAATTGCAAAAAAAATTGTCATGCAACTTTTTTTGCAACTTTTCTTTCAAAATGTTGAAGCTCAATAGTCAGCTTTATTTTGGTTTGATTTAGGTAGTTGAAGTTGTAAGTTCAAGATAGGGGAAATATACATTGTTTTACCTTCCTCTTTGTAAGAAGAAAAGATACCATGTACAGATTAGGAATAAATAAACAAACTCATCTTTGATAGCATATTAATGCACAATCAATAGTTTTTTTCCTTGTTTGACCACTTGGGTGATAGTAAGTGTTCAAGTTATTTTGGAAAGTTTTTATATTTTTTTTTAAAATGAAAGGAGGAATGGATTTATTCAAACCTAATAAAGAAACTACTAATTATGATTTTTTGATTGCTTGTTATTTACCCTAAACCATGATAGGGTTTGAATGCTAAATATTATATTTCTCTCAAGCGTCATCGTGAGAACTCCTAGTGTTCAATGGAAAGAAAGGTTTTGATTCTTGGAAAAATCCCATGGTACTAGTTTTGGTGGTTTTTGATTGTGTTGGGTCCAAGAACAACTTTTGGTGTATGTATTCCATGTTGTTACGTGTTGATAGACTATGAAATTGAGTTTGGAGACCACATTTTAGGTGCTAGAAGATTGGGATTTGGTGGAAAGTGAAGTATAATGTTTCCAATAGATAATGTAAAAGAAAATTTGAATGGTGTTATGAGTGAAGCAACCAAAATGACCAAACAGTGTGATTAAGCAAGAAAAGCCTATAAACTAGGGCTAGGTAGGATAGGGCTGTAAACTTGTGATCGTAACCAATATTGGAAATTTAGATATGGTTTTATACATGCTCAGAGATTCTGTAATTATTTTTGGTGGTTTTGTGGAAGTTTATGAAGTTTAGTATAAATTTGGAAAAACAAGGCTACTAGGAATGAGCCCCTTTTAGGCCTCCTAGTGCAACTTTTGAATTTGGGATATTGGGAAGTGCTAGACCTATCAGCTGGACAATAAACCTTATAGAAAGTTGTAGAATGATATGTTAGGGTATATGGTAGTTCAAGATCCTAGAGGATGCAGGTGAAGAGAGGTGTATGGGTGATTGTTATTGGGTGTATGTTCTAGACCACTTGGAAGATAGGGTGAGTTGAGGTTGTGAATTTGGTGAGGGGAACAAAGGACCATTTCACATCTAGCCTAAGCTTGAGTATGTCTTAGGAAGGATAGTTATTTATCATTAGGGGATTGTGATTACTCTTACTTGCATCAGTGCCTTACTAGATTCATGTCAAATGGGACAATATCGGTATTGCCAATGTGCTCCCATTTGGAGGTAAAGGTGGATTTAGGAGTCATATATTGTTTATCAAATTTCAGTTTTGGAGGTGAAGGTGGATTTAGGAGTCATATATTATTTATCAAATTTTAGTTGTGCCAACCTTCGTGCTTTAGAACTTTCAACATTTTTCGCTCCTTAACCCTTTCTCTATTTTCTCATTTCCTTCCTTCTCCCTTGCTGAGAGGTATTTCTTTTACTTGGCTATGGGTTTGGATTGATGCCACCTATTTCCATGATTTCTCTTTGTTTTTATCAGACTTAAATTAAATTATAAAGTTAATAGTTAATGAAGTTCTAAAATAAGTCTTTAAAACTTTAACAATAGACTTTGAAATTAGAAAATATAGTACTTTAATGACATGAAAAACTTAGAAGTTTGATCATTTGCAAATCCTAGACCTCATACCACTTCTCTCTATTCAATTTTACTATGTTGCTAGAAATTTTTTTGAGTGAGCTCCTAGAAATAGAGGTTTTTGTAGAACTATATTGTTCTAAAAATGGTTGTAGATCTCTATCCACAATACCAACATTTTTATGAGAAGAAAAAAATTTGAAGAATGGGACTAGTTTAATTAAACTTAGGCCTTATATATGTCTAAGATGAATGAAATAAAACCCTAATTTACTGGTAAATACTTGTAATCATAGTTCTTTTGTTGGTAAATGCTGATAGGAATTGAAATCAAAGTTTAATTTTTTTATAAGTGGTTAAAATTAGAACCAATTCCTAGTGAATGTCCAAGATTCGTCCAACTTTAGCATGAAATCTTGGGGAAAAAATTGTGTAGGTTGAATTGCATCATATCCTTTATGCAACTTTGTAATAAAATAGTCAATAAAATAAAAAATCGTTGCCTTGCTAGTTTGAAGTTTAGATGTGCCTGGAATTGGCTTGAACAAATTTCTTTTGAAGTGTACAAGTGACCTTGTTTATATAGACATGGCATCTTGGATCAATTTCTCTCATCGCAAGGCTACAAATTTTAATATTTACCATCATATATTTAATGGCAACCTCATTTCTATTGAACTTGTAGCCTCCTTTAAATTTTTCCTTTTTTCCTAGTTCAAATCTATTGGAAATATTCAAGACCATGCTAGGTTACTGAGAGGGGAGGGGTGAATCAATAACCAAAAAAACTTTATCAAATTCAGATCTTAATTACAATAATCCAATAACCATTTAATTCATTAAATTAGATCCAACTGCATGCATGAGAAACTAAAAACATAAACATTCATGGCACATGAACACAATAATTTGGTGACCCAGAAACCTTCCAAATAGAAAGTAAAATTGGGGTGAGGATGATACCCACAAAACTTCAATACTTTAGCATAAAGTTGGCTTGTTAAGGATTACAATGATCACTTTTGATGATCTACCTTGTTAGGAGCAATTAGGATTATTAGTTCCACCTTGTTAGAGGTTTTACAAACATACAAAGAAGTATGCACGTGGTAAAGAGATTTGACAAAAGAGTGTTAAGTCTACCTTGTTAGAGGATTTAGACTGGTTTAGTTGTTAGAATGAAACATTAGATCTCTAACATACAATTGATTTGCTGATAGAGATTATTTGAAGTATTGATCACCATTATGTGATAGATATAACTCTGCTGCTCCTTTTTTGATATGGCCTTACAATACACTTTGTTGTTGATTCACATTCACATCCTTCTTATCATTTCATGCTTTCTTTCTTTTTCTCTCACACACTTTTCATACATGATTAGATACATCCATTTGGATATGATATAATAAATTACATATATATATATATATATATATATATATCAATACAATTTACAAAATTACAAAGTCAGCCAATATACAAGTTAACACCAATATTACAAAGTTGGCTCAAATGTAGATACTCAAGTTCTAAAGACTAACTTGGTGAAGTTATGATACATGATGTCTAGTGTCACTACTTGACACCATCATGCATTTGGTAGAAGTAGAAGCTTAGTCTATACTAATAATCTCAGAGTAGTCTCAAGCTCAGTCTACACTAGTGACTTGGTAGATATTGTGTAACTTAGTAGAAATTGAATTATTCATTTACCGTGACTGCACTCAGTAAACATTGATCATCACATAGCTTGGTTAACACTAACTTTGCTTCACATGAATTGCTAGCCCAATAGAAGCTGTGAAGCTTGGTAACCACTAAATTGCTTAGGTTGAATTGTTGGACTTCACACTACCTAATTTTTCTCGGTTTAAACTATTTCACTTCACACTAACTAAACTCACTTGGTAACCACTAGGATGCTTGGTAGGAACTATAAAGCTCAGTGGCTACTGAATTATATGGAAAAGACTGTAGACTATTCAATGAGCTTGGTAGCCATACAGAATCTAAATAGGTGTTGACACTAATAATAAACTTGACTTAATGTCAACAAAATCTTGGATTTTGAAGACCTCCATATTGGATCAGTTTTCTCCATGTAGGGATCCCCTCCTTAAATTTGGGCCTCTAGTGATTAAACTTGAGACTATGGGGAATTGGCTTTGATGCTTTGCAACTTTGCATTTAAAATTGTGAGGTCTTGTATTAAATAAAAACCTAGACACCTAATTTGGCCCATTTGTTGTAGTGAGGCTAGCTTTAGTGCCTCATGATTCTTTGTTTCCAAATTTAGGGCTCGTGTTTAGAGTTTTAATGTCTATATCTTGAGTTTGTGACCATATTTGAGGCTAAGGAGTCTAATTTAAATTGAGCTGGATTAGGTGAATAGATACAAGACCACATACTACTTTATAGGGATTGATTAAAGTCTTATTTATTTAAATTTAAAGTTTGGCTTTTAATTCAACATTACATGCCTCATTATGGGGACATACTAAATCAAACTTTTTGCCTAGATTTTTGCCTTCATTAAAAGCAAGCCCACACATTATGTATTTAGGTCTTTGTAATTGGAATTTAGGTTGGACTTAAAATTTCAAGGCCATATGTATAATTTTGGGCCTATGTGTAATGCCTCACCTAGAGATCCTTGGAAACAAGGATAAATAAGCCAAGATAAATTTTTTTTTTACAATTATGAATGCACACAAAAACAACATATGAAGATCACAAGGATCATAATAGAAGACTATCCAAACATCTTGACACCAACGAATCTCCACACACCACTACTAACCAAGATGACTAACAATGAAAGACACAAAATTAAACTCAAATCACAACTTATCAAATCCAAAAAGTGACACCAAGGGATTGAAGAACACTTAAGAGGGTACTCTAAACACTTCCTAAAAAGTTTGGGTCTTACAAAAAAGTACATGTTGTCCACCTGGACAAGTTTTTGTGAATACCATGTGATACTTTAAATTAGCACTGGGCAATACTTTCTAGTATCATGCAGCATTTATAAAGAAGCAAGGTGACACTTTCAAGGATAGGGTGACACTACTCTTAAGGGCATATGATGCTTTACCTATCATATGACACTTCACTAAAGAGGGTTCTATACTTTCCAATACCGCATGACATTTCTTCCTAAGGGGTGCAATACTTTCTAGTATCACATGAAAGAATCCCAATGGGTGTGTGATACAATATTGTATCACCCCATGTTGACACATGGTCACCAAGTAAAAGCAAGAAAACACTTAAGGATAACAAAAAAAGGTTAAATCTAAGTTCAAAACCTCCACACTAGGGAGTACCAGATCCATAATTCAAGGCATGAACACTCAAACACACTACTAAAAGATGTAAACTACATCTAACCATCCAAAAAAGTAGTGAAGAGAAAGTACAGAAGGAAACATCACAGTGTACTAAAGCAACATCACAATAATAGAAATAACATCACATGATAGTACAACTAAAATAAGTACATGGTTCCTCCCAATCATAATGGCATCATAAGGCCATCATGGACCCTAGCCATCCCTCACACGTAACATCCCAAGCTACTGAAAAAATCATCAATACTATCATAAGAAGTACATCACTACTAAAATATACTACTATATAAGCATAAGGAAATCTAACATGCTAAACACAAGCATAAGATGATCCTACAAAGAAGATAAAATCATCTATCATCTAATCATCATAATAAGGAAATGTTTGAATAAGTAACATCACCTAAACAGAATATACAAGCATCCCAATGAAAGCATAAATCACAAGAAAGCATACTCCAGAACCCAAATCACCAAGTGAAAACATCTAGCAATGATAGCACTAGAATAATAGACAGTCTCTGTACACTAGTCCCTAGTAGTGGTCTAGGAAGCTACACCTCCCAACCACATTGAAACTGCATGCCCATACCCACTATGCTAATGGAGATAATGATCCAACCATAAACACACATAAGCACAACATCCATGGCTAACACACATGTCAGACAATATGATGACTGAAATTAAAACATAGACAATGCATAGACTATAGGTCCTGGTTAGACACTCAATGGGCTACTAAGTAGGGGCTGACATCATGGAGAGTTGTTTGGCATCAAAAAGCCCAAGCTCAGATCATGTCTCCTCAAATTTAAATAGGTGCTCACACATTGTGTCCTCAAGCTTAATCGAGTGCCCACACATTTTATTATCTTAATTTTTATTACTACCTAGTATTTTCTTTAGTTATCACTTAATTAAAGCTCCCTCTACCAACCTATGGTGCCATGATCACCAAGCTGCAAGATAGAAGCCCCCTTCATATGCTATCTTACGCTACCCATGCTCATCCAATGATGAGTGCCCTTAGGCATACAAATTCCCAACCCAACCCCAATGATTAAAACTTTCAAAAGTACCATAGAAGATTGGGCCTCGCATGTCACTAGACAGATGTATGTGCACATACTTACGAGTGGAACACCACCATCATGAAGATCATAACACAAGGACTAGATGAGAACACAAAGTAGAAAGTCATTTAACCAAAAACATAATCAGGATGATGGATGTGACATGCATCCCAATGCAACAATAAAAGTGAAACAAAGGTTTGATCGACATCCAAATAGATAATCCAAGTCCATGACCAAACTCATGCCAAGGAAACCTGAGAAGATAGAGTAGCACGTAGAACGAGGTAAAAACCCCAAAATTTGGAAAAATTTGAAATTAAAACCCATTTGGCCTTTGGGTACAAATACCTTGAAAATCCAAAAATAATTGAATTAGGATACCATATGCAAAAATGGGCAACATAATAGTGCAAAACCCCAAACCCCATCACAAAAATAGGGAAAATGTTCATACCCGACCAATTGGAAAAAACCAACAAATAGAAATGGAGGGGAACACTATTTCTTAGCCTCCTAATAAAAAACTACCAAAAATAGAAGTAGAAATAGAGCAGAAATGATAAAATAGGAAAGCCCTACCTAACAACAAAAGGGGCAAAATCTGAAACTCACACAATAAAATAAATAACCTACGATACTGTTGAAAATCATGGCAAAGAAAGGTCTCCTCAAGCTAGATCCAACAAAACTAATCTCACAAAAATCCCATGCTCACAGCTCTCAGAATGAATAAAAATAAAATCCTTTAGAAGAGGATTTTAGAAAAGCTCTTTGAAATTCTATTTTCAAAAAGTGAGAAGTGAATAATAAAATCCCCTTTTCAATACTTATTCACTTTTTAAGTGAATAGTTGATTAGGGAAAACAGCCAGTTAGAGTAGCTAGACTCCAAATCAACCCAAAAAAAAAAGATTATTACTTGTAACAAGAATTCACCTAAGGAAAAGCTACTAGAAATTAAATTTGAGAAGATTTAAAGCCTAAAAACTCAAAATCATAGAAATCACTAAACAACTTTCATGACAATGTGAACCTCTAAATGCATATACACGTTCACTGGTCTAATCACATAATGTATGTGAGTTTGGATTTACTAATCACTAAAAGGTTTTAATTTAAATAATTAAATAAGGATACATTGACTATACAGGGATGACATTGGTAAATATGAATAGCTGAATCACTAACTCCATGTACCACTGCCAAGGATGTAATTCCTACACACTAACACACATGATCAAATGCAATTGCATAATAATATCATAGCCAAAGAAAAATGCACTAAATACCTAATTAATCCATTTATATCACTCACATTTATAGAAATCATAAAGATACAAGAATGAAGTAAATAACCATAGCATAAAATCCATCACATAACATAATAAGAAGGTATGTTCAAATACTAGATAATCAAATATCATCATAGATCTATTATCATCCCAAAATGGCATCAACATGAAAATAATAAACTAAAAAACATAGTAGTAAAACATCTATGATACTGAATCAAAGTATAACATGCAACCCTCAGGTCATTACAAGGTACATAAAACAAGAGTATCAAGTATCTCTTGAATCAAATAGATAAGGTACAGACTACAAACATGAGAGACACTATAGAAGTTGATGAAAGCCAACTTCACAATGTGCCAAGACCACCTACATGCAAATAGCTTGCTGAAAAGAAACTAAAGAAGGAAGTAACAAGACCTTGGAGCAATTCAACAAAGAAAGAAAAGATATTTCACAATAAGAAAATGAAATTGCTATGTGAAAATGATATGAATTTACAATGAGAGAGCCTGAGTATAAAGGCCTCAAGGAAGCTTCTAGAGCAATCGAGAAAGTGCTAGGAGATAAGTGTGACAATGAAGCTTACTCCAAAAAAGGTGGGATATCCTCGATCAAGGTGAGAGGATAAGTATGACTAGATGAGAACAAACTCCTATGTTGTCAACAACTCACCAAGAACTCCTAGATGACAACTAAAGCCTAAATTCTTTTAACCTATGTAAACTTAAGTAAAAGAATAAATAATTATTTACTCTAACACCCCCCCTTTAAGTGCAACTTAGGGGAATGCCTTAAACTCAAAATAGCTAAGATAAAATGTAGAATGGGTCCCAACAACAAAGCCAAAAAGGTACCCATGTATAATGCAAAGAAATGCAACCTCTGAAAATGGGGAAAGAGGGAAAACCTCATGGGAAAATACCTCCCCCAAAAATAGGTAAGAATAAACATGCTAAAAAAAACAAGGAAGGAAGGCCTCAACTAGACCCCCAAGGACAACTTCTACCGAAAATGGTTCAAGAGACTATCTCAAAACCATAAGTACAACTAGCCCCCCCATGAGAGATAGAAAAGATGCCAAAGCCCCCCTAGAATAATGGAGCCCCTTGAGAAAGAATCAAACCAATGAAACTCCAATGCAGAGTAAACAAGGGAACAAAAAAAGGGAGCCCTTGAATTAGACTGAAAACTGGAAGGCCTAGCTGATGCTCAAAGGAGAAAATATGAGGATCCTGAAAGGGAATCCCTAAGGTAGGTGTGATGACACTGTCATGGATGTCCACTGTAGAATTTGCAATAGGTGCACCTAGAGGCTTAATGAATGGAGCTAGAGGATTAGGCAAAGCAAAAGAAGAATCTTGTTGAAGAGAAAAGACCTCAACTAGATGTGGTGTGGTAGTCAAAACAAGGATCTTAGGAACAATACAAAGGTTCAAGTATCTTGGCTACACCACATGATGCTCTTGCGAAAGAAAAGTAGTGTGCTTCGACAATGGAGATGGTGGATCAAAGTGCAAGAAGGTGTAGAAATGAGTGGAAGGATCAACTACCCCTATAGTAATAAGACTTCCTATTACATGATCCTGAATGAAGATTGAATCAGTAGTGAACTCAACTGTCTTCCCTAATCCACTATGTGTAATCTGAGAAATTGAGAGAAGGTTTGTAGACAGAGACAGAACATAGAATAAATCATTGAATATACCATCTTGGATGTGAACTAAACCTTTCCCATAGACTAGTATGGTAATTTTATTCCCCATGAGAATATGAGGAATGGGAGAAGCATCAATAGTGGAGAAGACACCTTGAGAAGACTTCATATAATGAGAAGCACCTGAATCTAGTATCCAAGGAACCTGTGAAGGAGATGCAATGGAAGCCTATAATGCATGACCCTTTCCAAGATCCACTGTATATGTCAAAGAGGTGGAAGAAGCTTGAAAATAAGACCCTTGTGAGGTAGAAGAGGATGGAGAGGAAATAGTGCTCTTCTAAAGGAGAGCTTGCAAATCGGCAATCTGTTTCTCATAACCATCAAATATCTTCTAAAAACAAAATGACTCATCATGAGATCCCTTCTAACAATAGAAATAGGTAGGAGTCTTAGTCTTCTTTTTCTCCTTCTTCTTAAAAGGTGGTGAATCAGTAGAGTGCTGAGAAGAGGAATTAGATATCTACATCAGCTTCTGCTCCTGTGTATCTTTGGCAAGCAATACCTGTGACTGTGAACCTATAAGTGAATCCATCTGAGTGATCTTGGACTATTCCCATGTCAACTGATCACAAAATGTCTCAAAAGAAGGCATCTAATGTTTGCTACCCAAGGCATCCATAGTGGAGTAGAAAGTGGAAGAGAAGATATGATACCATCCTCGCAACTTTGAGAGTATCAAAAAGATACACTCATCATCTGTTTTGTTTTTCCCACATCCCTGCAAAAATGCATGCAAAGATTTGAAATTCAGCAAGAAGTCTTCAATGGTGGGAAAGCTATTTGGTGACAATGAAGTCAACTCTGCATCAAGCTGAAGTGCCCAAAACTCATTGACTGTGCCAAAAAAAGTTTAAAATTTGGTCCAATAAGCCCGTAGAGAAGTCAAACCATCCAAGTAAAATAGTAGACTATTTGAAATGTTTAGTGCAATCAATCCCATGGCCTCATCCATTTTGTTTCTATACTAAATAACCTTAAAAGGGTATTGTAGAATAGGTTGGTTTTCATCCAAACATGACCATAGACCTCATGACATGATAAGTCTAGTCATTTGTGCTTTCTAAGTATGATAGTTGTGTGGCATGATCTGGGTCACATAAGGATCCAGAATTGAGAGAAGATGGAAGTAGAAGGGTTGTATTTTGAGTTAAATTATAGAAAAGAAAATTCTCCCCCACAACTGATAATGATATCCCTCAAATACCAAAAAAAAAACTATAGAAAGCATAAAAATTGAGAAAAGAACTTGGATTCTAGATGTAGAGAAGAAGGAAACAAAAGCCTCTACTTCAACACCAAAAATGGGAGCTCAAACAAACTTCAAATGAAATGAAATTAGTACCATTGTCTCCATCTCTAAATTAGCTTTCTAATGCTTCTTTCAAATTAGAAAAAGACCTCCATATGCTCAAGTTATGGACAAAAAACCTGTTAGGATAAACCATGGACAGAAATAAAAAACTACATGCAAATATAACCAATAACAGAAAATAATAGAACACACAGAAATGAACACAAGGTACCAAGATTTAACGTGGTTCACCCAATCCCTGGGCTATGTCCACCAAATAGCAAGTCCGATCTTATTACAATCCAGTGATTACAACCTGATTACAATTCGTAATCCCTTACAGCTCAATACTGTAGCAAGAACCAATTTTGTATCACAACATTATGAAAAATACCCAACCCTAAACCCTTTTATACAAGTATTAAACTGCTTTAGGGTTATAACATGTCAACCATATGTCGGCCATAACATGTCGGCCATATGAAGTATGTACAGTACTTTCCTGATCAGTCACCACAATCTAACAATCTTCCACTTGGGGACTGATCAAGCTCCACACTAAACAACAAAACCAACTATAGCTCCAAAAGACTAGCTCACTAGAAAAATACAATCACAAATTTTTTTTTTATAATTGTACGATCGTCACCTGGATGTCACTGAGAAAATAATCTGACAGCTGATTAACTAATGTCAGCAGCCAAAAAATGATGTTAGTAGGTGAGGTAGGTGTGATGACATCAGTCTAACATATTGCCAATAAAAATTGACATGGGGCCAAGAAAAGTGGACATAAACACTGAAGAATGAGATCACCATTGCTGGCAAGTAATGTCACACCGAAGTGGTGATAGGTAGTGGTGCCACTAACAGTAGTGGTGCCCACGAGGAGAACCTGGTGGCACTGTTGGTTGTTCATTGGTGAGGGTGGTGGGTTGGTGGCTTGCCAACAATGGCTAGGTAGTGGTGTTGCCATGATAGTGCGGCCAACTGTGGCAGTTCCTACACTATGCATGGGTGGTGTGGTGGTGGCCCCACAGTGGCACGATGGCATTGCTACTGAATTTAATTTTTTTGCATGAAAATTTTGTACAGTCCATACGGTAGGCCTGAGGGGGCTAAAAAAATTTGTAGATGCCACAAAAGCCAAAATTGAAAAGTTTTGTATGAATTTTTACTATAACTGACCTTCTAAACTCAATGGCAGCATCTATTTAGTCCCAAAGTGCTCCAAAAAATACTCTTCCCCCCAATTGAAGAAAAAATGCACAAACAAACTAGGGTTTATGTCTTTGAATCATGGCTTCAAAAATCCTTCAACCAAGAAGCAACAAGGAGGCTCTAATACCATATAGAAGTTGATGAAAGCCAACTTCATAGTGCACAAGGATCACTTGCATGTAAATAACTTGCTGAAGATAAACTGAAGAAGGAAGGAACAAGAGCTTGGAGCAATTCAACAAAGCAAGAAAAGATATTTCACAATAAGAAAATGAAATTGCTATGTGAAAATGATATGAATTACAATGAGAGAGCCTGAATATAAAGGTCTCAAGGAAGCTTCTAGAGTAAGCTAGAAAGTGCTAGGAGATAAGTGTGACAAAAAAGCATGCATCCACAAAAGGTGGGATATCCTTGATCAAGGTGAGAGGATAAGTATGACTAGATAGGAACAAACTCCCATGTTGTCAAAAAATCATCAACAACTCCTAGATGACAACTAAAGTCTAAATGCATTTAACCTAAGTATACTTAAGTAAAAGAATAAATAATTAATAAATAATTATTTACTCTAATAGGCACTACACTATATTTGCCTAGATTTAGGGTCTTGCCATAAAAATTTGTGCTAAGATTTAGGTCCCATTCCATGGGGCCTAGGTTCAAAGGCTTGAATTTGAATTTAGGCCTAAACCTAGATTGATTTTAGTTCTATCAGATCCATATGTTTGATGATACAGAGCCTAATGTATGCTTTTGAGTCTAGACGTTTGCCATTATAAATCTTATCGGATTCACATTTAGATCAAATCTAATAAATTTGAGCCCACATGCCTCATTTAGGGCCTGGCCTTTAGCACATATGCTCATATTTAGAGCTACATTCATCAGTTTTAGGCCTATTGTGTAGATTTAAGCCCACACACTACCTTATCCAAGCTCATGAGTAGAGCTTTGAACAAAAAATGTTTGGATTTGAAGGCTTGATATGGGCATTTTCTTCGCACATCTAGCTATGAAGGTTTCCTTGTTGTATCTAAACTTGGATTTTTGAGCCCAAATTTTACTTAGGGCCTTCTTATGGATTAGGCTTAGACATTATCCATTTAGGCCTAGGCATTTACATTTAGGGTCCAAGCTTAGGCATTTCACATTAGGGGGCCAGATTTATGTCAAACTTAGTATCTCATTTCATGAAATCTTGGCCTGAATTATATCATATTAGATTAGCAAATAAGATTGTTATTGTAGGAAAAATGGGAAATAATAATGTCAAGAGTCTAGGTTATTCCTTTAAAGAGAAATATAGGATGAAGCTCATATGATCCAAACAAAGACCCAAGAAGGGAATGCCACCATTGTAATATCAGTTACATCAGTTTTACAACTACATATTTCATCATTTATGTTTGAGATAAATTTTAGTGGAATTAAATATGTAGTTAATCAATATTCTAAACCAGTGAAGCCATTTAATGGTTTATCAAAAGTTATAGTGTTGGCCACACTAATACATCTAGAGGTTCCCTAAACAATGATAAATAATGTCTTATTGTTAAATTACCATGAACAAAACAATGGTGGAATAAACAAGATAAACTAAGAAGATAAATGGAACTCCGATTGTAGTCATATAAAGCAATTTATATAAAGGGGTAGATAGAACTTAGGGGACAAGCACAATGAGAATAGTAATTTCAAGATGACATCATAGACACACCCAATAGCAAACCTATTCATGTACCAAATATTTCTTCATCTCATTTTATCCATTTAGTTACACATAGTCAACTACTGGAGATCTCAGATGGACCCTTACTATTTCAGCATAGCTTGTTATTTTCTAATTCAAGTTTCTACATACACGGATAGATTTAGTCTGCACTAAATTGATCATGGAGTTGAAGGTGATGGATTTGATCATGAGTCATCCTATCCTTACTACACAACCAATATTCCAAACAATCTCCAAATCTAATTCTACTCAACCACTTTCATTATCCACTTTCATGAACATATTAATACGTCACAATTTCAAGAAAACATGGTAAAGAAAAGGATACATGGGATCATAAAGTAATGCAATCAATTGATGTATACAAGTGTCACATTAGGTGATGAAGAAATAGATTCCATGGTAACTCATGCAAGGGAAGTCTATTTAAAATCATTGATCATGCAAGGAAGTTTGAGATAAACTAGATTACAAAACAAGTAAATACCAACAAGCTAAATTGAAGAAAGAAGTCACCTCACAATGTTCCCAAATTTTATAAAATACATGTGCAAGAAAGCTTGTGATCATGTTTTTGTTAAACATAAGAAGAATCATATCACTCTATAATAAAGAAACCTTTTTCACAATCATCTTATAAATATAAGATTCATTATTTAATTATCAATTACTATTCTTAAATCCTATGAAAAGATGTTTCTTCCAAATAGTACATCCTCTTGCCACAACAAATGTGTTCTATCCTTTGAATACTTTGCAATGTCAAATCCACATGAGAAGATCTTATCATCAAGCATAGACCTCCATTTTCATGTAATTTTTTCTCCTACATGTAGTATAAACCATAGTTACGAGACTCAGACTCACCTTTGACTCAGAAAGTCAAAATCTAATGTGGACTTGGCCAAGACTCAACAATGACTCAAAAAACCAAAAAACCCATGAAATTCAAAGATTTTTTCATGCATCATTTAGTCAATTAACATCAAATACACAATAATTGAGATAAATAGAAGCTATTTAAGACTCATATACAATTACTCATAGATCACATAAGTATAATAGCAAATTTCTGAAAGAAAAAAATTGAATAAAATACTATAAAGTTAAACATAGTGCCACTATCAAATGTCTACAATATATGAAATCCATGGAAACAAGATTTGAAAACATATATCAAAATATCAACTAGAGTGTAGAAGACTAAGGTTCATAGTAGCCTATGCCATCTTATGAATACACCTAAGATAAGTCATGGAAGACTCAAATATTGAGAAATATGTTTGTTACAACTTATGTGCACATTGTAGACAATAACATGGTTCTCAAGTATGTCTATCCACTTGTGTCAAATGTGGACTATAGCTTTCATTTAGATATTTTTGTTTAGTAGATTCATGTATCACATCTCTATTCACCCACTTGTTGACTTGCCCAGTTCAATATGATTTTCAAACTTATACCATTTTTACATGATTTATATATCTTATAATTTGGTTTTATAATATGGGTAAGTACAAATTTTCAACAATACTTTATCCATTGCTCTGTTCTAGGTTATAAAAGATTAGAAAAAGACCCTTAATTTAATTTTTGCTCTCACTACTTATGATTTTTTTTCTATTTTTGTAGAATCCCTCTTTAGTATTTATGGCATATTTGTCTTGGTTTGTGTTGTGTTGGATCTTTTTTGGTTGGTGTTGCATTGGATCTCTATTGGGTAAGTACAAATTTTTAATAATCCTTTATCCTTTACTCTATTTTATTATTTAGGTTATGAAACTAACAAAATTTATATTTAGTTTATGTATGACATTTGTGAGTTTGGCACGTGTCATCATCCTTTGACTTTAGTTACATCATGGTGATTAATTTTGGATTTTGAAGCCTTGATGTTTCTTTTTTAAACTCAAATGGGGTATTTAAATTTTGCTTAAATTTTCATCTAAGTTGCCAATTTGGGTTCCAATTTTGGTACATGGGTTCAATAATTTTTTCCCCTTTGGTATAAGTTACTATAAATGATATACCTATTCAAATCTTGAGGAATTAATTTGAGTACCTACAATTTTTTCTTCTATTATCTCCTATGAGAAATTCGACAACTTCCTTCTAATCAATCTACGAATCTCCTCTCAACAATAATGTCCCCTTTGTAATTGATTAAAGTCTATTTCTTTTTCACACATCAACTTTAGAAGTAATTTTACAGAAATTTTTTTATGCTTATACACAATAACAATTCACTTTAAAATAAATAAAGAATAATAAATAACCCATGGCTATTGACAATTCATGAAATAGAATTGGTTTAAACTGAAATCATGTTTACCTCAAAATGTTTTTATTTTTGGTTTAAACTGACATAATTCTTCCAGACCAGTAGTTTTCCTTAGAAAAATTTGAACTTTCTTTCTAGACTATGCTCTTACTAAGTGCCCTTGTAGTAAATCTAGTGATATGTTTCTATGCACCAAGTTTCATCAGCTGGAACTTTTCCCCCATATTATATTACTTTCTAGTATATTCCCATTCTGTATAATATCTTGTCTAACATTCTCCCATCCATTCGATAAGGATTTATAACATTAGATCTAGAAAAAAATCATGGAAAAGGATCTAGTAATGAGGTCACAAAAGTGCAAATCCTTCTATGAGGAACCTCTACTTGGGACAGCCCTACTAATTTTGTACCTAACCAAGACTTTTCAAGGTTCCATTACTTGTAGTGCCTTGAAAATCTATTTAGCAACAAGTGTCAACCCATGTTCTAAGATCCTCCAAGCCCAATCCCCCTTTTCTTTTGCTCATGGCACACTAATCCCATTTCACACCATGAGCCTTCCAAGCCCCTTTGCCATTAGATCAGATTTCTCTAATCTACTTTAATATAACATTAAACTAGTAATGGTTGAGCATCAAGGAAGAAGTAGAATAGATATTGTAAGAGGATAGTATCTTTTGACAGGCCTCATTTCTTCTAGCCAAGGAAAGGTAACACTTATTCCAATTTTTGAGCTTCTTCTCAATCTTCTCTTCAATAAAATCCTTAATGTTTTTTAAATCAAAAAAAGTGGTGAAGGGGGTGCCAACCAACCTCCAAAATGGATTAATCATACCAATCTACTAAAATAAATAGTCACATCTCTAATATGTGCATACTCTACACTAAATAAAAACTTTCCCTATTAAATGACCCCAACTCATGACAAACAAGGAGTAATGGAAAGGCTCAATGAATGTTGCTGAATTTATGTCAATGAAAGTTGTTGATATTATAATATGGCTAGATTTTAAGTGAGGTGACCATATTTTTCTTTCAAAACCATATGTGCATATATAAACATTAAGTACAACATGTCCAATCTTTTTGTAGATATACACATTAGTTACACCAAATTTTTCTTTCAAAACCATATGTATAGATATAAATATTAAGTACAACATGTCCAATATTTTTGTAGATATACACATTAGTTAGACCAAATTTTCTTTCAAAACCATGTGTGTAGATAGAAAAATTAAGTACAATATGTCCAATATTTTTGCAGATATAAACATTAGGTACACCAAATTTTTCTTTCAAAACCATATGTGCAAATATAAACATTAAGTACAACATGTCCAATATTTTTGCAGTTATACACATTAGTTATACCAAATTTTTCTTTCAAAACCATATGTGCAGATATAAACATTAAGCACAACATGTTCAATAGTTTTATAGATATACACATTGGTTACACTGAATTTTTCTTTCAAAACCATATGTCCAAATATAAACATTAAGTACAACATGTCCAATATTTTTGTAGATATATTTTCCTGTGATGAAAGACCATGCTTGACAATATGAACCTAGAACAAAATAACAAGACAATGGCTACGTTGTGGTCTCAGTTCTGAAAAAAATCTAATAAATGTAATTGTCCTTGCAAAAAGTGTAATGGCTTAAAGAATCAAAGAATTCTAATCAAAATAGCCTAGAGTCATTGTAGGCAACATGGTCACATTGAAGGGGGCCATGATTTTTGTCCACTACTGAATATGGATTTCCTACTAGAGGAACATGGAGGTGTGAATATCCAAGATGAGGATAAAACTCCCATGGAAGAAGATGATAATGTGCTAGAGGACATGATTGAAGAAGATGGTATTAGTGTAGGTGATGAAGATTCTCACAATGATGGTACTAATGCATTTGATAATGATGATGAAGATGGTCTTGATATACCTATACTTGAGAAGGCACATGAGCCCCTATATGAAAGCTCCCAAACAACTCTTCTCTCTGCTATAGTGTTATTAGTGAACTTGAAGGTTATGAATGGTTTATCCAATGTAGCAATGTCACGTATGCTAAGGTATGCCATTTTTCTCATCTTCAATATTAGCATACCATTACTATTCCTTATATTAATAATGCATATTTTTTGTTGTAGATTGACATGTGAGTTTTTGTTACCACCATCAAACATTCTATCTCATTCATACTGAGAATTATCTACCATTATGAATCAAATTGGAATGAAGTATCAAATAATACATGCATGTCCCAATGATCACATTCTATATCATAAACAACATGAATTTGAAGTAGAATGCCCCAATTTTCATATTAGTAGATATTGGTCAGATTAAATTTTAAAAAAAGGTGTCTCACAAGGTTCTTTGGTACATTCTCATTATTCCATGTCTTCAATGATTATTTAGGTGCACTAGCTTGGCACAATTTATGGATTACCATGCATGCAATAGAAGTAAAAATGATATTATGCAAATTCCTACAAATGGTTCTACATTTAAAGAGATAGACGAAGCATGGTCACACTTTAAAGAAGAACCTCATAATCTCAACCTTTCATTAGTAGCAGATGGTGTCAATCCATTTGGAGATATGAGACCTATTTACTTAGTGTGGCCTATTTTTGTTATTAACAATAACATTCCTCCTTGGATGTCCATAAAGATGGAGCACATAATGTTTTCAATGATTTTGCTAAGTATTTTTTTATTTAATAGTTATCTAAATTAATTTATAAATGGTGCATAAAAATGGTCATAATAATTATGTAATATTTTTGTTCGTTCAATTACTAGGTAAGTACCAAGTTAAGGATATGAATGTGTATATTGAGCCCCTAATTGATGAGTTTTTAAAGTTATCAAATGACATCACTATGTATGACATCTCTAGATCAATAAGATAAAGACAATTTCAATTCCATGGAATACTTGTATGGACAATACATGATGGCCCTGGGCTAACTCATTTTTGTGGTATGTTATATTGTTAAGGTCACATATTTTTGGTCTATTATAGTGTTTATAAATTATTATTTTATGCTTAAGTTGCACATGAAATTGTACATGATCTAATTATATATGATCTTTTAGGTCTTCAGAGAAAGGAAAAATTTGCATGTCTAGTTTGTGGTCTAAAGATGAAATCTCATCATTCAAGAAGTTTAGGAAAGCATGTGTTCAATTATTTTAGGTACTTTCTCCACAATAATCATAAGTATCGAATTAATTAAAAAGATCTTTTTAATGGGAAAGAAGAGACAACATCAAGGCCATGAAGAATGACACCTCATCTATGAAAGTTGGAATATGATCGACTAAATCACCAAGGTAATGTCCAATTTGAGGTCCAATGTTTGAAATTTATATTTTAATATTGTTTTATATTTAGTAATTATGTAATTGATGCTTGTGAAGGTTGTTGTCAAGGCATCAATGACCAACTTCCTAGAGGAATGAAAAGTTATTCTACTCAACTTAGTAGGTTACCATACTATAAGGATCTTCCAATTATATATTTGTTTGATGCTATACATATTGGAAAGAATTTAACAAAGACACTATGGAAAATATTGGATGGAAGATATGATAGAGAAAAAATTTCCAAAATTTGTATTGACATTCATAAATCCAATCATTCACTGAAAGATTTCAATGACTCAAATAGAAATGGAGACCACATTAATACAAGTGCCCTTCTTTGGTTATTAACAAAGTAACAAAGTGATCCATTAAAAGAAGTCATAAAAAAAATTCCATAGGATTTTCTACAAATATAAGCACTCTTGTATCAAAGAAAAGTGATTTTGGGCTAGGGTTGAAAAACATGATAGGCATACCTTCGTCAAGGTAAGTCATGGTCTCTATTTATAATATATTTTTATAATTGAATGTACTACCTATTGCATTATTTAATAATATATTGAAATGATCATTTTTTAATGATTGCAGTACATCCTACCTCTATCGCTCTCACACTAGTTTGACAACAATATTAAACAAGTTATATATGATCTTAAAAAATACATGAGGTTAGAAGTGTTTTTTCTTAGATTTGTTGCAAATATGTTATATTTGTGACCTTCTTTACTTTTTATGTAATCTATTGCATAATTTTATCTGAAATCTCATTTATATGTTCTTGTGTGTTGAATCTCTTTTAGGTGGTTATCATCTAAAGAATTTGATAAAAAAAGATATAAAATATTTGAAAAGAAAAATTCCATAGCTTATGTGTGAAATGAAAAAGTGTCTACCTTCAACCTTTTTCAATGCTCAAGAACACTACCTCAAATATCAAGTTGAGGAGATTGAATTGTGTAGACTTGTAGAAACTAGGTCACTATGGATGGTTGAGAGACACTTGAAATTTATGAAGGGCTTGGTTCAATAAAGAACACATCTTGAGGGTTCTATGGTAGAGGGATATATAGTATACCAAACCATGGTGTAAATTAGTAAATATCTTCCAAAGTTTGGAACAAATATCCATGTAGATCACATTTGGAATCCAAACTCTATTTACAAATTCAAAGGAGGGTACCTAATAGGGAAAGCTAGATTGAGGAGAGTGAGAGGTAATTATAAGTTGTTTTTTGTAGTTAATTAATTCTTATCCATCATCAATATAAGTTGTTTCTAACTGGTCTAATAATTTTTTTTATAGTTAGTCATGAGTGGGATACACTACATTTGTATATTACAAACATTCTTGATTAGATATGGTATAGCTTCAATAGTCTCAAAAAAATGGTCACTCATTAACATGGGATGGTGTTGCATCATTGGTTAAAGAAGCTCATTGTAAAGGAGATCCCAATACTATGCCAATGGTATTTGATCTAGCATATGACTTAAGATATACAAAGGTATGCAAAATATTACCAATCATGATGTTGGATACAAATGATTAACTATATATTGTCTTTGATGTTACAAAAATGTTATATCATTTTCAGTCAGAATTTGTTGAGCTAACTCAGGCAGTAAAGACAATTTTATGTGTCTATCAAGCATTCATGTGATTTCTTACTCTAGAAGGTAGTGTCTACCTAGTTCACTCAGGCATCAAATGAAAGCATGCAAAAAGTGAGTGTTAGCTGAGCTCAATCAATTAATGAAGGAACGTTGGATGGAACTAGTGCTAACTGAGCTCACTTAGTTGCCAAAGGATTTTCGTGAAGTTTGCAATGTTAATCAAGCTTCTATTGGTTAACAAAAGAAATAATTTTTGAGTTAGTTTCTACTGAGCTAGGTCAACTAACAAAGGATTTTCTTATTTTGGCATAATGGGCTTAATTGATTTATCTATTAATTCTAGCTAACTGAGGTGATGAATATTAATTATTATAATTTGTATTTGAGCCAACTTAACAAACTGGAAGATATAAGTATAAGGTCAAGTTGTGATTTTAATGAGGTGGATGTAATGCATGAATATATTATTGAAGATCTAATGATGAGAAGAGAAAGCGAATTTGAAGGATAAGTAGAATATCCATGTGGAGTGGAAAAGATATATTCAATTAGGAAGGATCAAGTACAAGCTAGAATAGAGATTTATAATCATCAAATCAATTGAATTCAAATTAGGTCATCTCATTGTTACTCTCTAACTATTGTACCAGTGATCTAAATCTCCTAGCAGAGTTGGCTTAGTAGCTATTTGCAAATCCTTTAACAAGGTGATAGTTCTATTGAATTTTCTAAAGACCTCTAACAAGGCCACTTCTAAAAGGGTGATTAAATATTTTAATAGGGTCACACCTAACAATGTGTTTTGTAACTTTTAATAGGGTTGGCTCCTAATAAGGCTCACTTCAGAAGAGTGAAAATAGTAACTATTTGCAATCGGTTGTTTTTCTCAAATTGAATTTCCACATTAAATCCTAGTGTCAAATGTGTTCAAGCTATTTTTTTTTATATGTTTGCAACTAATTTAAAGTAATAGTAATCACATATAACATCTAAAGCTTATATGTCAAGCATTTACCTAGTTACAACATTATGTATGTGTTTACCGAGCTTCAGCAATATTCAATTTTTAGTTTGCATTTTGTATTGACATCTAAGGGATCTAGGATTTATTTTACTAGTAACTGATTCACCCCTCCCCTCTTAGTTACTCCTCTTATATTTCCAACACATGAGCCATAAGTTTAATGTCAATTCATAGATTGATGCAAATAACTTTGATATGTTTGAATAATTGCAAGTCAAACACCACAAAGCTATGTCCTACCATGGCCATAAATTTCACATAAAAAAGTCAGAAAAAATGAAGAAAACATGTGATTTTGGGATAAGTGTAGTCTTCACAATCACCAATATTTTTTCTAGAAATGACATACATCCTAAACAATCTAAAAATTGATACTATGGCATTTTGGATGATATACTTGAGTGTGAATTTAATTTATTCAAATTAGTTCCATTTTTCATCAAATGGTATAGGCTACTACTAAATTGAAATGATCTTGATAGGACTGTTATTGAATATGATAGTGGATTTACAATTATTAACACAAGGTCATTTGAGCTAGTTGGAGATGAGCCCTATGTTCTTGCAAGCCAATGTGAGCAAGTCTTTTACTTTGGTGTTCCACACAAACCAGGTTGGTCATTTATTATTAGAGATTATCCAAGAGGAAGGTTGGTAAAGTATAATGTGATGGAAGAAGAAGATACTGAAGAATCAAAAGATAAAGTAAATGATGATCACAATTGATTGTTACCCAGTGATGAAGAAGAAGAGATGATGATGATTCTAGTCATGTTGATGATAATGACAATGATAATGATGATGACGATCATGATCATACTGATGAAGATGGTGATGATCATGGTGATGATGGTCATGATAATGGTGATGAAGATGATGATGATGGCGATAAAGATGGTGGTTGTGATGATGATGATCAAAGTGACAAGTGTGATGATGGTGACGATGATGAAATGGATGAAGATGATGATCAATGACATGATCAATGAAATGTCTATCGAGGTATGATCAATGTCAAGTATGATGGGGTCATAATTTTTATTTATAATTTTTTTTTTGATTTTGATGAATGCATCATGTAATTTTTGTCTTCTACATAATTTGTAGTTTATAGAGCATAGTAAGCGAACAATTTTTCATTCATTAGAATATGGAAAAATTTGATAAGTGAGTTGACCAAATTTTTCTTTCAAAAATATATGTGCAGATATAACTATTAAGTACAACATGTCCAATATTTTTTTAGATATACACATTAATTAGACCAAATTTTTGGCTAACTTAAGATAAATGATTTACATATGTAGGCTATTCAATGCCTTTGACCAGGATCTTGCATAGTCACATGGATCGCTAGGTATATGTTAATAGACCCTATAGATATAATTTTTTATTTACATATCTTCTCTTTACCATCAACATCAACTATTGTCCTAGTGTGTCTCTCATTTTAAAGATTGCAAGTATCACCAAATAGGTATTTATCTGATCTATCCTCCTTGAGTGAGGAAAACATGGGAATAGAAGACAAAAGTGAGACATCTAGTAGGTCTAAAATAGGGAATCAACTAGAGGTCAAAATACTAGAAGAAAATTCAACAAATGAATGAAATTTTTTCTTGCTAAGGTGGGATCATGTTCTTATGATAATGAGAGTGGATGTGATAGGGATGTTCCCTTAAGGTACACACATCTTCAAAAAGAATGGGTACCCAAGATACTACCTCTAGTTAACACTAATTTTTCTATTAATGAAAGGATATATCACATAGCTCCATCTTTATTACATGGTTTAGGCTTATTTTCCATGGATGGAATAAACATCTATTTTAGTAAAGTTGTTGAATTGATGGAGTATGTAGGACCTTGTTACAATTACAACAATTGGATGCAGATTGTGTAATATATAAAAAGTATGCATAGGCATGAATTGCCACCAAATTATATACAATGCAAAGAAAATAATCAAATTAAATTGTTCACTATGTATATTGGTGGAAGGCCAAAAGCAACAGGGAATATTGTAGGATTTATAAATAGTTCTCAACTTGTGTTAACTAATAAGTTGGTGAATTTTATATTTGAGGCACACAAGGGAAATCATATTTTTGTACGTGCAATAAAATCAATAAGTGTAGGGGAAGAGCTTCTAATATATTATAATTTGAATTGTGTAGATACAAAAAAATTCCCTATCATAGGACTGATAAGTATAACATTTGAACCAATTTTCACCAATTAAAATTGACTCCAATATACAATCTACTTTTTTTTTTTTTTTTTATTTGGTAAGTCTATTACTTTCATTTTGCTACTGATTGTTAAGAATTACTAATCTTTTTCATAGGGTAACATGGATAGACAACCACCCATAGGTGGGGATTCATCATCTCACACCTTCTTCACAAAGGTAAACCTTGATTATTATAATTGTTCAAATTATATACAAAAAAAGTCATATTATTATGTTCTTTTCTTTATAGCTTTAGAGTTATTTTGATGGAATTTATTGATATTGAATTTTGTAGATATACACATTAATTACACCAAATTTTTCTTTGAGAACCATATGTGCAGATATAAACATTAATTGCAACATGTCAAATACGTTCATTTCACTGTTGATTGCTAAGAATTACTAATTTTTTTCACAGGGTGATTCGGATAGACCACCACCCACAAATGGGGATGTACCATCTCACATACCTTTTTTAGTAGAGGTAAACCTTAATTATTGTAATTGTTCAAATTATATAGAAATAAATGTCATATTATTATGTTCTTTTCTTTCTGACTTGATATGATGAAAATATATGACAAAGTTTGTTGGATTTTCCCTTTTCAAGTTCTTCAAAAACATGGGGTAAATGGACTAAAGCATGTATGTATGGAGCCTCATTCTCAGTTATCGTCAATGGGAAAGCTTCTACTTTCTTCTCTTCTACACAAGGTGTTAGACAAGGTGATCTACTATCACTAGCTTTATTCGTCATTATGGCTGAAGCTTTTAGCAAGACCATTAAGCTCCATAACTCACTTGAAAAGTGGAAGGGTGTGCAAATACATAGGACTTATTTATTTGTCACCCATTAATTATTTGCATATGACATGATTTTTTTTGGTAGTTCTCATGTTTCTGAGGCTAGGTAGATTAAGCACATTTTGAAATTATATTTTGATTTCTCTGGGCAGAAAATTAACCCTCAAAAATAAAAATAAAATCT
Organism: Cupressus sempervirens; assembly: GCA_028749045.1. Taxonomy (NCBI): domain Eukaryota; kingdom Viridiplantae; phylum Streptophyta; class Pinopsida; order Cupressales; family Cupressaceae; genus Cupressus; species Cupressus sempervirens. The sequence goes on along the minus strand of CM053791.1, from coordinate 729,432,394 downwards.
CTTCAATACCAACAAATTCATTTCTAACAAAATTGTGCAGATTTTGGGATTCTTTGAGGACTCTCTACCTTCTAATGACCTTGGAATTACATTTTTCATGGGGTCAAACAAGATGAGTTGTTGGCCTTTTGTCATTGATAGAATTAAAAGTAGAGTCGTTGCATGGAAAGTTAGATGGCTCTCTTTATCAGTCAGAATTCTTCTCATTAAATCAATACTTGTAGCTATTTTGAATTATGATCTTGTTGTCCTTAAAGCTCCAACCTTAGTCATCTTACAAATTCAAAAAATAATTAGAGGTTTCCTTGGAAGGGTAATTTTTTGGATAACAAGAAAATCCCTCTTATTTCTCTCCAGGACATGACACATACTCCCTTTGTTGGGGGTGCAGGTTTTCATGATCTATCAAATAGGAATGTTGCATTTGGTGGTAAATTAGCTTGGAAAATGTATACCAAGTCTCACACTACTTGGTACCAAAAAATGTAGGAAAATTATTTAAATAATAATGATCCATCAAGAATATTCTCAACGTCTGATCCTCCAAAGGGGTCCATGGTTTGGGACTTTTTGGTCTCTTCAAGAGACATTTTTCTTAAGTATATTACTTGGGAAGTGAATATTAGAGACAAAAATTTTGGAGAGACTCTTGGAATGGTCAACCTCCCTTGATCACTTTTCCTAATACAAAAGATCTTAGCTTAATTTTAGAATCTATTTAGGGAACACAAGTTCATCACTATATTTCAGCAATCTACCTTTTTTCTAGGAAAGTCCTCTAGAAGGATCCAGACCTTCTTCTTCTTCCTAATAAAGATTGAGAGTATTTTCATACCATTTTAGATTACAAACATGCCCTCTTATCAAAATCTAAGGATAAATTGTTGTGGGAACCTACCAAGGATGGTAACTATTCTATTAAAGAGGGATATAAGCTTATTTGAAGGATTACTTCAAAAAAGAGTCCTTGTAGAGCATAACTATTTTGTTGGAAAAATGTAGTTCTTTTGAAAGCTAGTTTCTTTGCATGGCTTTCTATTAAGCATAGGAGTCTTACAAGTGAAAAAATTGTAAGATTAAATATTGCTTCAACTTTCAAATGTGTGTTATGTAATGAAGAATTTGAAACAAGTGATCACCTCTTTGTCAGATGTTTGTTTGCCTATCAGTGTTGAACCTTTCTTTTATGAAAATTAAGCTTCTTTACCCCTCTCCAAAATAACAAATGGGATATCTTCCAAGCATGGACAATCATCCATCCTCGTGCCTTGTTTTTAGGGTTATGGAAGTTCTCCCCAACACTATTTATTTGGGTTATTTGGTGAGAAAGAAATAAGCAGATATTTAGAAAAGACTTTTCTACTATATTGATAAGGTCCTTAAAGGTATTATGAAGTCAATTGTGGAAGTAATAAATGCAAGCCTTTGCAAAAGTAAGTTCAATCCTATCATTACTCATTGGGATGCCAACATTCTACATGAATGGAAAACACATTTTATTGCTATGGGTGGTGGATTAACCAATAAATTGCAATCTAAAGTAGATCATTCTGATGTACACTAGTATCCTCCCAATTTAGGGTATTTGAAGATCAATTTTGATGGTGCCTCTAGAGGAAATCTAGGTAAATCAAGGTTAGGAGCATGCGTTTGTGACTGCAATGGGGAAATGTTAGCATTTACATCTCCCCCCTTATTGGAGGGTACCAATAATCTTGTAGAAGCTCAAACCTTGTTTGTTGGTCTAGTTCTTGCCAAAAAAGGTAACTTTCAACATCTACAAATTAAAGGTGACTCAATGGTAATCATTAATGCTTGCATTAAAAGGTAGACATTCTCCTAGCAACTTAAATACATTCTATTTTAGATATGGAATTTATTACATCAGTATTAAGATTTATGTATTTCACATACTCTACATGAGGGAAATCAAGTTGGTAATTTCCTTTCAAATCTAGGTTGTGATGGCATCATGATTTCCACTTTTCAGCCATCCTCATTTCTTGATCAATACAAAGAGTTGCAATTATTGATTACCTCAAATTTTGTTAAACATCAATCTTGATGACATTTTATTGGGCTTGTGTGTCATGATGAACTTGATTTTCTCATAATTAGGATTTTCAAATATAAACATCAAGTTCTTGTCATACAATCACCATAATTGTATGTTGTGTACCTTAGATTGATGTGTGGTTTACTTCATTTGGACTTGTGGTCACTTCAACATTTGATGCTATTTCATGTCACAGGAATATTTGTCCTTCATATCCCTCAAGTGTGTTGGTTTCTAATGGAATTTAATTCACACAATAGTTGTAGTTTTCCTTGTTCATATGCCTTATTTATTTCTTCAAGCCATTAGTTTCACCATTCTTTCATTATTGGTGGTTTGGAATTGCTCTTTAACATGGAGGCCTGTATCAAGTGTGACTCTTGTTCTCAATTTCATAGATCAATTTTACCTTAAAACTATTAGATTTGGCTCCAACCAAATGTGGACTAAAGTGTTCTCCCTTTGCTCATTGTCAATTCTAATATGGATACCATTTTCTCTATTCATTCACCTTCTATACGGTGGATGATCAAACACATTATTGGAGATGATATTCTCTCCCCCTCCAAGCATTTCCTATTTTTGTCCAATATGGTGTCAATATTTCTTCAAGTGCAATGGATTTATTGTAGATTGTTCCTCTTCTAGAAATCCTAGTAGAAAAGGTAGTTCTCTATAATTTCTAGGGAGATTACAAATTGAAGGTTGCAATGCAACATTTTGACTTGTGGGTGGGTAATTCTCTAGTGGGTGGTCTATTCACATGGTCCTAGCTCATATAGAAGCATGAATTTTTGGAAATTTATGAGGCCCTCTAGAAATCATTTGAAAAATAGAGGCCTCATTTCATGAAGAATAGTTTGCAAGTTACTACAGGGGTGTTGGGCTTTCAACTAGTCGAGTAGGTTAAGCATACAGGGCATACTATCTTGGACCTATTGGAGATTCCAAATACTATTGTCTCATTGTCTCCCAATCCTTGGATTTCCCCTTGGCTGACCCCTACCTCTTAGTATTGGTTTGAGGAATCATAAGATACTCATTTTTCTAACTTGTAGGATATGCATTTGGCTTCAGGTGTGTTGAGGGGTTATCCCTCCAGTGATCGTCCCTGCTCAAACCAAATTCTCTCCACTCAAGATGCCTTGGTATCTTTGGCCCCTTAGGGTGCAACTCATAGGTCAAGTTGGGAATCATCTCCTTATCCCTTACCTAAAGCTGACTAGGGATGTGAAACCCATGATGTCACTGCTTTGACCCCATCTAACATGTTTGCATATGTTGTAATGGAGGAGTGAGATTTTGCTCCTTTCCACTTGTCAACTTTTGTAAATTTTGATAATTTCTCGATTGTTGATATATTTTAGTTTTAGAGGAAGTAAAGGATCCAAATTGTAATTAGGAAACTTATAACTCATCAATATGGTATTTTGTATATATTGATGTTTCTTAACTTTTGTATTTAGCAAGGATTCTGGGTTTTCTTTCTGATTCTTTCCCAGTTGAGCTTTGAATTATATATATATATATATATATATATATATATATATATACAGTGGCTTGTCCACTTTTTCCAAAAAAAATTGATAAAATTTTACTGATGTTGATGTCACAAATGATAGGGAAAAGCTAAAATGATAGTAGATCAAATGCAATTTGAAATATAGGAATCATTTTAACATGACATTGCCCTTAGTGCTAACCCTATGTTCATGGCCCAACAACTCAAACAAAGATACATTAATGAAATTGTTAACATTATCATTGAGGGTGACACAAGTGAGGAGAAGGAGGCACTAAAAGAAGAATTGAGCTATAGAGTTAATTCTTTGAAGGTAACCAGTAATTAATCTCAAGCAATAATAGAAGTTCAATAGATGTTTATATTTTATAGTATCTTATGGATCATGAGTATTTTATAGTATGTAAAATATTCTACAAAAAATAAGTTGTTCCTATCCTATCCTTTTATTTTTTTAAATGCATCTATTTCTCTCCTACCATAATTCCCATATAACAATAGATGGTGTTGTAGTCCACAAGCCACCATACAAATAGTCCTTATTTCAAATAGGCCAAGCTTGAAAAATGCTTAGGATTTACCTTGGTATTGCTAAGTTCCATCCAAGTTTGTTATGTAACCAGCTCCAATATTGGTGAGAGTATTTGTAGGTTAATAATATGTGGTCCATATTTTGTTCATCCTCTTCACAAAAGGCACCTTCTTGGACTTGCATATCCTTTTTCTCTGAATGTATAAGCTATAAGGATTTTATTTTGTAGTACTAGCCATGAGAACAATCTTGCCTTAGGTAAGCACTTTTTATCCCAATACAATCACAATTAGTTGTTTGTCTTTGGTCTTAGATATTTTCTAATTAGGTAATTATAGCCCTCCTTAGTGTTCTATTTTATAGTCTTTGAGCCATCCAAAACTAGTTTATCCTACCTTGGATGAAACATGACATTTTTTAGATCATAAGATTCTAATCAACTCCTCTTTTTCTCTATCTGGGATATAGATGTTGTGTAGAGATTTTCATCTCCATACTTTCACAATGCCCCCATCCACTACCTGAATAGTCTGACCAAAATAGGTAATGTCCTCCATTATCAAAATTTTACATTATTGATGTAACAACAAGGCTTTCTTCCTTACTTCCTAGTTCTTTCTAGGTGCTTACTAGATCACTTCTATGACCTTGATGGTGATTCTTGGCTCACCAACTTAGGATTAATCCAAGATCCTTTTCTTTCACCTTTCTACCATCACATGCATACAAAGATTCTAAAGTATCTTTACTATAATTATGACATACAAAGATTTATGTTGAGATTCATGGAACATCCCATAATTATGACCTTTGATATGCTTGTCTTAAGTTCTACACTAGAGTTGAATTGTTAACCTTGCTCCATGTCCCTCTGATATGGTTAATCTCAATGAGTGATGGTAGATAACACTATTTTGAAATAATAATAACTACCATAATAAATCATAATTCTTCAAACTTCTATTTTTCTTCCAATGCATCATCTTCTTATACAAAATCCTTTCAATTTCAGCAACAATGTCAAACTCAAAACACAAGTTAGGTTATTGGGTCCTCATTGAAAAGTATATTAAGTTGAGTGTCATGTTTTCTCTATAAAATTCTCCACATACATGATTGATAAATAATTCCTATCTATTATTCTCACAATCATTGTTTCAAATTTTTAATTACTAGCTATAGCTTAAATAGTTTCAACATCAACAAACACATTGGAAACAATGACCTTTCCTAGGCCAGGTCTCCAAGGGTTTGAATTAGGATCCTTTTTTAACCTATTTTTATAAAAGATCCTTATTATCTTGGATAGGCCACAACCTCATCCAACACCATGAGGCTTGTCTAACCTTTTATTTCATCTCACTAGGTTAATAAATGTACAAGTCATTTCTTTGAATACTTGCTGATATTACAGTTAGTTGCTTTAAGCACTTGTTGATGTTGTAGTTAGCTCCATCCTTGGGAGTAGTAAATTTAATTCCTTAATCAATTTATTGTTCTTAGGATATTTTACTTGTCAAAATCACAATTTAGTCTCTCTGATGAAATCAACTTAGCTCATAGATTGCTTTAGTAGGTACATATTGAATTGATTATTGTTGATGTGGTAGTAGTGGAAATGATCTAATAGCATAACATGTTTCAATGGTTCTGACAGTTCAATATAGTAATAATAGTTATGACTATAAAGTAGTAAGTGTTGATCATGTCATGAGTATGTTACTACCTGTGAATTATTTTTGCAAAGCAAAGGTATGGCAAGAGACAAAGCTATTTTCATTGCTCTGGGCACCACCTATAGCTGTGTAGGTGTTTGGCATTTTGATAGAGTTGAAATCATAACAAATGACCAAGGAAATAGAACTACTCCTTCCATTGTTGCCTTTTCTGAAATTGAGGGACTTTAGGGAGGGTGTTGGATGAGGTTGGACAAGCCTCATGGTGTTGGATGAGGTTGATCCTTACTATCTTTTTGCCTCAAGAATGACTTAGGATCCATTTTTAACCTATTCTAATGGTGTTTTCATCCAAGAAGGAAAAATTGACATTAGACATCAGTATGAAGCTTAATTTAAGCTAGTGGCATTTTGCTTAAGCCTAACAAAAGTGAACATCTTCTATAACCTATTTTCTTTACACAAGAACTTGTTAAAATATAAAGATGTTCGTGCACCTTTTAATTGACATATGTATTATAAAATGTATAATTAAAATGTAGTCATTTGATAGTTTCTTTGAACACCTCACATCCTCCATTGATGCCATTTACCTCGACCCCAACAAAAATTTGCAAACCATAGTCAATGAGGACTACTGGAGCAACCTTCATTACACATCCAAACCAAGGTAACCCATTTACTTTGTATTTGTATACCATGAAAAGACCTATAAACTTATATCCTTATTCCAACTTTATTAAGCTAATTTCTCCTCTTTCTCTTTTGGTGCTTAGAATTGGTATTGCTATTCAAAGATGGTATAGAGAAAGTAGCATGTAAGTATGTGATGTTTACAGGTAGCCTTCATTTGATAACACTTTTAATTGCTTTTAATTTGAACAATGAGCATATTAACCCATAATTGGATGACAAAATGTTTACTAATGTTGTTCTTAAAACTAGATTTATATGACACATTTTAGATTTTCATTTTTTTAGATGATTATGTAAAATTATACTAATAAATAGGTTTTATTAGAGAAATTATTATGATTTCATATGAATCAGTTAAACAAATCAGCTTAAATTTGTGTAGTTCTAATAGTAACTTTTGTTGTCAAGCTTACCATTAGAAAAGAATGAATATTTGCTAGCATTTGGTCAAGTGTAGAGATTAATCACCTCCATGAAGAGTGCAAGCCTATCATCATCCACAGAGACATTAAGCCTAGCCATATCTTGGTGAACAATGAAATGGAAGCAAAAGTATCTAATTTTGGGCTTGTGAGGGTAGGTCCATTAGGTAGTGAATCACATGTGAGTAGCCTTGTTAAAGGGACACTTGGTTACATGGATCCTGACTACTATTCAAGTTTCCATCTTACACCATTTAGTGATGTCTATAGTTTTGGTGTCATTCTCTTGCAGTTGGTTGCTGCAAGACTAGCCATTAGTCTTACTAAAAGGAAACCTCGCTATAACATCATTGACTGGGTGCATTATATGTTCATGCCATACACATCATTCTCTTCTCATGGACTAACACTCACTTTTTTTTCTACTAGCACTAAAATTCAATTATATTTTCTTTCTTTCTTGTGTTGGCAGGCTAGGCCAAGCCTTGTATAAGGTGATTTAGAGAACATTTTGGACCCTTTTCTTATGATATAAACATACAATAGAGATATGTTGTTGTTATGGGACAACTTGGGTTGAGGTATGTTGAAATAATTCTTAAAGATAGACCCACCATGAGGTAGATATGTGAGGAGTTAGAGTTCCATCCATACTCTCAAATACTACAACCTAGTAAATCCTTAGTTCATAGACAAGGAGAAAATGTTAATTATTTGGGGGATGAGAATGAGAGTTCTATACATAATCTAAACTAATATTAGTTTCTTTTTGTAGTAGATCCTTAGTTCAACGATAACCATATTAGTTTTCTTTATTTAAGAAAAGGACAACTATCTTTAGTGATTTAGATATATTTTATATTTTATATAAAATTTTGTAGAGAGAAAATTGTTTGTACATAAAATAAGTGAGAATGGATATATTAATTATAGACAGAGATAAATTTTTCTATCTTAGAAGGTGCAAAAAAACTTTGTAAAGATGAATATTATTATGTTTGATGTGGTTCACTTTCAGTGCATGTTGATATAGAGAGAGATGGTAAGCAACTGTATTAGTAGAATATTGGTAAAGAATTAACCTATTGAAGTGGGATGAATCAAAAAAATCTGATGACAATAGTAAATATATTTGTCAAGCCATAATACTTCATCAAATCTTCATCATCATCTCTTACATGGAGGCCACAATTTTTTGCCAAAAAATAGGGCTCCATCACTACTAACTCTTCAATATCCTTCTAAGTGAGGTGATATTATATTATTAGTCAGCCAAAATTCTAGTCCACAAAACCATTCTTCACTGCATTTTCCATTCAATGTGTTCACAAAACAAATGAAAATGCAAATCACATCACATTTTAGGGGTTTATTCATCTTTTACATGTTTGGAAGAGTAGAAAAAGTCATAATATGTGTGGATGGTCTAAATTTAGATCCAATTTGGAACATTTCATACTTGGGTTTAGTAGGTAAAACATTTAATTTGGCAACATAGGATACTTATAGTCGTTTATGAATATTTAGAAATTGCTTGGACTTGGGGCAATATACTTGTGTCCTAAATTGAGCTAAAAGGTGGGCAAAAGGTAAAGAAGGGAAGCTTTATTTGCATCAGAGGGAATAACTATGGAAATCATTTTCTAATATATAGAAATTGGTTAAGTTTTTGTCTTTGGCAATAAACTAATGAATTTGAACTTTCACTTAGAATAATTTTTAGGAGCTCAGTGACGACTTGATTGGTGGGTGGGAAAAGAGTAATAAAAGAGGGGATGAATGTGGATAACAATTTTTTAATATATAGAAATTGGTCAAGTTTTTGGTTTTATTCCATTTGTCTAATATATTTATTCATATGCATAAACAAATTAATTATAAACTATTTAATACTATCTACTTATTGCCTCACCTCTTAATTCCATAAAAAATTATTGTTGTTTTCAAGCTTGAAGTATAATTGATCAGAATTCAGAAGGTTTTCAAGGTTGCGAGCTCATAATCCTTGTGTAGCTTTTTTGTTATCCTTAGTTAGGAAGTTTGAAATGACAATTTTTATTGTAGCTCTTTACATGATTGCCACTTCCCACCTATATAGACCAGGGAAATACCATACTTACAATGCACTATGTTTATAATAACAGATTATGAGCTCACAACCAATTATCTAGACTAGGAGGTGCATTTCTTGATAAATTAATCTTCATTCATTTGTACAATTTCATTCTCTTCTTGATTTGATCATGTGTGTCGACATTTTTTAATCTAAATCATCCAACTAAGATACTTTGTTTGAGAAACCATAAAATTGCTTTGTCCAAGCCTTGTGAATAGATTGACCTTTTTGAGAAAATGGACTGGCATTCTGGTCTTTTGTTGAGTATTGATGATTATTTTGAAAATAGTTTTATATTTTTTACCTGTATTAATCTTTTTTATGATGCCTATAGGTTAGATAGCATGGTATGATTCTGGAGTTTACTGATCTAGATAATACAAGGCATAGTGCAACATATTTTCTTAAGGTGGTTGCACAAGAAGGTGCATGATTATTTATGCTATCATTTATTAGTAGTGATGGAGACACAACCCAAGAACAGAATGGACACAATAGGAAAGGGAAAACTTTATTAACTATGAAAATATGCTAATACACTCAGTGCAGAGAGAATAGACTCCAAAACATGCCCTATGGGCATACAATAGTATAAATCTAGAGATAATTTCTTCTTCTAGTACCTTCTCTCAAACTGCACTCTCAACTGCCTTTTACAATGCTAGAAATGTTCTTAAATAGACCCCAAAGGGTTAAGGATTAGGAATACATTCTAGAAAGTGCTATTTTTCATCCACTACCAAAATGGAAGGCTCCAGAAGTCACTTTAGAAGTTGGTGCAAAATTAGAAGAATCCAAAAATGGTAGTCAAACTTCTGGGAGGCATAACTTTTGAACTATAGCTCTGATTGATGAACCGTTTACATTTTTGGAAAGATCTCAGAGTGTTCTATAGCGCTATGGACCAAATTCACTCATCCCCCATTTTTAGGCCTATATAAGGTCATTTAGTGCCTCAAACCTGACTTTGAAGCATTCTTAGGAGGTCTCCAAAAACCAAAAAAATTGTGATAACTTTCAAACCGTGTAGCCTTTTGACCTAATTCTTTTTCTAGAATGTTCTAAATTACAATTTTAATCATCCCTCCAATTTACACCTTCTAACTCACCATAATTATGGCTCAATTACATAGTCCTATTTTTTGGCATTTACACGTATCCCAAGGTGCTTAAAAACTCTAACCCAAAAAACTAATAGTGGAACTATGAGAGTTGGAACCTTTATTTGATCCAAATGGGTATTCAGAAATGAAAACACATGAAACATAAACTATGTCTAGGTATTTTTTTTTTGGGTGACATAGGATTGTCCTTATACCTCTAGATGCTCCTACATTAGACAGCCAGGGTAGATTGAAAAGTGACCCTATCACTTTATGGATGGTAGAGGAAATCCAAAATGGGAAACCTCAGCTATTGATATCCAAGTTGAGTCCTCTATTGGCCATCCTTTCCACTTAACCAGGTACTCTTCATATTTCCTATTTCTGGTACTCCTGCCCAAATGACTATCTAGAATCTCTTCTATCTCCTCCTTCTTAGAAGTAGGAATTGGACATGGCTCTAGCATCAACCCCTCATCTACACCATCATCATGATACTCTGTTAAGTCTACAATGTTGAAGATAGGAGAAATGTGAATTCCATCTGGCAACTCCACCTTATATGCATTTCCTAAGTCATATTTCTTCAAAATTTTGCAGAGGCCCAATTTCTTCATCTTCAACTTGTTGTAAGTACCTACTGGAAATATTTCTTTTCTTAAGTGAACCATGACTAGATCCCCTACTTGGAACTCCTTATGTCTTCTCCTTTGATCAACCCTAGCTTTATACTATTGATTCATCTTGATAACGTGTGCCTAGACCTCCTCATGTAGGTGCTTCATATGTTTAGCAAATTCTTCTACTTCAGCACTTGTCCTCTCCCCTTGCTCCATCTTCCTCAATTTTGGTGCAGTCCTTGGGCTACTTCCATAGACAATTTGGAATGGTGATCTACCAATACTCCTATTTATAGAGTTATTATAAGAAAAAATTTCTTGTGGTAGAATCGAATCCCATCCCTTGGGCTTATCCCCAACTAAACCTCTCAGCAAATTGCCCAAACTTTGTTTTACCACTTGTCTAGCCATCAATCTGTGGGTGATGTGTGGAACTGAATTTCAAGTCCATTCTCAACTTCTTCCACAATGTTCTCCAAAAATACCTCACAAATTTAGTATCTCTGTTAGAAACTATACTCCTTGGGAGACCATGTAGTCTCACCACCTCTCTAAAAAACAAGTCTACAATATGGATGACATCATGAGTATTGTGGCATGGAATGAAATGTGCCATTTTGGAGAACCTATCAACCACCACAAATACTGATTCATTACCCCTTTGTGTCCTCGACAATCCAAGAGAAAAATCCATACTTATGTCCTCCCATGGCTTTGATGGAACAGGCAATGGTTGATATAGTCCAGTATTGTGAATAAATCCCTTGGCCGCTTGACAAACCTGAAAACTCTGTACAAACTTCTTCACATCCTATGAAATTTGAGGCCAGAAATAATGTTCTCTAAGAATGGAAATGGTCTTATCTTGACCAAAATGTCCTACCATCCCTCCACTATGTTTCTCCTTAATCATATTTTCCCTCATGGAACTCCTTGGAATGCACAATTGACTGCCCTTGAACAACATACCATCCTAAATCAAATAGTCAAACCACTTGGTTCTGTCTACAACAAGAGGTTCTTTACAAGCTTTCCATGCTTCAGCAAAATCAAGATCCTCAAGCTACAGATTCTTGAGTTCATCAAACCCAACTACTTCAACTTGCATTACTGTAAGCAACAACTGCCTCCTACTCAATGCATCTACAACCCTATTAGACTTTCCACTTCTATGCTTCAACACAAATGTATAGCTCTGCAAGAACTCTACCCACTTCATATGCCTCTGGTTCAATTTACCTTGGCTATTTAGGTACTGTAATGCCTGGTGATCGATATATAAAACAAATTCCTTTGGCAATAAATAATGCCTCCATTTCTTTAAGACTTGAACTATTGCATAGAACTCTTTATCATAAACAAAATACTTCTTCTTCGCATCATTCAATTTTTCACTAAAATATGCAATAGGCTTACCTTCTTGGCTCAATACAGCCCCAATAGCACTACCACTAGCATCACAATCCACCTGGAACACTTTACTAAAATTAGGAAGTGCCAACATAGGTTGTTCTATCACCTTCTTCTTCAGCAATTCAAAACTTCTCATAGTTGCCGCAGTCCATTTGAACTCTTTCCTATCCCCTCTTATTGTGTTAGTCAGGGGTGTACATATGCTACTGAAATTCTTAATGAACTTCCTGTAAAAACTAACTAGACCATGAAATGATCTTATCTCAATAATAGACCTTGGATTAGGCCATTCCAAGATGGCTTTTACCTTCTTTGGATCCATTCTGAGACCTTTAGGTGATACAACAAACCCTAAGTAGACTAACTCTTTTTTTGCAAAGCTACACTTCTTCAGATTAATTAATAGTTTCTCTTCCCTGAACCTTTCAAGGACACTAAAAATATGCAATAAATGTTCTTTCAAAGTCTTGCTGAAAATTAAAATATCATCCAAATAGACAATAACAAATTTTCCCAAGAACTTCTTAAGTACCTCATTCATAGGCCCCATGAAACTACTTGAGGTGTTCATCAATCCAAAGGGCATGACTAGCACTCATAAAGACCCTTCTTGGTCTTGAAGGTAGTTTTCCACTCATCTCCTTCTCGTATCCATATCTGGTGATAGCCACTCTTGAGATCAATCTTTGTAAAGTACTAAGCTCCACTCAAGCAGTCCATAAGATCATTCATTCTTGGCAAAGGAAACTGATACTTGATGGTTATCCTATTTATAGCTTGAGAGTCTATACACATTCTCCACTCTCCATCCTTCTTTGGTTCCAGTACTACAAGTACTAAACATGGACTCAGGCTCTCTCGAATCAAACCCTTCCTCAATAGCTCCTGAACCTATCTATTTAGCTCCTCAATTTCAGTAGGAGTCATCCTATGAGTAGCCTTGTTAGGAAAACTAGCTCTAGGGATTAAATCTATCTGATGAATGATTTGCCTTACTGGTGGAAATCCTTCTGGAACATTATCAGAGATGATATCTCCAAACTCACTCAATAAATCTGAAACTTCAAGTGGTATTTCACTACTACCTTCCTTATCTTTTCTAGGAATCAAAGTACAACACATACGCTGATGCTTTATGCCATCCAAAAACTTTCTACCATCAACAAGATAGATTCTAGCACTGTTGCATACCTTTCCACCTTCCTTTTTCATGGGCTTTAGTTTGTGGTGAACTCCATCCTTTGTTAGAGAGTATGTGTTTGCATGATCATCATGTATTGCATGTCTATCAAATTGCCACGATCTTCCCAACAATGGATGGCAAACATCCATTGGAATAATATCACAGAGAACTTCATCATGGTAACTCCCAATTTTGAACTTCACTAAACATTTTTCACTTACCAAGACCTTATGATCATCCTTCACCCAAGCAATTTGATAGGGTTGGTGGTGTTTCTCCCTCTTGAGCTTTAGCTTAGAGACCATCTCCTCTAACACCAAGTTGTCAGTGCTACCACCATCAACGATCACATTGCAACATTTATCCTCACAGTTGCACCTAGTACGAAATAGACTCCTCCTTTGTCCTAGTTCAATCTCACCACTTAGTAGGACCCTTTCATTTACTAAAGTCTCTCCTCTTTCTGCATCCTCTAAATGTGATGAGTGTGCATCCTTATCCATATGAGTAACCCTAGCTTGGCCCTCAGCTCTCCTATCTATCCTTCCTTGTCGTTGAGGGTATTCAAAGGCACAATGTCCTTGTTCATTGCAATGGAAACAAGTACCATGGAAACCTCCTCTTCTTGAACCTTGTCCATGTCCTCTACCTCTTCCTCTCTGATCTCCAAAGTTTTGATCACAAGAGCAGTTGAAATCCTCGTTCCTTTGGTTCCTGCTATTACCCAAATCTTCATTTTTTTTTGGGTCTCATTTTGGCCTTCAGATGACCTACCAATGCTCCTTCCTCCTTGACTACACCCTCTTTGTCTCTCTTCAAACCTTTTATTTAGCTTCTCTTCAACTCGTATGGAAAGCTGGTATGCCTCTTCAACACTGGCCATTCTTACCAGACTTAATTCCTCTTGGATGCTAAGTCGCAACCCACTGATATAATGAGAAATCTTCTCCTTATTTGCTTCTACATACCCTACTCTAATAAGAAGTTAGTAAAACTCCTCCATATATTCCTGGACTAATTTTCCTACTTGCTTTAACCCATGCATCTTCTTAAACAAATCAAGCTCGTAGTCTATAGGAATGAACTGCTTCTTTAGTTTGTCCACCATGCGACCCCACCTTGTGATCTTCTCCTTTCCTCTTCTATTTCTTTCCAATTGAACCTCTTGTCACTAGATTTTGGCATGGCCTTTCAGTTTGGCCTTTTCAAACTTAACCCTATCTAGATCCCCGATATCCTCATACTCAAAGTAATCCTCCAGTTCATTGATCCAATCAATCAACTCATCCGATTTTAGATTTCTTGAAAATACACCCACATCAATTGTAGGTTTTTTTCCAAACTTATTAATGGCCCTAAAAATCCTCTCTTCTACCTGATTTAGAACTTCCCCTTCAACTTCCCCTTCCAGTCCAATTTCTTCTTCCTCATTGTTGTCCTCACTTTCGTCACTTGTGGCAACATTTGTTCCTCTATAGAGCTCCTCCTGCACTGCTTGAACCTACCTTTGGAGGGGCCTAATCTCCTAAGGATTAATATCTCTGGCCCTTCCACCATGCTCTCTTCATGGAGGCATCTTCTTAACTCAAACCCACAACCACACAATCCTGGTGCAAACTACCTTATAGTCGGTGCTCTATCTACACACTCAGGAAAACCTACTTTGATACCACTTGATGGAGACATAACCCAAGAATAGAATGGACACAATAGGAAAGGAAAAACATTATTAACTATGAAAATATGCTAATACACTTAGTGTGGAGAGAATAGACTCCAAAACATGCCCTATGGGCTTACAATAGTATAAATTTGGAGATAATTTCTTCTTTCGATACCTTCTCTCAAACTCCACTCTCAACTGCCTTTTACAATGCCAGAAATGTTCTTAAATAGACCCCAAAGGGTTAAGGATTAGGAATACATTCTAGAAAGTCCTATTTGGCATCCGTCGCCAAAATGGAAGGCTCTAGAAGTTGCTTTAGAAGTCAATGCAAAATTAGAAGAATCTAGAAATGCTAGCCAAACTTTTGGGAGGCATAACTTTTGAATCGTAGCTTCGATTGACAAACCGTTTACATTTTTGGAAAGCTCTCAAAGTTCTCTATAGCCCTATGGACCATCTTTTCTCATCCCCCATTTTCAGGCCTGTATGAAGTCATTTAGTGCCTCGAACTTGACTTTGAAGCATTCTTAGGAGGTCTCTAGAAACTAAAAAACAACGATAACTTTCAAACCGTGCAACCTTTTGACCTGATTCTTTTTTTAGAATGTTCTAAATTACAATTTTAATCATCCCTCCAATTTACACCTTCTAACTCACCATAATTATGGCTCAATTACATAGTCTTATGTTTTTGGCATTTACACATATCCCAAGGTGCTTAAAAACTCTAACCCAAAACACTAATAGTGGAACTGTGAGAGTTAGAAACTTTATTTGACCCAAATGAGTATCCAAAAATGAAAAAACATGAAGCAAAAACTATGTCTAGGTATTTTATTTTTTTGGGTGACACAAGATTGTCCTTATACCTCTGGATGCTCCTGCATCAAATAGTGATTGTAAATTTATATTTAAGTCATAAGACACTATAACATCTATTTTGGCTAATTGTAGTATGGATCATGAGATCATATTAACATTACTCAATTTAAAAATCAAATCAAGGCAATAGTCAATGTGGAAACCCATAATTATATCATTAGGAATTCATTGAAACATTTGCAAACTACAATCTCAAGGATTATTACCCTTGTATTGTGAGAGCATGGATAGTGGGTCTCCTTCCATCCCTTAGATCATCTTAGAGGCTCTCCATCCTTTGTTGAGTTCAAGATTATGGAAGGCTAGTATTCCATTCATCCTCTTGGTCCATGAGCATGGAAGGCTTGTTGTCCATTCTCTTCCATCTTGGGTTGGTTTCCTCAATAAGAACATGAAGGTCTATCTTCCTTGACCTCTTATGAAGGTTGGCTATCCTTTCTATTTGCAATCCACTTCCTCTAAAATAAGAATTGATTACCATATGAATCTTCCTTTAGATATGTACGATAAACAATCATTTGGACTAGCCACAAAGATCAATAATTTATGCAAGTATATCTATGGCATAAACATATAAAATATGCCTATAATTCTACTATAATCATAGATTTATCTTTTGGCCTAGTTTTTGCTATACTATAATAAAAATTTCTTCAATCCAAATGTTATGGACATGCCCTACCTACCATTCATGGTTGATAGAAAGAGCAAAAGAGACATTACAAATTACTTGCCTTGATCAACGCTAACAACTGGCAGATAATACACAAGTTGTCATTCTCTCCTTCCATCAATCAAAATCATGGGTTTCTATCATATTACAGAATACACAACCCAAACCCAACTTAGTGTGAATGATGGAGCCTCATATATGACAAATATTTAGAGCTCAATTTTTCTCATTTAGATTATTTGGGTTTGCATTTTGGTGAGAGATTGTGCATGGTAATCTTTTTCTTTTGATTTTATTGTAGCCAGATCATCATTGAGGGGTCTCACTATCCAATACATTATTATTTTGAGTGTAAATAAATTAGTGGGTTTGAGTTGTATTTTTAGTACTTTAAGGTTTAATGTTCATTTCTCTAAGTAGAAATTGTTTACCATTCATTTTAATGAGAGATAGATTGGTTATTTTCTAACATTCTTTCCAAAACATGGGTCTATGACTTTAGATTCAAAAACTATCTAATTGAAGTTCGATTGCAATATCATAAATTGTCATTTTATTCAAATTTAAAAGTGCAATGGTCAAATGAAGGCGTGTAGCTTACAAACACAATAGTTCTGCATAGGCATATGTCTTGCAAACACAATGGTCAAGTGAACGTGTGTAGCTTGCAAACACAACAATTTTGCATACACACACATCTTATTAACACCAACTTTGTAAAGGCATGCATCTTGTGAAATTTTTTTTTGGGTCTTTTTGGGTTATTTGTGAAAATACATATTATTTAATGTAATTATGTTGTTTACAATGTGTTATAGATTGGAACACAAAATGTGACCAGATTGTGCAACATAGAAACAATTGTGATAGTGAATGGAAAATTTCCTAGCCCCATTATATATGTTCATGAAGGTGATAATATTGTCATTGATGTGAACAACAATGGGCCCTATAATTTGACTCTTCATTGGTAATTATAAAATACTCTACTCCAAATTATATGATCCATGTCCTCATTATTTTTATTTTTTATAAACATTAGATAGATCTTCTATTGATATTTAACTATTTATGATTATTGTAGGCATGGGGTAAAGCAATTGAAATCTTGTTGGGAAAATGGACCTTCATACATAACACAATGTCTCATTACACCAAGGAACACATTTGCATATAACTTTACAATCACAGAACAATAAGGGACATTGTGTTGGCATGCACATATTATGTACTTGAGAGCCATGGTGCATGTAGATTTGGTCATTAAACCCCAACTTGGAAAGGCTTACCATTTTCCTAAATCAATTGTTGTGTTTCCCATTATTTTTGGTAGATGTTTCTTTTTATATTGTCTATAGTGCATTTTCATTTAGTTAATGAATATAGAATAAGCAAATTTCATCTCTACATATGCATCCCCCCTTTCTTCAATGTAAACCTCTTTTATAATTTATGTTCTCTATCTAAAAGCTTTACATTTTTAAAAGTTATATATTTTTGTTATTCGTTAGTTTTTCCAACATCATAAATGATATAAGAGATCTCATATCATATAACTATCCCAATCATTTCAACTATGGCTTCCAACAAAGACTCCTGTGAATATTGGCTTATGAAATAAATTTGGTTGATTGTGAAAGTCCTTATCAATGTTGAATGATGAAGTAAAATTGATATATTGTAACAGTCTCTTATTGAATGTTGAAGTATGTGCTAATTAAAATGGTTTATCTATGGTGTATACAAGGGAATGGTGGAATTTAAAATGTGGAAGATGTGATAGTAGATGCACTGGCAAGAGGAATCATTCCAAATGACTTTGATGTATACACCATCAATAGTCAACTAGGAGATTTCTTCCCTTGCTCTGCTAATGGTTTGTAACTAATTAGACCTACTCTAAACTATCATGATAGTCTATAGTTAAAAATGATATATCCTAATGAATGAATGAATTAAATGGGTGTAGATACAATCAGTATATTGGTCCAAAAGGGAAAAAGCTACTTGCATATTTTATAATAGGGTCTTTTGGGTTATTTTTGAAAATAGATTAATATGATGTAGAGAAAATACTCCAATTTTTAATGTGGGTTATTTAGGTTTATAAAGTAAGTGAGAGATTACTCAATGGACTTGTTTTCATTGGCTTTACTTTTTAGACTTATATTTGGGGGGCCTTATCATCTTAGTCAAAAATTTAATCACAACAATCAAGTAAAAACCTATAGTCTACAAACAAGACAACTATATGAAGGCACACATCTTGCAAAAATGTTAGTCAAAAAGAGATGTCATAACCTACAAGCTCAATGATCTGATGAAGCTTTGAATTTTGATGACTTTTAAATTTGTTCATGTGATAAAATTTTAAATGTAGTTATACATAATTTAATCCATAAACAAAATTGATCTATGGTATGAATTTTGGGGCCTCATTGCGCATGATATTATTACCTTAGGCCTACAACCTATGAGCAATTTCTCATTGCCCATGATATGTATGTTCTTTTTCTCCTAATTTTTTCAATTTGGTAAGATTTATCAAGCATGGGAAGTGAGCAAGGAGATAGTAGCGCATGGTACAATACACAACAAGAAAACATTTTCAATGTTATTTAATGGTTATGTACAGTTAGATGATTCTGCAAATGCATTTTCTATCTTTGAGAATATGCTAAGAATAGGTTTTTAGCCTGATGTTGTGACTTATAATATCATTATCAATGCACTTTGTAAGCTTGGTAATCTTGAAAGTGTTGTTAGAATTCTTGAATGAATGTGCAAGGAAAGGCAAAAGCCATCAGCTCAAACATTTACCACCATAATTTATGGGAATGCAAAGTCTAGAGATATGAAGATGGCTTTAAAAATAGTTAAATAGATGAGGGCATGTGGCTCCATTCCTATTGTACAAATTTTTAATGTTCTCCTATATGGTTTAGTTCAAAAGAATAAGGTAAGTTCTCATTCACCTTTAATTATTTGGGACACATTGGAGTTAGAGTGTAATATATTCAATCCTTAATTCAAGTTTATAGCAAACAAGTACTAGATATTTACATCATTGAGTATTGATATCTTCTCCTATAATGTAAGAGACAAATGATACATCTTATATTTAGGATTGCCACAACTTTCCTCTTTTGTTTCAAATAGGCAAGTAATTAAATTGACTTTGATAGATCACTAAAATTGTATTTCAAAGAAAATGGATAATGCTCTCAAGATTATTGATGACATGTCATTGGCTAGGGTATCTCCAAATGGGAATACATACACCACTATAATGCAAGGTTATGCATTTTTTGGTGAGATTGGTAGAGATTTTGAGTATTTTACAAATATTTAGAGTGAGGGTTTGAAGCTTAATGAAATATCACATGGAACCTTGCTTAAGGCATGCTACAAGGCATGAAGGATGTAAAGTGCTCTAAAAATCACAAAGGAAATGAATGTGGTTGGAATGAACAAAAATTCCTATATTTACAACATTATGATTGATGGGTACTTAATCTTTATTCCTTGTAGTCCTTATTATTCTGAATTTAATTTTGTTAGCTTACTAGAAAGACAATGACATTCAGTTTGCATTGTTCTAGATAGTACTTTATAAACTTAGAATATGATTAGATTTTGTTATATATAATTTTGTGAGTAGGGTATTTTAAAGTCAATTGGGACAAGTTCTTTTGAAGAAGTTTTTCTTGGTGAAAAAGCATTTGGACTGTGGCAGTATGGGAAAATAACAGATGTTGATAGTATCATTATTTTTTACTATGTTTTTTAGATTTCATTGGTAACATTCACCTAATATTAGTTGGGCATATCTGGTTTAGGAAAGTTTGATTTAGTCTTGTTCCAAGTTTTGTTGATGCAATTCCATATCAATTTTTTCCATGCTTTTCTAGTAGGAAAGAGTTAAGGTTCCTTTTGGGCCATTTGCAGTGCCTTAGGAAAATAATTAGGAAGCATCTATGAATAGGAAGAAAATGCTTTATTGTAAATCCTTTTAATGAATTTCTAAAATGTTAGCATGATAAATTATTACCATTATAATGCACCTTTTATCAACAAGATGAGCTCTTATTGCAATCAAGTGAAAGCCTACAACCTATGAGCACAATAGTCCCCTGAAGACACATGTCTTGTAGATACATCAGCCCAATGAAGACACCTGACCTATGGATGCAATGATTCAATGAGGGTTTGAATTTTGGTGATTGTCACAAAAATGATTCCATGAACATGCATATCTAGCAAAAACATTAGCACAATGGAGAAACATGACCTCTAAACATAGTGGTCTAGCATGAATTTGAATTGATGAAAGATGAAACAATATTAAAAAATTGGTCAAAGGGAAGTTGTTGACAAATTGATTTATTTTTAATAAAAGGGAAATCAATGGAAAATTGATATATTATTAATAATTTACTACATCTTTCAAATGTATGTAGATGTTTGTTGTAGTTAGTCATAGAGAATTGCTAGTTTATACAGTTGACTAGAGAAAAAAGCTTTTATGGACAATTTTTTTAATAACATTTGGCAGGAACTTATAGAAGATCTCTATCTTAATTGCTAAAATATGATACCACACCTTAACGTAGCTAAAATGAAACTCAAGGATGATTGTGATTTTTTTCTAGGCATATGAAATTTGGAGGAAATGGTTTTATGCTAAAGGAATGTTTTTGGAAATTGTTGATAGGAATAAAGAGGATAAATAGGAAATTGCTTGTGAAATTCATGTAATTTGAGATTGCTCCATATGGATGTAGATGGTTGTCCAAGAATTAAACATCATTGGACATATAAACAAGTAGCATGTGTGTATGTATTCATGTGTTTCTCTAAATGTATGCAATAAATACTTGGGTTAATGATTCTATTTAAGAAGTATTATATTCAATACAAATATATTTGATGTCTCGAGTCAAATTTAGTCCAAGAAAATTTCAACTCTAATTTATCTAATAGGTGTGGAAAGTGTTGTTGAATTCAATTATATGAAATCCTTTGAGCCTTTTGAGAATGTCATGCTATCTTCAACACATGCCAGGTTATTACATTTATGTTGAAACCTTTCTATCATTGAAGATCTTCATGTGCATCCTCATGGTGGTTTATTCTTTAAAGGGACTCCCTAAGAATATCAAACTTGATGCCCCTAATGGTTCATGGATTCAAACTCTATTCTAAATGATTCATCTGTGGTTGTTGATGGTGCTAATAGCTTTGCTCTGTTTGACCAAGCTTGCACAATAGAAGCTGCCCTACTCTCTTGCACAAACATCCCTAGTGCTAAACGCAATCTCTACCCTTAGCATCACTTTCCAGATCACTACAATGACACAATGGAACAAAAATTGCTATCAAACTACACTCCCAAATTTGTGCCAATGAAGTGAGAAAGAAAAGCATCTTTAGGAATCCATGCATAGAAAATGGGTTGCTACTTCATTCCACTCTTATAGATTCAATGTCATTGTTTTCATTTGGAATCTGGGACTATATTCATCCTTTTCTCACACAAGAAATGGTTTTGTTCGATGTCCATGGGGAGCTTTTGATAACAAAAGCTCCCTTGTCACTCATGATAAGTAGCCCAACTGCTAGACAATGGCTTACCCTTCAAATTGCTTTCTAGGAAACCACAATGACATGTTGGAATGACAACCACTATTGAACCATTCCACAAATTGTGCCAATGAAGTTGCATAGAGATGATTTTGGGGAGCCCTCACATATCAATTAGGATGCTTCACAACCCTCTAAAAGAAAGGATGTTAATGCCAATATTCAAAATCTAGAAAACATGTCTTTCTTGAACACCAACACTAATTCTATATGAGGTTCACTAGGAGCTTTCATTATCAAATCTCCCATTAGCAATGATAGGTTCATAAAAAATTTCTAGGGTGGCAAGAAACCACCCAATCCTAGACAAGGGCTCACCATTACATCAACTTCAAAATCATTGAACAGATGCACTATAGAATGGAAACCATTGCAAGCCTCTTCAAAACTTGTGTTGGTCAAGTGATCAAAGAAGATGATCTAAGAGAGAGTCCATGAGTAGGAACTTTTTGGGGGATTCGTGCATGTAGTAAATTTTTATAGTATCTATGTAACATATTGATGGTAATCAATATCCACTGCAACCCGCTATATTTCTTTTTAACAAATCAAATTGGTCAAAATTTCAACTAATTCTACAAGTTTTCCCACCAATAATTGGTCAAAATTTTGAACAACCCTTTGGTCATGACCATGGCATCTTGGTCATGGGATGGGCCAGAGTTGGTTGAAATTTTGACCAATTCTTGAAAGTTTTCCACCAAGATTTGGTCAAAATTTTGACCAACCCTTTGGTTCTCACCATGGCATCTTGGTCATGGGATGGACCAGAATTGGTTGAAATTTTGACCAATCCTTTGGACCTGACCATGGCATCTTGGTTTTGGGATGGACCAAAATTGGTCAAAATTTTGACCAATAATGACAAATTAGGCTTAGCAGAAATACAATATTTTTGACCAAAGCTATGCTTGAAATTTAAAGCAATTTAAGGTTTAGTCAAATTTTTGATGAGAAAATTTGTGACATACTACTTGGTCACACTTTTGACCAACATGGGTCAAAATTTTGACCAAAATTTGTCAAAAATTGGGTAAAAATTTACTAGTGTACAATTTTCTGATATGTTTGTTCGTAGGCAATTTTAAATGAGCAACTTTGATGGTTAATATCTTTTGACCCTGAAGTCATCATGGCATGAGATTTACTAGAGAAAGAGTATGTTGAACAAAGAATTAGTATGTCTAATTTTAGAGCTTAGTTAGGTTGTTTTGTCAATTTTTAAGGCCAGTCAGAGGACCCCTTGGCATGAGATTTGTAGTCAGCAAAAGGAGGTGAAAATGAGTTTTAAAAGTTAAACCAATTATGCAAATTATTTTTAGTTAGAGTCAGGTGTTCGAAAGACTAGTTTTAGATGTCAATTATTTGAAAGTGAAAAACCTTTTTAACCAAATCCACTTGGGGCCTAACCGATTCCATCAAATTGATAAAATGTGTGCAAGTTGGAGATTTTAAAAGGGAGATCAGAATGATTCTAATTGTTACAATTTTTCACCATGTGTATATCACCAATTGAAGGTCAAATGGCTATGTTGGACCATATACACATGATGAATAATAAGAAAGTAATTTGGAGGACATTCTTAGGTTCTTAATGCTCATAAAGGTGTTATGCTTGCAACAAAATTTCAATGTCACCTTCAATGATATAAAACGTTGGTGGTGCTAATATTTCTTAAAGGTGTGATAGAAGTGAACATTTCATTTAGGGAATTAAATCATTCTAGAAGCAAGTTGAGTGGTAATTATGTGTGATATGTTCTCCCACTAAAAAAGGGATGGTTTCTAATTGATTTTTATTCAATTTTTATTCTAAGCATAATTTTCTAGCTATGTAATGGAGACACCATGAATGAAGAGGAAGGGTGTCACCACTGATGGTTATAAAGAAATTGAGGATAATCCTTAGAGAGACACATTGAGAATGATTAGAGGTTGTATTTTGTGACAGTCATTCTACTACACCAACATGTTGACTCCTTGATGTTGACTGATCATATTGCCTTAACATTGATTGAACATGGTACAAAGGTGCTGGAGTTTAGAAGGAGTGGTTTCTTCACCTGATGGATTTTTGCCTGATGGTTCATCATAAGAGGTCAGAGCCCTAGTAGGTAGGGATCCCATAATTGCCTTATGTTTCCTACCACATGCATGAGATGAGTTACTGATAGTTGTGGTTACCTCATTTACTTTGGCAACTATATTGGATGTGTCTAGAGGAAGGATGCTAGTGCGTTTAATCAACCAAAGAAGGAAAAATGGTAATGTTTGAAACATGGTGAAACTTTGAACAAAAACTCCATTGCCTCACCATTGGAGGAGTGCTCTATTGTCTCACTAGCTATTTGTAATGGGATACATTATGCCATAGAAAGAAGACCCAACCATGTTGAGTTTCCATGCACTTTCATGATCTCCTCCAAGGTGCAAGTTCAACAAATTGGGATGAAATCTTGAACTAGTCCAGAGTAGAATCTTTCTCATTGCTACAAGTCAAAGAGAAATGAGGTGTGTGAGTTGTAGTTCAAAATTTTTAAAATTTTGTAGTCCCACATGCATTGTGAGAAGAGCTTTTATAGTGTTTTTATATGTCAACTCACAATAGTTTAATGTCTTTTGAGACACAAGGCTTCTCATGTGGGGCCCATGGCTAGCCGGGAGATAATTTTGAATGGATATGCATAATAGGATGATGATGTGGCTAATGAGTGGATTTGTTAGATAAAATGAAATTGGACATGTGGTAGCCAAAAGGACTAGTTGTAAAGTGACACATGGCAAAGGACCCCAGATCTAGTATAGAAATCAAGGCAGTGACATAGTGAATAGTGACATGTGGTGCAAGATTGCTATGTCACTAGTGACATGGCAATGCTGAGATGGCATAGTGACATATCGATAGCTTGCCACATAGCAAAGCTAGTGACATGGTAGTGGTGATGTGGCAACAATGATGAGGCAAATGATTGGACCATGATGCGGATAACATTTCCATGTGTTGTGATGTCTCTATCTTGCGATGATGTAGCGACCATGCTAACGGGGATAGCAACATGGCGACCCAATCAAAGGCCACCATGTAGCAGAGGACCCAAGAATTTGTGGAAGAACTAGGACCAATCTAGTGGTGCCACATGGAACTTGAGTGGTAGATCAAATGACTAAGTAGAAAATGGGTGAATCAAAATGTGACATGTGTCATAGAAAGTCAAACCTAATTGACACAAATGGAAAATGAGGGAAAAAAATAAAGTGTAGAATTTCAAAAAAAATATTATTTTCCTCCAAATCATGCATAGGCATGTTTTAAATAAATTTTGGTTTTAACCTAAAGTTTTGACTTTAGGGTAATTTTAAATATTTGTTAAAAATGTAGTCTTAGAGCCATGCTAGGGACCTGAAATTCATTTTGAGATTCTGGGCATTTTTGATAAGCAAATAAAGCACTATTATATATTGTTGGAACTAGGAGAGAATGAGCTTTCCATTTTTGGAGTTTTTTTTTGCACAAGAAGTTGTCCATTCAAGTTATACAAGGTTTTGTCTTAGGTATCCATTTTTCAATCTCTTTCAGATATTGAACTTTTGATTTGATTTGTAGCAAGATAGTGGACTGAATGCATGCTAGAAGTAGTAAGAATGTAGTTAGGGGTACTCTTTTTCATTTCCAAGTCAATTTGATGAAGATTTTATTAGTATTTCAAATGAATTTTAGATATTTTGGCAAAACAAAGGTTCTCATCATTAAGAAAGAGATATTTCTAAGTTTGTTACAGACAATGATGAGAATCATATTATATTTTGGTTGTAGAAAGATTAGAGATGCATTGCAATAGTAGGGAATGAAGATTCAAGTGGACACATGTCACTTCCAGATCAAATCCAAGATTTCATTCCTTTCCTATATCTTTCTCTTTCTAATTCATTGTGGGGGTTCCAAACTTGAGATTTTTCTCACTATTATGAGACCAAGGTTCTAGTTTTTGATATGTTTCATTACTGTGATACCATGTTGGTTCTAGTTCTAGAGAAATTTTCTCATTGTTGTGATACCATTTCTCTTCAGTATATTTCTCTCTTGTATGAAGAATAGTAGTTAAGATAATATAGATAGTTCTAATCTATTTAGTAATTTTACGAATTTTTTACATGCATCTTGAATGTATAGTTTCAAAGAAATGAATACAATGAGAAATAATATTCTTAGTTTCATTCTAATTCTCATCTCCTATCTCTACAATCTACAATATTATATGGTTTAGGGACAAAGAACTTAGACCCTTTTACATCCCCTTAAGGTTGTATGTCTGATATGTTTTACTATTGGAACAAAGAGCCAAGTAAATGCTTAATGTATTTGATAGGGTTGTTGGTTATTTGAGAAGGATATTTCACGAGAATGAGGTCTTTATGAAAACCAATGTCTAAATCACAAATTGGTAAGATAGATCTGATATCTTGATATATTGAATATGTCACTAGTATCATAGATGTATGTGTGTGATTTGTGGAATTTCCCAATAGATAAGGCACTGATCAACTATAGGATCAACTTGTTCTTATTGTTGCATATTTGGGGATTTGATGAAATCAAAATTTTAATCATCCATTTCCCTTTCCATTTAAGAGTTGAAAGGATGTCCTCACTTAGCTTATCAATTTCTTAGGTCATCTCATAATCTATTTTATGTCTATGACCTTTGCATAAGTATAAAAGATATAAGGGTTTAATCTGCTTTGTTTAGATTTAGTCTATGCTTTGAGTACTAGTACCATATGAAGAATCTAATAGGTTCACCCACCTAGGTTTTTTAGAGTCTAAAGTAGAAGAAGGGTCTAGCTTTATAGTTGGCCTGGTGTCTAAAAGGATATGTTGTAGATGGGAAGTAGTTGCCCCTAGATGTGTTCTATTCTCATTAGGGTAATTTTAAACTATGACATTTCAAAACAGAAATAGATAGTAAGGAAGCTAATGTTGCAAGTAATGATTTACAAGATGCTTTAATCTTATGTTTAGATAATGCGAATCAGTCCAAGGTAATAGATCTTGGGGCCTCATTCCATGCTACACCCCATAGAAAATATTTTCAAGATTATGTTCAAAGTGATTTTGGACAATTATATTTTGGTAATGATGAGCCCTATCCTATTGTTGGAAAAGGAAAAATAAAGATCAAGTTATGGTGCTTAGCTTCTAGATTAGATTGTGTTGAGATTTTTACCATTAACATTTCGAATCACACTACATGATCCATGTGTAGTGTGATTTGAAACATTGATTTTTACCATCAATGTTTTTGAAACATTGATGGTAAAAATCTCAACACAACCTAATCTAGAAGCTAAGCACCATAACATTTATGGATTGTGGAAATTTTATCTCCTTAAAAGATCAAGTTGCCAAATGGAGATGACTGGATGCTGCAAGAGGTAAGGCATATCCCTAATTTAAGAAGAAATTTAATTTTTGTAAGACAACTGGGTAGTGAAGGTTGTGTAGTCATGTTTACAGACAATATCTGGAAGGTAACTAAAGGTTAATTAGTAGTAGCTAAAGGTTCAAAGGTTGGCACATTGTACTTGTGTATTAGGAACACGTATTCCACTTTAGTTGCTATTGATATTGATAATGTGGGGAAAGCTACTGTAATTGTTACAAGAACAAATTTAGTTTTTTGGCACCATAGGCTTGGGCACATAAGTGAGAAAGGGATGAAAATCCTCCACTCTAAGAATTGATTGCTAGGGCTGAAAAATATTAATTTAGACTTCTGTGAAAATTGTGTTTATGGTAAACAAAAAAGAGTCAGATTTCTTAAAGTTGGAAAAGAGAAGAAGAGTGAGAAGTTGGAGCTAGTGCACTCAGATGTGTGGGGACCAGCTCAAATATCATCTCTTGGTGGGTCTTGTTACTATGTTATTCTCATTGATGACTCCACTTGGAAGACATGGGTGTATTTTTTGAAGCAAAAATCTGATGTCTTTGAAACTTTCAAGAGATAGAAATCTTTGGTTGAAAATGAGACAGGAAAGAAGCTAAAGTGTCTCAGATCGGATAATGGAGGTGAGTATTGCAGCAAGTCCTTTGAAGATTATTATTTTTTTAATAGAATAAAAAGGTAGAATACTATTCTAGGAACTCCACAAGAAAATAGTATGTACAAGAGGATGAATAGGACAATCATGGAACATGCAAGGAGAATGATATTGCATGTTAGGTTGCCACTTCATTTTCGGGTAGATGATGTAAACATTGCTATCTATTTGACAAACAAAGGACCTTGAACTCCTTTGGATGGTGGTATTCTAGAGGAAGCATGGACCAGTAAAAAGGTAAATTATCCATTTCTAAAAACTTTTGGTTGTGAAACTTTTGTCCATGTTGATAAAGAAAATACAACCTAGCTTGATGCTAAATCTCAAAAATGTACCTTCATTGGATATGGAATAGATAACTATGGTTATCAATTATGGGATTTTAAAAATCTAAAAATAATTAGAAGTAGAGATGTTAAATTCAATGAGAAGGTCCTGTACAAAGAATAGTTGCAAGAAAAGAAGCATGAATAGGTCAAAGAAGACTATGTGGTTTTGGATGAGACTCCTAAAAAAGATATGCCACTGGTACCTGATGCTCAACAAAAATAGTCATCCAATAAACTCCTGTCAGTGGTAGACATTCTACTTGGTTAAGTAAACCTCTTGAAAGGTTTTATCCTTCTTTATACACTATTTTATTGACTAATTCTAGTGAATTAGAGGAGTATAAAGAGGCAATATAGGTAGATGCTAGACAATAGTAGAAACTGGGCATGAAAGAGGAGATGGACTCCTTGTTGAAAAATAAGACTTGGGACTTAGTCCTTTTACCTAAAGGAAAAAGAGCCTTGCCTAACAAATGGGTTTATAGGCTAAAGGAGGAAGATGGAGGAAAGAAAAGGTATAAGGCCAAACTTGTGGTAAAAGGTTTTGCACAAAAAAAAAGGGTATAGATTTTGATGAAATATTCTCTCCTTTTGTAAAAATGACTTCAATTAGAACTATACTAAGTCTCGTTGCTACAAATAACTTGCATCTTGAATAGCTAGATGTGAAAATAGCCTTTCTCCATGGACATTTGGAGAAGGAAATTTACATATAGAAACCAGAGGGATATGAGGTCAAGGGTAAGGGGAATTTAATGTGCAAGTTAAGGAAGAGTTTGTATGGCCTAAAGTAGGCACCCTAGGAATGGTATTTAAAATTTGATACTTTCATGGCTGAAAAAGGCTACCATAGATGTCATTCTAATTATTGTGTATATTTTAAGAGATGGATAATGGGAGTTGCATTATTTTGTTACTCTATGTTGATGACATGCTTGTTCTTGGGTCTAATATGCAACAAATAAATGAACTTAAACAAAAATTAGCAAGGTCATTTACTATGAAGGATTTGGGTGCTGGTAAGCAAATCCTTGGTATGAGAATTACACGGGATAGGAAAAATAGAACCTTGAATTTGTCCCAAAGTAAGTATATAAATAAGGTGTTGAAAAGATTTAATATGTAGGATGTAAAAGTAGTTAGTACACCTTTGGCTAGTCATTTCAAATTGACTAAGAAAATGTACCCAAAGGCACAAGAAGAGGTAGATAAAATGTCTAACATCTTGTATTAATTAACAGTTGGTAGTTTGAAGTATGTAGTAGTATGCACACAGCCAAATATTGCTCATGTAGTGGGAGTTGTCAGCAAGTATATGAGTAATCTGGGTACAAAACATTGGTGTGTTATCAAATGGATACTTTGATATTTGAGAGGTAATACTATAAAGGCATTATGTTTCTCAAGATTGAGTTCTGCTCTGAATGGATTTGTTGACTGTGATCTAGTAGGAGATATTGATACAAGGAGGAGTACTATAGGGTATGTTTTTACTATAGGAGGTACTATAGTTAGTTGGATTTCTAGATTGCAGAAGGTTAATGCACTTTCAACCATTGAAGTTGAGTATGTAGTTGCTATGGAAGCTAGTAAGGAGATGATTTGGTTATAATGTTTTCTTGAGGAATTGGGTCAGAAGCAGGAAGATCACCCATTGTATAGTGATAGCCAGAGTGCCATTCATCTTATAAAGAATTTTTCTTTTCATTCAAGGACAAAGCACATACAACTCAGGTACCATTTTATATAGTATGTTTTGGAGGATGGCCAATTATGGCTTGAAAAGATTCACACAAGTGATAATCCAATAAACATGTTCACAAAGACAATCCCCAAGTAGAAGCTAGTTTCTTGCTCAACTTCTATTGGTCTTCTTGACTAATGATCATGGAGTTAATACACAAAAAAGTCTTTTATCTAGTGGGAGCCCCATGTAGTAGCTATATTGCTATAGGATTGGTCTCCAAGTGGGAGATTGTTGTCTAGGGTGGAATCTAATTATTCCCCAAGTGGGAGATTATTAGTTTATGGTGATTGATTAGAGAATTATTGTACATACTTCATAATTCTTTGGGGAAAAAAATTATGCTCTTATTTTATTGTGCCTTATTTAGATAGGCATATTGCAACCCTAAAGTGAGAATATACTATATAAGATAGCTTAGGGTTAGGGATTGTATGAATGTAATGTATAATGAGATAGGTTGTTCTTGCTATGGTATTGAGCTATAAGGTTTTGTACTATAATTTCTAGATAATAAGAAAGGTCGGATGGTTGTGTAGGTTGATGAAGCCCAAGTTTTGGGTGAACCATGTTAAATCTATGCGTTATTTGTATTCTTATGGTTTTTTCATTTGTCTTTGCATTTAACTATTTATTCATATATTGTTCTAGATCTATCAAATCCTAACACTTTTCGCCTACAAGTTCAATACCCATAGACATCAAATCAAAATTTTGACATCTTAAAGACATCAATTCCTTGACCCTCTTGTTCATCAACCCATTATTGTTGTTCATCCTCTGAAGTTGTAACCTGAATAGGTTGTGTGGGAATAGATGGTTGCATTATAGTGGAACTCCTTTTCCATTTTTCCTTAATATCCCTAGCCAAATGAATCCTCTTATTCAAGGGAAGGTCGTCCTTTATCCATCCTCTTCAGGAATGGTTTCCAGGACTAGAGGAATAGGAATAACCTTTTTTGCACTTTTTGTCTTCTAGTCCTTTTGATTAGATCTTTTAGGAGCTAATGAAGAGGCTTCTTCCCCTTGTACATGTGGGGACACCTCTTGTGCTTCTTCTTTAGGTCCTTGTTCCTATTCCAATATTGGCACTTGTAGATTATCATGAGTTTAAGCAACTTCTACATATTTGGGTTCTTGGTTCTCAAGTGCTTGAGTTGCCTCCTAAGCTTGAGTTCCTTCAACTTTGGGCTCAACTTGTTGAGGAGAATCTCATTTCCTTTCATTCTTTCCCTTTTCTACTTTAAAGTAGCCAACTTCCCTATCATGCTGTACACCATTTTCGGCCTAATTGGACATTGGGCTGTGAATGTTGGTATTGTAATTTTTGTACCTCTTCCCTTTACTAGGCAAGTTGTGGCCTATGTTATCTAAGGTTTTGAAACCCTAAATTTTTCTCTCCAACTAAACTATGTGAGAATTAAAAAAATCGTAAGCTTTTAAAGGTTATCATTTATAAATTATTTTGCATTGTATAATATTTAATTATTTAAAAAGATTAAATATTATCATTTTTAAATGCAAAATAATTGATTATCAATATGACATTAATCTCTCACATAATAATTCTAAGGGAAAGTTGATAAACATGAAATGAGTTAATTCTTTAAGAATTAATGTTAATATAAAGTGCAAAGTAATTATTGCACTTAATATTTAAAAAATCAAAGCATGAAGGTGGAAATTTGGAAGTTGAGGGATAAAGTGAAAAGAGGGAATTTAAAATAATTAATTCTTTAGAAGAATTAATTATTATTGTACTTTAAGGAAAACTTGTATGGGGAGAAATGAAATAGGGTAAATTGGAAAATTTAAAATAATTAATTCTTTAAGAGAATTAATTATCATTGTAATGGGAATATTGTTTCAATAAGAAGTTGGGGTAGTTGCCAAACTTCTTTGCCAAGTTATTTAATGAGGGAAAATTGAATTGTAAGGGGTTCTAGTTCTTGTTCTTCTCAGGTTGGGAAATGTCTGCACATTTTTCAAGATAGGGAAGACATTCTCAATGTGAGGATTTGTAATAGAGAAGGGAAAGAATAGAGGATATTTATTTTGTAACTTTTTTTTATGATGTAAGGGCAACTAATCATATGGTTGTTTGTTGGTTTATTTGAAATAAAGAGGGATTTACTTTGAAATCCTATGGTTTTAATTTATTTTCCTCTGGTTGGAAGTGATCCTATGGTCACTCTGGTCACATTTGAAATAACTTCTTGCTCTCATTTATTAAGCTTTTGGTATGTGATAAAATCTTTAGGTTTTATTCATCGAAATACATAAAATGAATATTATAGTTCATTTCATTTCTCTAGAGATGGGAAGATTGATTAGATAGCCTCTATGCTATGCATTTGATTTCCTTTCAAATTGTTTAATTTAAGGTTCACATTCATATCATGTTGATGAATGAATGTTAGTGTTCCTTCTTTTCCTTCTGGTTAAAGGCATATCAAAAAATCAATTATTTGGAATCAAAAGGAGGGAGCTATACCTCTATTTCAAAATTTAGAGAGAACTTGACAAGATAAGTGCAAGTGACTCTATTGTTGGTTTCAAAGTTTGTCCTTCTTTTGGGTATTCGAGAGTCATCTGTGAAGGTGTTTTAAAAAGGAAAAACCTATTCACTAATAGCCTGGAAGACTACTGCTCGAGGAACTGAGTCCAACTTGAATGGCTTCTTAATCCATTCCTTGGTCAATTGGATGATATGTCGTGTCCTATAATTGATATTTTTATTTTCTTCTCCATCAATTTTTGCATTCATGATTGGTTGATCATATATCTTATCCTAATTATACAAGGGATCTAAGAAATCTAAAGTGTCTTGTTGAAAAACCTTCAATGGGACCTTTATTTTCAAGGCACTGCTTTCCAAATAAAGAGTCATCCTAAAATAATCCCTTATTTGAATATCATAGTCATCTAGTGCATTCATCCAACGATCCTCTATGGCATCTTTGTGATCAAATTATTTTCCTAGAAAATATTGAACTCTGCCAATATTGTCAAAACATGGATGATGGGAGTTATAGTCCTCCAAGGGATATTGACCCTATTCTGAATCAAAAGTCATGATATCCTAATTCTATGTGACTCCAAATGGACCTATGGTGATGGGCCACACTTAGATCTTCTTATGTTGTTTCCTCACTCTATCATATGCAGATGAGAGTTTTCTTGCAATCTCTAGTAAAATGAGTCTATCTGATGGATATCTTAGGAGTTCATTTGGATTCATAGTTATTCCTGCTAACCTTAAGTAGGTGAATGTCTTAAACTAGATGTAACATGTGCCTATTTCTACAATCCTTATTTCTACCTCAACTAACATCCTTTTTGCATAATCCCCCTCCATAACCTAGATGACTACAAAAATGAAAGCATCATTCATTATTTTGTATTCTTTACTTTGATCTAAGAGCTTCTTCTTTACTAGCTGGGGGTATACCACACAATGCCATGCATTAGCATCTTGCATGCTTCCCCTCTTAAACAATCTTGGATAATCTATGGTCCTTGTTGCTAACAAATACACCAAATAAAATGTAATATAAAACCTTGGATCAGCTTTGATTTCCCATAGTTGTTCATCTAAATTCTCCCTAAGAATTGTGACCCAATCAATATTTTAGTCATTCTGATGGTCTTGATGAAATGTACCATCCAAATGTTCAAGTGCCCTACTACCAGTAGACCCATAATCTTTCTCAAAAGCACAATGGAGTATCCAATATTATATTTCATGTATCCTTTGGTCATATCAACTTTTCTAGCTCTTCATTCCATAGGTGTCCTATCAATCAAATATGATGATTAAATAATTTCTATAGCTTTTTGTTCATTATTCATGTACCACCTTTCTACTTGATGATAAGCCAATCTTACATATTGGTCTACCTTGGGAGATGGAAAAATTTCTCAATATTCTTCAATGTTAGATCTAGGACAATCTTCC
The DNA here is from genome assembly GCA_028749045.1 of Cupressus sempervirens. Taxonomy (NCBI): domain Eukaryota; kingdom Viridiplantae; phylum Streptophyta; class Pinopsida; order Cupressales; family Cupressaceae; genus Cupressus; species Cupressus sempervirens. Next base: position 729,398,061 of record CM053791.1, on the reverse strand, counting down.
CTATTATCCTCTTCATCACTCTCTCCTTTGACACATAATTCTCTGCCAAGGACATAACAAGCTTGGAAGATTGTATTGATGTGCGATGTGAGGCTGCATTAACTAACCCTAATTTGATAAGTGATGAGACCATCAGGGACCACTCATTCATTTTTTTGTAGAGTACTAGCAATTCATTCCAATCAATATGACCTAATAGTGTCTCAAATCTCTGAACGTGCATCCTAGAAGCATGATTTGGTTTGTACACCTTGAAACTTAAAAACAATTAGTTTTGGAGAAATCTTTGTTGCGAGTGATGATGAGGAGGAATCAATTTTACCTACTCAAAATAGAAACACATTAGTCTAGAAAGTTGAAAATAAAACCCTAAAAAAATCCTAGTTCCTAAAAAATTAGACCTAGAATGCTAAAACCTAGTAAAAACACTATAAAACCCTATTTTGTGTTCTTTTATATAGTTTTTTAGCACACCTTGCACACCTTGAGGGTGTGCTAGGTGCTCTCAATTTCACTAAGGGCATAATAAAACTCTAAAAATTTAGGGTGCACACACAACACACCTTGTGGGGTATGCATGTACACACCCTAATCCTATGATGAAGATTATCTAAGTATAAAAACAATGGTGTGCACATGTGAACCTTGGACAAGGTGTGTATGTGTGCACCATCATCTTGGAGTTCATTATTAGTTATTGAAAGGTGCACATATGTGCACCTCGCATAGGTGTACACATACACACCTTTCAATTAAGTAAGGGTTTGTTCTTTTAAATTGTGTGAGTAAAGGTGTGCACTTGTGCAGCTTGGATAGGTGTGCATGAGTGCACCTTTTAACCTTAGTGTTTTATTTTTTATGTGTGTAGGTACATTAAGATAAAGTGCACCTCTGGAAGTTTTCTTGATGATAGATGGAGAGTGAAAATGAATGCATAGGAGGGAGAGGTCTCATGTTTTTATAGGCCTGGGATGAAATGCACCTTTTGAGGGTGTTCACCTATGCATGTGTGTAGGTGCGTACTTTCAAAGGGAAGCACCCCTGCGCTAGTGTATCTAGCACACTAGCACACCTTGAAGAGTGAGCTATTGCACTCCTTGGTATACAAAATCACTCTTTCTCACTAAAATTCTCAATTTTTAGGATCTCAATTTTTCAGGTAGAGGGCAAAGCAAGACCCAAACTCTAGGTAGAACCCTAAAAAATGACTCAGACCCCAAATTAGGGACCTGGGAAAACCAAAATTTACTATGGGGTCCCATTTCTTAGGAGAAATGGGGTGTGCGTTGTGCAACCACAACACCATCCTACACTTTTTGGGGTCATTATGCTAGTTTGTAAGAAACATAATAATAATCGAATCCTGTATCACCTCACTTGGGGCTAAATGATCCTATTTCATTTTCTTATCTATACCACCCCAAGACCCATTTTTTCCTATAATAATCTTATTTGATATAGGGTGTTTTATTTTATGCATGACTATATTATGGTTTATTCTAACATTTGACCTTTATATCTTACAAGAAGTTGTAATATAATCTTTCATGGACTTCGAATTCTTGCTTCATGCTTGGGGGAAAGGTTGTTTTTACATTCCTTCCCTTTTTAGCTAAGGATCAACTTTACTTAGCATAGTGACATTTTTTTATCATGTGACGTTATTTTCCTATAAGGGATTGTGTCTTGATCATAAATCTCTCTTATATACAAGAGGTGTATGTCCTTTATCACCACCTCTTCTTTACATGACAAATTATATTCATTGTAAATATTTTATCTTACCTTTTGTCTTTATTTTTTTCATCCTTCACCCATGGATCCCTATTTTCTCCTATACATAGGGGCTAGTAGGTGCATTCTTATTCTCCTCCCCTTCTTTTCTCTTAAATATGTATCTTTGTTCAGACACTCCTCTTGAAGGTAGATGTCTTGTCAACAAGATATTTTTCTCTCAAGGGGATCTTCTCATAAGTGGAATTAATGGAGGGTGCTTCACTTAATACCACAAAATAAACAACAAATTGAGAGAAAAAAATGGGCTTCTTATTATTTCCACAAGTGTGGAATTCCATAGTTCAGTATTACACTATGAAAACCCACATGGGCATCTTCCTTATAATAGTCTGCAAAATAGAGTTTTTACTACCACCTAAAACTTCCCTAGACAACCTATGAGCCTTCCTTATATAGGAATTTTCACCACTCAAGAAGGTTTTAGACACTAAGCTCTAACCCTTGAGGCCAACCAACCTCATATTATATTATTTTATCACACTTTATTACATAGAATCAGCTCTAGACAATTTATAAATTACATTTTTAGATAGGTCCACTTTTGGAGACCATAAATAATCACCTGTTGATCCAAAGGGCTATTATAAACCCATTCTAAAATCCTCAACAAGAAATCTACACTGGCCAATCATGAATTATTATAATAGTTGAGCTTTCATTGCATTTCAAAGCCATTTAGGTCTTCATCACTAGACCTAAAGTTTGGATAGCCAAAATTCATACCAAAAATCTATAATAATTGTACTAATACATATGATAAAACAATGAAAATTATCCAGCAGCATATATGTCTAAGATGAACCTCCACATATGAGATTAGCACAATATGAGCACATAGTACCTGTTGAGATAATAGGTGTTACACACATTTCATAATATTGTTATATTGTATTATTTTATTTTATTATGTAATGTTGCAACTAGATGGATGTGCAACATGTAAAGATTCCCATGGGATATACTTGATGAGTTGTATTGTAACACTGTGATAATATTTGATGTAATTATTTAATATTGGGGAAAAGAATTAAATTTCCAATATTAAATGTGTGGTCAATGGGTTAGGTAGCACATGGTTTATGTAATACCACTTGGTGGTTTTGTGGGACTTGCTACTATATAAGTAGCCATAAGGGTAGTTGTTGTAGTGAGAAGAAGAAGGCAAAAATAGAAAGAGTTGAGCAAGACAAGACTTGACAAATTAGCCAAGGGAGCATTTGTGAAGGTTGAAAGCATGTCATGGGATGTGTGAATTCATGTTTGTTCAAACAGATTGCCTAGTTGTGGCTATGACTTTGAAGGCTTCCATGGTTGTATTGCAATGATATTTTTGCTAAATAATACATGGTTATGGATGCTTTTGGAGGTTGGGTTTTTTCTCCCTTAATGAGGATTTTCTAGGGTATATCTTGTGTCATTTTTTTGTGGATACATTGTATATTCTCTTGCATGTGGATTTTAATTTCGTATTTATTTAAGATCTATTATAGATTATGTGGAAATAGTTATATTCTTTGTTGCAAGTTTCCTTACAAGTGGTATCAGAGCTATGGTTTTATTATTGTAATCCTAGATTGAATCCATGGGAATGCATGAGAGGATAAAAGAAAGCACAAGCTATATGAGTTTTTTATTATAGATCTAAGAGTTTTGGGTTAGCTATTATGATGAGATATTGCTAAATTTTGGACATGTAAAATTGTTGGACAAATGGATTTTTTGGATGTTTCATCTAAATGAGGGTTTTATGAGGGAGATTGTAGAAATAACCTCCTAGGTAAAAACAAACCTCACCATTGGAGCTAGGTCATTGTTTCCACAAATTTTTGATATATAATATGCCCTAGTTTGGCCATGTTTAGAGGAAATGAAAGAGTTTTTTAGTTTTAGCCCATGATGGCCATCAAATTTAATTCCGCTAGAATTTTTTGTCACAAAAAAAAAGAAAAATATTTCCAATGAAAATGGTAAAGATTGTCTTAGTAAAATGACCATAACTTTCTCTCAGAATATTAGATTTTAAATTTCTTATAGGTGTTGGAAAGATAATTCAGAGTACTACAACTTGGTGTAGGTTTGGTTCTATGATTTTAACATTTTGTTAGGTTTTAAGAGCCAAAAAGTCATATATTATTTATTTTGAGCATAAATTAAGGCATAACTTGGGCATACATAGTCAGATTTTGGACTTCAAGTAGTCCATGGAAAGCTCTTGAAAAGCTCTTCACATTGGTTTAGATTTGGTGCAGGTTTGGCATGGTTCATTTGGTGATATATTAATTTGAATAGTTTATGACATATATTGACTATGGTAGCATTGTGAGTTTATGACATTGTGTGTTTGGAGATTTAAGATTTGATGTCATTGTATACTCAGTTCATATCATGATGATATGGTTATTAGTGGTTGGTTTGGATATGTATTATGACTTGTTGAGTCTACAAGTTGTGCAGTGTTGTAAGCAGTCTATACTTACAAGTTACATTTATAGCTTGGTTATGGGCTGTCTTTTCCCATTAATCTTTCATTATTGATGCATATTCAAATTGGTGGCTTGGATTTGGGTTGTCTATGCTCTAAGTCATATGATTTGCTAATTTTTTTTCATGTAGAAGGACAAGATGTTGTTACTAAGTACAATCATGGTGGAGGATTGTAGTTGACTATTTTATGCTGACAAGTTGGACACTTTGAGAGTTAGTTGCTCAGTTCATGGATGTGATCATGGTGCCATTGATTTTGACATGACATGATTGGATATATAGGTACATCCTTGATGTTAATTAGTTTCAATTCTTGATTTGGTTATGGTGTTATATCTTCTTGGTTGAGGATCATAGTTATTTGGTTTCTTTTGTGGAGCTCATGATGTACACTTTAAGTTATTTGATGGTTTGATGCCTTTGTTGATTCTCATGGTTTTAGAGGATGAATTTTTTTTATTATGATGTCATGGATAGCTTGGATACACAGTTTAGTGGGAGCTTGTGATAGTGATGGGGTGATAGTGTAGGATTATTTCCTAGTTTAGTTTGTAACTTCTTGGCTTTGAAGATCTTGGTTTCACTCGGTAGTGACACATTGGTTGTGTGAGTGTAGACTTGGAGGATCTTCATGTAGGAGATAGATTTTATGATGCCATAGGTGACTTGGTACCTTACTAGAGTGATATTTTTTGACATTTATATATTTATTGAGTGTTTGTAGATGTTAGAGGTTTTTCCTAGATCTTATTGTTGTAGAAGCATCTTTGACATTTGCATGGTGCACTTGGTTATTTTCATGGAATGTGAAGATGGTTATATCTTGAGGACTCATGGAGTTCTTGGTTATCTTCATGGTGTGTGGAGATGGTTTCACCTTGAGGACTAATGGGGTTCTTGGTAAAGGTGTCAATTATGCTTTCATTTGAAATGTTATCCTTGGATATAGGATGGTTTCATTTTCTATGTCATGGTATACTCTTAATACACATTTAGAGTTTTGACATGCTATACTATGTTCATATGGAGTATGTTATCTCTTTGGTTGAGATAGTTAAATCATGTTGTCATGTTTATGTTTCTGAGGCCATGATTGGAACTTTGACAATGATCTTGGTATAGTTTCTTAGTATTGTGTACATTGATCATAAGCTAGATACTTTATGATATTTCTATTTTACATTTGGAGTTGGCATGGATGAATTGGTTATAGGTTCTCATGGATACTTTGAGATAGTGGTGATTTTGATTTCTCTTGGATTAGAGAAGTATTTGTTGGGACAGTTGATGGTTTCAGTAGGAAGTCCAAGGGGCATTCACCTGATATGGACTTGACGTAATGCCCTACCTAGAGATCCTTGGAACAAGGATTCAATATAAGCCAAGATTTTCATTTTTTACAAGTATGAATGCACATGAAAACATCATACAAGGATCACAAAGATCACAATGGGAGACTTCACCACAATCCTGAAAATCAATAGATCTTCGAACACCACTACCAAACTAACACATGCAAATAAAAGCCAACAACCATGCATAAGATGAGGACTCAAAGAAACAACCACACATCAACAAAACACCAAGCTAGGGTAGAATCCAGAATCCTAAAATTTGGCTAACTCTAAAATCTTGGAGCCCTAAAAATTTCCTAGAATCTTTATCTTCTCTCCGAGAGGTCTGAAACCTATCTCAAAAGATTTGTCGCATATATTAAAATATATCTTAAGTATAAGTTGACATATATATATATATATATATATATATATATACATATATATATATATATATATATGTTGATTTATATATACATAAGTATATATACTTATATATATATAAATCAACATATATATATATATATATATATGTCAACTTATACTTAAATGATATATTTTAAACCCCAAGAGATAGGCTACTGAAATACACATAACAGAAATCAAAAAGCAACACCATAGGGTTGAAGAGCACTAAAGAGGGTATCCAAATCAACTCTCAAAAAGTTTGAACCAGACTGAAAAGTGCCTACTACCCACCCACATAGGTTTTTACAAAAACCAGGTGATACTTTAATACAGCATAGAAAAGTATCGCGTGACATTTTTAAAGGAGGGTGACACTTTTAGGGACTAGGCAATACTTCTCCCAAAGGCATATGACACTTTTAGGATGTCATATGATATTTAACATAAGGAGGTGTGATACTTTCTAGTATCATGCTATACTTTTCAATATCATGTGATATTTCTCCAAAAGGCGTACGATTGAATCAAGGGATGCATGACAAAGTTTCAATGGGCATGCGATACATTTTTGTGTCACACCATGCTAATAAAATGTCACCTATAGAAACACAAAAATAGAAAAGGGGAAAAATAGAGAAAAAATGAGTTTAGAACCTCCACATCAAGGAGTACTAGATCCACGTAGATCAAGGAGTGAACACTTGAGTGCATAATCAACAATATGCCAAGGAATCAAGAAGGAGGAACATCTATCCATCTAAAATATAGAAATAACAGAATGTATTGAAAGCAACATCATAGTGAACATAAACAACATCATAATGTATAGAAATAACATCACAATAACTGAATAACTAAAATAACATCAATAGCATCATAAGACCATCATGGATCCTAGCCATCCCCTACATGTAACATCCCAAGCCACCGATCAGATTGTCGGTACTATTGTAATAGGGATGTCAATACTAAAACATGCTACAATATCAACATAAGGAAATCTAACATGCTACTATTAAAGCATAAGATAATCCTACAAGGTAGATAACATCACCTATCACATGCCAATCAGCATAATAAGGAAATCTAACATGTTAACCAAGAAGTAATAGATAATCCAATACAACAATTCACATCATATAGTCATATGCTAAACATCATAATATGGAAATGCATCAAATAAACTAACATCAGGTAAATATGATATCCAATCATTCCAATGAAAGCATAAATCACAAGAAAGCATACTCCAAAACTCGAAGCATCAAGTGAAAACATCTAGTAATGGTCGCACTAGGATAAGAGACAGTCTCTATACATTGGTCCCTAGTAGTGGTGAAGGTAGCTATGCCTCCCAACCATGTAGAACCCATAGGTCCACACCTACCATGTTGATGGAGATAACGATCCAACCAAAAACACACAAAACAACATCCATGGCTAACACTCATGCCAAGCAATATGATGACTGAACCCAAGACAAGACAATGTATAAACTATAGGTCCTAGTTAGACATCTCAATGGGCTACTATGTAGGGACTAACATCATGGAGAGTCACTTGGCATTGACAAGCCCAAGCTCAAATCATGCATTTCAACTCCTCAACGGAGGGCCCTACACACACATTTTATTATCTTAGATTTTATTACCACCTAATGTTTTATTTAATTATCAGTTACTTAAAACTTCTTCATGCCAACCCTATGGGGCAAGGTCACCAGGCTACAAGATAGAAGCCCCCTCCATATGCTACCCTACCCTACCCATCCTCATCCTATGACAAGTGCTTGTGGGCATGCATACTCCCATCCCAACCCCAATGATCATAACTTTTGGAAGTACCATGGAAGATCAAGCCTCGCAAGTCACCCGACAAATGTACGCACACGTACTCATGTGTAGCACACCACCATTATGAAGATCAAAACACAAGGATAGGATGAGAACAAAATAGAAAAGATAACACCCAACTGAAAGCAACACAAGAAGGATGGATTCTACATGAATCCCAAAGCTAATAAAACCATACATCATGAAACCACTCAACCGTCCTCAATCCAGGAGTATGGACTTTACACAAATCCCAATGATGCAACAAAACCAAACATCATGAACTCACTCAACCAGCCTCAATTTGAGAGTATGGATTCTACATGAATCTTAGTGTCCACAAAACAAAAATAAAGGTCCAAAAAAAACCATAAAATCAAGTATAAAATCACTCAACCAACCACAGTGTCAGGAGTACGAATGTGACACACACCCCAATACAATATAAAAGTGTAATAGTGGTCTAACTAATATCCAAACGGATCATCAAGATTGACGACCCACATTGTGCCAAGCAAACTCGAGAAAATAGGTAGCATGCAAAACGAGGTAAAAACCCCAAAATTTGGAAAAATTCAAAATTAAAACTCATTTGGCCTTTAGGCACAAAACCCCCAAAATTTCAAAAATAATCAAGTTCGAACATCATATGCAAAAATGGCTAGCATAACAGTCTAAAACCCCAAACCCTTATCCCAAAAAATAGGGAAATGTTCGTACCTACCCAATCGGGTAAAACTAGCATATAGAAATAGAGGGGAACACTAGTTCTTAGCCTCCAAACAAATGGCAACCAAAAATAGAAGTAGAAACAAAGTAGAAATAATAAAATAGGAAAGCCCTACCTTACAGCCAAAAGGACAAAATGGGAATCTGAACCATAAAATAAATAGCTCGCAGAAGTAGCTGAAAATCACAACAATCTAAGGTTTTCTCGAGCTGAATCCAACGAGCTCAACCTCATGATGATCCTATGCCTATAGCTCCCACAAAAAACAAAATAGTAAATCCTCATGAAGGGGATTTTGGGTTTTACTCTCCAACTTTTTAATTCAAAAGTGAGAAGTGAGAAATTAAATTCATTTTTGGATATTTATTCACTATTTGAGTGAATAGTCGATTAGAGCAAATAACCAACCAACCTAGTTAAACCTCGAATCAACCCAAAAAAAAACAAGATATTCTTATAAATATGAATTCATCTATGGAAAAGCTGGCAAAAATTAGAATAAATCAATTTAAAAGCCTGAACACCCAAAAACACATAAATTTTCTTAACAACTTTTACGACAATGCGAACTTCTAAATGCATAGACACACTTACTGGTATAATCACATAATGCAAATGAGTTTAGATTTAATAATCATTGAAAGTTTTAATAAAAAAATTAAAATAAGGATACGTTAACCATACAAGGATGACATTGGTAAAATATGAATGGCTGAATCACTAGCTCCATGTGTTGCTGCCAAGGATATAAATCCTACACACTAAACAACATGATCAAGTGTAATTTCATATAATAACATATCCAAAGAAATAAATGTATTAAATCACCTAATTTAACCATTTATTTAATTATATTAAAATAATCTATTTACATCACTCACATTCACATAAAGCATAACAATGTAGGAATGAAGTAAATAACCAAAGCATTAAATCCATCACCTAACATAATCAGAGGTATGTCCAGGTACCAGGTAACTAGATATCATCAAAAAACACACTGTCATCTCAAAATGGCATCATCATGCAATATGATCAACTTAATATCATAGTAGTCTAAAATCTATGCTTCTAAAATCAAAGTATAACATCCGACCCTTAGGTCCTCTCAAATGTAAAACATCACATAAGTAACAAATATCTCTTAGATTAGAATATAACAAGGTAAATGTATGCAACACATAACCAAATAATCCAACATGAACAATTCATTTCTAATTACTTAAGCATTTAATAATGATTATTTAAACAACATTAAAAAGGCACTTAAAACACATAAGCAAACACAGTCATAAACATGGCTATCCACTACTACAGGAACCTAGTCCAGTGTAGCATGGTAATAGTACACAGTGTAATCTCTACACATATCTCAAGGTAATCATGGAACAACCTCATGATACCACATCGATCTTGGTAAGCACTAGCACAAACCTCAGTGAACCATAAATCATATCATAATCTCATAGATTAATCAAAAGCATAATCAAAGCAACTGATATAGAAACATAAATCCAAACACCTCAATAGTGTAGACCACTCATGGTGACAATCATGATCCATCACAACAAAAGATCAAAAATGTTGCATCCATCAGAATGACTTACATAAGTCAAATGGGAGAGACACTACACTTGAGAGGAGATTGTTCTTAGTTGATTCTTGGTTGGAGACTTGGATATCTTGATGAACATTCTCACTCCCCACTCTTGGTCTACTCAGTAGTTTGCTACTTGAGAGGTATAGCCCATTGTTTCTCTTAGGTGCATTATTTTTATGCTTGTCTTTCATGGATATGGATCTTGATCTATAGTACATGAGTTAGTTCTAGACAGTTCATTTGAGAGATGGTTTAGCATTGGTTATCTCCATTTTCATATGTTGTTATGCTAGTTGAGTTTGGGAGATGATTTTATATTAGGCATATTCTTTGGATTAGGAATAGTTTATGAGTTTGATCTTCTTGTGAGAGGCTTACATCCATAATTAGTTATATGGTATTGTTTGGGTGTTGTTGAGGCTTCTTGTTTGGGATTTTATGGAGGAGATCATACTTGCATAGTCTACATCTAGAGGTGCGTGTAGACAGACATGATATAGGTTATGATTTGCATGGTTTCTTTCTAGTGTCGATTTTCTTCTTGGATGTTCGATTTCACCTACATAGGATTTGAGATTGGTTAGACATTTTGATCACTAGTTTTTGTTCATGTATGTCTTATGAGAGATGAAATGGGTAATTATTTATCTCTTTCCTCTATTGGTTGTGGAGAACTTGGGAGACTGTTAGAGTTTTTTTACGAGAGTTGTTCTTGTAGGTTATTGGTTTATGTATTGTGGATGTCCTTAAGACTACATGGACTCACTTCTTTGAGATGTGAGTGGATTGGTTATATATTTAACATTATTTTTTTGTAGTGGGAGCTTCTTGGTATATTTGTGGTAAGTATTGCTCTTGAGGCTTGTGATTGCAAGTTACAGATTGGATATGTTTTTAACATGAGATTCACTTGGTATACTTTTGGAGGTATGGATAGTTGGATGGGTTCACACTTTTTGTGGGTGTTATTTCAGCTATGGATATTTTGACAACTATAAATACATGTGATTATCTTTGGATTAAGTTTTTATTCATGGCATTTTAGTTGGTACAAGATTTTATGATCTTCTAATGCAACAAGTTGGGTGGCTTTCTCTTTGGATGGCTTCTATGTATGTTTGGTAGTAGTGGCATAATAGGAGGTGAGACCATTCATGTTTGAGATGTTGGATAGTTTGATTTTTCTATGGGTACCAAGATGGAGCACATGGTGTAATTTGATCCATGATGGTGGATGTGCTAGGAGGGATTGTTCCCTTGTTCATTTATGTGTCTATAAATTGACCCTATGCAATGTATACAACAAGTAGGAGATTGTTGAGATAATGGGTGTTACACACATTGTACAATATTATTTTATTTTATTATTTTATTTTATTTTATAATATTTGATGTAATTATTTAATATTGGGGAAAAGAATTAAATTTTCAATATTAAATGTAGGATCAATGGGTTAGGTAGCACATGGTTTATGTAATACCACTTGGTAGTTTTGTGGGACTTGCTAAAATATAAGCAACCCCAAGGGTAGTTATTGTAGTGAGAAGAAGAAGGCAAAATGGAAAATATTCAAGTGGGACATGGCTTGACAGGTTGGCCAAGGGAGCATTTGTGAAGGTTGGAAGCATGGCATAGGATGGGTGGGTTCATGCTTGTTCACATGGATTTCTTGGTTGTGGCTATGTCTTTGAAGGCTTCCATGGTTGTATTGCAATGTTTCTTTTGCTAAATAATACATAGTGATGGATACTTTTGGAGACTGGGTTTTTTTCTCCCTTAATGAGGGTTTCCCAGGGTATATCTTGTGTCACATTTTTTGTTGGTATGTTGTCTATGTACACTCAAAAGTGTCCCACTCTAAACCCTTCTATCCAAACGATTCCATGAGTTTGGAATGCTTGGATGCCGGCTTAGAGCTCCCTATCCACGGAGTGCAAGAGAGTATATTTCAAGAATAAAAAGGCTCTCAGATGAGCCTTAGAGATACTCTTCTTGCTAGTAAACCATGCAATGGGAGGTTCCAAAGACAAGATGCAAGAATGCAAATGTCCCAAGGAGTTCCTCAAGGATGCAATGCAAATGAAGATTAAGCTAGAATGAGAATGTCAAATGCAGCTATGCTAGAATATGAATGAGAGTGTTACAATCCAAATATTAAGCTATGTGAGAGATTATTGCAAAATAGAAGCTAAACTAACATGCAACATGAATCTAAGCTAAAATGCCATGGATGAGAGAATGTAGACAAGGAAGAGAAGTTCTCCACAAAGCTCCAAAGAAAACCTGTTAGAAAACCTACAGCATAACAATGTTCAAAAGATGGATGGATTGAGGGGGGAAGCTCTCTCCCTTTTAAAGATGTATGGACGGTAGAGATCAAGATGAATATGGTGGATGATCAGTGGTGGAATTCAAAAATAAGAGTGATCCATGTGCACACACAAATCAACCAATAGAATATAAGTTGACTTGTCATATAAGACAAAAGTCACAAAGACTTTTCTTTTAATTGCAAAAATAGAAAAAAGACTTTATGTGTGCACTTTAAGTGGGTTAGAAGAATGGGGTCTTTTATTTAATTAAAAGGGGACATGTTCTTTTAATCAAATAATGAACTTAGGATAGCATAGTCAAACTATAGGTTATAATCAAATAAATTTATTATTAGCAATTTGGTCTAGGTAAATGATTAAATTAATTTAGCCAAAATGCTGAGAAGGGGGCTAATAGTCTAGATGACCATTTTTAGGTGATTACAGTCTATTCTCTTACATGTGGATTTTAATATTTTATTTATTTAAGATCAATTATGTTTTATGTGGAAATGGTTATATTATTTTTTGCAAGTCTCCTTACAATACCAACTTACTAAAATTAACAATCTCCCACAAATAGCAACTTTGCATAGGAATAACCCATATTGAAAACACAATATTAGAAAACTAGAAAATCGAAATATTTTTGGTTGATGCAAGATTTCCCTCATACCCAGGATGCTCCTATATTAGAAAGCTAGGGTAATTTGAGAAGTGACTCTATCACAACTCTAGTAGTCAGAGGAAAACTAAGACAATCAACCTCCTCCTATGTTAGCTATGATAAATCCTCCACTAGCCTCCCTTTCCATTTGAAGAGATACTCTTCATAGGTTTTGTTCCTTGTGCTTCTTCCCACATGAACCTTCAATATCTCCTCAATATCCTTTATAGCTGAAGTAGATGCTACAATTCTCACCATTCAATAGGACTTTTCTTTTAACTAGGACTTTTCCTCTTTTAACATCTTCAAAATGTGATGATTTGGCATCTTCATCAACATGAAAAACTTTATCCTAATCTTCAACCCTCCTATCTATCCTTCCTTAGTAGTGGGGACATGCACATTCCCTATGCCCTTCTTCTCGACAATGAAAATAGGTTCCATGACAACATCATTTTCTAGATATATTATTCCTTCTTCTTTCTCCCTAAAATGTATTATTCTAATCATGGAAATTATTATTTCCCCTCTAATTCTGATTTCTATTTCTAGCCCCATCCTTCTACTTATGATCATCATTTTAGCCTCCATAAGATCTTCAACCATGACATCTATCACTATCCTTGTTATCAAACTTTTTTGTTTAGCTTTTCCTCAACTTTTAGGAAAAATTGGTATGCCTTCTCAATATTGGTCATTCAAACCAGAATTTTCTACTTCCAAATGGTTGGTCTCAACCCATTAAGGTAGCATGCAACTCTCTCCTTGTTATCTTTTGCATGGTTGGTTCTTATGAGTGTAGACACCTAAAAACCTTTAGAAAATAAAGTATTTTTATTTTCTGAAAAAATCCTAATGACATCATCATTTATTAATTAATTATTTATTTTATTTATTTATTTATTTTTATGCCATTAAATCCCTTTATCTTAATTAAAAAATATTTAATTAAGGAATCCCTCCAAAAAATGTTTAAATCTTATTTAAACATTATTTCCTTATTTATTAATTATTTAATTAATAAATTGACCAAAAACCCAAAATAAATAAAAAATTTATTTTTTGCCCAAAACTTGGCCAATTTCCTTAAGACCACTAACCTCTTCCAAAATCTTCTAATCCTTCTTTAATTTTGATTAAAGGTTAATCCCATCATTTCCTACCCCTAATCCCAACTCAAAATATTTAATTAAGACTAAATATTAATCCTCATGTTTATTAAAAAAGTTTTAATAAATATCTCCTCAACCCAAACCCTTGAAATAAATAAAACTTTATTTATTTCCTAAAAATCTAATTTATCCTCATCCTAAGAAGTTCTAGACTCTTCTAGAAAGTCTTCATCCTCATCCTAGGAAGTTCTAGACTATTCTAGAAAGTCTTTATCCTCATCCAAAGTCTAGACTCTTCTAGAAGATGTCTTTAAACCTAATCCTAATCCCCTCCTAACCTTGTCACATTCCCTAAAAATGGGTTAAGACTTACTAACCCAAGCCAAAGTTAACAAATATCTCCTCCTTCACCCACCCTCATTAAATGCCATCCACTTGCCTATCCCTAAGCTAATCCTAAACCATCATAATCCATCCTCTAATCATTTGCACAATCCTAAGCAAGCTTAAAACCTTCCTAATCAAGCCCAAATCAAAATTCCTCTCATCTCCTTCAAAATATCCCAACCATAAAACTTTATGAAGCCCACTAGGCCATAAATGACTCTTTCAAGCCCTTTTATTGCTCTTACAAGCCATTATGAGGGTCTTTATGAAGATTTTATCCCTTGAGCCTCCTTTTTTGACTCATCCTTCCCCTTTCCTCCATCCTCTCACCTTTTGATATGTGTCACTCCCTGATTGGCTGTAAGGAAGCACAATCCATGTGCTCTCCTCTCATGCAATCTGGGCCCTCCATGAGCTTTTTTCCATCTTTGCATCTTAGCCCTCAATCCCTCAAGCCTCTTGCCTATAAATTGGATCCTTCCCCTTTGCAAAACAACACAATACATGAAGTAAAGTCATAATGCCATTTTGAGAAGCCATTTTACATCAAAACCATACACTCACACCCAAATTCCAACTCCATTTGAAGCCCTTTTTGAAGCATAAAAACTTGAGCATACATCATATCTATTTAGACAAAGCCACTCAACAAGAGAGCTTCTCATTGAGAGAGTCCATTAATGGCTCATATTCTCAATTGAGAGCTCATCTTAGTCTATCTTGAAGTTTATGAATTGTGTTTAGTTTGTAGAAGCTTTATTGAAATTTGCACAATCCTAAGCAAGCTTAAAACCTTCCTAATCAAGCCCAAGTCAAAATTCCTCTCATCTCCTTCAAAATATCCCAACCATAAAACTTTATGAAGCCCACTAGGCCATAAATGACTCTTCCAAGCCCTTTTATTGCTCTTACAAGCCATTATGGGGGTCTTTATGAAGATTTTATCCCTTGAGCCTCCTTTGTTGACTCATCCTTCCCCTTTCCTCCATCCTCTCACCTAGTGACATGTGTCACTCCTTGATTGGTTGTAAGGAAGCACAATCCATGTGCTCTCCTCTCATGCAATCTGAGCCCTCCATGAGCTTTTTTCCATCATTGCATCTTAGCCCTCAATCCCTCAAGCCTCTTGCCTATAAATTGGATCCTTCCTCTTTGCAAAACAACACAATCCATGAAGTATAGTCATAATGCCATTTTACATCAAAACCATACACTCACACCCAAATTCCAACTCAATTTGAAGCCCTTTTTGAAGCATAAAAGCTTGAGCATACATCCTATCTATTTAGACAAAGCCACTCAACAAGAGAGCTTCTCATTGAGAGAGTCCATTAATGGCTCATATTCTCAATTGAGAGCTCATCTTAGTCTATCTTGAAGTTTATGAATTTTGTTTATTTTGTAGAAGCTTTATTTAAATTTGGTTTCTATTAGCATACTAACATTGCTCATATACATTTTGGCACGCCCGGTGGGACCCCGCATGGGTCATCTTCATTAGCTTTTTTAGTCAAGTTTTGTATGTCATTTGCTAATTTTGGCTAATTTTGCTTGTTTTTGTGATTGGTAGGATTGTATAAATTGGTTTTGTAGGTCCACATGAGCATGAAGAAGACAAAGGAACTCATAGTCTATCTCATAGTATTTGCAGATTTTTCAAGCTTATAGGTGGACAAAGCACTTGGAATTCCTCTTCCTCTTCTTGTCTATATTCTTCTTATTCCATCTACTTCTTCTTCTTCCTCCTCTGGGAGATCTTGGCCATTTTTTTTTTTAATGAAGCAAAATCATACACACTTATTTTTAGTGCTTAAAATGAACCTCCAAATCATACTTAAATCCATTAAAAAATTAAAAATTTGCAAAAAAGAAAAAATCTTTTAACAAGTGAAACTAAACCAATCCAATCATTTGCATCCTTGCAACATCAAGGTTTTAGATGCATTCATGCAAAGTTAGGAACACTTCATTTTTGGGAATTTAAAAAGAACTTCAAATTTCCATTTCAAAAGGTTCAAAATCAACACGAAGTGCACACTAAAATCTAAATCAAACTCAAAGCATCAATCAAGGATAAAATGAACATCATTTGCAAATATTTTAAATGTTCTTTTAAAAATCTCATGAAAACTAAGAGTCCTAAACGGTTGCCAAAATTGTCCTAAAAGCTTTGTTATTTGTTCCAAACAAATGTCTTGTTGCAAAATCTTGAACGTTTCTTAGGTTTTTCATGCATCAAAACAATCTAAGAATATCATTTTTGGGCTTAAAATATGCAAACTAGAACACAAAATCTTGAATGAAAATCAAAGTCCAAAGAGTCATTTTCACTTTTGAGTCCAAAACAATCTTGAATGATCTAAGGTTAAAACAAAGCACTTCAAAGTTCTTAAAATAACACACAAAATCTCAATCTTGAATGCTCAAAGGAAAAAACTTGAATGTTTAATCACTTGTCTTTGAATGCATGTTGCTAAAATCACTCTTAAGTGCCATGGATTAAAATCAAGTTTTTTTTTTTTATGAATGCATGATTAAAACAACAAATCCAATCTTGAATGCCATAGATCAAATAATCATCTTTCGAGGCATAAAAAGAATCCACATTTTTGAAATCTTCTAAGTTATAAAAACTAATAAAGACGCTTTGAGTAAGTTTGTAGTTGGACTCACCCTCTTAATCACCCATCAATTTAACCATTGGTTGCAATCTCAGTGCCATCTATGGGGATGGGTCTACCTAAGAGGGTGTTAAGTGCTCCACAAATATCAAACTCCACTCACTTGGCTCTTTAGTGGTTTTTCTAAGTTAGAAAATTCCTTGAATGCGCATTAATCTCACTCACACTTCATTTGGGCATAAAAATTGGACAAATCTTGATGTGGAGGGCCTCTGAGCGTGCACTTGCCAATCGAGTTTCACACATCTTTGTTTTGGGCTTAAAATAAACTCACACTCAATCTTGAATGCCTAACAATCAATGAACATTGCATGGTTTGGATGCATTTTCAATGGCGCTCACATTTCTTATGTTGACGATCTCTCAACTTTCATTATGCTGATGATCCTATCAAATCGGAATGAACATTGTATGCCATAATCACAAGTGTCTTCAATCATAGCTTACAAAATCTAAATCATCAATTGGAATAAACGCATGTCTTTTAAAGCCCAAGATCATGTATGTGGTCTTGTTTTACACTTTTTAGGAGGCCTGCTTGGGGATTTCATCACCCCTTGAAACAACCTCAACTCCAGCGTTTCGGCGGAGTATAAAAATTGGGAGGTGAATCCAAAGACACCTCTCTTGGAATCAAAATTTTGTCACTTAGGCTAAGCCTCAATGAACTTTATACCCTTGAGAAGTGAAAGAGGAGAAGTGGGTTACCACTCCTCTCGGCTATGTGACATCTTTTTGGTTTCATTTATGGATTTGGGCCTCACGTACCTTGCGTATATCGAGGACTCCCTAGCTATAACAAATTTCATCCTTGTAGAAAGCTTTCTAGGATGTTGGTGTGTTTGACGTGCTTGCTTCAAAATTTTGTCTGCTTGTTTGTTCATAGCTTTTGAATGAATGTTTGCCAACTTTGGTCAAAATCCCAAAAAAGCAGATTTCTCCCAGCTCAAGGCATACTTAGCATAGTCATTGCCTCATCAGAAAATCATCCAAGCTCCCCCACTGCAACCGAATCTATCTAGTTCCTTACTTTAGAAAAATCTCAAATCCAAAGTCTCTCTGAATCATCCCCCCTAGCCAGCTAGCAACCCAATCCAAAATCACACCCAAGCCTTTAAGGAATTGTTGTTACTATGCCAGAGTTTGTTATCCAATCAATTTGACCAATCCACCAGTCTCACCAAGGTTATCCCTTTGACAGAGCTTTGTCTGGGTAATCTAGCTTTGTCACTTGTTATCCCTCATCACCTTGAGCTAAAGGTTGGGATACATAAGTGATCAATCTCATGTCATGCCCATAGGATCATTAGTCTATCCTTAAGTTGACATAATCTCCACCAATCCAGTGCATAGGAAAGCAAAATCCTCACTTTTTGATAGCATGCACTTGAAGTCTTCCATCCATAAGAAATCCAAAAATCTCCAGCCAATCCTCCTTAGGTCTGTCATACAGCTTTGACTCTCCCTAGGAAATCCTTCATTAGCCAATCCAAAATCTGCGCTTAATCCAAATCCAACCATGAGCTTCCATGTTCATCCATATGCAAGACCCCATCCCCATCCGACTCATCATCAAAACATGAAATCCCAAACCTATCATGATGTGTTCGGTTGTATTGTCCTTGCTCCTACCACCTCCTATTCCAATGATGATGAAAATCTTGTTGACTATGACGGGTATATTGAAAGCCTTAGAAACATTCCCCCAAGCATCCCACAAAATCCATGCATTCTTCCAAACTATCTAGTCATGCCATTTGATATCCCAGCTTCTCCTCCATCACCCAATCAACCAAGCTTCCAATCTTCCACCCCCATCACACTAGCTATTCCTGTCAATCCACCTCCACCTCTGACACACGAGTCTCCAAGGAATCTCCTAGAGGAAATACAAGAAAAGTCACCTCCAACAGTCGATAAGCCATGTCATCTAATCCAACCATGTGAAGTAGTCAGTAATAAAGCTTCCCCATTAATAATATCACCTCCATCTCCCATAGCTATCATCCCCATACCATCCATCAAATTGCTTAAAATCCTTCCACTTCCCACAAGCATCAAAATCCCACCATCTGTCAAAACACTCCAAATCCTATCCACATCACCTCCAAGAATTTCAAAAATCTCCCATAATGACCCTTATGCATCCATCTTCTACTCACCCATCTCCACTACTGAATCTCCCATCTATCCATCCATTGCCTTTGAAGAGTCCATCCCTTCACCTCCTATTGCACCATCCACTCCAAACCAATCCTATCAAGATCCTACCCAAAAGCATGTTGACATCCCCCAAATCATAAACGAAGATATCATCATACCATGTCTTCCATCCATAGTGCAATCACTATCCCCTCCATCTCAAAAACCTCAAGCCATACCTCCTCTACTGTAGGATATCTTTTCATCCCATCAGCTAAATCAAGATCCTATCCTACCATCTCCTCCACTCCATGCTTCCATCTTACCACCTATCCAAGCTATTTCACCATCTATAATATACCCTCTTGGTTCACTTACATTCATCCATAGTGGCCTCCTCTCAGCAGAAGAATTAAGAATAGTATCTCCCTATTGCAGTACATCTGGTAAAGCACTTCCACCATTTTCTGCAAGCAAAAAGTATCCTGAACTAGTTCAAATGATCAATCGATGGCATTATCAAGGTCAAGGTTTAGGACCACAAGAACAAGGAATTAGAAAGCCTATTATTGCACAAAAAAATCTAGGATTTCATGGTCTTGGATATGTATCCAAAGGCTCGCCATCTAAAGGTGTTGGTACACCACACCCCCAAACCAAGCCTATCTCCAAACCCCCCATGACAGCCTCCCATCACTCCTTCAAGAAATCTTATGTTATCCCCCCTCCACCATCTTTGCAACCTAAAACAACCTACCATATCCCCCCTTCATCCGCTAAATCCATTTTGGGTCCCTATGTCCCAAAATCTACCATCCTCCATCCTCCTATTAGCCATCATTAAAATCCTATTCCCTCCATTCCTATGCAAGATCAACAAAGGCACATATCGAGGCACATCATCCATCATCATCCCCCTACATGCTCTCCCATGTCCTCTCCATCTCACAAAGCTTCTCCTAACCATATTCCCAAAGCTTACCACAACAATGTAAATGCCAACTTCAAAATGCATAAAGCTAAAAATCCACATCCTAGGCAATCATATGTCTATTCTAAAAGACATACTCCAAAAAGGAAAAATCCAATCAAAGAAATCAAAATAATGCAAAAGCCTATGAAAAGAAAATCCAAAACCATGTGGATCCCAAAGAAAAAAGTTGAAACCCAATGCATAATGGCATCCACCATTGTTAATCCTCCATCTAGTGACTCATGTCCCCCATCTCCTAACTCCATCGTGGGTGCCTATATCCCCAAGCATGCTTCCACAAATCCTCCATCATGCCCGCATCTACCACCTATCCCCCATATGCTATTTTCACACCCATCCCAACATGTGCGAATGTTGCTCTTGCAAGCATCCCCATCTCATGCTCCTTTCTAACCTTTTCATCCCTCCATCTCCTACCATCAATCCCATCTAATCCAATCTATTGCATAAATCACACATCTGGTGTACCAATAGCTAGCAACAAAATTGAACATTCCAATAGCCAGTGAAAAATCCCAAAAAAGCCAAAATAGCTGAAGAAAGAAAAAATCATTCTAGCTGAGTCCAAAGTCAAAAAGTCAAAAAAATAAAGAAAAATAAAGCGTCCACTGGTGAAAACTTGGCAATTCAAGCACCTTGGACAAGTACCATGATGAAAACTTGGCAAACAAGCATCATGCGTAATCTAACCATCCCTAACTTAGCCTATCATCCTCATGCTTTTGGTCGCATCTTGACATCCAACTCCATCTTCCAATCTATACACCTATCCTCCATCCTCCATCTTCCATCTTACACCATCCACTGATCTTCTGCAGCTTTAGCTAATCATCCCAACTATCATCCATCTCCCTAGTGCCTTCTGCTTTTCCATCCTAGCTTGAATCCTATCACATCCATCGAAAGACCTCCTTCCACATGTCATCTTCTGACTGGGGGCACTTTATTCCTTGGAGATCTTGTCTTGTCCATCCTCCCTTGTCATTAGTATCCCACTCTAGGCTATCCTCATGCAAATCCAATGTCATCCTCTCATTAGCCATTCACTCTAGCGCCATCTATCCATTCAGCTACCACCAACCTTAGCATTGTCCCCATCATCATCATTGGATGCATCTTGTCAAATCCATATCTTTCATTATCACCTCATCCTTAGCTTCTGCCTCTTGCACCAAATTGAGCCATCCCGCTATCCTCTCATCCTAAGCTTTTTATCCATCTGTATCATACCTATCATTGGTCCGTTAGCTTGTACCATATCTTGATTAGCCCTCTTGTAAATATCTTGGTCCGTCAACTTGTACATCCTCTTTAGCTTAGTACCATTGTATCTATCCAGCTTTTGTATTAGTTTTTCCTTGCTCAACATCTTACACATATCGCACAACCCTTGGTTAGCTATCCCAATACATCCTTTAGCTAGATCTCCTATCACCAAAGTGTTATCCTTCTTAGTTCAGCTTGCCAGATGCATCACTCATCTAGATCCACCAGCTTAGGTGCTCTCTAATAGATCCTTGTAGGATATAGCTTTCCTCATGTTTGATCTTGGTCTGTTAGTACCTCGTCCTACCCATCTCATTGGAAAATGTTTCTCTTTTGGATTTTCACTTTCTTTTGATTTGGAATCTTCCCTTTTGGGTCTTGAAGTATCTTTTCCAAACAATCTTTTTGTTCTGTCCTCAAAGTTGCCACGATCTTCCATATCATGGTATACTGCGAATGGGGCAATCTGGGCATAAGGTCTTGATCAAGTCTTTTGTTTGTTTTTCTTTTCTGCTTGTGGGTTACCTAGTGTCGATTCCACTCTGATTCTTTCGAGATTCATGTGTGATGTTGGGGAAATCCTTGCATGTTTGTTTTGAGTCAATCTGTCAATCCTCTGGATAGTTGGTGAAAAGGCCTTGATGTTCTTGATAACCTTGGCAATTAACCAATAGTCCTATAGCAAATCTAGTGCTCAACTACATGGTGGTACTTCTCTTTGAAGTATCCCCCCGCTCAAAAAGCTTCAATGGTTTTCCTTCATCTCCATTATCCCCCATCCATATCTAGCATTTGTCTCTCCTACCCCAGCTTATGCATCAGTATCTCTTTGAATCACTCATCACCTTTAGCTTTAGGGATCCATAATCCTAGTCTTAGGGATCCACCAAGCTTCATCTTTCGAGATCCACAATCCTAGTCCTAGGGATCTCCGAAACCCATCCTCTACCAATCTGACTCCCTGAAATCCTGTTGCATCTACTTTTTAATCCCCTCATCCATCTCCCCATCCTAGATTCCTTTTATAGCACTTCGCTCCTTCATCCTCTGCAATCCCTGAGATCTTAAGCTTGCTTCCTCTTGTGCCTTTGATTCTCCCTTTATCATTCTCCCATAGTGGCAGTTTGAGCTAACTAAACCTCTTCTCTTAAGCCAATATGAGTCTTCTTTCTCATCTCAAATTCTTGTATTTTTCAAGAAGTTGTCTAGCCTCGCTTTCTCTCCCCACCGCCTTCTTGAGGGAGCATCTTGCAGTCCATTCTCTCCTCTTCTGTTCTAGCCTTGGGCATCTTATTTTCTTATCTTTGATGCCATGCCACTGGTGGCATCACATCAAAGAGGGGCAAAATGTAGACACCTAAAAACCTTTAGAAAATAAAGTATTTTTATTTTCTGAAAAATTCTCGATGACATCATCATTTATTAATTAATTATTTATTTAATTTATTTATTTATTTTTATGCCATTAAATCCCTTTATCTTAATTAAAAATATTTAATTAAGGAATCCCTCCCAAAAATGTTTAAATCTTATTTAAACATTATTTTCTTATTTATTAATTATTTAATTAATAAATTGACCAAAAAACCCAAAATAAATAAAAAGTTTATTTTTTGCCCAAAACTTGGCCAATTTCCTTAAGACCACTAACCTCTTCCAAAATCTTCTAATCCTTCTTTAATTTTGATTAAAGGCTAATCCCATCATTTCCTACCCCTAATCCCAACTCAAAATATTTAATTAAGATTAAATATTAATCCTCATGTTTATTAAAATTTTTTTAATAAATATCTCCTCAACCCAAACCCTTGAAATAAATAAAACTTTATTTATTTCCTAAAAATCTAATTTATCCTCATCCTAAGAAGTTCTAGACTCTTCTAGAAAGTCTTCATCCTCATCCTAGGAAGTTCTAGACTATTCTATAAAGTCTTTATCCTCATCCAAAGTCTAGACTCTTCTAGAAGATGTCTTTAAACCTAATCTTAATCCCCTCCTAACCTTGTCACATTCCCTAAAAATGGGTTAAGACTTACTAACCCAAGCCAAAGTTAACAAATATCTCCTCCTTCACCCACCCTCATTAAATGCCATCCACTTGCCTATCCCTAAGCTAATCCTAAACCATCCTCTAATCATTTGCACAATCCTAAGCAAGCTTAAAACCTTCCTAATCAAGCCCAAGTCAAAATTCCTCTCATCTCCTTCAAAATATCCCAACCATAAAACTTTATGAAGCCCACTAGGCCATAAATGACTCTTCCAAGCCCTTTTATTGCTCTTACAAGCAATTATGAGGGTCTTTATGAAGATTTTATCCCTTGAGCCTCCTTTTTTGACTCATCCTTCCCCTTTCCTCCATCCTCTCACCTTGTGACATGTGTCACTCCTTGATTGGTTGTAAGGAAGCACAATCCATGTGCTCTCCTCTCATGTAATCTGAGCCCTCCATGAGCTTTTTTCCATCCTTGCATCTTAGCCCTCAATCCCTCAACCCTCTTTCCTATAAATTGGATCCTTCCCCTTTGCAAAACAACACAATCCATGAAGTAAAGTCATAATTCCATTTTGAGAAGCCATTTTACATTAAAACCATACACTCACACCCAAATTCCAACTCCATTTGAAGCCCTTTGTGAAGCATAAAAGCTTGAGCATACATCCTATCTATTTAGACAAAGCCACTCAACAAGAGAGCTTCTCATTGAGAGAGTCCATTAATGGCTCATATTCTCAATTGAGAGCTCATCTTAGTCTATCTTGAAGTTTATGAATTTTTTTTAGTTTGTAGAAGCTTTATTAAAATTTGCACAATCCTAAGCAAGCTTAAAACCTTCCTAATCAAGCCCAAGTCGAAATTCCTCTCATCTCCTTCAAAATATCCCAACCATAAAACTTTATGAAGCCCACTAGGCCATAAATGACTCTTTCAAGCCCTTTTATTGCTCTTACAAGCCATTATGAGGGTCTTTATGAAGATTTTATCCCTTGAGCCTCATTTGTTGACTCATCCTTCCCCTTTCCTCCATCCTCTCACCTTGTGACATGTGTCACTCCCTGATTGGCTGTAAAGAAGCACAATCCATGTGCTCTCCTCTCATGAAATCTGAGCCCTCCATGAGCTTTTTTCCATCCTTGCATCTTAGCCCTCAATCCCTCAAGCCTCTTGCCTATAAATTGGATCCTTCCCCTTTGCAAAACAACACAATCCATGAAGTAAAGTCATAATGCCATTTTGAGAAGCCATTTTACATCAAAACCATACACTCACACCCAAATTCCAACTCCATTTGAAGCCCTTTTTGAAGCATAAAAGCTTGAGCATACATCATATCTATTTAGACAAAGCCACTCAACAAGAGAGCTTCTCATTAAGAGAGCCCATTAATGGCTCATATTCTCAATTGAGAGCTCATCTTAGTCTATCTTGAAGTTTATGAATTTTGTTTAGTTTGTAGAGGCTTTATTTAAATTTGGTTTCTATTAGCATACTAACATTTCTCATATACAATGAGAACTTGATAGAACTCCTTGATATACTCCCGAACACATTTTTTTGTTTGCTTCAATCCTTGAGTTTTCTTCAATAGATCAATCTCATAATCCATGGGGATCAATTTTTTCTTTAGTTTAACTATAACTTGATTACATCATGTGATCTTATCTTTCTCTCTTTGATTTCACTCCAATTGAATCTCTTGCCACCAGATCTTTGCATGAACCCTTTAGTTTGGTCTTCACAAACTTGACCCTATTCAGATCTTCAATATCTTTATACTCAAAGTAATCCTCCAATTAATTGATACATTTGATCAACTCCTCTACATTAAGATTTCTCAAAAATATGGGAACATCAAACTTAGGTCTTTTCCAATCTTGAAAATGGCCCTAAAAATATTTTTTCCTTATGGGTTCAAAACTTCCTCTTCATCCAAATCAATATGTCTATCTAATTATCTTCCACACTCACTCTCATCTCTTACAACAATATTCATACCTTTGCAATTTTTTTCTTTCAATGCTTGCATTTTCCTTTGGAGGGATCTCAACTTAGGTGTAATACCTCAATCACCACATTCCATTCATGGAGGCATTTTTGTACTTCCATGGAAACCCTAGGGAAAATTGCCTCACAATCGATGATTTGTCTACATGCATAGCCTAAACCATAACTCTAGTATAAACTACCTCATAGCCAGTGAACTATTTACATTCTTACTAACTCCTTCTCTGATACCACTTAATGAAGGGTGCTCCCATTAATACCAAAAAATACACAACAAAAATAGAGAAATAACCACAAATTGAGAGAACAAAATATGGACTTTTTACTATCTCCACAACTGTGGAATTCTAGACTTTATTATTATAATATGAAAACCTAAATAAGCACCTTCCTTAAAACAATCTATAAAATAGAGTTGTGACTATTACCCAGAACTTCCTTAGAAAACCTATGAGCCTTCCTTATGTGGCCTTTTTACCACTTGGGAAGGTTCTAGACACTAAGCTCTAACCCTTGAGGCCAACTAACCTCGTAGTATATTATCTTATTACACTTTATTACATGGAATTAACTCAAGACAATTTACAAATTACATTTTTGGATAGATCCATTTATGGAGACAATAACTAATCACATGTTGACCCAATTGGCTATTATAACCCCACTCTAGTGTTAGATTGTGGTGACTAATTAGGGAAGTAGTATACATATCCATAGCATTAGATTTGTGTGCCCTATTTTATCAAGATTTTGGGCCAACATGTAATTATTAATTATAACCCTAAAGTGGTAAAAATACTTGTATAAAGGGGTTAGGGTTAGGGATTTTTTTATTAGTGTGATGAAAAAATTGGTTCTTGTGGTGGTATTGAGCTATAACAGATTAAAAATTGTAATCAGGGTGTAATCACTGGGTCATAATAATAACGAACTTGTTGTTTTGTGGATGTAGCCCAGGGATTGGATGAACCACATTAAATCTTGGTGTCTTGTGTTCTTTTCTATGTGATCTATTATTTTCTGATATTGTTTATATTTGCATGTAATTTTTATTTGTATCCATGGTTTAATCCTAACATCTAGAATTCTTGGCAAAAGATCTTGATGGAACCTCAAAATTTGAGTGCTCTTGCCAAGTTTTGCAAAATTGAGATCCAGCCATGAACAACATTTTGATTTCATGATTTTGGGATATATGAAAATATTAGACTCTGATTTTTCAATTTTGGAACCAACTCTCTTGTGATTCTCTAATTTTTTAATTTCCAAACTGGACTTTTAGATGTACTCTTATTGAGAAAAATTGACAAGGAAGATGTCTTTGGTCTCTAGTTTCATGATTTTGATGCCAACAATTCTATGACATTTCTTAATTCTAAGGATTAAAAAGAAGCCTTTATTTCATTAATTATCTAGCAAAAGAGGTTATGTCAAGGATTTATTTCATTCATCTAATTTTCTTTCAAATATGACATTAATTGAGGATGGCTCATACTCAATATTTGAAGGAAATATGATCATTAAATGTGTTGTGTCTTGATCATATATATAAGGGCATTTGGTAAGTTTATTTTTTTTATAGAAATTCATTATTGTGCTATTTTTTGCAAGGAAGAAGATATGGATTTTCTAGTATAATCATGCAATGAGAATGCAATGCCTCACTTGGTCATGCAACCTAGGTTGGCACCAACTAAGAAGACCAATTTGATGTCATCAACAACATGTATGTAGTTGCATGGGATTTGTGGACAACATATGACTAGTACTAGAGTGATTGCCATGAGATCTTGATAGAAGAGGAAAAAGGAGAAGCTTAGAACATGCTTGTCAGAGTGCCAGATGAGGAGGTGATTGAGTACTTGAAAGAAATTCTTGATATGATAAGAGAATTATAAATCTCTTTCAAGATCTTTTTTTGTTGTAATCAATTCATAGCAACATGGTTGAAGTATTTTTGTATCCTTTTGTGTTCTATAAGAAAGGATACTAGGGCCTAGTATAGGGGGATAGAAAATATATATAGAAATTGTAAATATAGACTTGTATAGTGGTAGTTAGATAATGCAAATTGTTACAACCCAATTGCATCTCATTATTTGAATTAATAAAATATACCATGTTCTTTTATGAAAGATAGGTAATTGGTTGTTGATTTTTTCTAAATTCAAATTCCTCTTGGATTTATTATTGGAAGAATGAATGCTAATGATATTCCTATGGGTGAGTACTATAGAAACATGATTAGATCATTATCATGATGATATGTTGCATTCATGACTGTGTTTTTCATTGATGTCAACATATTAGTTTTATGTGGTATCTAACAAAAGAATAGTTGTAAAGATAAAGTTGATATGGAAAGATCATTGAGTACTTTTAGTAGATAGGTTAAAGGGAGATTACACTATGTCTCTAGTATATGCATATAACCTCATAAGCATAAGATATTAAGTCTAGTCGAAGTTATTCAAGTTTCGATGAAGATTGTACTAAGATAGAGTTTATAGAGGCATATTTTGGTAAACTTGTTATATCTCTTAGTAAAGTTGTTATTCTAAGAAGCTGAAGTTAAAGATGTGAAGAATACATGTTGGTGATGATGTGGCTAAGCTTGCTCATCATAATTTTATATGTACAAAAATTTATTCAAGTTGAAAGGTGAAAGATTAATGTTATCACTAAGTGTAACATATTCTTAATGTGGTCCTATAATAATTAAATGAGAAGCTATAACAACCAATTCAAAGAATTTTTGTATGGATTTAGTATAATGGAAGGACATTTTCCTTTATCATGTATGGAGGAATGTGAATGATTGTAAGTAGCACAAAGAGAGAAATGCAAAGATAAGTAGAGCAGAAGTGAAGGAAACTTCATTGCCAAGGTTTTATTATGTGATCTAAAGTTTGATACTTGGATCTAAGGTTCATGACCTAGTCTACAAGGTTTGACAGTGATTGGTCTGATTGACAGGATAGAGGAAAGAAGTTAAATTTTAGTACATACAATTATTTTTCAAAGAATAGTTGAGAGATCAGTTGGACAATGAGTTCAGTGATCTTGCTCCAGAAGCTATTTGGATATTGGGTCTTTCTATCTTCTACAACTCCTAACAGGGTTAGCACAACTCCTAATAAGGTTAAAATATTCTAACAAGGATTCAAAGTCTCCTAACAGGGAATCATATGTACTAAATGTTGTAATAGACTCCTAACAAGGTCCATCCTCTAACAAGGATATTTATATTAGTACATCATCTTGTGGGCATCATTCCCACCAAGGTTTTCCCTCTGATCAAGGGTTTAACATATATGGTGTAATTGTGTATGTGCATCTTTGTATGGTTGTTATCTACTTTTGTTTAAGGTTGATAAAAAATTTAATTATTGGATAACTAATTGACCACCACCCCCCCCTCTTAGTTATCTTGAAGGACTATTGTTTCTAACAATTAGTATCAGAGCATCTGGTCCTTGAAGATAAGGCTTAATAGCTTTGGGAGATCCATGGTGAGTTATTTTAGAAAATATAGTCCTAAGTCTAATATAGGAAATTTTGACTCACAGAAGATGGAGCTTCTTGGTAAGAGATCAAAAATGTGTACTGAATTGAGCACTAAGTTTCTAGATAGAGGCACAAGTAAAGACAAATCTAGATCTGAAGAAGACATGAAGATCAAGAAAGGTATTGATCTAGTTATGAAAAGAGAAAAAGAAGGTAAAAAAAAATTTTCTTGTTGGACATGTAGTGAGTTTGGTCATTATGCATCAAAATTCCCTAAGAGAGTATGGAAAGATTCTTGAATGATTGTGATGAAGATAATGAGCTTGAATTGGTTAAGGAAGATGAATAAGTAGAAGAGATAGCTTTGGTAACTTTTGTTGAACCAGAGGCTAACCATGAAAATGTGGAAGTTATCACTAACAATGTTTTGTAGAATGGAAATTAGATTGAAGAACAAAGATATGTTCCTAGAGTAGAAGAAAGAGTTGAGTTGACAACTCTTGAATAGAATGGAATTGTAGAGAGAAGAAATAGGTTAGTAACAAAAGCAACAAGAGCTATGTTAGTTGAGAATGATGAATCCAAGATTTTTTGGAGAGAAGTTGTGAATACAACAATCTACACTATAAATAGAGTGCAAGTAAGGAAAGACACAAATAAGACCCCTTATGAACTATGGTTTGGTCACTCACCTACAAATGAAGGAGAGCTAAGGTAGGGACAAAGCTTGAAACCTTCAATGAGCTAAGATTTGAGATAAAAACTCCTACTTTAGGTAAGAATATGAAAATGAATCATCCACCTAAGTAGATCATCAGAAGTAGAGATAAAGGTGTAATGACAAGAATTAGAATCAATGAAGAACTATGTTTGATATCTCAATTTGAAAAAAATAATGAATATGAAGCATGTAAAGATGACTATTGGAAGCAACCTATGAAAGAGGAATTGGACCAAATAGTAAAGAATGAGACATGGGAATTAGTCCCTAGACAAGCAGATAAGAATGTGATAGGAACTAAATGGGTATTCAGGAACAAGATGAATGAACAAGGTGAAGTTGTAAGGAAAAAGGCAATATTGGTATGTAAAGCTTACTCATAGTTAGAAGGAATAGACAATAATGAAACCTATGCTCTTGTGAAAAGAATAGAAGTCATAAGGTTATTCTTAGCATATGTAGCATATAATAAATTCAAAGTATATTAGATGGATGTCAAGTTAGAATTTCTAAATGGAAAACTTGAAGAAGAGGTATACATAGAATAGCCTAACGGTTGTCCTTTAATAGATGACAAGAACATAGTATGTAAATTGAAGAAAGCATTGTGTGGCTTGAAGAAAGCACCTAGAACTTGGTATGCAAGGTTAGACAAGCATTTGACAAAGCTTGGATATAGCAAAGGTATGGTAAATAGTAATCTCTATTGAAAAGAAATTGATGATGGATGTAGTGCCTCTCCCATTTGACTTTTGTAAGTCATCCTAATGGATGCAACCTTGATGATCTTTTGTTGTGATGGATCATGATTGTGACCCTAAGTGGTCTACACCATTGAGGTGTTCAGATTTATGTTTCTGTATCAGTTGCTTTGATTATGCTTTTGACTGATCTTTGAGATTATGATGTGATTTTTGGTTCACTAAGGTTTGTGCCAGTGGTTACCAGGATCGATGTGGTATCATGAAGTTGTTTCGTGATTACCCTGAAATGTGTACAGAGATTGCACTGTGTACCATTACCATGCTACACTGGACTAGGTTCCTGTAGCAGTGGTTAGTCATGTTTATGACTGTGTTCTCTTATGTGTTTTTAAATGCCTTTTTTAATGCAGAGTAATAAAGCATTATTAAATGCTCAAGTAATTAGAAATGGATTGTCCATGTTGTTTTATTGGGTTATGTGCTGAGGCATTTACCTTGTTATATTTCTGATTAGAGAGATATTTGTTACTCATGTTATGTTTACATTTGAGAGGACCCGAGGGTCAGATGCTACACTTTGATTCCAGTATCATAGATTTTAGACTACTATGCTGTTCAGTTAATCATATTGCATGATGATGCCATTTTGAGATGACAGTGTGTTTTGTGATGTTATCTGGTATTTGGACATATCTCTTATTATGTTGTGTGATGGATTTAATGCTATGGTTATTTACTTCATTCCTGCGTTGTTATGTTTTATGCGAACGTGAGTGATGTAAATAGATTATTTTAATATAATTAAATAAATGGTTAAATTAAGTGATTTAACGCATTATTGTTTCGGCTATGTTATTATATGCAATTGCACTTGATTGTGTTGTTTAGTGTGCAGGATTATATCCTTGGCAGTGGCACATGGAGTTAGTGATTCAGCCGTTCATATTTTACCAATGTCGCCTTTGTATGGTCGACGTATCCTTAATTAAATGTTTAATTTAAACCTTTTGGTGATTATTAAATCCGAACTCATTTACATTATTTGATTAGACCTGTAAGTGTGTCTGTGCATTTAGAGGTTCGCATTGTCGCGAAAGTTGTTAAGGTGATTTATGTGTTTTTGGATTTTCGGGATTTTTAATTGATTTATTTTAATTTCTGGCAGCTTTGCCATAGATGAATTCCTATTTATAGGAATAGCCTGTTTTCGTTTGGATCAATTCGGAGTTTAACTAGATTGGCTGGTTAAATGCCCTAATCGATTATTCACCCGAAAAGTGAATAAATATCCAAAAAGGAATTTAATTCCTCACTTCTCACTTTCAAATTGGAAAGTTGGAGAGTAAAACCCAAAATCTTCTTCATGAGGATTTATTGTTTTGTTCGTTGTGGGAGCTACGGGCGTGGGATCATCGCGAGGTTGGGCTCGTTGGATCCAGCTCGGGGAAACCTTGGATTGCCGCGATTTTTAGCTACTTCTGCGAGATATTTATTTTATGGTTCAGATTCCCGTTTTACCCTTTTGGCTGTGAGGTAGGGCTTTCCCGTTTTATTGTTTCTGCTCCGTTTCAGCTTCTGTTTTTGGTAGTCATTTGTTTGGAGGCTGAGAACTAGTGTTCCCCTTCGTTTCTGTATGCTAGTTCTACTTGGTTGGGCGGGTATGAACGTTTCTCTGGTTTTTGAGACGAGGGTTTGGGATTTTACGCCATTATGCTGGCCGTTTTTGCATACGGTGTCCAATTTCATTTATTTTTGGATTTTTGGAGTTTTTGAACCCAAAGGCCAAATGGGTTTTAATTTTGAAATTTTCTAAATTTTTGAGGTTTTTACCTCGTTTTGCATGTCGCCCTATTTTCTTGGGTTTTCTTGGCACAATGTGGGTCGTGGACCTTGATGATCCGTTTGGATATCAGTCAGACCACTTTAGCACTTTTATGTTGCATTGGGATGCGTGTTGCATCCGTACTCCCGATGTTGTGTTCGATTGAGTGATTTTATATTTGTTATGTTTTTGTTGGACCTTTGCTTTTGTTTTGTGAACGCTAGGATTCGTGTAGAATCCATACTCTCGGATTGAGGCCGATTGAGTGAGTTCATGAAGTTTGGTCTTGTTACATCATTGGGATTCGTGTAGAATCCATACTCTTGGATTGAGGCCGATTGAGTGAGTTCATGATGTTTGGTCTTGTTACATCATTGGGATTTGTGTAGAATCCATACTCTCGAATTGAGGCCGGTTGAGTGATTTTATGATGTACGGTTTTATTGGCTTTGGGATTCATGTAGAATCCATCCTTCCCATGTTTCTTTCAGTTGGGTGTTTTCTTTGCATTGTGTTCTCATTCCTATCCTTGTGTTATGATCTTCGTGATGGTGGTGCGCCACACACGAGTACATACGCGTACATTTGTTGGGTGACTTGCGAGGCTCGATCTTCCGTGGATTTGCCAGAAGTTATGATCATTGGGGTTGGGATGGGAGTATGCATGCCCACGGGAACTTGTCGTGGGATGAGCATGGGTAGGGTAGGGTAGCATATGGAGGGGGCTTCTATCTCGCACCCTAGTGATCATTGTGCCCAGAGGGTTAGCGGAGGATATGAAGTTTTAAATAAGTGATAATTAAAGAAAATGTGTGACTGGTAATAAAATTTAAGATAATAAAATGTTGTGCCGAGCCATTCCGTTGAGGGATGCTAAATTTGCACGATCCAAGCTTGGGCTTTTTGATGCCAAGCGACTCTCCATGATGTTAGTCCCTACTTAGTATCTTTTTGAGTGTCTGACCAGGACCTATACACCTTGCATTGTCTTAGGTTCTTGGTTCAGCCATCATACTGTCTGATGTGAGTGTTAGCCATGGATGTTGTGTTTTATGTGTGTTTGTGGTTGGATCATTATCTCCATCAGCATGGTGGGTGTGGACCTATGGGTGCCACGTGGTTGGGAAGCGTAGCTACCTTCACCACTGCTAGGGATCGGTGTACAGAGATGATCTCTTATCCTAGTGCGACCATTGCTGGATGTCTTCACTTGGTACTTCGGGTTCTGGAGTATGCTTTCTTGTGATTTATGCTTTCATTGGGATGCTTGTATATCATGTTTAGATGATTTTAGTTTACTTGACACATTCCCTTATCATGATGTTTAGCATATGATTATATGACGTTATTTGATTTAGTAGTATATCTGTTGCTTACTGTTGTTTAGCATGTGATAGGTGATGTTATCTACTGTAGGATTATCTTATGCTTGTCTACTAGCATGTTAGATTTTCTTATGCTTATATTGTTGCATGTTTTTAGTAGTGACGTCCCTATTATGATAGTACCGACGATTTGGTCGGTGGCTTGGGATGTTACGCGCGGGGGATGGCTAGGACCCACGATGGTCATATGATGCTATATCGGTTGGGAGGAACCACATACTTAGTTTGGTTTTTTGTTTCTAAGATGTATTTATGTACATTGCGATGTTGCTTTTGTTCTCTGTGATGTTTATATTCAGTGTGTTCTATGCTGCTGTAGTTTAGATGGTCGATGTTCTCCATTTTGTGTTGTTCTTGCACTTGAGTGTTCATTCCTCGAGCCTTTGTGGATCCGGTACTCCCTGATGTGGAGGTTCTTTACTCTATTTTGGCCTTTTTTTCTTCTGGGAGTGTTTTTGTGTTTCTATGGGCGACATTTATTCAGCATGGTGCGACACTTCAAGATTTCAGGCTTAGCCAAATTTTGGGATTCTGCATTTTACCCCTGCTTGGTGTTTTGTTGATGAGTGGTCATTTCTTGTGCCCTCATCTTGTTGTTGTCGTTGTTGGCTTTGTTTGTGTGTGTCAGTTTGGTAGTGGCGTTCGGAGACTCGTTGGTTTTCAGGATTGTGTTGAAGTCTTCCGTTGCAATCATTGTGATCCCTGTATGATGTTGTCATGTGCATTCATACTTGAAAAAAAAAAAAAAAAAGCCAAAAAAATATCTTGGCTTGATTTGAATCCTTGTTTCCAAGGATCTCTGGGCGGGGCATTACAATGGATTAATGATTTTGGTAATATTTTTTGATAATATCATATTTGGAGGAAATGATGATGAAATTAACAAGTTTGCAGAAAAAATGAAGAAGGAATTTGAAATGAGTATGACAGGAGAAATGAAATATTTTCTAGGATTACAGATTGTGCAAGATAAAGAAGGAATATTTATTTCTCAGACTTAGTATTAGAAATATTTACTAAAAAGGTTTGGTTTGGAAACATGTAAACCCATTGGAACACCTATGGTAACTAGACACAATTTATCTAGAAAGAATGAGACACCTACTATTGAGTAGAAGAAGTACAGATCTATGATTAGAGGATTGAAATATCTGACTCACACAAGGCCGGATATAGAAAATGCAATCAGAATTGTTGCAAGATTCCAAGCTTATCCTAGAGAAGTACATTATGTAGCACTCAAAAGGATATTTAGATAGTTGAAAAGAGCACCAAAGTTTGGATTATGGTGTGATAGATCTAATGATTTCACTCTATATGATTATATTGATGTTGATTGGGTAGGTAGTATGGATGATAGAAAGAGCACCAATGGTGGATCCTTTTTTCTTGAAGGAAGATTAGTTTCTTAGATAAGAAAAAATAAGAGTATATCTCACAAAGTATAGTAGAAGAAAGAAATGTTGCAGCAGCAAACAATTGTAATCAAGTTGTTTGGGTGAAGTAGATGTTGAAGGATATAAGAATAGAATTCAACAAACCTGTTGTCATACATTGTGACAACCCAAGCATAGTAAATATGTCTAAGAATCTAGTGTTCCATTCTAAGACCAAGCACATTTCTATCAAGTATCACATGTTGAGAAAGAAAGTTGCAAAAAAGAAAATTAGATTGGAGTATGTAAACACCAAAGAGTAGATTGTAGATATTTTCACTAAGCCTCTTCCCAAAGAGACTTTTGAGTATTTGCAAGGTATGTTAGGGATTATGCCCCTTCCTACATCAGAGTAGATGATGCAAGAATGCATTAGTCCAATGTAACAAAGCACTATTGTTTGTCTAGACTAAATTTTGATGCTTCCTTAATGGGATAGTATCTGTGATGAATAGAGTCATCTAGGACTCTTGTTGGATGTTGTTTTTGAAAAATGTCTTTAGACACTTTAGCTAGTCAAAAATAGTTGTTGCAAAGTTTGATGGTTGCTGAAACCTTTGACATTGATATCAATGGGGGAGAAATACAAGATGAAAAATAGGTACAACATGGAAAAACTATTTGAAAAGCATAGAAAACAAGTACAACATGTTCAAAAAATCTCTTGGAAAGAAGTACATCAAGAGAAGGACAACATGAAAAAAAAAAGCTTGATTTAAAGAAAATTGTAGTATATCAATGGGGGAGAATGATTCATGAAGAGGATTTGAAGAGAAAGGTTAACAACCTTTTGCAATTGGTATTCTTGGAACTAGATGTTTTTCATCTATGTTGCCATAAATGCCAAAGGGGGAGATTTTTGGAAGCATGAATGCTGAGGATATTCTAATGGGGGAGTACTATAGAAACATGATTAGATAATTATCATGATGATATGTTAAATTCATGACTGTATTTGTCATTGATGTGAACATAGCAATTTTCTATGGTATTTGATAGAAGAATAGCGATAAAAATCAAATTGATACGGACAGATAGTTGAGTACTTTTAGTGGTGAGCTTAAAGAGAGATTATATTATATATCTAGTATATGCAGGTAACCCTCAAAATCATAAGATATTAAGTCTTGAAGAATTTATGCAAGTTCCAGTGAAGATTGTTCTAAGATAGAGTTTACAGAGGCATATTCTGGTAAACTTGTTATATCTCTTAGCAGATTTGTTGTTCTAAGAAGCCAAAGTTAAAGATGTGAAGAAGACAAGTTGGTGATGATGTAGCTAAGATCACTCATCATAATGTTACATATATGGAAAGTTATTCAAGTTATAAAGTGAAAGATTAATGTTATTGCTAAGTGTAGCTTGTTCTTAATGTGGTCCTATAATAATTAATTAAGAAGGTGTAACACCCGACTAAGGGAATTTTTTTATGGATTTGATATAAAGGATTTTCCTTTATCATGTATGGAGGAATGCAAATGATTGTAAGAAACACAAAGAGTGGAATGTTAACATAAGAAAAGTAGAGTGGAAGTGAAGGAAACTTCATTGCCGAGGTTTTGTTGTGTGATTTGAAGTTTAATAATTGGATCTGAGCTTTTGTGACCTGGTCTACAAGGTCTAATAGTGATTGGTCTAGTTGATAGGATAGAGGAAAGAAGTTAAAGTTTAGTACATACAATTATTTTGCAAGGAATAGTTGAGAGATTAGTTGGATAGTGAGTTCAGTGATATTGCTCTAGAAGTTGTTTGGACAGTGGGTCCTTCTATCTTCTACAACTCCTAACAAGGTTGGCGCAACTCCTAATAAGGTTCGAATCTTCTAACAAGGATTCAAAGTCTCCTAAAAGGGGCTCATATGTGCTAAATGTTGTAATAGACTCCTAATAGGGTCCATGCTCTAACAAGGAATATTTATATTAGTACATCATCTTGTGGGAATTATTCTCATGAAGGTTTTCCCTAGTTAACATATCTAGTGTAATTGTGTATGTGCATCTTTGTATGGTTGATGTTTACTTTGGTCAAATGGATAAGATTGTTTAAGGTTGATAAATGTTTTAATTATTGGATAACTTATTCACCCCCCCCCCCCCCCCCCCTCTCTCTCAATTAACTTGGTGGATTATTGTTTCTAACATTTATACTATTTGCATAATAAAATTGAGGTAAACTATTAGAATCAAAACTCATATTCTTATGTGTGTTTTGTGTAATTGGTCTTCAATTTGAAGTTAAATTCAATTATTCAAGGTCTGTTAAAATCTCTCAGTTTGGTTGCTCATTAGTTTATGGTGGTGTGCTTGTCTCCAAGACATAACAATAATTCAATAATTATTAAAGTTGACTCTTCTCCAATTTGGAAGGCACTGGTCATATCAAAATTTGAAAATTAAGAATGGCTTTGTGGAAGGTAAACAATCAATATCAACTCTCTTTCATGTGCTATTACATTTTGTTTGAGGTCCTCCCCCTTTATTACAAATATTTGTTATTATAATAAATTTCTCCTTGAGAGCTTTTACCAACTCAAGAGTATTGTTAAGTCTCCAAATCACAATCATTATTTCATTACAAGTTAAGGTACAACTACCTTGGTCTTGTAGAGCCTAAAGTGTAGAGATTGAAAAATGTTAAGATTCAATCTTCTTCATTGGCTAAAATTGTGTTGAGTTTCCCAACATTGAGTAGGAAAGCTCATAGAATGTCAACCAACAATTTTGTGGACCAACAGATTGGTGACTCTATTGGCAAGAGTTACACATAATTTACATTGTGTACTTACCTAGAGATATTTGTTTTTTAGACCAATAAATTGAGAAAGTAAAATCATGACTTTACTAGAGCAAGAGCTTAGAAGACCTGGTAAGTAGTGTTTTTCAAAGAGAATCTTTTTGCACTCTACTGGAGTATGAAATTTTGATT
This sequence comes from Cupressus sempervirens, assembly GCA_028749045.1. Classification (NCBI taxonomy): domain Eukaryota; kingdom Viridiplantae; phylum Streptophyta; class Pinopsida; order Cupressales; family Cupressaceae; genus Cupressus; species Cupressus sempervirens. Next base: position 729,359,808 of record CM053791.1, on the reverse strand, counting down.
GAAGGAAATCTAGAAACTCTACTATTTTGTGTTTTCAAATTTTTTTTTTGAGAATAGAAGTAACAAACATTCATCCTTAAATTTTATGTAGGGAAGAAGGTTTGTGAATTCTAGAAAATATTTATAGTATACTCCAAATATATATATATATATATAAGAAATAAATGAATGTGTCATTAACCAGATATTAAAACTTTGTAGATAGATAGAAACATTTGTGTGATGATGATCAGATGGATACTTAGCATGAAGAAAATTCATTTTTTTAATGGGAATCAAGGCAATTTGGAGCCCACCAAATTGTCAATGAATCATGTTAAGAAGAATATGGTGAAGAAAAAAATGAGTCTCAAAAGTTATAGAGGCATTAAAAATTCTATAGTCTTCAAGAAGGGCTACAAAGGCATTAAGAGGAGTTCCCGATGAATTACTGGAGAAATCTAGCTTGAGAAAAGATGTTATTACTACACCAAAGTGTACTAAAGAAAAAGAGAATAAATACAAAGGTCAATAATTCAAATACACCCCTCCTCATAAAAATAAAATTTACTCTTTCAATACTATGCATGAAAATCCATCGTATAAAAATAAAGAAACTATAATTTTTACTAATCGAAATAAAAACTAGGTAGGTAGAGCTAGGAACAATTGAAGGAATAATATGGTTAATAATCAAAATAATAATAATAATAATTTGAGGAGGTTTAACTTTAATCAAAATAACCAATGGGCGAGAGCCCCTATGTACATAGAATGATACAAGCAACTAGATTTCCTAGGAATAGGAAGTTATCATAATCCTTTATCCAATGATCTAAGAAGCACCATGGATACCTAATTTTTTTGGCGAAGGAAATCAATTTGTAGAAATACATGTCAATAATCTTATAAGTACCATTCACTAATTGGAAGAACATAATGAAGATGTATTCGTGAAATTATTTGTCTAGTCTCTAACTAATGACATTGCAAAATGGTATAGAGGATTGCCTAAAAATTATATAACTAGTTGGTAGGATTTTGTACTTGTTCCTTGATTAATTTGGGTACCATACTGACACTTCTTTTGCATCTCATGAATTAACTAGTATGAAGAATAATTCTAATGAGCTTGTTTTTGAGCTTAATAAAAGATTCAATAAAGTTTTGAATAGAGTACCTCAAGACATTAGGCATGTGGACTACTTTCTCATAAATTTTTATATAAGCACCTTTGAAAGAAAGACACATTATGAGATAAGGTCTCACAACCCTAATACATTGAAATAAGACTTTAAAGTGGCTATAACTATTGAAAATGATAAAAAAGCTACAGGTAGGGTTGGAAAAAGAGAAGATAAGATTGACAAGATCTTTGGGATGATTAAAGATTTACATGTGAAGGGTAAGAATGAAGGAATTAAAAAAAAAAAAACTTATAATAAGGAAAGATATAGGATGAAGGACATGCCATATACCACGTCATTGAAAGATGGTAAACCTATCAAGAACACTGATACTCCTAACCCACTTCAGAGAAATAATTACTATGCTGAGAATGGTCCATGGTGTGAAGTATGTAGGATGCCACATTCTCTAGAAAAATGATTGGTGGCTAGGAGTGTTTATGACAGTAACCCTCATTCTAGGTACAAACCACAAATAAATGCTTTATCATCAAAACCCTTTTGGGGTGAAGATTCATAAGAAAATGAATATGTGTCAGATGTTGATACACAGAGGATGAGATACTAGGATCAACAAGTTCTCTTAGATGAAGAACTAGTTAGAAGAATTATGACAATTGGAGAAATAAAATCTCTCACAATTGTAGTGATTGAAAAGGTAGAGTAACTATAGATTGAAGAATACGATAATTAATCCAAACCCAAAAGGAGATGATAAGCCTATTCTAAACAAAGGGATTATATTGGGTAAACCTTCAGAGAACACCTTGTAGAAAATGTCTAAAATAGATCGAGATGCATTAGGTAAGCAATAGGTGAGTAACTCTTTTATTTCTAATGCCCTATCTAAATTAAAGGTCTTTGTCATATTCTTAGAAATAGTGAAAACTCTTGAATATGGTAAGGGAGTTCTAAATATTATATCAAAAACTAATAAAAGTCATGAGAAGAATCATGTGGAAGTAGCAAATGTACATGAAAAAATTCATCAAGTTGATCGCTTTTACTTGACTCTTCTTATAAATAATAAGTTGGTAAGGAATTGTATATAAATTCAAGAGCTGCTATGAATATTATGTCTGCTGAAGTTATGACCAAATTAGGATTAAAAGTAGACATACCTAATGGAAAGTGTTATGCGATGGATAATAGGTATGTCCCCATAATTGGGGTTATTAAGAATGTTGACTTGAGGTTCCCCTCTTGTCCTTATGTTTCATATAAGATTGACATATTTTTGGTTGATGTCTCAGCTTCCTATGGTGTGTTGCACTCTAGAAAGTGGTCAAATATAGTTCGGGGCATATACAATTGGATTTACCTTATGCAACAATTTCTATAAATGGTAACAATATAAGAATTGATAAAGAACCTAGATTTGAATACATCATTGAGCATTTTCACCTTGACATAAGAATTTTTTTATCAAATGGATATAGAAAATTTTCAAATAAATATTAATAAACATATCCAAAATACAAGGCATTCTAGTATGCAGGAGGAAAATGAAGGAATGTGGCATCTACATTTTGATGGAGCACGTAGTAAGGAAGAAAATGACACTAGGATCATTTTGAAATCCCTTCAGGTAAAATCTTCATGTATGTATTCTTGCTTAACTTTGAATGTAACAATAATGTTTCTAAATATGAAGCATTAATTTTAGGAATTGACATTGCAAAACATCAGAAAATTAAATTTCTATCAGTATTTGGTGATTTTGAACTAATTATATACCAAATAAGGAAAAAATTTGTAACCAAATGTTCTAGACTTAAAAAAATTAAATAAAAAATTATGTATGAGATTTAACTAAACATTTTGATGCCTTTTCAATTAATTGGATAGATAAGAGTGATAATTCTCTGGCTAATTTAACGACAAATATATTTGTCAAACAAATTGACAAATCACTACAAGATCTGGTCCAAGTGGAAATAAAAATAGGTCATCTATACCAGATAATGTCCATAATTGGTAGGTCTTTGAAGATGATAGATATGGTTTAAATTTTTTGACATCTTAGGAAAATTACCAAGATACTAAAATTGACTAGAATGGATTAGTGGATAGTGGAGATGGAAAGGATACTATTTTGGGTAGTGAAATTGTTCATCTTAAATCTAATAAAATACCTAAAGGATTGGTCACACTGGAAAGAGTTTTCAATGAGCATAAAATGATCAAGAAACAAACCTCTGCAGTGACAGAATATCAAGTTGTGAAGATCAATCTAGGGAATGAATGTTCACAAAGAGAGGTGTTTATTGGTAAAAAATTATTGAAGAAAGTTAGAATGGATCTTATTGCTTTGCTAAGAAAATACAAACATATTTTTTCTTAGACATATGATGATCTTAAAGCATACAGAGAATATCTCTTTTAGCATGAAAATATTTTAAAACTAGATAAATGGTGATCTTCACAGGCACCACCATATCACTGCCCAAAGCCATCCATGACCTCTCCAATAGCAACCTTCACTATCCCAGTAACCTCTGGCCTTGTACTGCACCTGTGTGACCTATTTCCTCTCTGCGACACTAGTAACACCACCCTATTCAACTACCACCACCACGGAGAAAAACCCACCCAGCCACCACTACCAGGTGATGTCATTTTTTTGGCTGCTAGCATCAACAAACTTACGACCAGATTTTTTTTCTAGTGATAGCCAGTTCATGGCCATATGACCATTAAATTTAATCTAGTGACTATTTTTCCAGCAAGGTGGTTTTTTGGAGCAGCAATCTATTTTTTTTTCCATAAATTGAGCATATAGAGGTATTTTTTTGGTTTGAAAGAAGTGCGAAAAAGCTGACTCAAAGATAGAGAAAATGGTGCCAATTCCATCACATTCCAAGTTCCTTTGAGCTCCCATTTTTGGTGTCAAAGTAGAAGCTTTTGTTTCCTCCTTCTCAGCATTTGGAATCCAGGTTCTTTTTCATTTTTTCTTGCTTTCCATAGTTTTCTTTGTGGTATTTGAAGGATATCATTATCTATTGTGGGGGGGTATTTTCTTTTCTATAATTTAATTTAGAATAAGACCCTTCTACTTTTGTCTTCTTCTCGCTCAATGGTGCATCCATCTATAACCTATCTCACACCACACAACTATCACACCTGGAAGGCACAAATGACTAGGCTTATCATTTCAAGGGGCTTATGGTCATGTCTAGATGAGAATCAACCTATTCTGTAACGCCCCGCCAAGGGATCCAAAGAATTAACCTAAAGTTTCACTAAGTTTGGCAACATTTTTTTTTTTAATCATGAAAGTAAAACCATTTACAGCTTATCCATAGTAATGAAAGAAATAGCAACAATACAAAATATATCATACATAATAGGTTACATTCTTTAAGGATCCCTTAACATTGAATCACATCTAAATTAACTATTAATGAATCCATTTAATACAACATCCACATGAAATAATAATGAAAAGTCCAATGTTCTTAAATTACATTTCTGATTGCTCAATCATCCAGAGTACATGCCATAGGGTATGAAAGGCTTAAAAGAATATACATGTGTGAAATAAAGTATATCATCATTCTAAATCTAATCCATGATTCAAAAAAGTAAAGGTAATCACATGACATACATGATACATCATCATAAAAGATAACCATTTATCACAAACATAATTAACTAAGTGCACGGTTCCTCCCAACTATAAATAGCATCATTAGACCATCATGGGCCCTAGCCATCCCTCTATGCATAACATCCCAAATCATCGAAGAGATCATCGGTATTAACATAGTAAGAATGTCACTCCTAAATCGTACCACATCATATGCAGATAAGAAATCTAGCATGCAAGATAAAGCATAAGATAACATCATCTAACATATGCAAATCATCAATGTAAGGATACGTGTCCACCATCATAAAGAATGCATCAGCCACAGTGTCTCAAATGGATCTCAAATGATAAGAGTGATAAAGCACTACCACTTGACCACATGGAACCTAAGTGGTCCACTTCCACCATGCTGAGGAGATAATCTCAAGTCCCAAACAGGTTATCAAAATTACATAACACAAATACTCTCTAAGTTCAGGAATCCTAAAAGTATACTAACTCAAAGGTTCCAATCACAAATCGACATCTAATCCCAAAGGCACAAAAAAGACATGTAGGAAACCTACTATGCAAGCGAGAAAGTGTCATCACATAGATCACGCTAGAGTTACCCTGGTAGTCTCTCAATAGACCCTGACCCCCTAGTGATCCCTATGTGGCCACTAGTATCCTCTCATACAGAAATGGCATACTACGGAATGCAAGGTCACAACCAAGCATTCTCTCTACTCCCATCCTAGTTTGTACTAGAACTCAAGGCATGAGTGAGAAAAAAACAATTATCTTTTTAGGTTCATTAAGTTAGTATTAGGTGTGAGTGTTTTCACTTTTTTAAACAACTTACAATGAGTTACCCTAGCACCCACTTAGGGCCCCGACCCCCATTGCAAGCCACTTTCCGTCACTACAAGCAGATAACCTACCCTAAGCTCATGGAATCATAAATCACAAAATCACCACAGTCCTATACAAGCAATTGGAAAAATACCAAAAGATAATCTATAATAAAAGCATCAAATCTCCATGAGCAAAAGAAAGCATCATAGATAATCATGACCACAATAGTTCTCTATTGGCAACTAAACATATCCCTGATAATCACAATAATCATTGGTTCTCAATAAGCAACCAAAAAGTATCTCAAAATAATACTGATCGAAGACTCCAAAATGGTTGAGTCAAAACATGTCACAACATGACATCATCAAGAAATGAATCAACACTTTAGTCCCATCATGGCGACTAGAAAGTAATCCAAGGATAACTGATCAATGACTCAAAATGGTTAAGTCAAGTGTCTCAAATACATATAACTTAGCTTCACTCAAGAAGACTGATGAGCAATAACAATCAGTAAATACAAACATCTCATAGAGCATACCATCACATTACCATGGTTGGGTTTATAAAAAATTGAGATTCAAAGACATCATCATGACATCACAATCATAACCCCCAAGCCTCTAGTAGACGTCCTATAACTAGTCAACACCAGTCAACCCAAAACCTAAAATAGATAGCATAGAGAAAACACAATGCAAGCACATGTTTTGGTTTGCTAAAATTACATAACTGAATAGAGTGTGGAGGTCTCAGTTTTCGTCTTTGGATTTAGATATCAAGTGGAGAAATTTGTACATCATTACTTAACCCATGTACTAGTCTAAAATTTCCCATAACTCTAGAATCAATTTTCCAACTATTCTAATCATATATTGTTTATATAAACGTTATTTAAAAATGACCCCCATCAAAATGACATTGCAATTTTTTAACATGAGAAATTACTGATTCTTTTTATTATCATCTTTTCTTCATAATTCAAGCTAGTCAAATAATTAAATTGAACCTATATTATTAGACTATATAAACTAATTTATTATTATAAAGAATGATCCATTAATTCAAATCATTTTTAAATATAATAATTATTTATTATTAATAACATATATACATACATACATACATACATATATATGTATATATGTATATATGTATATATATATATATATATATGTATATATACATACATATATATATATATATACATATATACATATATATATATATATATATATGTATGTATGTATGTATGTATGTATATATGTATGTATGTATGTATGTATAGATATATATATGTATGCAGATTTGCATGATTTTAAAAGAGAACAATACAAGGTTTTTTTTTTTAAACAAAAAGGGCTTTCTAAATCTTGAGAATTTCCTTTTAACATAATTGTTCTCTAAATTTTACCCAGTAATCCTTCTAAAAGGTTTGACTATAAATCTTTAACCCTAGTCCATAGAATTCTCAGATCTACGCATGTGGGTTTTTCTCACATAAAGAATAAAATATCCATGACAAGATTAAAACAACTGGAACAGTCACACATAGAATCCTCATAAAGCATTCAGAAGACACAAAGAAGACAGGAAGTGGGAGAAGCAAAAATAACATAGGCAAAATCACAAGTGCCTACCTAGACACTAATACTAATTCACTTCTCCTCAAAAATTGCAGAGCAAGCTCCTTCCTTCTCCAATTTTACCGGGTCCTCCAAAAACGCTCCCTAAGCTTCTAAGAGTGCTTGAATATAAAGAGCTCTCAGGAAGCACCTAGAATGTCTCTAGAAACAACTAGAAGGTGTTGACAACTAAGCATGAGTCTTTTCCAACCTTCTAGATGAGTCATAAGGTTGTAGACACCACATGCTTAATTTGTGCGCTAACTCCTGTGTTGTTGACATATGTGAAATCGAAAGGTGCATTTACTCCTAGGCAAGCTTATAAGTTTTATTTTAATTCTTTTATCTTTTCTGTTATTATTATTTATTTATTATTTTATTATTAATTATTAATTTCTAGTTTCTTTTATTTAATTCTTTTCTCAATTAATTTCCATTTAATTAATTAAATCAAAATGTCTAAAGATCATGATATTATATTATTTTTTCCCAAATAATTAAATTATTACTTAAATCTTTTAATTTTAGACTTAATTAATAGAAAATTCACCATAGACCTCCAAGATAAAATATGAAAACCCATCATAGAAAAATCCATACAAAATCAGTCTAAAGGGTTAAAAATCATGAATTATGTCATCTGACACATTCGAAAGGTAAAATATCTCGGATGCTTGTCCTACCTCACTAGGACAAATGGTTTAGGGGTTTAGGATTTGGACTTGAGAATTTATCTCCCTTCTCTTACCATTGAGACAGTGCGATAGGGTATGCTCATCCTGGCAATTCAGGGAAGTCGATACCTGGTACCTACAACCTGAATAAAAACCATGCATGTACATACAATATATATAATGCTAAGATAAACATGAAATGGTAGGAAGTGGTGCATCGTGTAGATCCTGACTAGTAGGTGACTACGACTCCCTTCCTTAACCGCATCAGTAACGCCATACATAAGAACAAACACACACACCATACACATGCTAGTATGGGGTAAGTATACATAATAAAACATATGTGATAATAAAATGTCTAATTAATCATCATCAATAACTGGAAATAATGTAATAATCATAATGCACATATGAAATGTAGAGTCTAAGTAATCTCATCATACATCAACTGAATCCATAGCATAATGTTTGATAGTATCAAAACAATGCTACTAACCATCAAGATAAAACTAGTCTAACATAGTCTGACAATAATAACAACAATGTGTCCAAAAGATGTGAATGAAGGCAAGCACTACATCCACCCCCCCTAGGATTAGGCTTACTCTTGGAAGCCTACAAACAAGTAGGGATATAACTCCCATAATCTAGCTACATCCTCCCATGTAGCTGAAGAATCATCAGTAGGGTCTCATTGGACCCTTACCTGCTCTATGGTTTGGCCCTTGAGAGTCAACTCTCGTTGCTCCAGAATATGAACCAGCTATGAAGCCAGTTGCCCATCCTCTACCTACAAAACATTCCAATCAAGAACATGTACAACATTAGGGATATACTGCCTAGGTACTAAAACAAGGAAAACATCATGAATGTGAGCTAGGTTGGGCAATAGTGCAAGGCGATAAGAAACTGGGTCAATCCTCTCAAGAATCTCGAATGGTCCCACAAAGCGAGGTGTTATCTTTGAACCCTTTTCATATCGGATTGAACTCTTCTATGGACACACTCTCAAGAAAACCTTGTCTCCCATGGAAAACTGCTTATCTTTTCTATGAGCATTAGCATACTTTTTCTACCTATCCTATGCTATAGTCAAGTGCTCACAGATATGCACTACCTATTGCTCCATATCATGAAGCATCTCAAGACCCAACAAGATGCAATCCTCAAGACTATCCCAACTCAAGGGTGTATGACAAGGATGTCTGTATAAAGCCTGAAATGGTGCCATGCCAATAGAACTATGATACCCATTGTTGTAAGTAAACTCCACTAGGTAGAGATAGTCCTTCCAATGTGTCTTCCTATCCATCACATACATCCTTAACATATCTTCCAAAACCTGATTCACCCTCTCTGTCTAACCATCAATCTTTGGGTGATATGCTAAACTAAAATTTAGTTGTGCTCCAAGATCATGCTATAGCAATGTCCAGAATGTGGATATGAATATAGGATCCCTATCTGAAATGATCTTTCGGGGAATACCATGTAGTCTCACAATGTCACGAATGAAGACATTAGCTACAGAAGCTACCATGTAGGAAGACCTGATTGGTGAGAAATGTGCCACTTTAGTCAACTGATCAATAGTGACCATGATAACATCATGACAACGAATAGTCATAGGTAGTCCTACTATGAAGTCCATAGAGATGATGTCCCACTTCCATGAAGGAATGAGATTTGGTTACAAAAGTCTCGCCGGGTGCTGGTGTTTTTCCTTAACTCTTTGATACTCAAGACACCTAGCAACATAATCTGCAATGTCTCACTTTATCCTAAACCAATAGAATAAATGCCACAAATCAGCATGCATCTTCTTGACACTAGGATGTGCTGAGTAGGGTGTACGATGAGCTTCTACTAGAATCAAGGTGCGAAGTTCATCGAATAACAACACATAAATCTTTCTTGAATGTCTCAAAAGACCATCTGACTCTCTGACATAGCCTGCAAACTTACCCTCCAAAGGTCTTCCTAAATCTATCTCTCTGCACACCTCCTAGTACCAAGAATCTATAGGAAGTGTCTAAAGAATCTGACTCCTCAAATCAACACTAAGAGTCAAAGATGATATCACATGTCTCCCGCGACTCAAAGAATCTGCCACCACATTCTCCTTTCCTTGAATGTACTTTACTTCAAAATCATATTCGCAAAGAAATTCCATCCATCAACTTTGGCGAGCATTCAAATTAGGCTGCATGAAAATGTACTGAAGACTGCGATGATCACTATATAGCTCAAAATTGTGCCCCAACGAGAAATGTCTCCACCTTGTCAAAGCATGAACTATCACTGCTAACTCAAGATCATGTGTAGGATAATTTAGCTCGTGATCCTTGAGCTTGCATGATTCATATGCAATCACCCATCCATTCTACATCAAAATTGCTCCAATCCCTTCTAGGGTAGCATCTATACACACCATGAAATCACCTTCTGGATCAGGTACAACTAAGATCGATGCACTAGTCAAAAGCTCCTTGAGCTTCTAAAATGCTTCCTCACACTTCTCTATCCAAATAAACTTCTTTCCTTTTCTCTAAAGGGAAGTGATATGATGGGCTATTATGGAGAATTTTTGGACAAATTTGCGATAATAACTAGCTAGACCCATGAAACTATGAATCTCTGACACATTAGTCAGTTTAGGCCAATCTACTATTGCCTAAATCTTTGAAGGGTCTAAAAAAATACCATCACCTAAAATAATATGCTCTAGATACCGAATCTCTGACTTGAAGAATTCACACTTAGCCACATTCGCATAAAGTTGATTGTCTTTTAAGCATTGTAAGACCAATCGCAGGTGTTCCTCATGCTCCTTCTAAGACTTAGAGTATATCAATATATCATCAAGAAAAAAACATAAAAACCTATCAAGATAAGATCAAAACACCCCATTCATCAAGCTCATGAAAATGGATGGAGCATTATTCAGCCCAAAAGGTACCACTATGAACTCATAATGCCCATAGCAAGTTTGAAAGGCCATCTTGTGAATGTCAACTTCCTTAATGCGAAGCTAGTGGTATGTTGACTTAAGGTCAATCTTGGAGAATACTATAGCTCCTTTGATCTGATCAAATAAGTCATCAATCCTAGGTGAATGATACCTATTCTTTATGGTCACCTTATTCAACTTTCTGTAATCAATACAAAGGTGCAAAGAACTATCTTTCTTTTTCACAAAGAGCACTAGAGCTCCCCATGGTGACCCACTAGGTTGAATACTCCCTTTAGCCAAAAGTTCCTCTAGCTGAAGATGCAACTCACCCAATTCTTGTGTAGTCATGTGATAAGGAGCTTTGGAAATAGGCTTTGCTCCAGGAATTAGGTCAATGCTAAAATTGATGTCCCTCTTCGGAGGCATGCCTGGAATCTCACTTGGAAAGACATCTACATACTCTTGTAAAAGCGGGTGATCTAAAGTCTTCCTCACAAGATCTTCCTCATCAAGATCATTTACCATGATAGAAAATACTTGACATCCTTTCCAAAAACTCAACTTCAATTGCATAGTAGAAATCATCCATAAAGATATAGGCCTTGGTACCCCAACAATCCTCACATCATTCCCTTGGTCATCCTGACACAATATGATCTATTTGCAAAACATGTATCTTTTGGTTGTAATAGTATTTCATATTCTAGATATTGTTGTAGGATGGTATCTGGGACTAGGTCTTCTACTAGAGGCCATGGTAGAGGTTGTGGTCATGACAGAGCTATCAGTGTCCATGAGTCTGTTCATGGAGGATCTGCTCATGAAGAGAGTAGAGGAGAGCATGCTAGTAAGCAACAGGAAGAGAGCCATAGAGAGTACCAGGCTGAGTCTAAGGAGGTTAACTTGAGATAGATGATGCAGACCATTCTTGATCATCTACCTCCTATTCAAGATCAGCATAGAGCACATCAAATAGAACAAGAGCATAGACCTAGGTCTAGGAGCCCTCGAGAGGATCGAAAAAGATCTATTGTATCTACTCAGATGAAGGACCTTTTGAGATCCAAGGTCAAGCCCTTTAATGGGCAAGGTTTTGGATATGTGGTTGAACAGTGGCTTATTGCCCTTGATAGGATTTTTGCTATGCAAGACTTTGACAATAATGTTAAGGAAAGCTTTGTGATTACCAACTTGGAGAATTTTGGGGCCACTTGGTGGACAATTGAGGAAAAGAAGGTGGGCATAGATATGAATAGTGTCACTTGGGAGCTATTCTTAGAGAGTTTTCGTGAACGATTCCTACCAGAGGAATGGAAGTAGCAAAGGGCAGATGAGTTCCATAATCTCAAGCAATATTCTATGACTATATCTGAGTATGAGTACAAATTCTACGAGCTCATGTCCTTTTCAGGATTCAATGACAACTTAGCTCAGTTGAAACAACACTTTATTAGAGGATTGAACAACCGTATAATTGGGGGTGTTAAGGTATTTGAGCTGAAAACCCTCAAGGATGTGGTACGATGAGCCATCCTTGTAGAGAAAAGTGTCAACCTTGGTCAACGAGGTTTTGTAGGAGCACCTACAACATCAAGATCTAAGCACAACTACAACACAAGTGGAAATAGGAAGCCTCCTTTTTCTAAGGGGAAACAATATCAGCAGCAGTCTTAGCAGACGTAGTAGCAAAAGGGATCAAATTCTTAGGCTCAAGGTGGCGGTAGAGGTTCTAACTCCAAGAACAACCATAATGCTCAGCACAATAAATGGAATCAACCCAATTAGCCAGCTCAGAGCAGTTAGTCTTTTGTTAGCAGGAATAGTCGTCAGCAGTCAAATGCACCACCTATGGGTAGAGGATTTGGCAAAAATATAGGATTTTTTCATGTGGGCAGGGTAGATATTTTGTAGTTCACTATCCATAGTGAGCACCTTAGGATTTAGGACCTAGGCCAATGGCATTTGAACCTACAGTTGGGGATGCAGGAAGAGCTCATAGAGTGTTTGCAGTGGTAGATCACCGTCAAGCAGATCATCAGGGAATAGTGGTGGAAACCACAGGAGCTATTTGAGGTACATCTCTTTTAGTGTTGTTTGATTCAAGAGTTACAAATTCATTTATTTCTCCATCTATAATTGCTAAGTGTAAGCTAGATGCAGTGAAGCAAGATCATAGTTAGCAAGTGGAACTAGCCTCAAGCATTAAGGTCTCCATAGATTCTATAGTTCATAAGTGTGGGCTTAGCATAAGAGGATTTGATACTGCAATTGACCTTTGAGTTATACCTCTTGGTTCCTATGATGTGGTTTTAGGAATGGATTGGCTTGGCTCTCATAGAGCTAGTATAGATTGCAAGAAGAAGATTATAGTGTGTCAAGATGACCAAGGGAATGATGTGAAGATTGTTGGGATACCAAGTCCTATATCTTTACAGATCATTTCTGCTATGCAATTGAAGTGGAGATTTTAGAAAGGATGGCAGATATTTGTTATCATGGTAAATGATCTTGATGAGGAAGATCGTATGAGGAAGACTTTAGATCACTCGATTCTACAGGAGTACGCAGATGTATTTCCAAGTGAGATTTTAGGCATGCCCTCGAAAAGGGACATTTATTTCAGCATTGATTTGGTTCCTGGAGTAGAGCCTATTTCCAAAGCTCCTTATTGCATGACTACATAGGAATTGGGTGAGTTTCATCTTTAGCTAGAGGAACTTTTGGCCAAAAGGAGTATTTGACCTAGTGTGTCACCATGGGGAGCTCCAGTGCTCTTTGTGAAAAAGAAAGATGGCTCTTTCCACCTATGTATTGATTATAGATAGTTGAATAAGGTGACAATAAAGAATAGGTATCCTTTACCTAGGATTGATGAATTATTTGATCAGATCAAGGGAGCTACAGTATTCTCCAAGATCGACCTTAAGTCAAGATACCACTAACTTCACATTAAGGAAGCTGATATTCATAAGACCACTTTTTGAACTCACTATGGGCATTATGAGTTCACAGTGGTACCTTTTGGGCTGACTAATGCTCCATCAATTTTCTTGAGATTGATGAATGGGGTGTTTTGATCTTATCTTGATAGGTTTGTACTTGTGTTTCTTGATGATATATTGATATACTCTAAGTCCCAAAAGGAGCATGAGGAACACCTGCGATTGGTCTTACAATGCTAAAGAGACAATAAAATTTATGCCAATGTAACTAAGTGTGAATTCTTCAAGTTAGAGATTCAGTATCTAGGGCATGTTATTTTAGGGGATGATATTTTTGCAGACCCTGCAAAGATTTAGCCAATAGTAGATTGGCCTACACTGACTAATGTGTTAGAGATTTGTAGTTTCATGGGTCTAGTTGGCTATTATTGCAAATTTTTCAGAAACTTCTCCAAAATAGTGCATCCTATCACTTCCCTTCAGAGGAACTGAAAGAAGTTTATTTGGATAGAAAAGTGTGAGGAAGAATTTCAGAAGCTCAAGGAGCTTTTAACTAGTGGACCAATCTTAGGAGTACCTGATCCAGAAAGTGATTTCATGGTGTGTACAGATGTTTCCCTAGAAGGGATTGGAGCAGTTCTGATGCAGAATGGATGGGTGATTGCGTATGAATCATGCAAGCTCAAGGATCATGAGCTAAATTATCCTACACATGATCTTGAGTTAGTAGTAGTAGTTCATTCTTTGACAAGGTGGAGACATTTCTTGTTGGGTCATAGATTCAAGCTACATAGTGATCATCACAGTCTTCAGTACATTTTTACTCAGCCTAATTTGAATGCTAGTTAGAGGCAATGGATGGAATTTCTGTGTGAGTATAATTTTGAGGTAAAGTACATCCAAGGGAAAGAGAATGCGGTGGCAGATGCTTTGAGTCACAAGAGACATGTGATATCATCTATGACTCTTAGTGTTGATTTTAGGAGTCAGGTTCTTCAGGCACTTCCTATAGATTCCTAGTATCAGGAGGTGTGTAGAGAGATAGATTCAGGAAGACCTATGGAGGGTAAGCTTGCAGGCTACATCCGAGAGTTAGATGGTCTTTTGAGACATTTAGGGAGGATTTATGTGCCGTTACTAGATGAGCTTCACACCTTGATTCTATTAAAAGCCTATCGTGTACCTTACTCTGCACATCCAGGTGTCAAGAAGATGCATGCTGATTTGTGACATTGGTCTGGGATGAAGTGAGACATTGCTGATTATGTGGCTAGATGCCTTGAGTCTTACAGAGTCAAGGCATAACACTAGCACCCAATGGGACTTTTGCAACCAAATCTCATTCCTTTATGGAAGTGGGACATCATCTCTATGGACTTCATAGTAGGACTACCTATGACTGTTTGTTGTCATGATGCTATCATGGTCATTGTTGATTGGTTGACTAAAGTGGTGCATTTCTCACCAATCAGGTCTTCCTACATAGAATGTTCTGTAGCTAATGTCTTCATGCGTGACATTGTGAGACTACATGGTATTCCTCAAAAGATCATTTCAGATATGGATCCTATATTCACATCCACATCTAGACATCGCTATAGTATGAGCTTGGAGCACAACTAAATTTTAGTTCAACATATCACCCAAAGACTGATGGTCAGACAGAGAGGGTGAATCAGGTTTGGAAGATATGTTAAGGATGTATGTGATGGATAGGCAAACACATTGGGAGGACAATCTCTAACTAGTGGAGTTTTCTTACAACAATGGGTATCATAGTTCTATTGGCATGGCACCATTTCAAGCTTTATATGAACATCCTTGTCGTACACCCTTGAGTTGGGATAGTCTTGAGGATTGCATCCTATTGGGTCCTACGATGCTTCATGATATGGAGCAATAGGTAGTGCATATCCATGAGCACTTGACTACGGCACAAGATAGGTAGAAAAATTATGTTGATGCTCATAAGGCAGATAAGTAGTTTATCGTGGGAGACAAGGTTTTCTTGAGAGTGTGTCCATAGAAGAGTTTGATCTAATATGGAAAGGGTTCAAAGCTAGCACCTCACTTTGTGGGACCATTCAAGATTCTTGAGAGGATTGTCCCAGTTGCTTACCACCTCGCTCTACCACCCATCCTAGCTCATATTAATGATGTTTTCCATGTTTCAATACTTAGGCAGTATATCCCTAATGTTGTACATGTTCTTGATTGGAATGGGTTGCAGGTAGAGGACGGGCAGCTGGCTTTGGAGCCGGTTCATATTCTTGAGCAGCGGGAGTTGACCCTCAGGGGTCGAACCATCAAACAGGTAAGGGTCCAATGGGACCCTACTGATGATTCTTCAACTACATGGGCGGATGTAGCTAGATTACAGAAGTTATATCCTTACTTGTTTGTATTCTTCCAGGAGTAAGCCTAATCCAAGGGGGGGTGGATGTAGTGCCTGTCCTTGTTTACATTTTTCTAGACACATTGTTGCTATTATTGTCGGACTATGTTAGACTAGTTTTATGTTGATGGTTAATAGCATTGTTATGAGACTATTAGATATTATTCCATGGATTCAGTTGATGTATGATGAGATTACTTAGACTGTACATTTCATATATGCATGATAATTATTACATTATTTCCAGTTATTGATGATGATTAGTTAGATAGTTTATTATCACATGTGTTTTCTTGTGGATACTTACCCCATACTTGCATGTGTATGGTGTCTGTGTTTTTTCTTATGTATGGCATTTATGATGTGGTTAAGGAAGGGAGTCGTAGTCACCTTCTAGTCGAGATCTACACGATGCACCACTTCCAACCATTGCATGTTTAACTTAGTATATATATATTGTATGTACATGCATGGTTTTTATGCAGGTTGCAAGTATTGGGTATCGACTTCCCTGAATTGCCAAGATGAGCGTACCCTATCGCACTATCTCAATGGTAAGAGAAGAGAGATAAATTCTCAAGTCCATATCCTAAACCCCTAAACCATTTGTCCTAGTGAGGTAGGACAAGTATCCAAGATATTTTACCTTTCAAATGTGTCGGATGACATAATTCGTGATTTTAACACTTTAGATTGATTTTGTATGGATTGTTCTATGATGGGTTTTCATATTTTATCTTGGAGGTCTATGGTGAATTTTCTATTAATTAAGTCTAAAATTAAAAGATTTAATTAATAATTTAATTATTTGGGAAAAATTAATATAATATCATGATCTTTAGATATTTTGATTTAATTAATTAAATAGAAATTAATTGAAAAAATAATTAAATAAAAGAAACTAGAAATTAAAAATTAATAATAAATAATAATAATAATAATAGAAAAGATAAAAGAATTAAAATAAAATTTATAAGCTTTCCTAGGAGTAAATGCACCTCTTGATTGCACATATATCAACAATACATGAGTTAGTGCACAAATTAAGCACATGGTGTCTACAACCTTATGACTCATCTAGAAGGTTGGAAAAGACTCATGCTTAGTTGTCAACACCTTATGGTTGTTTTTAGAGATATTCTAGGTGCTTCCTGAGAGTTCTTTATATTCTGGCAATCATAGAAGCTTAGAGAGAGCACTTGGAAAGCGTGTTTGGAGGACCCAGTGATGTTGGAGAAGGAAGGAGCTTGCTCTACAATTTCTGAGGAGAAGCCAATTAGAATTAGTGTCCAGGTAGGCACTTGTGACTTTTCCTATGTTATTTCCGCTTCTCGCACTTCCTGTCTTCTTCGTGTCTTCTAAATGCTTTTTGAGGATTCTATGTTTGAATGTTCTAGTTATTTTAATCTTGTAATGGATATTTTATTCTTTATGTGAGAAAACCCCACATGCATAGATCTGAGAATTCTATGGACTAGGGTTAAAGATTTATAGTCAAACCTATTAGAAGGATTAATGGGTAAAATTTAGAGAACAATTATGTTAAAAGAAAATTCTTAAGATTTACAAAGCCCTTTTTGTTTTTTTTTTAAAAAAACCTTGTATTGTTCTCTTTTAAAATCATGCAAATCTGCATACATATATATATATATATACTATAATATTTAATAATAATCTACATATATATATATATATATATATATATATATATATATATACAAATATATATGTTTTGTAAGAAATGATAATGTTGAGCAAGGAACGAGAAACAATCCAAGTAAGTTAAGTGTGAAACAATGTTACCATAAGATAAGCAACTCCAAGAGCATACACCAAGATGGTTCAACAATGGAGACAAGGATTTATAAGGGGAAAGCAAAGAAAACCCCTTGTGAGTTATTATGAATGAAGGCAAATGCCTAAAGAAGAGAGAGAGAGAGTGTTGGAGCAAAAGTAGCTCAATACAATAACATCAAGTGCTTAGGGTGGTATGTAGTTCTAAAGAAGGAAGGAGGAGCATCTCTTATATAGAGATGAGAGAGGAGTTGCATTTGTAACTCCCATTTCTATGAATGCCACATTCATAATAGGTGTGTGCAAAGTGTCACAATCCTCTTAAGGAGGATAAACTAAATAAAGAAATAAACAAGAGTTGTCCTTACATGTGGAATAAAGGACAAACAATGACATGTCCTCCACATGTGTACAAGTGGACAAACTACATTTAGGGACCCTTGGAATATCCCAATTAAAATATATCTAAGGAAAGATTAACCTTTCTAACATGTTTATTAAATCACAGTCAAAAAATGTCGTTATAAAATTCGAATCACTTTTGAAAAAGTGTTTTTAGTGAAACATTTTAATAGAAGAAAATGATTATTGAAATCATTTTATAAAAAAAATTATTTAAAAATATATATTATATGCAAATTTGAGGAGGGATGGGTAGTCACATCCCACCCCCCCCACCGGCAGTCACTGTCCACGACAGTGGACCCATCGGTAGTCATTAATGACTATGTAGCAGCCACTGCCACGGCAAGCCTCCCGTATATGGGATGGCATTGCGACCGCAATCTACGAAGTACTCGTAGGTACTACGGTAAGAAATTTTAATATATGATTTTTTAAAAATTGTAATATGTGTTGCAAAAATTGAATTTTGACATTTCAATTTTTATAGTGTTTATAAAATGTTGTTATTATTATTAAATGTTTATAATTTGATATTTATATATATGTATGTATATAAGTATATATGTATATATGTTATTAATATTAAATAATTATTATATTTAAAAATGATTTGAATTAATGGATCATTCTTTATAATAATAAATTAGTTTATATAGTCTAATAATATAGGTTCAATTTAATTATTTGAGTGGCTTGAATTATGAAGAAAAGATGATAATAAAAAGAATCGGTAATTTCTCATGTTAAAAATTTGCAATGTAATTTTGATGGGGGTCATTTTCAAATAACATTTATATAAACAATATATCATTAGAATAGTTGGAAAATCCATTCTAGAGTTATGGGAAATTTTAGACTAGTACATGGGTTAAGTAATAATGTACAAATTTCTCCACTCGATATCTAAATTTGAAAACAAAAATTGAGACCTCCACATTTTATTCAACTATGGAATTTTAGCAAACCAAAACATGTGCTTGCATTTTTTTTCTCTATATGCTATCTATTTTGGGTTTTTGGGTTGACTAGTTGTTGACTAGTTAGGATGTCTACCAAAGGCTTAGGGGTTATGATTGTGATGTCATGATGATGTCTTTGAATCTTGATTCTTTATAAACCCAACCATGGTAATGTGATGGTATGCTCTATGGGATGTTTGTATTTACTGATTGTTATTGCTCGTCAATCTTCTTGAGTGAAGCTGAGTTATATGTATTTGAGACACTTGACTTAACCATTTTGAGTCATCGATCAATTATCCTTGGATTACTTTCCAGTCGCCATGATGGGACTAAAGTGTTGATTTATTTCTTGATGATGTCATGTTGTGACATGTTTTGGCTCAACCATTTTGGAGTCATTTGATCAGTATTATTTTGAGATACTTTTTGGTTGCTTGTTAAGAACCAATGATTATTGTGATAATCAGGGACACCTTCAGTTTCCAATCGAGAACTATTGTGCTCATGATTATCTATTATGCTTTTCAGTTGACTCATGGAGATTTGATGTTTATATTATGGATTATCTTAGGTATTTTTTGATTTATGATTCCATGAGCTTAGGGTAGGTTATCTA
This sequence comes from Cupressus sempervirens, assembly GCA_028749045.1. Taxonomy (NCBI): domain Eukaryota; kingdom Viridiplantae; phylum Streptophyta; class Pinopsida; order Cupressales; family Cupressaceae; genus Cupressus; species Cupressus sempervirens. The sequence continues at coordinate 729,339,841 of CM053791.1, read as the reverse complement.
CTTGTAGTGACGGGAAGTGGCTTGCAATGGGGGCTGGGGCCCTAAGTGGCTGCCAGGGTAACTCATTGTAAGTTGTTTTAAAAAGTGAAAACATTCACACCTAATACTGACTTAATGAACCTAAAAAGATAATTGTTTTGTTCTTTCCCATGCCTCGAGTGCTAGTACAGACTAGGATGGGAGTAGAGAGAATGCTTGGTTGCGACCTTGCATTCCATAGTATGCCTCATCTATATGAGAGGATACTAGTGGCTGCATAGGGATCACTAGGGGGCTGAGGTCTATTGAGAGACTACCAGGGTAACTCTAGCGTGATTCGTGCGATGACAATTTCTCGCTTGCATAGTAGGTTTCCTACATGTCTTTGTTGTGCCTCTGGGATTAGATATTGGTATGTGATTGGAACCTTTGAGTTAGTATACTTTTAGGATTCTTAGAATTAGAGAGTATTTATGCTACGTGATTTTGGATAACCTATTTAGGACTCGAGATTATCTCCTCAATGCGGTGGAGTGGACCACTTAGGTTCCACGCGATAGAGTGCTAGTGTTATTTCACTCTTACCATTTGAGATTCGTTTGAGACATTTTGGTTGATGTATTCCTTGTTGGCATCTATCTTCATTCTGTTCATGGATTATGATGGTGGACATGTATCCTTACATTGATGATTTGCATATGTTAGATGATGTTATCTTATGCTTTATTTTGCATGTTAGATTACTTTCTGTATATGATGTAGTATGTTTTTAAGAGTGACATTCCTATTTGATAATACTGATGATCTCTTTGGTGATTTGGAATTTTATGCACGGAGGGATGGCTAGGACCCACAATGGTCTAATGATGCTAATAACAATTGGGAGGAACCGTGTACTTAGTTAATTATGTTTGATGATATATGGTTATCTTTTATGATGATGTGTCATGTATGACATGTGATTACCTTTACTTTGTTGCATCATGGATTATATTTAGAATGATGATATACTTTATTTCACATATGTATATTCTTTTAAGCCTTTCATACCCTGTGGCATGTACAGTGGATGATTGAGCAATCAAAAATGTAATTTATGAACTTTGGACTTTTCATTATTATTTTATGTGGATGTAGTATTAGTTGGAATCATTAATAGTTAATTTAGATGTGATTCAACATTAAAGGATCCTTAAAGAATGTAACCTATTATGTATGTTTATGTTTACTTTCATTTGAATTGTTGCTATTGCTTTCGTTATCATATGTACGGTGTAGATGGTTTTTACTTTCATGATTAAAATTTAAAAAAATGCTACCAAACTTAGTGAAACTTTAGGTTTATTCTTTGGATCCCTTGGCAAGGCATTACTAGTTACGTTGTCATATGTGTTTTCTTATGGATACTTACCCATACTTGCATTTGTATGGTGTGCATGTTTATTTTCTTTCTGTATGGCATTTTTGATATGGTTAAGGAAGGGAGTCGTAATCACTTGCTAGTCAGGATCTACACAATGCACCACTTCCTCCCATTGCCTGTTTAGCTTAGCATACATATATATTGTATGTACATGCATAGTTTTTATGCAGGTTGCAAGTACTGGGTATTGACTTCCCTGAATTGCTAGGATGAATGTACCCTATCACATTATCTCAATGGTAAGAGAGAGGAGATAAATTCTCAAGTCAAAGTCCCAACCCTTTAAGTCATTTGTTCTAATTGAAAATTAGGACAAGTATTTGAGTTGAGTACCCTTTGAATACATTGGATGACATAATTCATGATATCAACCCTTTTGGTTTGATTTTGTATGTGTTTTGCTATGATGGGTTTTTGTATTTTACCTTATGAGTTCTTGGTGTATTTTCTATTAATTAAGCCTAATTAAAAGATTTAATTAATGATGTAATTAAATGGAAAATTAATATGATGTTTTAATATTTATTTTTATTTAATTAATTGGGAAATTAATTAAATAAAAAGAATTAATTTGGAGATAAAAGTTATGAGTTTAGAGTTGGAACGTGTGACAATATTTATTTTAATAATAATATATTTAGAGTTCATTTTAATAAGTGCTAAATAATATTATTATCTAAGCTAGTAAATATTTTATCAATTAAAGTTTTGAAAATAAATTTAAAAGTGGAAAAGATATTAAAATTATTAAAAGATTCTAGATCACATGATGCATGCACATGATTAAAATATATTAAGATAAAACAAGTGGATTTAGTAAAGTGGGTGCATGAGATTTAAAATTAATAAATTAATAAAAATAAATGAAGCAGATATTAAATAAATTAATGTGCATTACTTTAATATTTATTCACATAGGAGTATGCGAACTCTTGGGAGTTGTCATGTTGACAACACAAACATGTTGTCTACACTTAGGAGTTAGCACATGGTATCTACAACATTCTAGACACTTCATCATGTTGTTTGTACTTAGGAGTTAGCACATTATTTGAGCACATGGTATTTACAACATTCTCAACAACTCATCATGTTTATCTTCTTATTGTGGAAGTTATGTGCTTATTTTTCATGCTTATCTCATAGTTCTTTTTAGACACATTCTAGATGCATCTTAGAGGCCTTTATATAGAGGCTCTCCTAGTGTGTATGGACAAGCTTACATGCATTTTATATAAATAATATATCATGAATTTTATAAGTAATCATGAAAAATAAGGCATAAGATAAGTAAACAACATCATCTATCATATGCTAATCATCACTAATACACAAGTTAGTTATAAGGAAGATGAAAACTGAGACCTCCACACTCTATTTAGTTATGTAATTTTAGCAAACCAAAACATGTGCTTGCATTTTGTTTTCTCTATCCTATCTGTTTTGGATTTTGGGTTGACTAGTGTTGACTAGTTATAGGACATCTATCAAAGGCTCGAGGGTTATGATTGTGATATCATGATAATGTCTTTTGATCTTGATCTTTTAAACTCAACCATGGTTATGTGATGGTATGCTCTATGAGATGTTTGTATTTATTGATTGTTATAGCTCATCAATCTTCTTGAGTGAAGCTGAGTTATATGTATTTGAGACACTTGACTTAACCATTTTGAGTCATCGATCAGTTATACTTGGGTTACTTTCTAGTCACCTTAATGGGACTAAAGTGTTTGTTTTGATCTTGATGATGTCATGTTGTGACATATTTTGACTCGACCATTTTGGAGTCTTCGATCAGTATTATTTTGAGATGCCTTTTTGGTTGCTTGTTGAGAACCAATGGATATTGTGATTATTAGTGATACCTTCAGTTTCTAATAGAGAACTGTTGTAGTCATGATTATTAATGGATGCTTTTTAGTTGCTCATGGAGATTTGATGTTTTTATTATGGATTACCTTTTGATATTTTTCCAGTCGCTTGTATAGGATTGTGGTGATTTTGTGATTTATGATTTCATGAGCCTAGGGTAGGTTATCTACTTGTAGTGTCAGGGAGTGGCTTGCAATGGGGGCCAAGGCCCTAAGTGGCTGCTAGGGTAACTCATTATATGTTGTTTAATAAGTGAAAACATTTACACTAAATGGGGATTAAATGAACCTAATAAGATAATTGTATGTTCTTGCCCATGCATCGAGTGCTAGTATAGACTAGGATGGGAGTAGAGAGAAAACTTGGTTGTGACCTTGCATTCTGTAGTATGCCTTGTCAGTATGAGAGGATACTAGTGGCCGCATAGGGATCACTAGGGGGTCAAGGTCTATTGAGAGACTACCAGGGTAATTCTAGCGTGATCCGTGCGATGACAATTTTTTGTTTGCATAGTAGGTTTCCTACATGTCTTTGTTGTGCCTCTAGGATTAGATGTCATTTGTGTTGGAAACTTTGAGTTAGTATACTTTTAGGATTCTTGGACTTAGAGAGTACTTGTGTTATGTGATTTGATATCCTGTTTGGGACTTGAGACTATCTCCTCGGTGTGGTGGGAATGGACCATTTAGGTTCCACACGGTCGGGTGGTAGTGCTTTTTCACTCTTATCATTTGAGATTCGTTTGAGACACTATGGTTGATGCATTCTTTGTGATGGTGGACACGTATCCTTACATTGATGATTTTCATATGATGGATGATGTTATCTTAAGCTTTACTTTGCATGTTGGATTTTTTTTATGCATATGATGTAGTATGTTTTTAGGAGTGACATTCCTATTTTATAATACTGATGATCTCTTTGGTGATTTGGGGTGTTATGCATCGAGGGATGGCTAGGATCCACGATGGTCTAATGATGCTATTTATGATTGGGAGGAACTGTGCACTTAGTTAATTATGTTTGTGATAAATGGTTATCTTTTATGATGATGTATCATGTATGTCATATGATTTCCTTTACTATAGTTGCATCATGGATTAGAATAGGATGATGTACTTTATTTCACATATGTATATTCTTTTCAGCCTTTCATACCATATGACATGTACAGTGGGTGATTGGGCAATCTAAAATGTCATTACTAAAAGGACACTTGTATATTGTTTAAGTGCGTTGGATGTATCATTAATAGTTGTGTTGTCACTTATGTTTGCACCCTTGTCCAAAGCCTATGCATGAGAACAACCTAGTGAAACATGGAAACAACCTCCAAGCTGTGGGACTTGAAATGTGAGGTTGAGTCTCCGAAGAAGGCCAGCTTCCTCTTACTATCAGGGTGCACCTAACTACTCTTGGAGGGGAAAAGAGAGAAGGAGAGCATTAATAAAATCTGCCTAATCTAATCTAAAGAGGCGATGCACCAAAATAGAGTGTTCAGACCAATCTCTTCCCATACATGCACTATCGAACCAGAATGAAACCAAGGATATACGCATTCAGACTTGCTTTAATCTAATAACCACATACAAATTAGAGAACCAGAATGAATGACACAAGGAGAGAGAAGATTCACTTATACATCATTCACAGGAAAAAAGAGATATAGTCATGCAAGTTACAGATATCCACAAAACACTAGTGGAGGCAAATAGTTCTTGCACTTTCATGCCAATGGCTAAAGGAGATAAGGAAGTATGTCATAAAGTTCGAAGGCACAGGGGAATTTACGCTAGAATTGCATAGCAATAGCAGAGAACAACAGAGAATGATCTGACCTTAACAAAATCTACAGAAGTTGCCTTTATAGTTCAGGCATAACTGAGATTTCTTCCAACTGAACTGACTTTGTAGCTACCTGCCATTAAGTACTATAGAGAACAATCAAGGGGAAATCTGATTTGGATGTGGATCCAGGCACAATGATTTGGAATAGGGCCCTAAGAGGATAGAAATGGTGCCATTAATTCTCTTGGTCAGGTAGATGGGTCAAAATATGGGTGATGGAGTGTTCTTCTTGTTATGCATTCATTTCATGGTTGTTGGGATCGATCATGAAGATCAGATCATGCAAAAAACTCGATTCCTTATCATTTTTGGTGCATGAATAAGTAGGGTCAGCTAGTCAACCTATTTCTATAAGCAAGATGAACCACATGGACCAATAGCCTCTTTTTATTTTGCCACCTCATGGAAGTCCTACATAGTTGACCATCTCTTTCATCACTAACCGCGCCAACTCCTCAAACTCCAGCTGGGATGATTACACTAACTACCAGCCATTAACTATCCACCTTGGTCAGGCCCGCAAGACATGCATCACCAAGGTGCTATGTCGCTATGAATATCTTCCTTGTAGCTCTCCGTAGCAAGATAGTGCTCGCCATGGATCTTTCTTGATTTGATAACTATGGAGACTCGTCGTATTCCACACTTTTCTTTTCAACTTTTGGGCTCGTGAAATGTTGTTAGCACACCTGGTATCTACCTAGCATAACCTGGCATCACCCTTGAGGTTCACGAGATAACACGGGCCCACCTTGCATGTGTCGCTGAGGCACTATGTTGCTATGGTATATAGTGTACAAATTTTAATAGCACAATAATGCCAACCATCGATCTTCCTAAAATCTGACGATCATGAAGACTCGTCATAATACTATGCTTGTTCTTACCCCAGGCCCAACATACCTAGCACCATCTTGGAAATTGCATGACACTTGAATGACACCTAGCAATCCTTGGCACACATACCTTGGTGAGACCTGGCCCCCTTGATCCATGTGGCAAAAGTGCGCTATGTCACTATGGTTAAAAAATTTTCAATTCTCCATAGTGAGATAACACCTGCCGTAGATCTACCTTAGATCTACAGTGATTCACAAAATTGTACAACTGTGTCTCAAGCTGGCAAAATGGACCAATGAAAAAATGCCATCGTATTCTGACCCATCTTACAACTACCACTGAGGATGAGATGTACTATCACTTTTAAGAAGGGCGGGCCCATTACATCATCTATGCCATGTGTCGCCAAGGCGTTATGTCACTATGGGTATCTATCATGCAACTCTCAATAGTGACATGACACCAACCGTGGATCAAATTCACATCTACGACGCTCAAACTCTTTGTAAGATTGCATACCTGGTTAATTGGATGGGCCAATAAGATTTTCCTACGTACTCTGACCTGTTTGACAGCTGCGATGGAAGACAAGCCACTTGTTCATCTCTTAGCCCAAAAGATGGAAATAGATCCACATGCCACGCATCACCGAGGTGCTATGTGACTATGGTTAAAATTCTCGTAGTTCTCCATAGAAAGATAACGCCCATCATTGATCTGAACTGATCTAATGGCGAGCAAGATAGATTTGACTTCTTAGTGCATAGCCAATAGGAACTGGCCACGTGCCAAATATCTAACGAACCCCTGTCTACGGCCTACCAAGAAAATTAGGACCCATACTCCGTATAGTTATAGTTAGCCAATGAAAAGATGAATCCACCGCCAACATGTTTGACAAATCCTCACTGATATCTGATGGGGCACACCTAGGACCCACCGTACTTCCAAACCTTGCCACAGGATCACTTTTCTTCTGGGTGCTATGTCACTAACAGCGAGAAGCTTGAATTTTTTGATAGTGCCATGGTTCCCACTATGGAATTGGAAAAACTCGGTGTCAAAGAAATAATCGAGAAAAATGGGACCCACCTGACATGCGGCAGAAGGGCGCTATGTCACTAACGTATCCACCGTGCAACTTTCCATGGTGAGATAGCGCCAACCGTAGATATTCTTTAGATTTGACGATGGAAGACTTGCGGGCCGTAGAACATATTATAAGGTTTGATCGAGCATTTAAAATAATATTAACTCTGCACACTAGCCATTGGCGGGTAAACATTTGAAATTTGAATCTTGGCGGGGGCGTAAAAAATGATAACATTTCTAGTGACTCACAGGGGAATGCGAGCCTGCTATGCATAAGACCAGTAGCCTAAAGCATCCATTGGGCTATAGAGTCAAAAAGATGTAGATCCTATGCATTGTGAAACCCTAACCCTACTTCTGAGAGAAAAACCCAGAAATCTTTGTCTCTGCAATTGGAACCAGAGACCGAAACTCTCTGCAATCTTCAAAATTTTGAAAACTTGCTATCTCACAAAGAGACAACCCTGTGCTCGTGCACTACTTGGAAAATAGGAAACAAACAAAGAATAGAACTAAACTAACTATATACATGGAACCCCAAACCCTATCAGAAACATGGCTTAAGGTAAATCCCATTGACTAGGATGAGCAAGAATCTCACCATTAGGCCTGCTTAATTGGAAAGCATTGGCCTACTTGCAACTAATAATTAGATAGGGACCACTCCACAATGCATCAAACTTTGAGTGTCTTCCTGATTTTTCCCTATCTGCATCCCACTTTAGAACCAAATCTCCCTCCCTAAAGATTCTGACCCTAGCCTTCTTGTCAAAACTCCTCTTCACCTACTGCTGGTGTGCCTCTAAGGTCTGCAAGGCCTAATTTATCTTTTCTTCTAGCTCCATCAGTTCTACCATTCTCATTGTCATGGCATCATCCTCAATCAACTCTAGCTGATGAGCTAGTTCTAGGGCTAGGAACTCCAATGAAATTGGAAGCCTTGCTTCTCTACCATATACCAACACAAATGGAAAATTCCCTATTGATCTTTTAGGTGCTATCCTGTCAGCCCACAGTGTAGTCTTCAACTTCTTATGCCAACACCTCTGATTATCCTCTATTGTCCTTTTCATGATCCTGATTAGGTTCTTGTCGTATGACTTAGCCAAACCATTACCCTGAGGATAGTAATTTGAGGATGTGCTCATATAGATATTATGATCCACTACCCATGCACAAATTTGAGCTCCAACAAAAGGCTTGGCATTATCTAAAATAATGGTTGAAGGGGCACCAAACCTGGTCACAATTCCATCAAGGAACTCAACAACTAAAGATTTAGTGGCATCCTTCAATGCCACTTCCTTTGTCCACCTGGTAAAGTAATCTATAGCAGATAAAATCCATTTATGACCAGAACTAGAAGGAGGATTGAGAGGGCCTATGAAATCCAACCCCCACTAAGCAAAAGATTGATCCACCTGGATAGGATAGAGGGGAAGAGCTATAAGTCTTTGTTTTCCAGAGAAGAAGGCACATTTTTCACACTTCCTTACATAATTATGACAGTCATGGAATAGAGATAGCTAGTAATAACCAGCCCTCATGATCTTCATTGCAGTTGTTCTAGCCAAGAAGTGGCCACCATCAGGACCATCGTGAAGTTCCTTGATCATTTTTTCAGCCTGGTTTATATCAAGGCACCTTAATAGGGCTCCATTAAAATCTCTTCTAAAAAGGATATCATCAACTATGACATAAGGAATGGACTATAGCCTATATTGTCTCTTTTTAGCTTTGTCTAATCCTTGAAGGTATCCATTCCCTAATAAGAAATTCTTCATGTCATCCATCCAATTCCTTGGGCCATCATTTCTTGCTTCTTGTTCTTCTGTTAATACCATGACAACTTCTTCATCAAGCTCTTAAGATGATAACATCTTCTTACACAATCCCTTACCTCTTACCAGCTTAGTGACCTGGATATCGACGTCATACTCCATCACTCTTGTAATCCAACCAGCTCTTTTCTCACTAATATCTTTGCCCAAAAGGAAATCCTTCACACTAGCATGGGGTACTAACAAATGAATCTTGTTATGGGACAAGAGGTGTTTGAATTTCCTTAAAGCTCTGATGACTACAAGGGCTTGCTTCTCTACATAACTGTACCTATCTTCATACTCCCTAAGCCCTTCACTAAAGAAAGCTATGGGTTGTTCTTCATTCTTGTCATTTTTTTGAGTCAAGATAGCAGAAATGCTTTACTCACCACCTAAGGTATAAAGAATGAAATCCTTCTCAAATTTTGGGTTCATGAGAGTAGGGGCTGAGGCTATGGTTGTCTTGATCTCATAAAAACTTTCCTTCCCTTGTTCGTTCCATGCAAAGACCACACCTTTCCTAAGCATAGCTGTAAGAGGTTTCACCATGGTAGCAAGATTTGGGATAAATCTTCTCACAAAATTTATCCTACCTAGGAAACTTTGCAGCCCTTTCTTGTGTTTAGGAAGAGGGAGAGAAAGTATTGCTTTTGTTCTCTCTGGATCAATGGTTAAGCCATCCTTAGATACAATATTCCCTAATAATTTTCCTTGGTTAGTAGCAAAGACACACTTTCTTGGGTTAAGGGAAACCCCAAACTCTCTACATCTTAAGAATACCTGTCTAAGATGATGAAAATGATCATCTACATCCTTTGAATACACAGTGATATCATCAAGGTAGACTAAGAAAAACTTATCAATCAATCTTTTGAAGGCCATCTCCATTGCCTTCTTAAATGTAGCACCTGCATTGGTTAGCCCAAATGGCATCTTACAATAAACATAGGTACCCCATTTAGTGCTAAATGCAGTCTTGTACCTATCAAACTCTTTAAGCAGCACTTGATTGTAACCAAAGAATCCATCAAGAAATGAGAATCTCTTTGAACCACTAACCTTGGACAAAATTTTCCCCATAGAAGGAAGGGGATTGTGATCTTTAACAGAAGCTTGGTTAAGGTCCCTAAAATCCACACACAATCTAATTTCCTGATTCTTCTTCCTAACAGGGACAAGGTTTGCTACCCATGATGAGTGTTTGATAGGAAAAATTATGTGGGCCTCAATCAATTTTGATAGCTCCTTTCTCATTAATGGTTCAATTTTAGGATTCAATGGTCTCTGTTTTTGTCTTACTGGCTTTACATCATCAATTAAATCTATGGTATGCTGAAATAACCTTGGGTCAAAACCCTTTAAGTCATCATATGTCCAAGAAAATACATCATTAAATTCTTGACATAGATGAATAAAATTTTCTTGTTCAATTTTAGAACATACCTTCCCCATGTTCAAGGATTTTCCATCAGCAACCATGATTGAGTATGATCACCCTCATTAGCAGCTAGGTTCATGGCCCTACCCTTTGCTTGATTATTAGGATTGAAAACACTCTCTAAAGTAATGAGACCTTTAGGTAGCTTGTTAGAATTGAGATGAATGATCTGATCACCATACTGATCTTGCAATCTTGATTGATTTCTTTCTAAAAATTTTGCCTCATTCTGCAAGAAGCTGACAATTTGCTCATCAGACTCAAACACTTGCTAGTGGGTGTTATTGTTAGGGATGGCAGGCCTTACTACCACTCTAATTTTTTGCTTCTTCTCCTCCTCAAGATTCCCTAGCACATCATAAGATGCACCTATTTTTGCAAGTCTATCAGCATGTCTATTTTCTTTTCTAGGGATGCATTGGATGTTAAATGCATTGAAACCCTCAAGAAAATCCCAAACTCTATGTTTATAAGACTTGAGAAAACCATTTTTGATGATATTCTGATTTATCACTTGATTAACCACCAACTCATTGTCTCCATAGACCCTTAAGGCTTGAATTCCTCTTTTTTGAGCAAGTAAATGACCTTGGATCAAGGATTCATACTCGGCCACATTATTGGTGCAACTAAATTGGAGCCTAAAGGAGAAGTAATACCTTATTTGTGCAGGGGAAATTAGCATTACAACAGCTCTTGATCCATTTTTATTCCTTGATCCATCAAAGTACATACTCCATATCCCACTTTCATCTTCTTTAGCATCCACAATATTGGGAACCAGGGCATCCTTTTCCAATATACAATATGTACTAAGACCTGTCTCGAGGATCTCTGACATAGGGTCAAATTGATATGCATCAACCCACTCATCCAAGAAGAAATCAGGTATCTTTGCTAGGGGAGTGGTGGGCTCCTTCACTATGTCCTTCTCATCCATCTCTAGAATAGGGCAATTCATGTTGATGGGGTTGGGGGTGTAAGATTCAGTATGATGGAGGGCTTGAGGCTCTGCTCTGATTAAAGCATTGGCTCCATATCTCATTTTAAAAGACATATATGACCAATCAGAAGATATGAAACCACCTATTTGGGCAGTAGAGTATCTTGACAGACAAATGGAAAAATATGGCTTGACTTTAGCAATAGAGATATCTTGGGTTACAATATAACCAAGGCATGCATGTAGGGCCATCTCCACATTCCTAAGGATCCCTACAGTCTTGACAGTACTACCATCCAACTATAATACATCCCTAACAATGGGCTCATATTTCATTCCCAAACCATCAGCAACACACCTAGGCATCACTGAACTACTGGCCCCTAAATCAATCATGTAATTATGGACTAGTTTGCCTCCTATAGTTAGGGAAACATAGAATGGAGGAGGTCTAACCCTTTTACTTGTTTCTTCCTCCCTTGATGGTTGTACTAGGCTTGTGGCACTTTCCATGCTAGGTGTCTGATCCTTTGGTTCAATTATTTCTAACTCTTCCTGTAGCAACCTCCTTTGCATTGGTATAGTAGCAACAACATCCCACATGGAGATATTCACATTTGTCTTCTTCATTTTCTCTACCACACTAAATGGCATAGCAGGTGTTTTGGTAGAAACCTTTGGGGATGCAACTGTATGAGGTTGAGATGGGATGGCCTAAGGATCACTTGTATCATTTTTGCCATGGTTTTGCCTTTGCTTCTGAAAGGCACTTGATTGATTATTTTCTACTTGCTCATGAGGTACTGCATTCAAAGTTGAGGCCTGATTGGGAGGAGGAGGGACAACATCTTCCATAGCTCTTCTTTTGCTTCTAGTGTTATGAGCAATGGAATCCTGGTTTACATTACAATGCTCCTCCATCTGATGATTCATAAAAGAGAAATCACCCTATCTTTGCATATTTGAGACATCCTTAAATTGGTCCTCCTTGTATGCTTGTTTTGCTACAGGTTCTTGGACTATCAAGGCCAAATAAGATTTAGCCTTCTGACACATACAATAGGCATAGGAGTAGTTACAGGAGGGACAAAAATCTTGATCTTGAGCCATATTGTTTTGAGGGACTATGGCCCTACTTTGGTTTACATTTGAGGTTGAAGCCTGGCCACCCTACCTACTCTGATCAAAAGAATGGCTCCAATGATTAGGATTTTGAGGCCTACCACTATTCAGAGTTTGATATTGCAATTGATGAGGCTTACTACCTTGAGCTTGCTATCTTTCTAAAGTCACCACTTCATTGCTCACTTTCTACATCATAGAGAAATTATCCTCTAGCCTCCTTCCTTGGTCTTCTAACTTCCTCCCTTGATCTTGCAATATTTTATCAAGGTTCTTGTCTCTTTTTTCCATGTTCTGCATCATAGATTGCATCATCTCCTTGATTTCATCTATCCCATGTGAGGATGTGGAAGCTTGAGGGACTGGAGTAAGGGATTGTGATATAGAAGTTGTGGGAAGGGGAGCCATTGTTGGTTGATGATTTGGAACATCAGGGAAGAAAGGCATAGGAGGCCTTGGAGCTAACTTACCTCCTTGTATCAAGATGTTTTCCACCCTTATTGCTATGTCATAAGCATTAAGCAAGGTATCTCCTCCCATAGTTTGGATTGTAGTGGCAATATTGCTATTAAAAGCTCTAAGGTAATGCAAGAAGGCATTACCAGGGGTAGGCTTCACTAAAGTAGGTATTCTATTCCATGCCTTTTGGAATCTATAGTTAAAATCAGTCATACATTCATGGGGAGCTCTTTTTATAGTAGTCAACTGCTCTAAAAGTGACAAATAGTCACTCTTATCCTCAAAATGTTTGCACAATCCTACTCCTAATCCATCCCAATCTATTATAGAACCATGAGCTAAACCTCTATACCATTGTAGTGCATTTCCTTTCAAGGATGAGGCTAGGAGCCTAACTACAACATCATCCTCTGTAATGCCATGGATATTGTAGACATTTGCAACCTCTTGAATGTGTTATGAGGGGGAGATAGAAGTTTCACCAGTAAATTCTAGTATAGTTTTGAGTGCAGCTACTGGTATGTCATGTCTTTGGGATAACAAGAGAGGGCTCCCACCATTAAAGGTGGCAAAAGTATGAGCTCTAGGAAATTCCATATAGGCAAGTGATCTATTGATACGTGCTGATGGCAGTCTAGGCTAAGATCTAATAGCAGGAGGAGTAGAGATAGATCTTGCAGGAGTATTTGTTACTACTACTCTCCTAAATGGTGATAAAGATATTCTAGTCTTCCTTCTTCTAGGCTTTGAAAGTGAAAGCTCTTGGCATTGAAAATTACCTCTAGAAGATGTCCTTGTCTCAGCTCTGGCCATGAATCACTGCAACTTTAGTCTGGAACCAGATATGTGTTTGAAGCTCAGAGTCACCAAGTACTTTGAAGAATGGGCCTCTTGAAGGTTTAAACACCAAAGCCAGTACTATCTCTTCAGTATTAATCTTGAAATCTTCCCTTTTGACACCAGTAGACTTGAAATTTCCTAAGATGAGTCCCACCAGGCATGCCAAAAACTGTTGTCACTTAGGTTTTCACCCTTGTCCAAAGCCTATGCATGAGGACAACCTAGTGAAACATGGAAACAACCTCCAAGCTGTGGGACTTGAATTGTGAGGTTGAGTCTCCAGACAAGGCCAGCTTCCTCTTACTATCAGGGTGCACCTAAGTACTCTTGGAGGGGAAAAGGGAGAAGGGAGCATGAAGCAAATCTACCTAATCTAATCTAAAGAGGTGATGCACCAAAATAGAGTGTTCAGACCAATCTCTACCCATACATGCACTATCGAACCAGAATAAAACCAAGGATATACGCATTCATACTTGCTTTAATCTAATAACCACATACAGATTAGAGAACCAGAATGAATGACACAAGGAAAGAGAAGATTCACTTATACATCATTCATAGGCAAAAAGAGATACAATCATGCAGGTTACAAATATCCACAAAACACTAGTGGAGACAAATAGTTCTTGCACTTTCACGCCAATGATTGAAGGAGATAAGGTAGTATGTCATATAGTGTAGAGGCACAGGGGAATTTACACTAGAATTGCAGAGCAATAGAAGAGAACAATAGAGAATGATTCGACCTTAACAAAATCTATAAAAGTTGCCTTTACAGTTCAAGCATAACTGAGATCTCTTCTAGCTAAAGTGACTTCACATCTGCCTGCCATTAAGTCCTACAGAGAACAATCAAGGGGAAATCTGATTTGGATGTGGATCTAGACACAATGATTTGGAACAGGGCCCTGAGAAGATAGAAACAGTGACATTAATTGTCCTGGCTAGGTAGATGGGTCAAAATATGGGTGATGGAGTGTTCTTCTTGTTCTGTATTCATTTCATGGTAGTTGGATCAATCATGAAGATTAGATCGTGCAACAAACCTGATTCCTTATCATTTTTGGTGCATGAATAAGTAGGGTCAACCAGTCAACCTATTTTTGTAAGCAGGACGGACCACGTGGACCAACAACCTCTTTTTATTTTGCCACCTCATGGAAGTCCTACATAGTTGACCATCTCTTTCATCACTAACCATGCCAACTCCTCAAACTCTAGCTGTGACGGTTACACTAACTGCCAGTCGTTAATTGTCTCCCTTGGTTGGGCCCACAAGAAACGCATCACCAAGGTACTATGTCACTATGAATATCTTCCTCGTAGCTCTCCATAGCAAGATAGTGCCCACCATGGATCTTTCTTGATCTAACGATTGTGGAGACTTGTCGTATTCTATGCTTTGCTTTTCAACTTTTGGGCCTGCGAAATGTTGTTAGCACACCTGGTATCTACCTAGCATAACTTGGCATCATCCTTGAGGTTCATGAGATAACACAAGCCCACCTTGCATGTGTCACTGAGGTGTTATGTCGCTATGGTATATAGTGTGCAACTTTCAATAGCACAATAACGCCAACCATCGATCTTCCTAAAATTTGACGATCGTGAAGATTCGTCGTAATACTATGCTTGTTCTTACCCTAGGCTCATCATACCTAGTGCCATCTTGGCAATTGTAGCACACTCAAATGACACCTGGCAATCCTTGGCACACATACCTTGGTGAGACCTCGCCCCCTTGATCCACATGGCGAAAGGGCGCTATGTCGCTATGGTTAAAATTCTCACAGTTCTCCATAGTGAGATAGCACCTATCATAGATCTACCTTAGATCTACAGTGATCTACAAAATTGTACAACTACATATCGAGCTGGCTAAATGGACCAATAAAAATATGCCATCGTATTCTAACCCATCTGACAATTTCCACTGAGGATGAGATGTACTATCACTTTGAAGAAGGGCAAGCCTATTACGTCATCTATGCCATGTGTCGTCGAGGTGTTATGTCGCTATGGGTATCTATCGTGCAACTCTCAATAGCGACATGATGCCAACCATGGATCAAATAAACATCTATAGTGCTCAAACTCTTTGCAGGACTGCATACCTGGTTAATTGGATGGGCCAATAAGATCTGCCTACATACTCTAACCTGTCTGACAGCTACCATGGAAGACAAGCCACCTATTCATCTTGCAGCCCACAAGATGGAAACAGACCCACATGCCATGCATCACCAAGGTGGTATGTTGCTATGATTAAAATTAACGTAGTTCTCCATAGCAAGATAGTGCCCATCGTTGATCTGAACTGATCTAATGGTGAGCAAGAGAGATTTGACTTCTTAGTGCATAGCCAATAGGAACTGGCCACGTGCCAACTGTCTGACGAACCCCTATCTGCAGCCTGCCAAGGAAAGTAGGACCCATAATCCATGTAGTTATACTTAGCCAATGAAAAGATGAATCCATCACCAACGTGTCTAACAAATCCTTGTTGATATCTGATAGGGCACACCTGGAACCCACCGCACTTCCAAAATTTGCCACAGGATCACTTTCTGTCTGGGTGCTATGTTGCTAACAGCAAGAAGATTAGAATTTTTTATAACACCATGGCACCCATCATGGAACTGGAAAAACTTGGCCCCAGAGAAATAATCAAGAAAAAGGGGACCCACCTGACACGCGGCAGAAGGGCGCTATGTCGCTAACATATCCACCGTGCAACTCCCCATGGCGAGATACTACCAATCGTAGATATTCTTTAGATCTTACGATGGAAGACTTGCGAGCTGTAGAACATATTATAAGGTTTGATCAGGCATTTAAAATAATATTAACTCTACACACTAGCCGTTGGTGGGTAAACATTTGAAATTTGAATCTTGGCGGGGGCGTAAAAAATGATAACAAGTTGATTTAGATGTAATTCAATGTTAAGGGATCCTTAAGAATGTAACTTATTATGTATGTATGTTATGTTTACTTTCACTTGTATTATTTGTATTGCTTCCGTTACTATGTATAAGTTGTAAATGGTTTTTACTTTCATGATTTAAAAAAAAATTGTTTGGCAAACGTAGTAAAACTTTAGGTTAATTCTTTTGGATCCCTTGTTAGGGCGTTACATATTCTCACATGAAATTTTGACATTATTCAACATAGGAATAAAATGGACAAGGCCATGGGATTGATTGCACTGAATATTTTAGATAATCTACTATTTCACTTGGATGGTTTGACCACTCCACAGGCTTATTGGCTCAAATTTTAGACTTTTTTTGGCACAATGAATGAGTTGCAGGCACTTCAACTTGATGTAGATTTGACTTCTTCGACACCTGATAGCTTTCTCACCATTGAAAACTTCTTGATGAAATTCAAATCTTTGCATACACTTTTGCAAGGATGTGGGAAAACCAAGATAGATGAGTGTATCTTTTTGATACTCTCAAAGTTGGGGGGATAGTATTAGATCTTATCTTCTACTTTCTACTCCACTATGGATCCCTTGGGTGATAGACACAAGATGCCTTCATTTGAGATATTTTTTGATTGGTTAACTTATGAATATTCCAAAATTAATTAGATGGATTCACTTTTAGGTTCACAGTCACAGGCATTTCTTTTCAAGGATACACAAGAGTAGAAGTTGAAGTAGATATCAAATCCCTCTTCTACTAGTCCATCATCTTCTAAGAAGAAGGAGAAAAAGAAGACTAAGACTCCTACCTGTTCCTATTGTCAAAAAGGATCTCTTGATGAGGCACATTTTTTTCAGAAGAGATTTGATGGCTATGAGAAACAAATTACAAATTTGCAAGCTCTTTTTTAGAAAAACACTATTTCTTCTCCATCCTCTTCTACCTCACAAAGGTCTACCTTACATCGAATCTTGGAAAGGGTCATGTGTTACAAGCTTCCATTGCATCTCCTTCACAGGTTCCTTGGATACTGGATTCAGGTGCTTCTCACCATATGACGTCTTCTCAAGGTGTCTTCTCTACTCTTGAGGCTTCTCCTATTCCTCATATTCTCATGGGGAATAATACTTCCCTACTAGTCTATGGGAAAGGTTCAATTCACATCTAGGATGGTATATTCAATGATGGTATGTTTCATCTTTTTCTGCCAACATTCTCTCAATTTCTTAGATTACACATAGTAGATTAGGGAAGATAGTTGAGTTCACTACTGATTTAGTTTTCTTTAAAGATTGTGCCATAAGAGGCCTTATTGCTATAGGGATAATTGATTCTTGCACCCATCTCTATACATTCTCACACTTTTTCCCACCATCTCCTTTTTTAGAGAATGCCTCTTCTCTTTCACAGGAGCATCATGTGGTGCAGTCCAAATACTAGAACCTTTGTATTATTCCTAAGATCCCTATTTTGACTACCACACCACATCCAGTTGAGAGCTTTTATCCTCTACAAAATTATTCTTCCACTCTACTTGATCCTCTAGCTTCATTCATTGAGACTCCAGGTACACTTGTTGCAGATACTACAATGGACATTCATGACACTTTCATCACACATGCCTTGGGGATTCTATTTCTAAATCTTCATACTTTTTCCTTTGGGCATCAGCTAGGCCTTCTAGTTTCCCCTCTCATTGAGGGGTTCCCTTGTTATGTGTCCTTATTTCTTCTGCATTGGAGTTTCATTGGTTCAATCATTTCTATAGGAGATCCATCATTCTAGGGGGCTTTGGTGTCTATTCTCATGGGGGGGTTGGTTGTACTTATGGTTTTGAGAGAGTCTCTTGAAACATTTTTCGTGGAAGTTGTCCTTGGGGGGTCTTTTTGAGGCCTTCCTTCTTTCCTTCATTTTTTCAACATATTTTTTTACCTCTTTTTCCAGGAGGTTTGTTCCCATGAGGTTTTCCCTCTTTCTCTATTTTTAGAGGTTGCATTTATTTGCATTGTACATGGGTACCTAACATGGCCTTGTTTTTGGGACCCATTCTATATTTTCTCTTAGTTTGTGAGCTTAAGGCATTCCCCTAAGTTGCACTTAAGGGGGGGTGTTAGAGTAAATAATTAATTATTTATTATTTTACTTAATCTTACTTAGGTTAATGCATGTAGTTAATAGTTGTAGTGATGAGTTGTTGACAACATGGGAGTTTGTTCCCTTCTAGCATGTTCCACCTTTTTGTGGAAGTGTGCTTGATTGTCAACCTTATCTTCTACCACCTTCTAGATTGTTTTACAAGCTTCCTTGAGGCCTCTATATTTAGTCTCTCTCTCATTCTAAATTCATCCATTCACATAGCAATTTGATTTTCCTATTGTGAAATATTTTCTCTTGGATTGTTTCCTTGAAGCTCTTGCTCCTTCAGTTTCTCTTCAACAAGCTATTTGCATGCAAGTGATCTTGGCAAGATGTGGAGTTGGATTTTATCAAGTCCTACATGACCAACCTATTTCTATCTTTAGCAAGAGTTTAATTTTTTTTGAGTTGAACTATGATATAAATGAGAAGCAAGCTTATTCTTTGGTTAAATTTGTCAAAATGTTTCACCCATATCTAGTAGGCACTAGCATTATTGCTTATGTTCTCAACACAATAGTTAAAGACATATTCAAATAGACTAAAACCACTGGGAGAAGATGCATATGGATTAATAAAATCCAAAATGCTAACATTGATATTCAAATAACCAAACTAGTCAGAGGTTAAGGATTGGTGAAACTTATGGTAGATGCTAAACTAGAAGCATCACAAATCAATTAGGTGGAAGAAAACTATAACCTAGTTAGCATAGAAAATTATCCTTGGTATAGCAATGTTGTTTATTATTTGAGAACCATGAAAAGCTATGATAATTGGAGTGAAAATTAAAGAAAGAATAGTTGTATCTAAATATGTTCTTATTAAAGAAGATTTATATTGGAAAATAAATATGGCATATTACATTTATGCTTTGATACTTATCAAGGACCTATTATTCTAAAATAATTGCACGAAGCAGTCTATGGATGGCATTTCTATGCCCAAACTACTACAAACAAGATTTTGAGAGTAGGATATTATTGGTCTCATCTCTTCAAAGATTGTTGCAACTATTAAAAAAAATGTGAAGCATGTCAAAGGTTTTCATATAAATTAAAATATGATGGAGCTTTTCCCCTTATGAATTTACAAGCACAAGAACCATTTTAGATATGGGGAATAGACTTCATAGGAAAGATCAATAATAAGTCAAGTAGTAGATTTAGTTGGATTTTAGTTGCTATAAACTATTTCACTAAATGGGTTGAAATTATCCCAACTAGAAGATCTACTAGTACTTTTGTTATAGATTTTCTAATGAATCATATATTAACAAGATTTGGTGTTCCTAGAAAAATCATTTTTGATAGTGGGATGTGCTTTAGATCAGAAGAATTCACAAACTTTTGCACTAAAAATGGGATCATAGTGTCATATTCATCCCCTTACCATCCACAAGGAAATGGTAAGGCAAAATAAACTAATAAAAGTATCCTTAAAATTATAAAAAGCATGTTGGATATCAATAAAAGAATTTGGGACTCAAAGTTATATTTGGTTGTTTGGACAGATATGATAATAAGAAATGAGTAAATTGGATTCTCATCATTTGAAATGTATATGGTTAGGAAGAAAGAATCCCTGAAAACAACTTATGACCAGTGTATAGATTCATTAGAACTAAGCAGCTTGAGGATATTGATTTTATGGATGAAAGAATTGTTGCCCTATAAGAATTAGATGAAAAAGAAGAGAAGCATTGCAACACAACCTTGAAAGACAAAAGGTTGTGAAATACTTACATGATAATAAATCTTCAAAAATAATCTTTAATGTGGGAGACTGGGTGTTAAAATGAAATGTTAAAGACCAAGACAAGGGAAAGCATGGAGAATTTGATCCCTTGTGGTTAGGACCTGTATTATATTTGATAAAGATGGAGAACATTCATTTCTTCTTCAAGAAATAGATAGGCAAATATTGGAGTTTCCTATTCATGGACAATATATAAACCCTTTTTCTCTTAGTTGATTATATATTTATTGTTCCTTATTAAGTAGGGCTGACATTTTTTGTATTTGGTTTTTGTTTTTATCCCAGAGATAACTAGATTCTCACCATATCTGAAAGGGAAAAGAATTCCTAGAAAAAGCCACTGATGGAGCCTAAAATTTGAGTGCTCTTACCAAGTTTCACAAAATTAAGATCAATCCCTTAACAAATTTTCAATTTCGTGATTTCAAGATATATGAAAATTAAGACTTTGATTTCACAATTTCATGACCAAGTCTCTTATGATTCTCTGATTTCATGATTTTAAAACTAGACTTTCAAATGTACTTTGATTTTGTGAAATTGACAAGGAAGATGTCTTTGGTCTCTAATTTTTCAATGTTGATTCCAATGGTTCTTTGACATTTAGTAATTTTGAGGATTACAAAGAAGCATTTATTTCATTAATTATCTAGCAAAAGAGGTTATGTCAATGATTTATTTCATTTGTCCAATTTTCTTTCAAATATCACATTAATAAAGGATGGCTCATGCTAAAGATTTGAAGGAAATATGGGCATTAAGTGTGTCCTATCTTGATCATAGATATAAGGGCATTTGGTCAGTTTATTATTTTATAGAAAAATATTCTTGTACGATTTTTTTTGTTTGTTTTGTAGGGTGGGAGATTAATTTAGTAATTATTAAAGTTGACTCTCTTCTCCAATTTGGAATGCACTAGTCATATCAAAAATTGAAAATTAAGAATGACTTTGTGGAAGGTAAAATTAGTATCAACTCACTTTCATGTGTTATTACATTTTGTTTGGGGCTCTCCCCCTTAATTACAAATATTTTTTATTACAATCAATTTCTCCTTGAGAACTTTTGCCAACTCTAGAGTATTTTTAAGTCTACAAATAAAAATCATTATTTCATTACAAGTTAAGGTACAACCACCTAGGTCTTGTAGAGCCTAAAGTGTGGAGATTGAATAAAGTTAAGATTTGATCTTCTTCATTTGCTAAAATTGTGTTGAGTTTCCCAACATTGAGTAGGAAAGCTTGTAGGAAGTCAACCAAATTATTTTTGCACCAATAGATCTACAATGATTTTTTGCACAAGCATCCATCAACCAAGGTTTTGTCATCTTTAAAATTTGTTTAATCCTTCATCACTAAACCTAAAGTTTAGATAAATAACCAAAATTCATACCAAAAATTTGCAATAATTGCATTGATGCATATGATATAACAATGAAACTCATCCAATAGGATGATATTTCTAATATGAACCTCTACATATGAGGTTATAATAATTTGAACATATAATACCAACTTACTAAAATCAAAAATTTCCCACAAATAGAAACTCTACACAAGAATAGCTCTTATTGAAAACACAAAACTAGAAAACTAGAAATATAAATATTTCTGGGTGATGCAATATTTCCCTTACACCCAAGATGCTCTTGCATCAAACATCCTTTCATAAATTATCTATTTTATTAGATTACAAGATCCAACACTCTTCCCTAAGCTTTTTGCATACACTATTGCTTAACTAATATCTCCTTGTTGTTAGAAGTATTTAACCTTGATTATATTCCTTATGATGTCAATGTCTATGTAGTCATCATAAGGAGGACATACATACACCCTCCTTGTACTATAGTTTATGTTTTACACACTTTTACTTTTACATTGCAACATGACACTCCCTAACAAGTATCAATGATAGTTCTGTTAGAGTAATTATGTGTCTACACTTTTTAATTAAATCACTTTGATTTAATTAAATAAGTTGTCTATTACTCTAGTTTTCTTAAACTATCTCTTAGGTGCATACAATTAATATTTTATATTAATTATAATGTGCAACCTAGCTATTTTAGGCTTTAGGTTACCTTTTTCGAGTTTAGATCTCCTTTTATAAGGATTGATCTCTTTGTAATTCATTGAATCCATTGAATAATATTTTCTTCATCTAAATATAATTTTTCATATTTTTCAAATCAAACCCTTGCCTCTTCTTATCTTTTTCCTCTCCATGATAGGTTTTGTACATTTAGTTATTCTTGGGCTACATGGATTTGATTGGCATATTTTTTCAAATCCTACAAGTTCTCCATCCTAGGAAAAGACATTTACAAACACACACACACGCGCGCATTTATCTTTATGAATAATATACCCTTCTCTATCCATAGAGAGCATAGACATATTTATACTTTATAGTGACACTAAGGAATTGATCTAGGGGTATATGCACATACACACACATGCATGAAAAATCCACTAACGGGTCCACATGATTGACTATCAGGCACACAAACCTACTAGAACATTTGATCCTTCGTTTTTTGTGATTCATGATAAGGCACACAAATCTGACTAGAAAATATAATCATGCTCTCTCTATCTTTCTCATTATTTCATGTTAGTATAATATAATCATGAGGGATATCATCCTTTTTAGTGCTCTTTTCTTTCCTATTTGATCATTTATGCTTTATAACATCCTTCCAAATATGATATTAGTGGGAGGAATTATTTTTTTTCGAGGTACCTTTCAATATTTGGTTTAGACATTTTTGGTCATTTGAATTTGTTTTTTTTTTTCTTTGTTTTCCTTTATTTTCTCTCTCTCTCTCTCTCTTTCCCCTCTTATGCATGGAAATGGGGTTAGGATCCTAGGTTTTGGGGATTATCTCTTTGAGCTTGGTGTTGTTCTATCTTATTATTACTTCTTATTTTCTTCATCTCTTGTCCTTCTTCCTTTATCAAGATTATGACTTGCCTCAAACTCTTGCTAAAGTAAGGACTAAATGTATTACCTTGAACTGGAATCAATCCATTTTCAGACATTTTAGCCCTCCTTAGTGTGGTTTTGGTCTCTCTTTCTCTTCCTAAAATATTTTTCACTTTTATAGGTCATCTCTCTTTTTCTAGCATGACCTTTTAGGTGTTAGTTTATCACCTTTTTGGTCATATCTTTTAGCACTTTCAAATTTTCTTCAATCTTTATGCACATTCTTTAAGACCTCAAGGACCCCTTTTTTAATAACCCCCTTAGGAATAGGTCAACTTTTTTTGGAATAAGTTGACCCAAATTGACATCTTCCCTAAGGGGTGTGAATCTTGGGGCACAAAGTGCCTCCATCTCTCAATTATTTTATTTGGTTCTCGGGTTGGTCTACTATATTCCTTTTTTGCATCAATTTTCTTCCTTCAAGGTGGTAGTTTAGTTTATCTTCTAAGGAAGATATCTATCATCCAAATCATTCTTGAGTTCTTCCATTCTTTATCAAGGAACATCACATGCATTCATATTAATGAGGTCTTGAGTTCTATGTCTTCATTTTTGTTTCTTTGAGTAAAGGCTATTATTTGATCACATATTAAATCTAGTTACATCTATAAAGGTAATTGTATTTTTTTTATATAGAGTCATATTGCATGCTAGTATTTTTTTTATCAGTATTTTATATCTCAATTTGAAGGTTGATTCCACAATCTAGGCCTTGACCAAGGAAAGCCCCTAATCAAACCAAAACAAAAACAAAGTTTTACTGTGTGTAGGAGCAAGATAACAAAATTGTGGCCACATATTTAAAAACTACTCACCGAGACCTTTTCAAACAAGTTGGGTTGATTTTGTTATAGTGCATAGGGAACATGCCCATCTTCCCATAATTTTTTTGGACACTTTCACACCAAGTAGACTTGTTCTTAGAGGTCTAATAAAAATAGGTTTTTTCTGAGTTCTATTCATGATTGCAAATTCATAGTCATAAATTTAGTCACAATTTTGGATCTATAATTTTCCAAGAAAAAATGTATATTCCCTTACACATTTCAAGTTAAGTCATTTATCCTTGATTTTTTCTCTTAGCATAGACCTATTTCCATATTTTAATTGGGTTGATTGCACATATTTAGAACCTAGATCTATATTACTCATGTCATTTAATCAATCAGTTCAATTTACATTCACATTATAGATCTAAAGTCAATTAACATTACATGAACACAAACAATCCTCTTTCATGAAGTACACAAAATCAAAGGTTCCTATGCAATTTGATTAGTATATACTCTTGGGGTTACATTTTTCCATATCTAGTTCTTTCACAATTGTCAATTTCATGAAGTTGTGACATGGATTGAAAAGTTTGAAAATAATTATTAAAATCACTTTTTTTTGTTTAAACTTGTTAGTTTAGGAAAAATTAAAGTTTAAATACAATTAAAATTCATTTAGATACATGAATTCATAGTTATTTAAGTTTTGATACCTGGTCACAAGTTTCTACACACTTTTCTCCTTTAGAAACTTATTGAAATATGCATAGTGTTGCTTGATGTGTTCCTCGTTGGAATTAACAATGGGAAAGTAAACTCTAAGATGGGGGGCAGGGGGTGTTGAATTAGCACTTCAAAACTTTAACCATAAAAACATTCACCACACATCTATCTCATAATTTTCATGTAAATTGAAATAGCTAGCTACATATGTTCATCCATAGCATGAAACAAATAACACATAATACAATAAATTTATTACCCAGAAAGTCTCCAATGAGAAGGTAAAACTAGAGTGGGGATGACACCCACAAATCTTCATTACTAAAATTGTAAAGTGTATCCAATGAAGGTTATAATTTTTTGATCATAAAATATGATCTACCCTATGAAAGGTCTACCCTATTAAAGGCTTGAAAAGTCTATTAAATCTTACCCTGTAAAAGGATTCCAACACCCTACTAAAAGTGTGCCTTGTTAGAGGACTTAAACTTACAATAAAGTAAACACCTTGTTAAAGGATTTACAAAAGCTTGCTAGGACTACTCGATTAAGAGATTTGAACTGATTCACGTGTTAAAATGTTTCAACATTGATCCTTCAATTAGCACTATGTTGCTAGATGTCAGATCTTCTCTTTCCTAGTGTGAACTTGATCCTTCTTATTAGATATATCTCATTTTTCCTCTCTTCTTTCCTCTATTTTCTCTAAATGATTCTACAATTCATAACATGATCATAGCCTCCTTAGTCACCATGAATACTCTCTTTGTACTTAGCATTCACCCTTCTCTTCTCACCTGTACATAAAAACTCTTTAGGATTTTCCCTCATTAAGAAGGCTTAGGTGAGCTAGGGTTAGGTAGGAATCAACAATTATGATTCACCCATTTTGAGACTTAGAACATCCCTTAATTTGATTGGTTGCATGCATTGTATAGGGATTCTCAATATAGCTTCATATATATCTTCTAGAATCATAAAATAATCCTCAAGTCAGCCCAAAAATGGTTTACATAGGAGTTTATGCCATTACAAACAACTATGCTTAAAATTGTTCACTTAGCACTTCAAGACTCTGATGCTCAACATCCACTATATTCTTAATGTTGTAACTCATCTCCTGAATGACTTGGCATCCACTATTTTAATTGGCATATGAATCACTTGGCATATATGACTTTCTTGGCACTTGAGTGACTTGACACATACCATCTACTCGACACATATTGGTGCTCGACACTAACTACATATATTGCTTGGCATACACTACTTACTTGGCACATACAAAGTTCTATTAAGTAATGACTTAAGTGTTTTATCACTACCTTGTCAAAACCAAAATGAGATCAAAAATCTCCCCCTTTGACATGAGTGGAAAAAACACTTTGTCATGCACACACAACCTAACTTATGTGCATAACTCAGGTAACCTATATTCCATACAGAATTTAAAATTTTCAAAATTTTGCACAACTGATGACTGAACTATCATACCTCTACAAAAGTATTTCACTCCCCCTGAGTTGAGTTTTCCTTACTATTGTTGAATTTTATATAACTCCTACTAAGTAAATATGTTTTACTATTGTTGTCCCTTGTTTCTATCTCAAAATTGTATTTCCCCTTACTTGTAAAAACCTTATAATTATAATCCCCCTTTTTTGACATTTATGTAATTTGGGTGGTACACTGATAGTGTGTTTGTCTAGAAATGTTTTGTGGATCTCCATGATTATTTTCAATGTTGCATCCCAATTATTGCATGCTACCTCTAGAGATAGATATTGAACATCTAGCTAGGTAGCAAGGTCAACTAAGCCATCATGTATAGAAAGTTCATTATCTTTCTTCAACAATGTTTTAGTGAAGGCTAGTTCCTTATGAAATACTTCCATGTGTAGGGTCAACATGGATTGGATACTAATCAAGATTGCCCTTATGTTTTCATATTGTGAATGTAATGCTACTAGTTAATATTGAGTAGAAATTAATTTCTAAAAATGAGTTTGACTTTGACCCGAAGATAGTTTCAATGTTGTATCTATGGATTGTAGATCTCCTTGCTGTTAGACAATAGCCCTTTGTACTTCTTGTGTGAATAAATTCACATCACAAAGCTTTGTGTATAGAGAAAAGATATTCTCCAACACCTTTTTCAAATCCTCCATCTTGGTTGCTAAGTCAACTTGTCTTAATGCAATAGCACTAGAAATTTGTTTGAGAACTTTAGAGTGAAACTTCCTTTCAGACTATTCCAATAGTTTGGTGTTTGCATCTAGGTCTTCATCACTAATTTTCTCAACAATATTCACCAATTGCTCAAGAATAGGTTTCACTTCATTGGGGGCTGGGAGGATAAAAGCATCAAGAAATATGTCTTTTATTTCATGAAGAACTTTCTTTTGCTTGTTCTCCCTTCTTAGAAACTCTTGTTGTTTCTTCATGTGTAGAGCTTCCTATAGAATGTTCAATGGCGATTGTGGATAGATCAAAATTGGGTAGTTAAATCACCTCATTAAGATGCACATCTCTATAAGATATCTCTTTTGAGCTCCTTGATGTATTTTCACTTGGCTTGGATATCTGCAATGGTGTGGCTTGAGTGCTCAGCCTCTAAAGAACTTGACTACTAGTAGGAGTCACTGTAACTAGTAAGGTAATTAGAATTTGGACAGAAATTTGTTCCTCTAGAATAGTAGTCACCTTCAATTCTTTAGGATTTTCCATCTAACTATCCTCTTTCTTCTCTTCACTTTGTGTTTGTGGTGTAGGTGCAGGACTTGCTTGCTAACCTAATCTAATTTTAGTTCCATCTTGCTTAATTATAAGTAATGCTTGCTTGTGAGAAATGAATGGCACTAGAGGTAATGCAGCCTTTTTTGTAGTAACACCTTGTTGTTCAGTTCTTTCACTCTATGTTTCTACAACTTTTACCTCTAGGGGCACACTAGATGTGTCTATTTGTTTCTCCCCTACTATTGCCATATCTGCCTTTTCAATTTTATCAATTCTCACCAGTAAAAGATTTGTGCATAACTGTGTTGCCATGTTAGAACTCTTCAATAACTTTTTTAAATCATCTTCAGTCAAAGGATTCATATTCTGAGAAGAATTTTTAGTAACATTTTTTATTTGTATTGAGTCCTACTGACTCACTTGGTCTACATGTGGAGAATTATTGCTTGACACTTGTACCTTAGGTAAACTTTGATCATCTTGTTGCTCTTCTTTAGTTGTAGCCTCTTCTTCTAGTGCTTCCTTAGTTCCTCCCACACTACCATCTTTGACTAACTCATCTTTTGCAATCTTTCTTTCTTGTTCTATTGTCTCTTGTTCTACTTGCTTAAGGTCTTGTAATGTTTTCTCACCTTTCTCTATTATTACAAGAGTGGGTAACTTATAAATGGATCTCCAAATAGCTATGATTTTGGTTATCACATCCTCAATCTACTTATTCAGTATATGAGAAGCTCTATATTTAGGCAAAAATTTTGTTTTGTACTTTTACATAGCCCTAGTAATCTATCTTTTGTCCAATTCTAGCATTACTTGGGCTAAAACTTGATTCCCTAATTTTTCTTTTTGTTTGTAGGCTATATGGCTATTCCTTCTCAATGTGGTCATAAAGACTCTTAAGTAATGATTTGTAAATCTATATAGGAGTTGATTTTAATGTAGTCATCATCACATATATAGCTTCCTCTATAGTATTTTGTTCAACTTTTTCTATCTTATCAAAATCTATGTGTGCAAAACTAGACAAATCTGAATTTAATTTTATATTGGCACACAAATTATCTAAATTAGAGGAGGGACTATGGATTACCACCTTTAATTTACTCATGTAATCAGATTTTTTCTTCTCCTCATTTGACTTAGCTAGAGCTACATATATTCTCCTTTCATATGTCTTCTTAACAAGTTAGATCAGCTCTTCTGAACTAATGGTTCTTTTTCCTTTAGGTTTCTCAGCAACCTTGACTTTCTTAGTGGCTTCCCTTGTGCTATCCCTAGTAATAGGTATTTTTGGCTTCTATTGTGATAGTTTCATAACCTTCTTCCAGTTTCTCCACTTTAGGCTCTTTAGCCTTTCTTTTTCTTTCTAGCAAGCTTAGGTGCTTCCCCGACTTCTTCTTCCATGTCACCTTCTTCATGAGCTCCCTCATCTTCTCCTTGACCTTGTGTAATTACCAAAGGGTCTTGGACTTGTTCTTCCTCTTCTTCATCTTCATCTTCTTCTCCATCTCCCCCTTTTCCAAATCGTTCTTTCAACTTCTTGACTATTTTGGTCTTTTTCATAAGAATAGTAGTTTTTTTCAAATCCATTGTGATCCTAGACTTGGTTACCTCATAGTTACCAAATGAGGTGACACCTTTATCTATTTCCTCTTCCAGTAAAGTTGTGATAGCTATAGATGCCTCATCGATATTTATCTCATATGGCAAGTGCTTAAGCCATCTAACCCTGGGTAGGACTACCTACACATATGTATAATCAGCATCAACTATAAAACAAACATCATCATAATTTTTCTCAACTAATGGCATTGGAATCCTTGGTCTCTACTTCATAATATTCTTAAAATCCTCAAAATAACTTGTCATTATTGACTCAAAGTTATCCCCAAGTTTCTCTATGTATTCTCCAATTTGAACTGCAATAGAGTTGTTGGTTTTCCAAGAAAATTTACCAAATGATGGAAATGTGTTCTACACATTAAAAGAATATAAAAAATAAGAAAGAGAAAAATTTGCAAGATGCACTCTTATTTTTCCTTATGGCTTGTAATTTTTTAGATAGTTGTTGAAGTTGCAACTCAAAAAGGTCATAGGTGTGGTCTCTCTTTACTATTTTATATCCCAAATCTATAGCCATGCAGGATACATTGCTTAATCTACTAGATTGAAAGAATTTTTGAGCTATCACTCTCACAGAAAAATAAACTACGGGTTATAAGATAAAATCTATAGACATTCCCCTATTATTACATTCTACACCTGTGTTCTTCTCAATTATCCCTTTTGAATCACTTCACATACTCTTGGGTTGATCTAGGGTAGGATACTCTAACACTTGGCTAATGATCCTTTTAGTGATCTTAATGGGTCCATTTTGTAGCCATATGAAATTTTCATGTATTGTACTAAGCACAATCTTGATTCATTCTATCTTGAATAAATTAGGGAAATCTAAGGCATGGGTCAACCCTTTCCTTTCTTTGATTTTATTTTCTTCCCTTAAAACTCCATCATCACAAAATTTATCGTACAATTCCCTAATCTCCACATCACCTATACTTCCAATTTTTCATATGTAACAACACTTGACATCCTAAATCATTAAGACTTTCAGTGGTAACATTGATAGTGCACTAGACAGGTCTCCTTTGTATGCAATTTTAGGTATTTCCCTAAAAGGTGGTTATCTAACCTCATTACTAACTAATTTCACATTCAAATCTTCCTTTCCCTCTTTTCTAACATTTGAAAAAGAGCTTGTTATCATATTTGATCTTAGGGGTTACAAAAAATTAAATAGTGAAACTCTGCACTAGTAAAATACCTTTCCAATCTGATGAATATGTGGAGTTGTAGTTGAATTTGGTTTACAAATGCAAGAATATCCTATTACAATTCTCCTTTGTGGTCTTTGTGATTTCTTTTATCTTGAATGAATGCAAATGAGTCAAGAAATGACTATATAACCCTTAAAATTTTGTAATAAATGCTTAATTCTTACATAGTTATAAGCTCAGTCAATCTAAGGTTTCCACCTCACTTGGCTTATACATGACTTCCACTTTGCTCAGTTCACATAGCATGCTCGATTAATATTACCATACCTTCACAAATTGACATCAACTAAATTTTCATTCATGCTCGATAGTAACTGTGAAATCTTTCATGCTTGGTAACAACATGAAAATTAACAAAACTTAAGATTTCTTCCAGGTTTTACCTATTCCATTGCATCTTAATTGATGCATCTATAATCTTTTCAAAACTTATATTTTTGGAATTGATGTAAAATATATCATTGAGATACTAGTCCCACACATACCTTTTGATTGCCTAGTTCAAGGTGATGTGATCACCTGATCCATTACATGAAGTGACCTTATCTAAAATTGATGTGTTTCAATCTTCCTTCTTCTTCCATGTTTTGTTCATCTACACTTTGACCTTCTCTTTGTCTTTATTGTTTCCATTACTTGGCACTGGTGATTTGGTTGGATAGTTTCTGCTGATATGACTTATCTTCAAATAGCTAAAGCATGTAGTCTTACTCAACCATCTATTGTAGTTGTCTTTGAAATCAGTTATAATTTAATTCTTAGGAACATGTACATACTCTTCACAATAATGATAATTGTAACTTGTGTTGTAATCCCAATTGTCGAATTTTCCATTGTGATGTACCTTTTCTTGCTTGTTTGATGTCCACTTGGCATTAGATCTACATTTGTATTCTTTATGTCCATATTTATGAAAATTGTGACCATATCCTTCAAATCTTTGTGTGCTTAAGGTCTTAGTCCTACATTCATGTGCTTGATGTCCTTTCTTGTTGCACTTATGATAGTAACCCTTGAATTTCTACTTAGGGTTCTAATTTGCATTGTTGCACCTGCAAACATTTGTTATATGACCTATCTTTCCACAATTATGACAAATGGATTTTTAGTTCTCACCTTTTTTATTTCTTTGTTCACCACTTTTAGATGATTCTCCTTCCTTAGTGCTCATATACCCTAATCCAATAGTATCATTGTTAGATCTAGGAGATCTCATCAATTTCTAAAAGTATTTTATGGCTTCATTGGATTTGTTGAAACTTTCACCAAATTCCTTTTCTCTTCTTAGTTCATTCCTTAGTTGTTCATTTTGTAACTCCAAGTTTATGATCTCAATGTCCTTTCCATTCAATTCATTATTTCCAATCATTAGTTGATTCATTCTATCTAGTTGCATGTTAGCAATCCTTTGTACCTCATATGTCTTCTCTTCTAGTCTATTGGTCAGTATTAATTTGTCATCTTCAATCATGACTTTTTCTTCCTCAACTTTATTTTTCTGCTTGGTCACCTCACATACACCAATTGGACTTCTTTTTCTATCTTAAGATTTGTGACCTCTTTAGTTAGGGCACTAATCTTTTCCATCAAACTCACTTGAGTTTCCATATGCAAATAATTTAGTAGTTTTTTCCCTTTGGTAATGTGTGTCATTTTTCTCAATAGCTATCTCTTTCCTTCTCTTCAATGAGAACTTAAACTCATCTCTAGCTTCATTCAACTAATGGCATATAAGATGAATTTCAATCTTCTGGTTATCAATATTCTTTTCCAACTTGTAGACTTTCATCTTCAAGATCTTTCCTCAAAGCTACAAATCTTTCCTTTCTAGAGAGAAAGGCTTTGATACCAATTATTGGAATTAACAATGGGAAAGTAAATGCTAAGAGGAAGAGAGGGTGAATCAACACTTCAAAAATTTAACCATAAAAAACATTCACCACATATCCATCTCATAATGACAAGGTAAAATGGGAGTGGGGATGACACCCACAAATCTTCACTACTAAATTTGTAAAGTGTATCTAATGAAGGTTACAATTTTTTGATAATAAACTATGATCTGCCCTATAAAAGGTCTACCCTATTAAAGGCTTACAAATACTGTTAAATATTATCTTGTTAAAGGATTTCAACACCCTACTAAAAGTGTGCCTTGTTAGTGGACTTCAACTTACAATAAAGTAAGCACCCTATTAAAGGATTTACAAAAGCTTGCTAGGACTACTCAGTTAAGAGCTTTGAATTAATTCACCTGTTAAAATGTTTAAGCATTGATCCTTCAATTAGCATTATTTTTCTAGATGTCAGATCTGCTCTTTCTTGGTGTGAACTTAATCATTCTGATCAAATATATCTCCTCTTTCCTCTCTCTTCTTTTCTCTATTCTCTCTAACTAATTTTTCAATTCATAACATGATCATGACCTCCTTAGTCGCCATGAATTCTCTCTCTATACTTATCATTTTCCCTTCTCTTCTCATCTACACATACAAAGTCTTTATGGTTTTCCCTCCTTAAGAAGACTTAGGTGAGCTAGGGTTAGGTAGGAATCAACAATTGTGATTCACCCATTTT
The DNA here is from genome assembly GCA_028749045.1 of Cupressus sempervirens. NCBI lineage: Eukaryota > Viridiplantae > Streptophyta > Pinopsida > Cupressales > Cupressaceae > Cupressus > Cupressus sempervirens. The sequence goes on along the minus strand of CM053791.1, from coordinate 729,306,692 downwards.
TCTACTTAGAACATCCCTTAATTTGATTGGTTGCATGCACTACATAGGGATTCTCAATATACCTTTGTATATATCTTCTAGAATCCTAAAATAATCCTTAAGTCAACCCAAAAATAGTTTACATGTGATTTTGTGTCATTACAAACAACTATGCTCAAAACTATTCACTCGGCACTTCAAGGCTTTGATGTCTGGCATCCACTACATTCTTAATGTTGTAACTCATCTCCAAAATGACTCAACATCCACTATTTTACTCGGCATTTATGACTTGATCAGCACTTGAGTGACTCAGTACATACCATCTACTCAGCACATACTGGTGCTTGGCACTTTGCTTAGCATACACTACTTACTCAGCACATACAATGTTATGCTAAGTAATGACTAAAGTATTTTGTCACTACCTTGTCAAAACCAAAATGAGATCAACATTCCTATCAATTAAAATTTGGATATCTCACCCTTGAATTTATGTTGACTAATAAGATGACATAATAATAAAATTAATATAATTTGTAATCTACATGTGATAACTTAAATAATTATAAAACATTTTAAAATTTTATTTTATTAAATTTATAAAGATTTTAAAGCACATAATTTATAAAAATCATTATTTTTAGATGTAATTATTTAAAAATTTGAAAAACCGTACACAATAAAATTGTAATCAAACTCTCCATTTCATCTTTTAGCCAAAGAACACTCATTTTATATATATAATAAGAACTGTAGTGTGGATTTAGAATGCTAAGGAAAAAGAAATTTGTAAATTCACTTTGTAAAGTAGAGAGGAGAAAACTTAAAATATGTATTTGAAAACTTGCAAAATTCAAGGGAACCTACACTTCCTCACAATTCGAAGGTAAATATTGTGTTTCTTTACATTTTTGTAGTGAGTTTTGTAAATTACAAATTGCACACTCATCCTTTCAATACCAATTCTAAAATAACTAGACCTAGAAAGATTAATACTAACCAAGTAATATAAGAGCACTAATGCAAGCTAGAATCAAGTGATTGTAGACTAAGAGAAAAGATACAAAAGTCCTTTCAAAGACCTAGTGTAATAAGAGCTAGGAATTGAAATTAAGATACTAGATATGATAAGTAGATAACCTAACATAAAGAAGGGAATTATAATAGTCACCTTCAGAATAAGGAGTCTATTTTCTTCTTGATGTAATGCTCAAAATTAACAAACAATGCCAAATCTAGGCTAAATCCACCAAATATGCAAAACCTAGAAATTGTTTGGTGATCTGGCAAGAGTGAGTTTTGTGTGAGGCTTAATTTCTCCTAAATAAGGGGAATAGTGCATCCCTGATCAACTTTTTATAAACCTAATTTTGGTTTCACAATTCTGTAAAGTGAGGAAAAGGGTATATGAATCTGCAACCTAGGGGGGTTGCCTTAGTGAAAACATAGTATAGGAATTAACCTTGAATTAAAATAATTGAATTATAAAAATATAAAGTAAATGTACAAATTCACCTTACAATAGTAGGATCTCCAGAATCATATGCAATTAGCTCTTTTTAAAAATTAGATTGGATCAAGAATGAAGATGAATGAATGTATGAGATGTGACAAAGGAACTTGAATGGATTGAGGGAAATATTTAAGGTAAACTCCTTCAATTTCTTGAATTCTTGAATATGTGATCTTCAATGAAGGAATTTTCTTGAGAAATTCTTGAAGGCTTGAAGGATTGAGAACTTGAGTGCTTGAGCGTGAGAATTTTTGTGTGTACTTGAGCATTTGAATGAATGATGATGTAAAATGGAGTAAATGGATGGGTTTATAAAGGGGTTAGAATTAAATTTTTCCAGAAGCTGACAGTATTGTGCATTAACTCTAGGGATTGACCCAAACATAGCACATGAAGGATGGTCCCAAAGTAGTACCTAAGAAGGGATGCACTAAATTTTTAATTGGGTAGGGATGCACTACATTCCTTCCAACCAAAGACCAAAACCCTCGAGATTCCTTTAGGGTCCCAAAACAAGTCCTAGATCCTAAAAATCATATACAAATTTTGCAATATGACCTTTACAACATTATTAGATGATTGGATGAAGGAAAGGGAGGACCTAGGTGATTAGATCCTACCTTAATCTTAAAACCATGAAAATAAGAGTATTAAAGAGGATATATTAGGTCCTACCCTTGTTCCTCTTAGGAGAAGTGAGAAGAAAGGGGAAGAAAGGAGGAGAGCTGAAATAAGATGATGGTCTTGTATTAAATAGGTGTTAAACCATCATTAAATTGAATTTCTTACAATTTAAGATGGTATACTAAGTGACTCTTAGAATGATTCTTAATTCTTTTAACAAGGTAGATCCTTGCATGTCTTATTGTAAAGATTCTAGCAAGGCGTGACACTCAACCAAATGAAACCCTAACTAGGTGGACATAATGCTCCTAATAGGGAAATTGATTACTACAATAGTGAATATTCATGGTTACTAACTCCCATCATGGTTTTTCCCTCTAACCAAGGGTTTTCACATGAAAAATACTTGTGTTAAGTGTTTGATGTGTAAATGCTTACCTTACTTTAGAGTTACTTTTTAAAATCTATTTTGCATATTATTTATTGTGAAAGTCTATGGTAAAAGTATATAAAGTTTTGACTACACTCGTTAACACACCCCCCAACCAGTGCCTCCCAATATTTGCAATCCTTAGGTGTTCTAATGAGACTTAATGTGTCACAATGGGTCTTAGTTTAACATAATGTGTTCTAACGGGTATTATGAACCATCATGGCCCCTTGTGATATGTTAGGACCACTTATGTATCATGGAGGTGTTGTACAATAGGTAATATGTTCTATAGGGTCCTAAGGTGTTTTGATGGGATAGAATATATTCTAATGGGTTTTAATTTTTTTAAATGTGTCCTAATAGGTATTTTTTAGTCATAATGGGTCTTAAGGGGTCATAAGAACCTGTAGTACCAATTAGGACCCGATTAGGATCCCTTAGGACACTTATTGTGTATTAGGACCCACTATGAATCAATATGGTGCTAATGAGTTTTAAGGGGTCCTAATTGGACATAATGTTGGAATTATTTAGAATAACTAAGAGCAGGGTTGAATTAGTTATTCAAGGTCCAGATGTACAAATAAAAATTTTCAATGCTTGGTAGACCCATATCCATAAAACCTTAATATGCATGCATCCATTAGATCATACAATCACTTAACTTTATAGATTACTATCCTATGTCAAAAAAAAATTGCAGAAATGTAAACATGCAATACCATAGGGACATTCACACAATTTGACACAAGGATTTTATGTGGAAACCCAATTTGGGAAAAACCACCAGTAACATGCTACTAACTCTCACTCTTCTGAAGTGATGCCGTATGAAAGGCCAACCCTATTAAAGATTACAATACACATTATTAAATGTGACCTAGTTAGAGGATTTAATCACCATGTTAGGAGTGAGCCTTGTTAGAGGACTTTAGAACATTCCATTAAAATATCACCTTGTTAGAGGATTCACAAATGATTGTTAGGTCAACCTTAGTCCAAAGGATTTATCCATATTGGTTCAATTGTTAGAAAGAAACAACAGGATTTGATCTGATAAAACAACTTACAACTTCACTTTCAAATTATAGATCTCTATTTGAGTCCTCCATTCTACTTGGCATTCATACACTTCAACTCTGATAGCTTTTTTTCCCTTCAAGAATTCATTCCCTTCAACCTTCTTTCTTTGTATGCCAACTATAGTCTCTTCTTTCTGACAACTACATGAAGCAACACACCAGACTCCTTCTCTTCCTTAGGTTCTCGCACATGACAACCATTTCTTCTACCTAGCCATTTTTATAAATAGAGAATTTTGATCTTTTGTTGATTAACCACAATCATCCATTTTAGGGTTAGGTAGGATTAGGTAGGATTCAATGAATCCACCCACTTTTCCATTTGAGTCCCTTCTAGAAACTTCTCTTCAATCTCCCTTGAATTTGCCTCAAAATGGTTTACCTTGAATTCTGTGCCACTAGAAAATTATATTTATCTTCCATATGCTTCACACAATTCAAGAATTCAGATTAGTTGACTCAGATTCATCAAATCTTTGATCAAACTCTTTTACTATCACTTGGCATCAACATGCTATCACTCAGCACTTACAATGTTCTTTCACTCAACCAACATTGGTTCACTTGATGAATACTAAAGTTTACTGATGCTTGACACCAACTAAGATTTACTTGGAATATACTAACATTCACTTAGCTTGCACTATTTTCTTTCATCACTCAACTTCTTCTAATTTTCACTCAACTTCTATTGATTTCTCAGCAAGGCTTGGTAGACTCTTTTCTTACTTGATCTCCTTCCAGTCTTAGCTTGAATAATCTCTCATTCTAAACCATGTGCATCACCACATAACACTTGAAATTTTGGTAACCCAAAAACCCTCCAGGAATAAGAAGGTAAAATTGAGGTGGGGATGATACCCACAAAATCACTGCAATAATAATATTTAACCACTTCTAATGGTCTGCCCTGTTAAAGGCTTTACACTATATCAATAGTGACCTTGTTAAAGAATTTAAAAACACTTTACATGAAGTGTTACCCTGTTAAAGGATTTTAATCACCTATTTAAAGGATCTACAAAATAGTTGTTAAGTTAACCTATCACCATAGGGTTTCCTTTCTAATACAATAGCTAGAGAGTATTAGGTGTAATAAACCTGATAGCTTACAATCCTTTGATTGCTGAATACAGGCACTTGATTTGCTTTCTCTGATCTTGATCCTCTGAGATCTAATATTCTTCACTCTAAAAATAGTTTCCCTTACACACCTTCATCCATCCACATATACAATGAGATTTATTCTTCCTTATAAAGACATTCGAAGACTTAGGGTTAGATGTGGATCTACGATACATATTGAATCTTTGTTTCCCACTCATTTCTTGCACTTTTATTATTGGTTGCATGCCTTCTCCATTTTTCTTATTGGCTACATGTAGATTGCATAGGAAATACAAAAGATTAGATCTAAATATTTTAATCCTTCAAGATTTTTCATATGTCAGCCATGAAAATAGTTTACATCTAAATTAGTGAGGTTACAAACTCATGTGTGTATTCTGTGTTACTTAGCACTTACTAATTCCATATGCTCGGCACATGTAACAAATTGGCTTACTCAACTTCTATTGCATTTGTGTATTTCTCAGCATCGTCTATGACTCGACACTCAAATATCACTTGGTACTTTTTCTTCACTCGGCACCTAAAGTCACTCGGCACTTGTTCTTCACTCGGCACCTAATCTTCACTCAGCACTTGTTCTTCACTCAACACCTAATCTTCACTCGGCACTTGAAGGTTGCTCGGCACCTAAAGATCACTCGACACCTGTTGAATTTCCTGACTCAACTCATTTTGTGGCTTGGTATACATAGTGTGCTCGGCTCCAATGTAAAAAATGGTTAAGTGTGATGGCACTCAAATGGCAAAACCATTTTGAGACTAACAATCTCCCCCTTTGACATGACTGACAAAAACACTTAATTGAATTTTTGAGTACATTCACTAATTTGCTCGGTATATACAGAGGTTTTGAAACCTTGATCAAAAATTTTTTAACTTTTACAATATATACCTCAAAATTATTGTAACTCCCCCTGATTTGATTGTGCCATTATCTGTGTTATCTTAGTAACCAAAATTTTATGTTATATATCATGCTCCCCTTTTTCTCTTGTCTCCCCCTGTTAACTTGTCTCTTTGTCTCCCTTATTCATCTTGTCTTCCCATTCATCTTGTCTCCCCCTTTCATCTTGTCTCCCCCTTTTTGACACTTATGTCAAAGGGTTTTAAGGGTTAAGACCATATTTCACCAAAAATGTGTTGTTTACCTCCATAATCATCCTGAGAGCTGCATCCCAATTATGCAAAGCAATTTCCAATGACCTGTGCTAGATGGCAGTCTCTGCAGCAAGGTGAATAAGTCCTTCTGAAGTAGAAAGATTAGGATCTTTCTTGAGAATAGCTTCAGCATAGACCTTTTCTTTATGGAGCACTTCTAAATGGGGGGTAATGGAGGATTGGAGCTGTATCATTTTTGCCTTAATGGTGGCCTCTTCTACTATTAATATAGCTATTTATTTTTGAGTGTGAAGCATTTGAGAAAAATGCTTCTCACTTTGGGCTAGATCTTTGGGTAGCTACATTCTTGAAATATTCAAATTCCTCTCCATGCTCATTATCTTTTGGCTTGTCTCCTGTGTGAAGTATGAAAAGTCACACAACTTTTGGTACAATGAGAATATATTCTCAAGTACCTTTTTCACTTTGTCTATGACCTTTGTTAATTCAACCTATGAAAGTGCTATTTCATGAGATATTTTCTCATTAAATTTCCCTTGAAATTTTTTTTCAAACCATTCTGTAAGTTTTGCATTTGTCTCTTGGTCTGCATTTGTCACCTGGTCAACAATATCTATCAATTGTTCCATTATATGCTTGGACTCATCTAGTGACTGAATACTGAAGGCATCCATAAAGATGTCTTTAATCTCATGTAGTGTTTATTCTTGTTTACACTCCTTCCTGAGTATCTCTTGCCTCTTTCTCCTATTTAATGCTTCCTGCACCTCATTGATTTGATCAATGCTTATTGTTTTTAAGTCATAACTCGGTATGACTATCTCCTCATCTAGTGTACGGTCTCCATAGTGAATTACCCTTGCAAATTTTGTAGAACTTGATCGTGGTGCTAATATTTGTAGTGGCTATTGTGAAGGAGTCCCCGAGGTAGGAAAATTTATCAATGTTTGTATTGCCTCCTGCTCTTTAGGGGTTTCCTCTATTTTCTCCTCCTACTATATACCTTGAAAAATTATAGTATTTTTAGGAAGTGCACCTTGTTTTTGTGCTATAGGATTAGATGTAATAGTCTGTCCTATTTGTTCTACGTCTTTGTGTCCTACTTCAGTCAGCTTTTGTACTATGGTGTCAACTATGCCTAATGAAACAACTATTGGCATTTGAAGTTGGCCACTAGTAGCTATAGAGATGAAGGAAGGTGGTTCTTGTGGATTCACCTTATCTCTAACTATGTTTTCTACTAGTTTTTGTAATTCATCCATACTGACCAATACTAGATCTACACATAATCTTGCTTGTTGCATGGATTGGTCAAGGATTCTTTTGAGATCCTCTGCAGTTAATGGATTGATGTTCTAAGAAGAAGTGTCAGGAACATCTTGTACTATTACAATTTTTGCAGGTGTGATGGGTACATGAGGAGGGCTAGAAGGTGGCAATTGTGTGTCTTGCATACTCTAGTCTTGTTGCTGCTCTTGCTCAGTTGTTGCTGTTTCATCTTGCTTTTGTGTCTCCTCCTCTATTTCTTTCTTTTCTTCTTCCTTCTTCTCTTCTTCTTGTTTCTTTTCTTCTTCCTTCTTTTCTTCTTTTCCTTGCTCTACTTTTGTCTTCTCTTCTCTCCTTTTTCTTCTTTTTTCTGGTGGAGCAGTAGCTTCTTCCTTTTATTCTTCTTCAAGAAAATCTTCAACCTTTTTGTACAAGTTCTTCCATGATTTTGTTGTTCTTTGTACAATTTCTTCCATTTTTTTTTGGAGAATGAAGAATGCCTTGTATTTAGGTGTAAACCTAGTATTATTCCTTTTGACTACTTTCTCTATTTGCTCCTTAGTCAAATCAGGCAGTATGCTTGCTAGGGTTGATTCTCTCATCTCCTTCTCCATTTTCAAACAAAAATGCCATCTATCTTCTACAATTTTAGATAGTTCATTTGGCATCTTTACCTCAAATAATCTATTTAGTATGATGATGTATTTTAACATACTTTGACAATCTTGGTTCTACTCTTGTTTCCTCATTTTTTCTATCAACTTTAGAATCACTATGTATTTCTCTATTAGGTAGATCTATCATGCCCAAAAATTATAAGGCAAAACATAACCAACAAATTTTTTATTTTTATTTTTTGAAAGGTGAACTAAAGGATAATATATATATAGACATATACTTTTTTATGAATAATTAGTTATGTAATAAGACATATAGACATATCCACTCAAGGTCCTTGAGTAAACATTGTGAACATACGGTATGGTGTACATCGATACATACTACTATCTCTACTAGAAGGTACTCTCTTAAGTAGGTTGAATTAATATTGTATACTATACTTAGTAATTCATGATATAGTAAAAATTTTCAACTAGGCCTCAGGCATCTTGGGACCATATAGTTATGTTTGTATGCACCAGTAGGATGGGGATTGTTTTCATGTAAAATTTTGTTTGGGTGATAGGGTCAGATGGCTCATTCCATTTGATGCCATAAATGATTATATTTGGGGAATAATTTTCATTCATTTAGGTTTCAGGTGATTACATATGGGTGGTTAATGTTAACTTCCATAGTTAAATCTATAGTGTCTTGATGTATAAACCATGGTATACTATATCACACCTAATTCTAGTATGATATTTTAATGAAGGCTTTTCTTTCTAGATATATGAATTAATATGTCTTGACTCATATGAAATATCATTATCATGGCAAAGGTGTGAAGCTTAATTACTACCTCATGAATGAGAGGTGTAGATCCCTAAGTCACTACAAGAATAGCAAATACTAGTTACATGCTTCAAGATCAAAATTATTAAATCCATCTAACATTTAACAAATTTCTACCCATTAAAATAACTTACTAAAACATTAAACCTCCTATACTTATCAACATTATCACTAACTTATCACTAACTAATTATACTTACTATTTTATTTAAATAATACTCTTTATTGACTATGTTACATAAAGCCACTTATTATATATTACTATTTTTTCTCATCAACAAGGTTACTAAGACCTCCTATCCTTTCACATACTAAATTATATTTTTCTAAGGTGATTAACCATTAAGATTTAAATACTATTCCTTAAATAATGTCATCTTTATAAACTATGTATGGAAGTTATCTACCACTGACATGAACCACTATTCACTACTTCATTAACATACCATCCTAAGGATATTCAATTAACTATACTCTTATCATAAATACTAACTTTACTATTCCTAACTCCATAAGATCTCCATTCAACCCACTAGCCATGTCACCAACTCAAAGCATTAACTAATGCCAACTTTTAATCATTTCCTAAACACTAACCTCAAACATCCTACCAACCCCATTCCCAAAAACACACATAACAAGTTTAACTATATTGTTATTCTATCTCATTTAATATCTTACCTATTCAACCCATAAAATAATTTATTTTTTAACCACATAATTAGATTAAAATGCCAATTTTATATTGCTAGCACTTCCCACTAACCTCCCACGTACAAATGATTTAATCAATAGCTAAAATATTACTAACCAATTATCATTACTTAAAATACTAACTATTTAACAAATAAATTCCACTAACCATAAATAAATTCCATCTATCCTATATCATAATCATAATCTAAATTTATTGCGTGCTCAAGATAAATTTTCAAATTTTCAAATGTTAGTCTTTGCATATTTTATTGAATCTCATATCCTATCTTTTTACTAAACTACCCAATCCCTAATACACTCAACATAATTTTAAATACCTGATCCACACCCATGGGACATCCCCCCTAAGTTACCTATTAAATAACATCTAAATATCCTAAAATACTATACTAACTTTATTTTCAACTTTTCCCCACTTAACAAGCCCCTTTACCTAGCACCCTCCCTTTAACATATACTACCAACATTGCATTTTAACCTTACTAACTACCTCCTCCTTTTTCAAGTAAATTTCTCCCTATGGCTCACATGACATGAGGGAGGGCTCTACTTTCCACCTAGTCCCCATTTTGAGTGCTTTTTCCTAAGCATTAAGGGTGGGTACTATGCCTTGTTTTGATTGGGATGACTGTTTACTTTACCTCCCTCCACTTTTCCCATCTAATCACCTTTCAAGTGTTTCCAAGTTGCATGTCTTTTGTTGAAGCATAGGTCCTCTCATGTGTGATGGGAGAGAGGAGTGTAGAGGTGTCGAAGGTGGTCAGCCTTGGGGTGTTTCCCAAGGATTTAAAATTATATTTTATTTAATGGTTAATATGAGATGTCTTTTCTAACCAAGGGATGGCTCCTCAAGACTGATCAAATTATTGAATTAGGTGTTTGAATATATATAGCTCTTAGGTATAGGGTCCTTCATGGGTGGGACATGTCATAATTTATCATTATAATTTTTTTTAAATTTCATTGATTAATTAATATGTATATTACTTCATAGGTATTAGTTTTATTTTTATTTTATTTTTTATGTGACCTATGTATTAACTTGAGTCAGGCCCTTTGTGGCTAGTCTTCTTTATTCATTTATTTATCTATTGTTTTCTTTTGACCAATACTTTTAGTTTATTGTCTATCTATAGGTACATGATTCCAAGGGATATTCCCTAGATTATTTTAATGGTCTGTAATAGATGATGAAATTATTTCCAGCTCTCCATACAAATTCCAGAGAGAAAAAGTGCATCTACAACCTATTCTCTCTTATGAATTTTTTTAACTATGTCTTATGAGGAGTTAATTTCTTCTATAACAACTATGATGTCAAGGTGGATTTTTTGATGATGAGTTGATGAGGTTCCTTATACCTATATAGTTTAGAGATTTATTAGTGATAGATACTCAAATTTAACACACTAATGTACACAATTAATTATAAGGGTTTTCTACTATGACTTGGGTTACACATGGAATTGCTCATTATTGAAAATAAAATGAAGCATTTCATATAATCTAATTGAAAACAAGAACTCTTATTCCATTATAGCAATTACATAATAGAGGATCTTATAATGAAATCACTCAAATTTACAATAAATGTTCATTGCAATATTTCTCTCACATGAGACATTCCATAGGGCTTATTGATGGAATACAAAATCTAGACAAGAAAAATGAACTAATTTACATAACTTCAATATGGTTCTCTAAAATATTAGATATTCTTCTTCTTGGAATGATCTTTTTCCTTCCTATACATCTATGATAATGCCACAATATTTCTCTTGCAAAAACATTTATATACAAATCCTCAAGCTCCACTTTACACAATTACAACAATATACAATAAGAAGTAAATCCCTTTTTACATTATAATGAAACAAAAAAGGAGACTTAACATCACAACACATTAGGAGATGACATGGGAAATATTAGTCTCTCCACAAATTGTATTTTCAACATTTCCAAGAGTGCAACTCTAATCTCTTCATAGGATCTACTTCCTCAAAACTGGCATGACAACACAAAACTTGGAACCATGGAGGCTCACCTCCCATCCTAGGCTTATATGAAGCCACTCACTGAGTAGGAGAAACAAGATTCAAACCAAGTTTCATTCCAATCTTACAAATGAATAAAAATTACATTTCAGCACTTGAACAATCCCATTCCAAGGGTATTTCACAAAGGTTCACCAATGGAACCTTGAACATAGGGTGAAGGTGTGCTTTCAAATAGGAGACTTTCTATATCATACCATATCTACAATAAAAAAAATTTCATGACCTTTTAGGGCTTTTCACAAATCAACAAATTCCATGCCCTTTTAGGGCTTCCACAAACATCCTTCAAACATACTACCAACAGCTATAGCTTCCTTGAAGCCCATACTCCATTAACTTCCTTTCTACATTATTTTTCCCTTATCACCCCCAAAGAAAAATATGAATGAATATGGCATAAAATGGAGCCCATACAAGGTTCTCAACTATATTTTGAGGCCAACTAAGCCCTTCACCCTAGACTTTTGTTCCCTTCCCAAAGGGTGAGTGAAGCCCTCACACCCATAACAACACTCATGCACAAAATCATGGAAACTCAAAAAAAATAAGAGAATAGTGAAAATCAAAACTTCATTCTCATCACAACAAAACATGATATAATATGATACCACACATTTTTCTTACAATTTCATTCCCCATAACCACATACTCATGAATGCAATACAAAGATTCAACTTTAAAATGGAAGAAGTTTAACTACATGTTAAGAACACCAACCTTGAATTCCTTTGCAAAATGGTAATGAAAGGTTTTAGAAGAGCTCCCTCCAAACTTCCAAACCCTAAGAGTCTCTAAATTTAGAGAGTGGGTGAACACTCCACTAGTTTGTCCAAGAATCTCTAAAAAGGCTTTTCCCCTAACTATTTTGGTGAAAACACCAAGCCACCTCCTCTTACCAACTTGTCTCCCCCTAAGTTTGCTATTTTTTACTTATTGGAAACATGGGAAAAAGCTCATGTGACAACTCCATTTTCGAATTGATGGAAGGAGGCATTGGTAAAGGGCCCCCCTAGGCTATCTAGGCAATATCATGGTCAAAATTAGGTCCCTACCATGTTATACTATCATATGGGTAGCTTACTTTCACACAAAAGACTCTTTGGGACCACCTAATGACCCCTCAACACTCTAGTCAAGTCTAAATTCGAATTTCCTTTTATTGTAACCCATCCTTTCCCTTGTCAAGTGGGTTTTCTTAATCATTAACAAGGTAATTAGTTTTAGGGTAAAATGCTACCATGACCAAAACCCTAGATGACATGTCATTAACACACAAAACCCACAAGTGTCAAGTGACACATAGAAGCACATTCCATGTCACCATGACATGTTCCTAATGCATCATTGAGATTAAAAATTTCACACCCAAGAAAACTTACATTCACAAAATAAAATACATCACAATGAGGCTTTTGAATCTTCCAAAGGTTTGCCTTGGCTAAACCATGTTCACTAGGTTTGGACCTTGTTTCCCCCAAAATATTCCATGGTTCCACGTCTTGCACACTAAACTCGAGTATCAGTAGTCCAAGGAAGTCATATAAAATACATATCATAAATGCATATAAATTCAAATGTTATGTAATCCATATTAACATAATTCAAATAAATTCCTAATCATTTCCAACAAGTCATTCAAAATGTTAGAATATCAAAATATGCATATCACATTAAATCATAAATCATCATAATCAAATTATCCTTTTGCATCACATCATAATCTAATTTCTATCCTGTCATGTGTAAAGTTGCATTCATATTTGTTTGATCACCCCATTCACAATATTAGGTTCTTAGTCCATATCAAAAATACAAAACACTACTGTAAATGTCAAAATTAAGCCATTGTCCATCTAAGTCTTGAATAATGTCAAAATATCCAAATCCTAAATATCAAAATGCAAGTAACATACCTCCACTTAAACATTACAAGCATTTCTACAATTCAACTTCTATCAAAGCAATTGAAAAAAGTTAGAACATGAACAAAATCATTAATTATATCATTTAGGTCTTAATGTGTAGACATAAGTGTGGATCATTAAAATGAAGATATTAAAATAGCATAACCCTATAGTCCCAAAAGTATATCAAAACATCAAATTAGAAGTATCATAATGCAAATATGTTTGACGGATCAGGTCAGACCTCACGAGATCAATATTCCTTTCATATACATTAATCTTAGAATTAGAATGTAGTCTATCTTTTGTCTACAACTCAGCTCCTAAAGGCAACTCAATTTCTAAATGTAACTCAGTTCCTGAATGTAATTCAGAATTCATTATATGTGACTCGACGGTCACTAAAACTTGTTATTGATTTACAAATTGGTTAATAGGACCTTCATCAATAGGTACCTTCATAAAAGTACACAAAAGATCTGTATTCTTTAGGTTCCTTCATAGGTTCAACTTCATGTACCTTTTTGTATTCATCAAACTTCACATTTGCACTTTCCATAACTTTGTTAGTGTTAGTATTTAAAAACTTATAAGCTTTACTTCCTATGGAATGACCAATGAATATTCCTTCTTCACTTTTAGCATCTAGTTTACCATTCCTAAAATCTTTACCAATATAGCACTTGCTTCTAAATGTCTTAAAATATTTTACATGGGGTGAGTATCCATACCATAATTCAAAAGGTGTTGAATGAGTAGCTTTCTTGAATTGTACTTAGTTTAGGGTATAGATAGTTGTACTTATAGCTTCTCTCCAGTATTTTAAAGCAACATTCTTCTCCATCATGAGTGTTCTAGCACAGTCTATTATAGATCTATTACTCCTTTCAACAATACCATTTTATGGAGGGGTCCTAGGTGCAAAATTTTGCCTCTTGATTCCTCTATCATTAAATAATATTGAAAATTCATTTGATTTAAATTCTCCACCTCTATCAGATCTCAAACATTTCAAAATTTTGCTAGTCTCCTTTTCAACTCTTGCCAAGTACCACGTATACATTTGGAAAGCATCAAATTTTTATTTTAGAAACATAATTATCATTATCCTAGAATAATCATCAACAAATAGAATAATTTACTTGTCATCTTTGTATCTTTGTACACCAATTATTCCACACAAATTAGTATGGACTAATTCCAAAATTTCTTTAGAAGAATGAGTCTTACTTTTAAAACTAGACTTTGTCATCTTGCCTAACTAACATTATTTACAAATCATATTGTCAAGTTTCTTCATTCTCAAGTTTCTTCAATTTAGGAAAACCTTCGACTCTTTTCATGTTATTGATACTGACTAAGTTATCAAAGTTATCATGATGTAACTTCTTGTGCCATAGTCACACATCATCAAATTCTACAGCAAGACAAGTGTCATCATTCATATCAAGATAAAATAGATTACCTCTAGTCTGATCACCTTTTCCAATCAATTTTCCATCAGTGTCATAGATCTTTGCTTTCTTGTTCTCAAATTCAACTTTACAGCCTGAACTATTTAGCTATGACACACTTAAAAAATTATAGTTAAGACCTTCTGCATAATAAGCCTTGTCACACACCATATTTTCTATCATTTTGATTAATCCTTTACCTTTTATCACACAAGGTGAATCATTACCAAATCTTATACTATTCCTATTGTAATAATCAAGGTTAATGAACTTTCTCTTATCTCCAGTCATGTGATGTGAACATCCATTGTCTATGATCCATCTATTAGTCTCATTCACATAAGATACTAGTGTAGTTGCCTCATTAGAATCATAATCATCCTTTATAGCAACATATACAACTTCATCATCTTGATCATCATACCCATCTTTAGTTTCTTCTTCAACAATGTACCAGGACTTCTTTCCTTTGTCTTTGTAATCTTTGATGTCCTCATCTCTTTTATTTCTATATTTGTCTCCACTTCTATTGTTTTTCTTCTCTAGACATCTAGCAGCAATATGACCAACCTCATTACAATTAAATTACATGATAGGTAGCTTACCTTTGGATTTCTCTTTGCCTTTGTGAAATCTCCTTTCCAATAATGCTTCAAGCTTCTCAACATCTTCTTCATCTGTATCATTGTCACTAGAAACATATTTGACCATTTTATTTTTCTCTATAGGTTTCTTTCATGATATTTTATCCTTAAAAGTGGATTCAACATTTTATGTCTTGAAATTATCAAAATCGGAGAGTTCAAAAGCAGTAATCCTACCATCAGTCCTTCAAGTGTCAAATTACTACAAGGCATATATCTTAGCTCTTGTATAGCATAAAATTTAATGGCATAGATAGGAAATAGTGTTCTCAGTATTTTTATGATTATAGTCTCATCATCAATAACACCATTTTCTCCTCTAATAACATTCACAATATCTTTTACTCTAATGCAATATTGAATAATGTTCTCACCTTCTTGCATTCTTAGGTCATCAAACTTACCTCTGAGACTCTTAGATTTGGCTATCAAAACATTTGTATCTCCTCCATAGATAGTTTGAATAGCATCTCACATCCTCTTTGAAATGCGAGAATCCTTGATGTCATTAAACTCAGAGTAACTTAGGGAAGAGGAAATCTCCAACATTTCTTGGTTGTGTTCTTTCTTCTTTTTTAGATCATTAGTAGTTAGGACTCTAGTAGGATCAACATTCTTAGAGGTGATGGTATATTGTGCATATTCTCCAAGACCTCCTTGGTATAGCTTCATCAAACTTTTCCATATAGGTAATTTCCCCTTGTTGATCTTCAGTACCTCTCTTTTAGACATCTCTAATCTTCAGCTTTCGGTACTTTTAAAATAATCCTTACAAGCACAAGGCTCTAAAACCAATTGTTGGAATTCTTTAGAATAACTAAGAGTGGGGGTAAATTAGATACTCAAGGTCTAGATGTACAAATAAAACTTTTCAATTCTTAGTAGACCCACATCCATAAAACCTTAATATGCATGCATCAATTAGATCAAAAAATTCACTTAACTTTGTAGATTATTGTCCTATGTCAAAATAACTTTGCAAAAATGTAAACATGCAATACCATAAAAACATTCACACAAGGATTTTACGTGGAAACCCAATTTGGGAAAAACCACTAGTAACATGCTACTAAGTCTCGCTCTTCTTGATGCCCTATGAAAAGCTAGTCTTGTTAAAGGTTACATTACACACTATTAAATGTAACCTAGTTAGAGGATTTAATCACCCTATTAGGGGTGATCCTTTTTAGAGGAATTTAGAATATTCTATTAGAATTTCTCCTTGTTAGAGGATTTACAAATGACAATTAGGTCAACCTTAGTCCAAAGGATTTATCCACACTAGTACAGTTGTTAGAAAGTAACAATATGATTTGATCTGATAAATCAACTTACAACTTCACTTGCAGATTATAGATCTATATTTCAATCCTCCATTTTGCATGGCATTCATATAATTTAGCTATGATAGCTTGTTCACCCTTCAAGAATTCATTCCCTTCATCCTTCTTTCTTCATATGCCAACTATAGTCTCTTCTTTTTAGCCACTACATGAAAAAATACACCATACTCCTTGACTTCCTTAGGTTCTCACACATGACAACCATTCCTTCTAGCTAGCCATCTCTATAAATAGAGAATTTTGATCTTTCATCACTTAACCATAATCATCTATTTGAGGGTTAGGTAGGGTTAGGTATGATTCAATGAATCTACTCACTTTTCCATTTGAGTCCCTTCTAGAAACTTCTCTTCAATCTCCCTTGAATTTGCCTCAAAATGGTTTACCTTAAATTCTATGCAACCAACTCTTCATAGTTATCTTCCACACACTTCACACAATTCAAGAATTCAAATTGGTTAGTTTAGATTCATCAAATCTTTGATCAAACTCATTTAATGTCACTTAGCATTAACATGTTGTCAGTTGGAACTTATAGTGTTCTGTCACTTGGCCAACACTAGTTCACTTGGCAAATACTATAGTTTGTTGATGTTCAAAACCAACTAGACTTTACTCCACATATACTAAGATTCACTCAGCTTGCACTATTTTCCTACATCACTTGACTTCTTCTATTTTTACTCAGCTTCTAGTGACTTCTCGGTGAGGCTTGGGAGACTCATTTCTTACTTGATCTTCTTCTAGTCTTAGCTTGAATAATCTTTCATTCTAGACTTAAGTAGATAAATAATACACTGTAGCATCAATGTATCACTTGGTCTTAGTGCTCCTTTTATACACCAAATAATTCAACCTTTCTCTAGGTTCTCTTGTCATCTTGTCTCTTTAAATCATCTTCATCAATCAACTAAATGATAGAATTCAGACCAAATAGAAATTGTCTCACCAACAAGTATCTAGTTTGACATCTTTGACAAAATAATTATTATTCCATTATATATTACATACCAAAACAATCTCTTTTCAGCACATAATGGGTCCTAATGGGTCTTATTAATGGGTCCTAAGGACTTCTACCTTAGTAGGTACTAAGAGCTCCTAGAGCTACTTATGACCAACTAGTTCTTAAGTAGGACCCCTTGGAACACTTAATAGGACACAATATGTTCTATTATGTACCATAAGGGTCTTAATGGGTTGTAAGTGGTTCCAATCATCTTTAGAGGTCTCAATTGGTCATAATGGGTCTTGAGGGATCCTCATACCACTTAGGATCCAATATGACACCTTAATATTGCAGTACCACTTAAAACCCATTATGACCCATTATGATACATTAAAACCCATTGCTATGTGTAAAAGAAGATTTTTGAAGTGTTGGAACCTATCATGGAACAACCATTATTTTTTCACTGATGTCAAACCTATTACTCGCTGGTAAGCCAAAAAAATTTTGGTCTGAATGCTATCATTTGATTGGTTGATGAAGAGGATTTGAAAAGAAAGGATAACAAGGGCACCTAGAGAAAGGTTGAGTTATATGGTATGTATAAGGATCACTAAGACCAATTAAGACATAGATGATATGATGTATTATTGATCTACTTAAGGCTAAAGTGAATGGTCACTTAAGTTAAGACAAGAAGAAGCATTTTCATAAAATGTGTTTGTCAAGCCTAATCGAGCAAATAGTATAAGATGAGAAAATTTAGTTTAGGCCCAATAGAAAGTTGGTATGTGTAGAGCATCAATAAAATATTTTAAGTGTCAGGCATCATGGAAATAATAGTAGTGACAAATCAAGGAAGATTTAGTTCATGCTGAGCAACCCGGTGGTTGTTGAGCATTAGAAGACTATTATTGTTGATTGAATAGTGTAGATGTTAAGTGACAACAAAAAGAGTTTAATTAGAGATTTGACAAATATGAGATGACAAAGTTGATTTCTTAAATTATGTGAAGCATGTTGAAGATAAGTATGATGAGCTAGTGGCAAAGAATTCAAGATAAACCATTTTGAGGCAAATCTAAAGAGGATTGTAAGAGAAGTTTCTAGAGGGAACCTAATGAAAATGAGGGGGTATTCAATGAATCTAACCTAAACCTAAAAAGGATAATTATAGTTAAGCAGTTAAAGATAAAAATTCTGTTTATAAGGGGATACAAGGCTAGAAGTAATAAAGTTATTGATAATCTAGAGGTTGTAACACCTCGCCAGAGAACCCAAAAGAATTTAACCTAAAGTTTTACTAAGTTTTCCAAAAAAAAAATTTTAAGGTAATATACAACAATGATTATAAAATAGTGGAAGCAATAACATACACTCATACATAGGCAACACATAAATAGATTACATCTCTTAAGGGTCCCATGACATAGAATCACATTTAAGTTTAATTAATACCAAATCTAATATATACTAAATCCACATCAAAGAATAATTACAAGTATGAATCTATTTAAATATTATAAAATTATAGCAAATTCCACTTGGAAATAATCAGAATGCACAATCATCCACTGTACAAGTCACAAGGTAGGAAAATCTAAAAGAATATACATCATAAAATAGATTACATCATATCTTAAAGATCCATGAAATAAAATATAATACAATAGGTATGACCATCCATCACACCACACAAGAATAGAATAAAAGGAAATGCAGAACAAGGAACTCTAGCCATGGCATCAAACTAACAAATCTCAATGGTAAAAGTAAAAAGCACTACCACTCGACCTTGTGAAACCCAAAAAGGTCCACTCCCATTGTGCTAAGGAGATAGTCTCAAGCCCCAAATAGGATATCAAACTCCAAGCTCAAAACCAACATCTAGGTCAAGGAAAACCTAAAAGAAATATAGCTCAAAGGTACCAAGATATAAATGACATCTAAACCCAGAGGCAACAATGACATGTAGGTGTAGACACTTAAATCTGATTACATCACTAAGTAATCTTATTTATTTATCTCCTAGGACATTACTAATTAAATATTTATGATTTAATTAATTAATCATCATCCCTTAGTTAATTAATTAATTTAATTAACTATAATCCAATTGATAAAATCAAATGATAACCTTAAATCAATTTATCAATTAAATCCCTATTCCTCTATTAAATTGAATAAAATCCCAAATCTATTTAATTTAATCTCATATCCCTTATTTATTAAATAAACTATTTAATAAATCATCCAAGCCCCTAAAACATCCTTAAACCCTTTCATTGCGCCTAATCCAACCCATTCACCCATACTAACCTCACTTAGCCACCTAACTAACCTATCCCATCAAAGTTAAGCCACTTGCCCCCTAACCCCCTTCCTAAGCTAAGCCTAATCCCCCTCCTAAACATATGCACAACTATAAGCAAGGGTTAAGACTTTCTAACCCAAGCCAAAGTCAAAAAGTCTCCCTTATCCCCTTCCATCCCTATCCAGGAGCATTAATGGCTCTTACATCCCTCTTTATGTCTCTTACATCCCTCTTACACACTCATCTTCCCTCATTACTCCTGATTACTCCCTTTGACCAACCATTATCCCATCCCCTCACACTCATCCTCCTTGTGACAAGTGTCACTCCCCTAGTGGCTATGAACAAGAACAATCCATGTGCTTCCCTTTGAAAGCATCTTATCCCTCCCTCACCATTCTTCCATCCTTGCATACCAACCCTCCATTTCACTACCCCTTAGCCTATAAATAAAGCCCTTCCCTCTCACAATTCATCATCCACTTTTATGCAACCTTATAATGCTCCACTAACTACTTCATCATAGCCATTTTACATCATCATAATGTTGAAATCCATCCATACCTCCATTGTTGAAACCCTCATCCATGTACACACTTGGTAAAAACTCCCCACCCTTTGGAAGCTTAAGCACAACATGAGCATACATCCACAATCCATCAGGGACATATCTACGTTATCATAGGTTATGCCCAAGGAGCTTACCATTCTTGGTTTGCTTTCCTTTTGGTGATAACCTCATCCTATCATAAATGTTTACTTATTTGATTATTGTGAATTCTTTTGTTAGTATTAGTATTCTTTTTACACTAACTAGATTTGGTGATACATTTTGGCATGCCCAATGGGACCCTACATTCAAGTCACTATAATCTCACTTTTGCTTGTTAATATTTGAACTAACCAAACTAATGCTTTGTGTTTATTTGCATATGTAGGTGGTTTTCTAATATATTTTTTGTAGGCACCAAAGTCTCCTATCAAGAATTCTTCTTCTAGCCATAAAAGAAAAATCCAACTTAGACAACTTTTTCTCACATCTTGTTCGTGATCCCATGAACATGAAATCACAAACCTACGACTATGGGATCACTATCCTAAACCCACAGAAACATGGACCTGCAAAAGTCAAGTTTCTCTCTATTCCAAAATAAGTTTCCATGTGCCATTAAAACATCCCTTTCATTCCCACTAACCCAATTTTTGTGGAAATGCCATTTTTTACCAATGGGATCACTATTGAAAAACTATGGAAATGCTTGAGTTGTTTAGTCAACTAGTATTCCCCACTTTTTTCCTCCTCTATCGAACCCACTAAAAAAATCCTTTGGTAGGAATGCTCCCTCATAGATCCACAGGATCTCCATTTCTCGGGATTTCCCTATGATTTTGTTTACCCACGACCCATTTTTCTACGGTTTCACTAGTTCTTTGTACCATAATCCCATCACCTCTCAGCTACATCCCTACATTGTGGGATCATTTTTTAAACATGCAGGATCATTGTGTATGTCCACGGGATCACTGGATTGATGTTTTTGTTGTAGGTATCTGTTGGAGTGAAATACTAACAGGTTTTTGCAATTTTTCTTGGAAACTTGCTAAAAAATCTATCTTTAAACACTCTAAAATGAATAAATTTTTCTTTTCCATGGAACGTATGCCTAGATTATAGAATTATTTTCATTGGAATGCTTGGATATTTTAATTTTAAAAAATCCACTTTTGAATGTCAAGTATTTAAAATTGAATTGATGTGATGAACACTTCATTTAAAGGTGCAAATGAACATTATGTGCAAACACCTCAATTTTAGTGCTTAAAATGAACCCATACAATCTTGAATACCTTAAGGATAAACTCATTCTTATTCCCTCATTTTCAAAGCTTTCACACATGATTTACCTTTTTTTGACTCGATTTCCTTTTGTTGACCATTGCTATAAAGTCAGAATGAACAATTGAATACTAAATCATATGTGTCTTCAAAAACTAGCTTGATTAGGATACACTAAAGCATCCAAATAGAAATAAATCAAGTTTCTTACATGTTTTGAGATTGTTCCCTCTAGCCCATCTTGGTCTTCTTTATTTTCTACAACTTAAGACCTTAAAGTACATGTTGCATGTACTGAAAGTTGTTAGCAAGATCATATACAACAACCTAGGAGTGCTTCTAGCAATTTCATCCACCTCTAGGAAGTGCATCCCCTTTGGTGAGAAGCTCAAACTAGTAAAAAGCTTGGTTGGTATATAAATGAGAGGAAAGGTAAACTTTCTTGTTCTATCACCCAAGTTTGGGCAGTGTGTTTTTTAGAGTAGTTTGAGGTGGCAAATTTTTTTTACAATTTTAGCATGTCTAGAATAGATTCTTAAATGGATCACATATGTAACAACCATTTGGTGAGACTCCATAGACCCATTTACAACCCTATTTTAGTCATTCTCAATTTTATCCATGGTATGTTCATTCATGGTGCAAGGGAAACAATGTCTCTCAAGATTACTTACCATCGTACTCCCCTAGTAGAGGCATAAGGCCACTTGCATTTCATCTCCAAGGGTCATTTTTCCCAAAGAAGGGGAACTTCTATTTGCCATGCCTTGAAGATTCTTTGATCTGTATCATTTGTATATTGACTCTTGTATTGACTCACCTCTTCGACTAGAGGGACATATTGCACTAGAATCAAGAGACATCAAGTTGTGGGTTGTTGCATAGCATATTGCAACCAAAATTTGACCTTAGGGATAAAGAGTGTGCTTGACTTGTCTTATTTATGCTCAAGACCTATGAAGAACATTTGTTAAAACATATACAATTTCTATGGTTACTATCAAATCCTTTTACTAAAAAGATCACTTGTTTGTCTTTCTAAAAGTTACTTTGTCCTTTGAGAAATTGTTTGCTCATAATCCATCACATTAGAAAGATCCCATCTTTTTTATTTCAAAAATAGTTGTTAGCAAGTCCATTCACAACAACTTTTGTCTCATTGGTTCCAACTTTACCTTTTCCAAAACTATCCTTGTTCTCTCAAAAAAATAACTACTAGCAAACTCTAGTTACAAACCAATATTTTTCTCCTTGGTCCAAATTTTCCTCTTTTAGAACTATCCTTGTTACCTATTCTACTTGAGAAAAAATAACACATTTGTCTTCAAAAGTACCCATCCTTTTTATTTCAAAATAAAAGATGTTAGCAATTCGATTTGCAACAACTTATGTCTCATTGGTTCAAACTTTACCTTTTTCAGAACTATCCTTGTTACCTCTCCTACTTAACCAAAACCAACACATTTGTCTTCAAAATAGGTCCTCCTTACCTTTGTTCAAGAGAACTATTGGCAAGTTCATTCGCAACAAATCCTAAGCCTAGTTTGCCCCACTTTACTACTTTATCATTTCTAGAAACTTAGCTATTTCTCAACTGATTTATGTTTCCAACCCAAAGTTAAAAGGTATACTTAGGGTAGTCACTACCTATAAAAACCCATAGTTGCAATCAAATCTCTTAGATTTATCTCATATCAGGCCAAACCAAGACCAAGTTCAAAAAAGCTAAACTTCCACAAAATAATAGTTTACACAATAATAGAAGCAGAATTCAAAAAGCATACCCCCAACCCAAGGATTACCAAACTAGACCAAATTGAGAAAGATGATGTAGACATTGCATTTCACACTGAGTGGGATTACAAAATTCAAAATCTAACTCTCCGACGAGGTGTTAACCATAGCCTTATCAAAAACTCTAGTGTTACTCACTTTGATTAGGTCCATACTTTTCCACACACACTTATGCACTTATCTCCTCATTAGTTTAGTCTTTCACATAAAACTTCTACCCCATTCAAGCATTTAAACATAGAATCATCTCCTCCCATTCTGATATCAATCTTCAATTTTCAGGAATCCTCTACATATATCATTAAGCCCTAGTGCCCCCCACTATTTACTCATCCACTTAGAAACATTTTAGCATCACTTCATTTAGCTTTGTTTCCCTTAAAAAAGTAGTTTTTGTCCATCTCACCATGACAGTTATCCTTAAAACACATATTTCCTAGGATAGGATGTCACTTGTATCCCACGTCACCTTGAGAAAAAGGTTGGGCTACATATTTGATATTACCATCACATTTTCAAGATCATACTTATGGGAAACACAATCTCTTTCACCTAGTTCCATATCATTTATATTCCTAAGGTATCATTAAACACACTTGCACTGACTATACTTTACATTTAAGAAATCAATCCACCCTAGTCACACTTAGGAAAATCATTTTTTCATATACATTTAGCATCATCCTTCTTGAATTTCATCCTTAGAGAAGTTATCCTCTCATGCCACCTACCACATGTTTTGGTAAGAACACACAGAAAAAGAAAGATATGGATCCTAGTCATAGTATTAGCATAGCTCAAGCTCAACCATACCCCATAGTTTCCATGACACAACTAGATCCACCACCACAAAGCCCTAAAGAAATAGTTACTTCCATCAATATTTATACTTTCATGAACCAACCTGGACATACAACCATTGTTAATGCCATCATAAATCAAAATAAGGAAACCATGATGGAAAATTTCTTAAGGGACAATGTTGGCACCTTTGAGTTTGGACGTCCACCACCTACCAACATTACAGATCTTGCACATCCTCTATTTGGATGGCAACCACCATCCATAGGGTCAACTATCTCTCATGATCCTTTCTTTTCACCCAACAATGGGCACCAACAACCACAAATAGAACCAGTAGACTTGAACATTCCCTCAACCCAAGTGACTACTCCCATTCCAAAAAAAACCCACCTTGGGTAAAAACACAAACCTATGTCGCCCTTTTGTAAAGGAAAAGGCTAACAAAAGTATAATTGTTCACGTTCAATAACATAAAACTAGTATTATAATTTAGAATTTTGAAATGAAATAAACTAATGAAATGTTTAGAAATGGATGAAGTTTAGGATTGCAATTTTTAATAATTATTTGGAATAAGAATTGATATATTTTCCTAATTTTTATAGATGATTTTTTGGTTGTTAAAAAACACTGAAAATTAGGGGTTTAGTTCCCACCACAAAACTATACAGAAATAAACTTATATTCATTTGAACTCAGAATATGTTATGCAGAGCATATATAGCTAGAACAATCAAATATAAAAATTGACTTTACACCTATATTTTCTCTTTTATAATGGTTTGAATTTAAACTCACTTGAAATCGATGTTTTTCATCTCCCACCACATTTTTGAAAACAAATCTATTCCAACCAAGAGAAAAATTATACATTCTTGAAGAGGACTCTCTCCTCTAGAACATCAAATAATTTTTAAATTTTTTATATATAATTTAATATTTTTTCTTTCTCAAAATCGACATCTTTTCAAGTGTTTAGATACATGCTCATAAAATTTTTTAATTACAACATATTATATCTAATTAAAGAATTGTAAACTCTATATGAGAATATTCTTGACTTTAAGCTCTATAAAACGGTGTTTATATATTACTTAAAAATTATCATAAAAAATAGTAAGAGTTATTGAAACCTCAATTTTCTGAAATAATTTTATTTCTTTAGTAATTGGATACAAACTACTATAAAGCATGCATTTAATAGACATTTATCTAGAATGAATTTATCTAGATCATATGTTTGAACAAAATTGACTTTTGGATAGAAATACTCAAATTCATTCATTTTGATAAGTCAGCCTGAAAGGTGACACAACTTTGTACTTTTACCCACCCATCCTCACTCAACCCTTAGTAAATACCACATCTTGACCTACCACAAGTGTATCAACTACATCTGCTTCCACCACACATCTCCCTACTTCACAAACTCCTCTTTTTACACCCAACAATATTGCATTTTCCCTTCCATCTCAAAGCACATCCAATTCATTCACTACCGAAATGCCTCCACTAGGATCAAACACCTCATCTTCCATCCCACCCAACATCACTATCAGTCCATTTGGGGCTACTTCAACCTCATTCCTTTTAGGGCCTTAGAGTGTTTGTATGGCACCAGGGCCTACCACAAGCCTCCCCTTTAGCACTACATCCATGTCCATACCTCAGTCACTTTCATCCCCCACTCCTCAAGTCTATTCAGTACCACCATTACCAACTATTTTTCTATGCCACCCTTAGGCAATATCCAAATCACTCCTCCACTACAATATCCTATTGTGAATGCTCTTCCTCACATTAATTACCTTACCCTTGTTAATACTCAATTGCTTTCTCAAGAAAGAGTGCAACTAAACTATATTGGGCAAAGTATACATTCCCAAAGCATGGCCCCAGCATTGCCAATGCTACTATCTTTTTAGCCACAATCATTGTGCTAGCAGTATGCCCAGATATCACCATAGAATTATCTAGTAGGGCAACAACCTCATACTTACACTTCCCATCAACAGTCTACCCAAAAAATGCAGTAGTATGTACAAACTACATTCCACCAACCCATAGCATCCATCCCAACTGTCATGCAACCTATTTTTCCACCACCATCATATGGTAGTCAAGGTTTCCCATATCAACCTTCAGCATCCATTACATACCCTAAATTGAGGGCACCTAGACCAAGGGCAACTGTTACCCTGCCTATAAACTCTAAATGGGAAGAGATGAAAAATGCTCTTAAAGCCCTCAAAGATGGGATAGACTCAAAAAATTATAAATTTCAAAATGATTGTCCCTATCTATTTGACAAAACCATCACAATGACACCCTTTCCTAAACACTTTGAGAGCTCCAAGTTTGATAAATTTAGAGGGAAAAGTGATCCAATCACACATGTCAAGGAATTCTATATGCATTGCCAAGAAGTGGTCTATAATAATTTGTTCCTCATGTGACTTTTTCCAAAAAACCTAGGAGGTCCTACCCTTGAATGGTTTTTTTGTATACCCCAAGGTACCATTAAGACCTAGCTGATCTTTCTTAAGCATTTGTGGCTCAATATGCTCATCTAGTCGAGACTGAACTATCCATAGTTGACTTAGTTCATACCAAGCAAAAAGGAGGAGAAAGCCTTGCAGAATACATACAACATTGGCAAATCCTCACAACTAGGGTCTCATGTACCATCCTAGAATGCCACCTTGTCAAAATGTTCATTAACAATGCATATCCTAGTCTTTCCCATCACATGGTTATGAACTATTTATAAACATACAAGGACATTAAGTAAATAGGGATGGGACTCAAGCAAGGACTCATCAAGGATGGTGTCATGAAAATTACAAGGAAAACACCCAGGACCAAGGCCCAAGCAATGAAAAACCACAGTATTAGAATAAGAAGAAGAACATAGCAACAGATGGCATCATTGACACCCAACATGTTCATATCATTGGGGAAGCAGCCAACATACCTACCAAATTTTGTCAACGACCACCTTAACAACAACAACCACCAATCTATCAATAGCCTCCTATACAAAATAACCCACACAATGTCCAAATGCCTAGCCATCATAACCAAAGTAGCACTATCACACTTTTAGCTGGATGTAAACCAAACATTCAGAGATAACCTTGTGTCTACCACCATTGGAGGAACCTCTTGATGCAATCTTTGAGAAACTAACCAATGATAATCTTATTAGACATCCACAAACACAACCCTTGGAACCCAATCAGTCTAGAGCATCCTAGTATAAGGACAATGAGTTCTACAAATTCCATTGCATCAAAGGACATACCATCCTCAAGTGCATGCAACTCAATGACTACATCCAAGACCTTATTGACCATAAAGAGATCACAATGGGGGCATAAGCCTCACCCAATGCAAGATTAATGATATATCAAAATGCTTTTCCTCCTCATAACACAAACACAGGAAAAGAACCTACAAACACTCTTGCCAAAAAACCCAATAATACTCAAAAAAAACAAGGTGATAACCAAGATAAGTCTCAAAACTATACCTAAGCATACTTGGACTATGGAAACCTTATTGGCTGCATATCACAAGTTGAACCTTCTATCAATGTTATAAACATCAAAGGCCCAGATGCCCAATGTGTTGTCACTACTCGATGAGCTTGACTCAATATAGCTAGCCCATCTATATCTACACCTTCAAGGCCACCTCTATCAAGAGCACCTTCATCAGGATCACCCCCATTAGAACCATAATATAATATCTTGGAACACCTTGGAAACATGTCAGCTTAGATTTTTATTCTAGATCTCTTACAAATAAGCCCACTTTATCAAGATATCATTGATAGTACTCTCCATGAGTCATATGTCCCCAATGACATAAATGCCACCAAGTTCTGTAACTTGGTTGGCCACCTTCCTACATCATGTGCTTTTTACTTTAAGACCTCTGACATCCCAGTAGTTGAACCTAATCATATACTTCCACTTCACATAGCCATCATGGTTTTTGACTTCATGGTCAAATGTGTCACAATAGATAATGGATTGGTTTTAAATCTATGTACCTTAAAATTCATCAAATAGATAGGATATATTAAGGAAAATATCCTTAATGAGGTAATTACCATCAAAGCATATAACAACTTGGAGTGCACTACTGAAGGAACCATCTTACTAGCTCTCTGAGTTGACTCAGCCACTCAGGAAATAATGTGTCACGTAGTTGATCTTAACCTTCCATACAACATCCTCCTTGGTCAACCATGATTTCATGCCATGAAGGTTGTTCCCTCCACATACCATCAATGCATCAAATTTTTGCATAATGGAATTGACATAACCATCCATGCAAATCCTAAACCCTTTGCTTATTGCAATGCAATTGAAGCTTCATACACCAACCATTGTCCTAGAACCAAAATTGGCCACACTACAGCTAGTTCCTCTAGCACCTACCATGATCTAGATACCATTTTAGCCGCCACCCTTTCCATGGTTAAGATCAACTACCAAGGTTGTGGTGAATACAATCTCAGATATGCTTTTGTTGTCAGTGCACTACTACTTGATCTACATACTCAAGGGTACCTAACATATCAAGGGCCAAGAATAGATACCACCTCTCAAATCCAACAGTTGGGCCCTACCACATTTATTACCAATGGTATCCTTGATGGAGAGAAAAGCACTCCAGACATTAGCACATGACTATACAAAGAGCCACCTCCAAAAAGTGAAAAACTTATTGATCACCTTAAACAATAATACCCATGATCACATTGCCTTGCCACTAAGTAATGGGATTATCAAGGAGGTAGTCTAGGCTATCTAAAATCAGGCATTAGGTAGCCTATAGAAGCATACCAAGAAAAGAAAAAGAAAGGCTTAGGCTATGGACTCCTCACAATTGAGGGCACTACAAAAGAGGGCCATGCCTCCACAAACATCCAAAACAACCACATTGAGGTCAAAGACATTCCTAAGGAGGTAGAAAAGAAATCGTACAATGATATTTTCCTTGAAAAAATTATCTTAGGAGCCTATGTGCTCTACCAATTATCCCTAAATCTCATAGACCCACTTGCTCAACCCAAACTCATTGATTGGGACCAACCAAGTGTTGTTCATGTTGATAAATTCTCTATAGAGCACACACTTCTAAAATTCATGGGGGTAGAAACACCACATAAATGGCCACCACCACCATTAGCATATGTATACAAACTAGATCCAATAGGTTACTTTGGAGAGGAGGAAATATCCAATTGCAAAATTGAACCAAAAAGTGAAACAAAAAAGAAGAAAAGTAAAGTAAAACCATCCTCTAATGAAAACTCCTCTGAAGTACCATTGAATGATTCAAAAAATGAAAAGAAAATAAAGGATGTATCTAACAGTGAAAACCTCTTAGAGGCACTTGAGGATGTAGATTTCATCCTTTCCCCACAAGATCACAGGCCTACGATTTCATCAGTCTTGACAAAGGAGACTAGACTAGTCAATATCAGCCTAATCAAGGTACCACAGATCACATATATTATGGCATCTCTACCACCCAAGCAAGTGGAACTTCTCATTGAAGTTCTCCATGAAAATGTTGGCCACTTTACCTAGTCCTATCAAGATATGTTGGGGTTGGACCCCAAGTTAGTAGTACACCATTTGGTCATGAATCCAAAAGAAAAACCTGTCAAGCAAAAGCTCTATAAGATGCACCCCAAAGTTGCTTTGCTAGTTAAAGCGGAGTTAGAAAAATTGCTAGAGGCAAAGATCATTTGCCTAATTTGACTACTTAGAATGGATCTCCAACATGGTACCTATCACAAAGCCTTCTGGTGATATTAGAATTTGCACAGACTTTTGAGATCTCAACAAGGCTTGCTTGAAGGATGATTTCCCATTATCAAACATAGATATGATTATTGATCTCACCATAGGCCATGAGCTCTTATCCTTCATGGATGGTTTCTTTGGATACAATGAGATCCAGATAAGAGAGGCAAACTGGCATAAGACAACATTTACCACCCCTTGGGGGCATTCTGTTATAACATGATGTCATTTGGGTTAAAGAACACTGGGGCAACATATCAGCACACCATGACGTTCATCTTCCATAAAATTATCTATAAAACTCTAGAGTATTACGTAGATGATATTTTAGTCAACTCTCTTAATGCCCTTGATCACTTGTCTCATCTTGAGGAAGTGTTTGATTGATTTGCTAAATATCGTCTCATGCTCAATCCTAAGAAATGTGTCTTCGGTGTTACCTCAAGAAAGCTCCTAAGATTTATTGTATCACAATGTAGCATTGAGATTGATCCTAAGAAGGTCAAGGACATCATGGATATGGCTCCTTCTGAGACACTTAGATAGATATGCTCTCTTCAAGGGAAGCTACAATCAGTCAAATGATTCATCTCACAACTCGCTGACAAGTTCCTTGTTTAGACATTTACTAAAAAAGGAACAAAATTTTAGGTGGGACCACATTTGCCAATGCAAATTTGACCTAATCAATTAGTACTTGGCTAATCCACCTATTTTGGTTCCTTTAGTTGCAGGCCATCCACTCATACTCTACATCATAGCTACCCAAATAGCACCAGGTGCTCTTCTAGCACAACTTGATCATGCAGGCAAGGAAAGGATTATTTACTACATCAGTCATACTCTAGTGGGATATGAGCTCAATTATACACCAATGGAAAAGGCTTTCTTAGCTATGGTATTTTCCACTCAGAAGTTGTGTCATTACATGTTAAGCCACATGGTACAACTCATATCCAAAATTGATCCTTTGAAATATATGTTGTCATGCACCGTGCTCACAGGATGTCTGGCAAAATGGGTCATGCTTCTTAGCAAATTTGATATCCAATATCTTGACTAGAAGGCTCTTAAAGAGAAAGCTATAGAAAATCACTTGGTAGATGCACCTTTGGTTGTAGATCACCCCCTTGTTATAGAATTTCCATATGAGCATCTCTACTTAATTGAAAAAAAACCCTCCTGGAAATTATACTTTGATGGGTCCTACACATCCCATGGCTCTAGAGTCAACATACTCTTAATCACAAATTAGGGAGATTAAATTCCTAAATCCTTCAAACTATAGTTCCAGTGTACCAACAACATCTCAGAGTATGAGACCCTTATTGCAAGGCTCAAAATAGTTGTTGAATGGAATATCACAGAGCTACAGGTCTATGGAGATTCACAACTTATCATCAAGCAGGCTTTGGAAGAATACTAGGCCAAGGATGAAAATTTTTTGCCTTACAAGGAGTTGGTCAACCAGTTGATGTTGAAGATCTAATTGAAAAGATCATTATTAAAGAAGGGAGATTGTTTGCAAAAAGAGAGATTGTGGATAAAGAATGTTTTCAATCATTGTTTTGTCACTGATGTCAAACCTGCTATTTGCTGGGATGATAATTGCTTATAAGATCCAAGTACTATCACTTAGTTGATTCATGAAGAGGATTTAATTAATAAGACATAACAAAAGCACCTAAGGGAAAGGTTGAGTTATGTTTTTGTAATGAAGTACAAGGATTACTTAAGACAATGGTAAAATGATGTATTGATAATACACTTGAAGATACAGAAATTGGCCACACTTAGAAACTCTAGAAGAATAAGTTGTAACAAAGTTGTCTACAAAGCTTGACTAAATTCCTCAGTGGGTGCTAAGCAAGATAGTTCATGCCGAACATATTATTAGTAAGTGTCGAGCAAAAGAAAAATTTAGTGTGTGCCAAGTAAAATAGAAGGTGCTAAACAAGTTCAGGTGTCGAGCTAGACAAAAATGTAATAGGTGTTGAGCATCAGTAAAATTTAGTTAATGTTGAGTGAATCCATAGTAGGTGTCAAGAATTAGAAAAACTTAATTGGTGCCAAGTAACATAGTATGTGTTGAGCATTAGAAATTCAATAGTTTCGAGCTGCTACATTATTTGAAAAGTCAAAGATTTGTCAGATCTTAGCCGACAAGTTTGTTACCTTGAATTTTGTGAACCAAATGGAGTTTAAGGATGATGAGCGAGTTGTACAAAATTATAGGTAAACCATTTTTGGGTGAATTAAGGTGGATTCTACATGATGTTTCTAGAAGAAATAAGATAAGGGGTTGATTCATTGAATCTGACCTAATCTATTTGAATCAAAAATAAGAATAGGAAAATTAGAGTTGGAAAAGTATTCCTGACTTCTATTTAACGAGTTACAGGTCAAGAAGCAAGAGGGGTTGGTTGGAGAAAGTATGTGGTGTCAAGGAGAAGGCATCGAGAGGCAAGAACAAAGTACAAAGACTCTACTTTGATAGTTGACCACAGATGTGATTGTATTGGCACAATGAGCATGAAGACTCAAGGAGATGAAGCTTGAAAGGAGGACAAGCTATCAGAGCTATAGAGACTGAAAGCCAAACAAATTTGAGAGCTGAATTGAGATCTAAAATCTACAAGTTATGTTGTGAGTTATATCAGATCAAAAGCCCTTATTGTTACTCTCTAGAAATTGTATCAGTTAGGAAAAAATCCTATGGACTTAGGTTGGTTTAACAACCATTTTGTAAATCCTTTAATAGGGTGATATTCCAAGTGAATATTCTAAAATCCTTTAACCAAGCCCACTTCTAATAAGGTGGTTGAAATCCTTTAACTAGGTCACATTTAACAGTGTTTTTTATAGCCTTTAATAGGGCAGGCCTTTCACAAGGCATCACTTCAGAAGAGTGAGAATTGAGTAGCATGTTACTGGTGGTTTTTCCCAAATTGGATTTCCACATAAATCACTGTGTTATGTGTTGATTTTTCATGTGTTATTATTGCATGTTGATTTATCAGTAACTTTCTAAGAAGAATGTTTAGCTTGGATGCATGATTAGATTAAATGGGCTCACTATACTTAGTGAAAAAGTTTCATTAGGATATTTGGACTTTGAATAACTAATTTACCCCCTCCCCACCCTCTCAATTATTCTAATAAATTTCTAACAATTGGTATCAGAGCCATCTACTGATTTAGTTTAAAGGTACTAGAAGTAGGAAGATCAAGATGTCTAAGAGAGAAGTTCCCAATCTCAACAGAGATAACTTCACTGCATGGAAAAGTTTAATGAAGCTGCACCTTGGATCAATAGGTGATCATGCACAAACCTCAATTGAAGTGGAACATGTTGATCAAATTGGTGTCACTACTGTAAAAGAAATGAAGAAAAAGAAGGAGCACAATTAGGCAATGCTAGAGATTACCTCTACCCTCAACTATGTTGAATTTGATGACATCAAGGGATGTAACTCTACATTCAAGATGTGCAAAGCCTTGACAAATATTTATGGAGGAGATCAGAATGTCTAAAGAGAAAAAAGGGAAAGCCTTAGATGAAAGTTTGATGACATGTTGAAGATCTGATTGAAAAGATCATTATTAAAGAAGAGAGATTGTTTGCAAAAACAGAGATTGTGGATAAAGAATGTTTTCAATCATTGTTTTGTCACTGATGTCAAACCTACTATTTTCTGGAATGATAATTTCTTATAAGATCCAAGTACTATCACGTAGTTGATTGATGAAGAGGATTTAATCAATAAGATGTAACAAAAGCACATAAGGGAAAGGTTGAGTTATGGTTTTGTAATGAAGTACAAGGATTAGTTAAGACAATGGTAAAATGATGTATTGATAATACACTTGAAGATACAGAGATTGGCCACACTTAGAAACACTAGAAGAATAAGTTGTAACAAATTTTTTTGCAAAGCTTGACTAAATTCATCAACAGGTGCTAAGCAAGCTAGTTCATGCCGAGCAAATTATCAGTAAGTGTCGAGCAAATGCAAAATCTAGTGTGTGCTCAATGAAATAGAAGGTGATGAGCAATTTCAAGTGTCAAGCTAGATAGAAATGTAATATTTTTCGAGCATCAATAAAATTTAGTTGATGCTGAGTGAATCCATAGTAGGTGTCAAGAATTAGAAAAACTTAGTTGGTGTCGAGTAACACAGTATGTGCTAAGCATTAGAAATTCAATAGTTTCAAGCTGCTACACTATTTGAAAAGTCAAAGATATGCCAAATCTAAGCCAACAAGTTTATTACCTTGAATTTTGTGAACTAGATGGAGGATAAGGATGATGAGCTGGTGGAACAGAATTGTAGGTAAACTATTTTTGGGTGAATACAGGTGGATTCTACATGATGTTTCTAGAAGAAACAAGATAAGGGGTCGATTCATTGAATCTTACCTAATCCATTCGAACCAAAAATAAGAATAGGAAGATTAGAGTAGGAAAAGTATTCCTAACTTCTATTTAAGGAGTTATAGCTAAAGAAGAAAAAGTGGTTGGTTGGAGAAAGTATGTGGTGTCAAAGAGAAGGCATCAAGAGGTAAGAACAGAGTACAAAGACACTGCTTTGATAGTTGACCACAGATGTGATTGCATTGGCACAATGAGCATGAAGACTCAAGGAGATGAAGCTTGAAAGGACAACAAGATATCAAAGCTATAGAGACTAAAAGCCAAAAAAATTTGAGAGCTAAATTGAGATTTTAAATCTACAAGTTATGTTGTGAGTTATATCAGATCAAAAGCCCTTATTGTTACTCTCTAGCAATTGTATTAGTTAGGCAAAAATCCTATGGACTTAGGTTGGTTTAACAACCATTTTGTAAATCCTTTAATAGGGTGACATTCCAAGTGAATGTTCTAAAGTCCTATAACCAAGCCCACTTCTAACAGGGTGGTTGAAATCCTTTAACCAGGTCACATTTAACAGTGTGTTTTATAGCCTTTAATAGGGCAGGCCTTTCACAGGGCATCACTTCAGAAGAGTAAGAATTGAGTAGCATGTTACTAGTGGTTTTTCCCAAATTGAGTTTCTACATAAATCACTATGTTATGTGTTGATTTTTCATGTGTTATTCTTGCATGTTGATTTATCGGTAACTTGCTAAGAAGAATGTTTAGCTTGGATGCATGATTAGATTAAATGGGCTCACTATACTTAGTGAAGAAGTTTCATTAGGATATTTGGACCTTGAATAACTAATTCACCCCCTCTCCCCCCCCTCCCCTCTCAATTATTCTAAAGCATTTCTAACAATTGGTATCAGAGCCATCTACTATCTACTAATTTAGTTTAAAGGTACTAGAAGCAAGAAGATCAAGATGTCTAAGAGAGAAGTTCTCAAGCTCAATAGAGATAACTTTGCTACATGGAAAATTTTAATGAAGTTGCACCTTGGATCAATAGGTGATTATGCAAAAACCTCAATTAAAGTGGAACATGTTGATCTAGCTAGTGTCCCTACTACAAAAGATATGAAAAAAAGAAGGAGCACAATTAGGCAATACTAGAGATTGCCTCTGCCCTCAACTATGTTGAATTTGATGACATCAAGGGACGTAACTCTACATTCAAGATGTGGAAAGCCTTGACAAATATTTATGGAGGAGATCAGAATGTCCAAAGAGCAAAAAGAGAAAGTTTTAGAGGAAAGTTTGATGACATGAGCATGGAGGAAGGTGAGCTCATTGCTCAATATGTCTCTAGAATAATAGAAGTAGTAAGTACAATAAGAAGTTTGGGTGACCATTTAGATGATGAAACTATTAATAGAAAATTCTTAAGAACTTTGCTCCCCATCTATGCTATTAGAGTTTTAGTCATCCAAGATTTAAGATGCGTACGAGGAAACAAGCGAAATCTTGAAGGTATAGTGGAAAGACTTATTGCATTTAAATTATCCAATTTTGATAACTACAGACCTAAAAATCTTGAATCTCCTTTCAAGGCCAAGTTTTTTTTGAAAGACACTAAGGAGGTGAAACCAAAGAAGAAGAAAAGAAAGACAAAATATGCATCCAGTGAAAACAACATAAATGAAGAAGATGTGGAACAATTGAAAGCATTGCTGGCCAGAAGATTTCAAAGAGGAAAAGGTAAATTCAAAGGTAAGCTGCCTATCATTTGTTTTAATTGCAATGAAGTAGGACATATTGCTGCAAAATGCACATAGAAAAAGAACTATAGATAAGGAAACAAAAACAAGAATAGAAGAGAAGATGATAGAAAAGATTGCAAAGACAAAGGCAAAAAGTGCTACATTGTTGAAGAAGAGGATTTTGATGAAAATGATGATGAGGTAGTCTATGTAGCCATGAAGGATGAGTCAGATGAAGATGAGGCAACAACATTGGTAACTTGTGTAAACAAGAATGACAGGTGGATCGTAGACAGTGGATGCTCACATCACATGATAGGAGACTAAAGTAAGTTTGTTACCTTTACTTAGTATGATCGAAATAGTGTTAGATTTGGAAATGATGCTCCATGTCTAATCAAAGAAAAAGGTTCTATTAAGCTTATAGATAAAATTTCATGTGATAATGCATATTATGTTGAAGGATTACACTACAATTTGCTAAGTGTGTCATAGTTAAGCAATATAGGATGCAAAGTAAAATTTGGAAACAAAATTGTCAAAATCTATGACACTAATAGAAATTTGATAGGAAAAGGAGACCAAACTAGGAGTAATCTACTTTACCTAGATATGGAAGATGCAACCTATCTTATTGTAAGATTTGATGATGTGTGGCTATGGCATAAAAGGCTATGTCATGTCCACTTTGGTAATCTAATTAGCATCAGCAAAATGAAGAAAGTCAGAGGTTTACCTAAACTAAAGAAGCCTAACAATATAATGTGTAAATAATGTTAGCTAGGAAAGATGACCAAGTCAAGTTTCAAGAGAAAAACCTACACTTCCAAAGAAGTACTAGAGTTAGTCCATACAAATTTATGTGGCCCAATAGAAGTGCAAAGCTACAAAAGAGACAGATATATAACATTTTTTGTTGATGACTACTCTAGGATGATGACTATAATGTTCCTAAAGAAAAAATCTAGTACATTTCAAATGTTTAAGTGGTATTTGTGTAGGGTTGACAAAGAAACAAGAAAGATTCTAAAGTGTCTAAGATCAGATAGAGGAGAGTTCACATCAAACTAATTTGAGACATTTTGCAATAACAAAATAATTAAAAGACAAACATCAGCATCTAGAACTCCCCTACAGAATGGAATTGTAGAGAAGAGGAATAGATCAGTGATAGATTGTACCAGAACATTAATGATGGAGAAGAATGTTGCTCTAAAATACTAGAGAGAAGTTGTTAATACAACTATCTACACCCTGAATCAAGTACAAGTCAAGAAAGGTACAAATGCAACATCTTTTGAATTATGGTATGGTCACTCACCCAATGTCAAAAAAAATTCAAAGTGTTTGGTTGTAAATGCTATATTCTTAAAGATTCTAGAAATGGAAAGTTTGATGCAAAGAGTGATGAAGGCATATTCCTTGGATACTCCACTAAATTTAAAGCATATAAGTGTTTGAATACTAACACTAATAAAATTGTGGAGAGTGCAAATGTAAATTTTGATGAGCATCCAGAAGTTCAAGATGATGAATCCATCAAGAAACTAGAAGAGTACATATCCTTTGTATACTTCTATGAAGGAATGCCTGCTAAAGAAGAAGCTACCAATTAAGTTGGGAATCAGCAACAAGTTTCAATATTAGCTGAGTCACAACCAGTGAATGTCGAGTTGCATTCAAAAGCTGAGTTGCAAAATGAAGAAAATGCACATTCTGATTCTAAAATCAGTACACATGAAAGAGATGCTAAATTACCTAAAAGAGATGTGCACAGTGACTCTGAAGTTGAAAAACCAAACATGGAAATAAGGATAGAACCAAGGCTATCCAAGTATGTGAAGAAACATCATCCTACTGAACAAATTATTGGTGACAAGGAAGTCAGACCAATGACTAGGAATAGACTAAGGAATGAATCATGTCTGCTAGGCAAGATTGAACCCAAAATAGTGAAAGATGCACTACAAGATGATGATTGGCATAAAGCTATGGAAGAAGAGATTGAGCAGATAGAGAAAAAAAAAACTTGGACTTTAGTTCCAAGACCAACTGATAAGAATGTGATTTGTACCAAGTGGGTATTTAGGAACAAGCTAGATGAGAATGGTGAGATCACAAGAAATAAGGTCAGACTAGTCTGCAAAGGTTATGCACAAGAAGAAGGATTGGGTTATGGGGAAACATTTGCCCCTATTGCAAGGATGGAAGGAGTAAGAACTCTACTTGCATATGCTAATTACAAATTATTTTCTAAAGTCTATCAAATGGATGTAAAGTCTACTTTTCTAAATGGTATACTAGAAGAGGAAGTCTATATAGAACAACCATAGGGATTTGTTGATGACAAAAATAAAGATATGGTTTGTAAACTACATAAAGAACTCCATGGATTGAAACAAGCACCTAGAGCATGGTATGAGAGACTTCAAAAATATCTTGTGAAGATAGGATTTGGGAGAATAGATGAGAACAACAAACTGAATATCAAGGTAGAAAAAGGTAAATACATTTTAATATCTAAAATCTTTGTTGATGATATAATATTTGGAGGAAAAGATGCACTATGCAAAGATTTTTTTGATTAGATGAAACATGAGTTTGAGATGTCAATGTTTGGAAAAATTAAATTATTTGTTGGGTTGCAAGTACATCAACTAAAACATGGCATATTTGTGACCCAATCAAAATATATCAAGGAGATACTCAAAACATTTGGCCTAGAAGATTCAAAACCAATTAGTACACCAACGGTAATAGGACATAAGTTATCCAAGAATGATGAGTCTCCTAAAGTAAATCAAAAAATGTACAGATCAATGATTGGAAAGTTGTAGTATGTTGTGCATAGTAGACTAGACATTGCATTATCTATTGGAATAGTGGCAAGATTTTCTACAAATCTAAGAGAAAATCATCTTATGGTAGTAAAAAGAATAATGAGGTACCTAAAAGGAACAGATGACTTTGGCTTATACTACAAGAGAAGCAAAAAGTTTCAGTTGAAAGCCTACACTGATGCAAATTGGGGAGGTAATATTGATGATAGAAAAAGCACCAGTGGAGGAGCAATCTTCTTAGGTAAAATATTAGTCACTTGGACTAGCAAAAAATAAAGTTGTACCGCACAGTCCATAGCTGAAGTTGAGTATGTTGTTGCTACTATGAACTGCACCAACATTGTATGGATCAAGTATTTTTTGAAAGGTATGAAGGAAGAAATGATTGAACCTATGATACTTTATTGTGATAACACAAGTGCCATCAACATATCAAAGAATCCTGTGATGCGCACTAACAAAAAGTACATTGCAATTAAGTATCACTATGTAAGAGAATTGGTGGAAGAGAAACAAGTGAAGATGTAATATGTCAACTCAAAGGAACAAATTGCTAACATCTTCACAAAACCATTACCTAAAGATGCATTTGAATATATTAGAGATAAGTTAGGGGTGATACCCCTATCCAAGGCTATTTAAGTAATAGAAGGACTACCCTGCATCAAATGAGTTGATTGCTGAAATGTTATAAATTGATGTAGAGGATACTTACTTTAGGTTTTTGCCTAAAGTAATTAAAGTACTAAAATTCCAAACAAGTCACAGGCAAGGTGACAGAGGGAGAAACTGGAGTTCCTACAAATGCTACACTTGCATAATAAGATGCTAAAGTAATATGTCTTTGGCATTGTTGTCAAAGAGGGAGAAATAGAAAAATTAATCAAAGTGGTAAGACTAAAAAAAAGAGGGAGAAATAGTAGAAACTGATTAGACATGTAAAGGGAGAAATAGCAAATCTATAAGATCAAATGTGTAGAGAGAGAAATAGCAGAAAACTAGCAAGTAGAAAGGAAAAAGTAAAGGAAAGGAGTTAGTTAAGATAAAAAATTAGAGAGGGAGAATAAAAAAAAGGAGAAGATGTTGTATCAGCAAAAGAGATATCCCTAATACTTTGAAAGAGGGAGTTACTTATAGAATTCAAAGAGAGTCATAAGAAAATCAAAGTTGTTGATAGAATGAATAATTTTGGATGCAAAGTTTTCTTTTTGGGATTTGACTTATTGTTTTAATCTATTTAGCATTTTGATAACTTGGTTGATTAGTTTGGTTTTCTATCAATGCCAAAGAGGGAGATTGTTGAAGATCTAATTGAAAAGATCATTATCAAAGAAGGGAGATTGTTTGCAAAAAGGGAGATTATGGATAAAGAATATTTTCAATCATTTTTTTGTCACTGATGTCAAACTTTCCATTTGTTAGAATGACAATTTCTTATAAGATCCAAGTACTATCACTTAGTTGATTGATGAAGAGGATTTAATCAGTAAGATGTAACAAAAGCACCTAAGGGAAAGGTTGGGTTATAGTTTTTTAATGAAGTACAAGGATTAGTTAAGACAATGGTAAAATGATGTGTTGATAATACACTTGAAGATATAGAGATTGGCCACACTTAGAAAGTCTAGAAGAATAATTTGTAACAAAGTTGTCTGCAAAGTTTGACTAAATTCATCAGTGGGTGCCAAGCAAGCTAGTTCATGCCAAGCAAATGCAAAATCTAGTGTGTGCTGAGTGAAATAGAAGGTGTCGAGCAAGTTCAAGTGTTGAGCTAGATAGAAATGTAATAGGTGTTGAGCATTAGTAAAATTTAATTGATGCCAAGTGAATCTATAGTAGGTGTCAAGCATCAAAAAAACTTAGTTGGTGCCGAGTAACACAGTATGTGTTGAGCATCAAAAATTCAATAGTGTTGAGCTATTGCATTATTTGAAAAGTCAAAGATTCACCAAATCTGAGCTAACAAGTTTGTTACCTTGAATTTTGTGAACCAGATGGAGGATAAGGATGTTGAGTTGGTGGCACAGAATTGTAGGTAAACCATTTTTGGGTGAATATAGGTGCATTCTACATGATGTTTCTAGAAGAAACAAGATAAGGGGTAGATTCATTGAATCTTACCTAATCCATTCAAACCAAAAATAAGAATGGAAACATTAGAGTGGGAAAAGTATTCTTGACTTCTATTTAAGGAGTTACGGGTCAAGAAGCGAGAGTGGTTGGTTGGATAAAGTATGTGGTGTCAAGGAGAAGGCATTGAGAGGCAAGAACAGAGTAAAGAGACTCTGCTTCGATAGGTGACCACAAATGTGATTGCATTGGCATAATGAGCATGAAGACTCAAGGAGATGAAGCTTGAAAGGAGGACAAGCTATCAAAGCTATAGAGATTGAAAGCCAGGCAAATTTGAGAGTTGAATTGAGATCTAAAATCTGCAAGTTATGTTATGAGTTATATCAAATCAAAAGCCCTTATCGTTACTCTCTAGAAATTGTATCAGTTAGGGATAAATCCTATGGACTTAGGTTGGTTTAACAACCATTTTGTAAACCCTTTAATAGGGTGACATTCCAAGTGAATGTTCTAAAGTCCTTTAACCAAGCCTACTTCTAATAGGCTGGTTGAAATCCTTTAACCAAGTCACATTTAACAATGTGTTTTGTAGCCTTTAACAAGGCAGGCCTTTCACAGGGCATCACTTCAAAAGAGTGAGAATTGAGTAGCATGTTACTGGTGGTTTTTCCCAAATTGGGTTTCCATGTAAATCACTATGTTATGTGTTGATTTTAATGTGTCATTCTTGCCTGTTGATTTATCAGTAACTTGTTAAGAAGAATTTTTAGCTTGGATTCATGATTAGATTAAATGGGCTTACTATACTTAGTGAAAAAATTTCATTAGGACATTTGGACCTTGAATAATTGATTCACCCCCCCCCCCCCCCCACTCAATTATTCTAAAGAATTTCTAATAGTTGAAGGAACATTTTACTCAAATCTAGTTCATACAGATACCTCAATTACAAAACCAGGTAGTGGATGCCATGGCCACTATTGGTTCACTTTTGGAGATACCATGAGAGGCTACGTTGTATGAATTCTTAGTTGAGCAGCTACATAAGCCTGTATACGAGAATGATGAGTCAACACAAGTATGCATCTTGGTTGGTCCCCAATCCCCATGGTACCAAAAAATTCATGCTTACCTACAAAATGGTATCATATCTCCCCATCTCACACAAACCCAATGCCAGAACCTTATTTGTAGAGCCTCTCATTATACTATCATCACTCAAACCCTAATCATCATGGTTATCATGATACTCTCTCTTAATTTTTAGATCAAAATGAGGCTACAATGGCTCTCAAGGAGGTACACATCAGACTTTGTGGTGCTCACATGAGCGGAATAGTTCTAACTAAGCAAATCCTTCAGGCTGGGTATTAGTGGCCTACTCTAGAGCATAATGCATGCAACTTTATGAAATTTTGTCTACCTTTCAACAACATGCTAATATAATCCAAGCCTCAGCTCAAGATATGTAACCTATTGCATCATCATGGTCATTTGCATGTTGGGAGTATGACCTTGTTAGTGTTATCGCACCTCTCTCTTCAAAAGGACACAAATAGATAATCACCACCACTTATTATTTCACTAAGTGGGTAGAAGTAGTCCCCCTTGTCATTTCCACAAGAGTTCAAGTGTCCAAATTTATTCTATATCATATTATAT
Organism: Cupressus sempervirens; assembly: GCA_028749045.1. Classification (NCBI taxonomy): domain Eukaryota; kingdom Viridiplantae; phylum Streptophyta; class Pinopsida; order Cupressales; family Cupressaceae; genus Cupressus; species Cupressus sempervirens. The sequence goes on along the minus strand of CM053791.1, from coordinate 729,263,750 downwards.
GTTGTTTTGGCATCCCAACTACCATTTTTACTTACCATGTAGGAATTGTGCACTTCCCTTCATATCCATCACCATTTTTCTAGCCCATACTTCCCACAAGGTAACGGTCAAGCAGAGGCAACTAATAAAACCCTACTCAAAATCCTAAAGAAATTTGTCAATGATTCCAGTCATGATTGGCATTTGCAAATCAACCCTGCCTTATGGGCCTACCACACCTCATTTTGTACATCCACAGGCACAACCCCCTACTGCCTACTTTATGACGTTGATGCAGTATTACCTATTGAGGTTGAACTCCCATCCCTACGCATTTCTTTGTGAGGCTAGATATCAGATGAGGATTATAGAGTGGCTAGACTTACCTAGCTAGATTTACTTGATGAGAAAAAGCAACAAGCCTATGACCACCTCATGGTCTACCAAAATCACCTCAAGCACAACTTCAATAGGAAGGTACATCCATGCCGATTTCAAGGAGACATGATCCTCAAAGAAAAAATGAAGGTCCAAGTAGATCAAGAAAAGAAAGGCAAGTTTGAGCCCACATTGCTTGGCCCTTATGTGGTCATAGCCTCTTTTGGCTCTAGGGACTATCAACTATCCACAAATGAGGGTGAGGTCCTAAATTCTCCCACCAACATCATTCACCTTAAGAAATTCTATACCTAAAAAATCCTCAGTGTATCCTACTCCCTCAAAATGGGAAAATGGAAGAGAAAAGTAATGAAAAAAATAATAATAAATAAAAATAAGCATCCAATGGTAAAAACTTGGCAATTCAAGTGCCTTGGATAGGTACCCTACTGAAAACCTAGCAGTTAGGCACCAAGTGTACTTAGCCTTTTTATTATCTATCGATGACATCCATCTCCCCCATCACCCCTTCCCTCTCTCATCACCCCTCTTCCCATTTTCCAAGGTGTTCCCCATAGTTTCACCTTTGCACTCTCAAACACCTCATAGCATCACCTTTTAGCATCCATCGGTTTGAACACCCCACCTAGATCCTGCATTGTATTTGTAGTTCATATATCTATCCTATCCTTGTATTCTACCACATATATCCTATCAGGTGTATTTTATCCTTGTATTCTACCACATGTATCCTATTAGGTGTAGCTTATCCTTTGTACCATTTCTATGTATCATATCCTTGTCAAAATAACAAGTACCCTATGTATTATATCCTTATAAATACACTAGTACTTTATGTATCATGCCCATGTAACAATAACTATATTTCAGCAATGCTATCTCCTCATCTTGAGATTTCCCCCTTCATACACATACCCACTACTATATTTTATCATATGATCTTGATTTATCCACCCATTGTATAGTGATGCTTGTCCATTTTCAAGTCTTATAGAAAAACCCAATGTCACTAGTCATTAATCTTTAGGAAGGTATCATTGCCAATTTTGTCATGATCCTAAACATACTATCGCTAAAATCCTTATAGGCCACTTCCTTCCTTGTACATAACATTGGCCTATCAGTACTTGGTTATCTTGATCTCTTTGGAAAAAGGTTACTATATCATGGATTTTCTCATTCTTTTGATTTTGGTCTTTTTCTTTTATATCTTATTGGGTCATTTCCAAGAAATTTAGTTGTTCCCTCCTCATGGTCACCATGGTCTTCCATATCATGGTTTGCTTTGCCTAGGACAACTTGAAAGCATGGTTTTTGACCAAGGTCTTTTTCTACTTTTGAGTCAGTTGGATATCACCCTTGCATATTCCAAACATGTTTTCATTTGTAATCACATGATGGAGTTGAGAAATATTGTTTTCTTATGGATCACCTAGCATTGTTTCCATGCTAATTTCTCCAGAATTCATGTGTGATGTTAGGGTAATCCTTGTGTGCTTGTTTAAGTCAATCCTACATAATATTGGGGAAATGGCCTTAAAGTTCCTAGTAACCTTGGCAAATCCCTAATATTCCTATATCAAATAAAGTGCTCACACTACATGGTGGTACTTCTTTACAAAGTACCCCGCTCTTAAGCTCCCAATGTATCCCCTCATTCTCACCATTTTCTCCCATATGAAGAATTACTTGTTCATACCACCCTCATGCACACCCGTACTCACCCCCTACTACACATTCTCTTAGCTTCCTATCCTCTCTACCCCTGCTCCCTCAAAACTCTTAACCCCATGACCTAACCTTTCCCCATCATCCCTATCTCCTACTCAATCCCATCCACTTCAGTCTTCTACACATATCTTGTTTAAAGTTGTACATATTGTTCCTACTCCCTGACCATAGTCATGACTGATCAGTGATATGTTGCACCATTCTCCTACATCCCACATCTATTTTCATATCACTCTACTTACCTTTCACATCATAACTGCTCATCATTTCCACATGCCCTTAAATCCCCTCTCCTAATTTTTCCCTTGCCTACATCACCTATCTTTCTCCCCCTTTAGATCTTTCCATCATCAAAATCTTTCGATTCAATTTCATTATCCTCAAACTTTGAGCTATCTTCATTATCATACTCTGACAAATTATTAATCCCTAGGCTAAGGTTTCACCATTATCATCTTATTTTCTTTATCATAGTTCACTATCCTAGCCCTAAGTTCACCTATCCTCTTTCCTATCATCCTGACTAAGAGTTTGTTGGTGAAATCATTTTCCAACATCATACTCTTAACAGTTAGTATCTCCTATTTTTCAAAGTTCATTATTTATCCTAGATCATTATCCTAGATTGTGTTTTGTCTATCCTAGATTGTGTTTTGTCTATCATATCCCAGCATCATAATTTTTCCTAAATCATCATAGATTATGTTTATTTTTTATCTCCATGCATCTTAGTGTTCAAATTATTTACCATGTTGTATTATCATCAATTGTATTCAATTACCCTTATCATAGTGTGGATTTATCTTATTATATTTCCCCATCATAAATTAAATCCATTCATCACGTGTTAGATATGTTCCTTATGTTTCAACATCATAATCTTTAGTTCATTTACCATGTATTATTATCATAGCCTTTTTCATTAATTTATCATATTTCTTATCATAGTTGGCATTCATTTTAAGCTCCATTATCATAAACTTCATGTTCATTTTTATCATAGTTTGTGTTCATTTAATCATAAGTCATTATAATAGTTTCTATTCATTTTATCATCCTTTATTATAGTTTAAAATTTTCTTTTAGCCTAATCATCATCATAAGGTTGTATCCATTTTTATTCCATTTTCTTATCATCACTTATTAATATTTTCATCCCTTGGTTCATGTTTTTATTATTATTTTATATTATAAACATTCATTTTCAAATCAAAATACATTACATTCATCTCTTTGGTTCATATTTTCCATTATTTTCTTAGTTACGTACAAAATTTTCAAATGCCTCATCATTAATCACATCACATATTACACCACAAACAAATTAGTACTATCCTATCAAATTGCATCATAAACATCACATCCTATATCACAAACAAATTAGTACTATCTTATAAAATCACATCATAAACATCACATTGTGCATCACACACAAATTAGTACTATCCTATCAAATCACATCATAAACATCACATCATGCATCACAAACAAATTAGTACTATCCTATCAAATCACATCATAAACATCACATCCTGCATCATAAACAAATCACTATTATCCAATCAAATCACATCATAAACAACATACCCTACATTACAAACTATCGGTAACATCATATATATCCTCAACATCACAACCTACATAAAACCACATCAGTCTCTCATCTCTATCTAAAACATGTATAAACAATCACTTGGTAAACCAAATCATGACATCATATAGTCCATACATCCATATCCCACCCCAAAGAATGATATGATATGATATGATATATATATATATATATATATATATATATCAGCCACAAAGAATAAAGAATAAATCAACCCCCTTGCAAAAATACCAAAGTCCATCATGGTCCAGATATCTAGTATCCATATTATACAATAAATCACAAATAATACATCAGGTCTATACCTGCAAAAATACATCCAACGGTAGATCCAACAATAAATATATCAAAATCAGCATATCACTAATCTGCCTCATCTGTCACCTCATCATCATGGGACTCATAGGTGTCCGTCTCTGCTCCTGGCACTGCTAGTGTTAGAGGTGGTGGCCTTATTCATCCTCCTCTTGTACCCAAACTCTCTACCTCATCCCTCATCCCACACATCCTCCAGTCTTGTCTCTAGCTCTGTCTTGTCCTGTGGCTCTACCCTATGTGTTGAGACCCACCTATCCTCTACAGGCCCCCAATGCTCCAGCCACTCTCTCCCTGTCCTCCTACATGTTGGTGTGGGTCCCAGCTATCCCTAACCATTTTGACTATTTGTAATGCTCAACCTAATCTAGGGGAATTGCTACATGATACCTCCCTTGGTAAAACCCTACCCTCTCCCTCAATTCCTCCACCTCTCCTCGCAACCTCCTCATCTCATCAATTCCTCCACCTACTACCATCTGCGTCCTCAAGATCACCACCTCCACCACTAACCTATCCCTCTCCTCCTGGATGATATCCATCTGTGCCTATAATGCCTGTCTCTCCACAATCACCACCTCTAACCTCCCCTCTAACTACCCACTCTCCACCCATAGTGCCCCCACCTCTATCCCTTCCCTCTCTGCCTATCCCCTCGTTGCATCTTTCTGTTGTATCAACTAATCATGTTCTCTCTAAAGTTGATCCCTCTCCTATTATGTATCTCATAGCAGCTGACTAACCACCTCATGTGTTTGCTGGAGTGATATGTATCAACTCACCAATACATCTTCTCCTCCCCCTAAGGACAAACCCCCTCTGCCACTCCCATCTCCTCTTGGCCCTTGTGGCCTCTGCTCCTCCTTTGCCCCCTGTCCCCTCTCAGCCACTAGCCTCTCCTCTCTCCTCCACCTCTACCTAATTGGCCCCTCCTCCTGTGCCACTACCTCGGCCCACTATCACAACCCTCTCACTATATATCTACCATGTCTAGTTGCCTGGGCTATCTTCCCTACCACTACTGCCACCTAGTCACCTATGCTCAGCCTACTAGCCTTGGTTGCTAAAATTAGTCTTGATACTCATGTATGAAGCCCACATCTACTGCTTCACCAAACCATTCCTACTATTGTGGTGCTAACTCCCACCAAGCCTAAAGTAAACCATATCTCTATAGCCTCAGCCCATAAATCGATACTAGCTTGCATGTAACCTACTAATACCAGTTTGGCTCCCCTAGAGCCACCTAAACCCATCCAAACTATCACAAGGCCCTATCCAGTTGGTACTGCTCTGCTATGTACTCCCACTACCCAAAAATGAAATATAGCAATATAATGTATGGAAGATACTATCCCTCCTCCACCCATGGCCCCAGCCCCATATATGGTTTCCATACCACCACCCTAATCTCATCTATTTAGACTTTCTAGTAGTCCACATCCTCTATATGATGGTGTGTTAAAGGCTCTCCCCATATATAAGCCACTGGCTCCTCTACCTACCTATCTCTCCATCCAATCAGCCTAAATGTCATGATATGCTCCAATGCCCACACCTATAATAATGTAGGGAATCATATTCTCCTCCCCTGTCATCCTGCTCCCTGCTATAAAATTTGATGCAAATCTTAGTACAACTCTACTAGCATTAAAGATCCCCAAGCTACCAGGACTCCCACATCCACTATCTACATGATCATCGATATCAATGCCAAGGTAACTCCTATCCCACCTATATCTAGGGCAATATACCTTGATACTAGCCTGCATACATAAAAATAAATCTACCTCTTCACAACTACCTGATCTAAGTGCTCATCTAATGTGAACTACCCCTAGCAGATCTGGTATGCTAATCCTTGCCCTACTAACCTCTGTACTGTTGCCTCCCTAGTCATCTCCCTTGTTTCCATCACTAGCATCCCTCGCATAGGTAATCTAAAAATCTTGTACACATCCTCCAATATCATGGTCATCTCCCTTGTAGGCAAGTGGAATGTGCCTATCTTGTTGTGCCACCACTCACACAAAGTGATCACCATCACCATATAAGTATGTGTATGGGGTAATCTCACTAGGTACCCTAGGCTAATGGCATCAATCCTCACCCAGTCTGTTGATGTAATCTGCTCTTTGATGTGTAGCACAATTGCCCATCACTCATGTGACACCAATGCATCTAGGGACCACTACCAACAAACTAGTCACACATTAGTTTTCCTCTTCACATTTACATTGCCTCACTTCTAATCAACCCCCCATCCCTCTAGCCAATCCCTCCTTTTCCTATGCCTCTTTCCATTTTCCCCTATTCTTGCTAGATTGTTTTCATGAACCTATCAAACTCATGATCCCACTAAAACTAGTTTCCACAAGATTGTTGATTAACCCCTTGAATTGCTCACAACTCTAATTTCATTCTTGCCAGCTCATTCCCATGAACCTATCAAACTCGCAATCATGTTGAAACAAGTTCCCACAAGATCACTATTCAACCCTTTGACTTCCCTTTTACATAAACCCGCATCCTCGTATGCACTTTCCCATGTGACTCAACCCTAGCAATCTCACTAATACATCTTACTACAGGATCACATCTGACCCACCCCTCCTAATCAACCCCTATCGTGTTCCTACATTTCCCTTTTTTAATAGCGAGATCGCATCCCCACCATGAGAAGGGCAATTTTCATTGCAAAATCACATTCTCACTTCCCTATCCTCATTCCCGCAAAAAATTCCTATCCAAATTCATGATCTCATGGAATAGTTTTAAAGCCTTTTTTCCCTCTCTACGTAACCATTTTTTGCAAGATCGTGATTGATCCCACTATCGATCCTACTAGACCCATGTCCGTAGGATTACTTTTACTATGTTGTAGGAACACTACAAAAGCCATAAAATAAAAAATTAAAGTTTTTTTTTTTACCTTATTGATTGATCTAGTGTTTTTTGCACTCATACTTGTTGTACCACATCCATTTGATGCTCTAGCTTTCTAAGCATAGCCATCGTCTCATATAAATCAAAGCTCCTAGTAGCAATATATTGTCGTTCATATGAAAGAAAATAATCCTTTCCATCCCCCCTCCAGCCCCTTATAGGCCCCGCCAAGGTGCCCTATCTTCCCCTATGACTCCTCCAATGACTTCCTTTTTCTCCAATCTTATTTCATTTTGTTGTTTCCCTATCCTTTCCCCCCTCTTTTTAGCCCTTATGTGTCCTGCTTGCCTAAACTCCCTATGGATTTTCAAGAAGTTGTTGAGCCTTGTATTCATTCCTTGCCACCTTCTTGAGGGGGCATTACACAATCCATTCACTCTTCTTCTTTTAAAAACCAAGCCAACCATGTTTCTTTAAAAAGTCTTCTTTGCATCATTTATTTTCAAACTTCTTTGAAATAGTGTTGTCCCAACACTATGTCAAAGAGGGGAAAAATGTAGACACCTAAATCTAATTATTGTTAGTTTGTGGTGACTGAACAAGAAAGTAATATACATACTTCATAAATTCTTTGGGGCTTGGGGTATCACCTTGAACAAAAAAAAAAAATTGGTACTATTTGTAGATTCGCCATTCATAGATTTGCCACAATTTATGGTCGACATGTAGTAACCCTAAAGCAATTTAATACTTGTATAAAAGGGCTTAGAGTTAGGGTTGTTTCATAGTGGTGGTTTGAAATTGGTTCTTGTGGTAGTATTGAGCTGTAACGGATTACGAATTGTAATTAGGTTGTAATCACTAGATTGTAACAATATCAGACTTGCCATTTGGTGGACATAGCCCAAGGATTGGGTGAACCATGTTAAATCTTGGTGTCTTGTGTTCTTTTCTGTGTGATCTATTATTTTTTTTTATTGGTTATATTTGCATGTAATTGTTATTTCTGTCTATGGTTTAATCCTAAAAAGTGGTATCAGAGTGAGGTTGTTTTTTCAATTATCTTCTATAGGAGAGTCTCATGGTCAAATGGGAGTGATGGTAGATGAGAGTAAGCTAAGGTTTGATAGGTTTAACAGGCAGAACTTCCAGCTATGGAAGATGCAAATGGAAGACTATCTTTATCAAAAGGATTTATGGAAGCCATTGGAAGGAAAAGCCAAGAATTAGGGATCTATGTCAAATGATGAATGGGATCTTTTGAACAAAAAGGAACTTGGAAGCATTTGATTATGCCTACTACCATCGGTGGCATTTAATATTACAAAAGCGAAGACGACAGAAGAATTGATGCAAACCCTAGAAAAACTATATGAAAAGCCCTTCGCTTCAAAAAAGATATTTCTAATGAAGAATTTATTTAATATGAAAATAGTAGAAGGTGGATCTATTGCAGATCATTTAAATGAGTTTAATACTATTATTAGTTAGTTATCTTCTATGGGTGTTAATTTTGATGAAGAAATTAGGGCTCTCTTAATTTTGTGTTCTTTGCTTGAAAGCTAGAATGGCTTGGTAATGGTTGTGAGTAATTCTATTCTTAGATCTAGTACCCTAAAATATGATGATGAGATCGATGTTATTTTGAGTGAGGAAACCCGTAGGAAAACCTCAGGTGGATCTACATCAAGAAGTTCTTTGAATGCACAAAGCAGGGGCAGAATGACTAAGAGAGGAAGTAACTCTAGAAATTGTGGGAAATCAAGAGGAAAGTCAAAGGGAAGGAGGTCTAGATCGAGAGGATCAAATAACTACTGGTACTATGGAAAACCAAGGCATAAAAAGAAAGATTGTTGGAATCAAAAGAAAAATGAATGAGATAAATCAGATGGAGACAAGGAGGCAAATGTGGTAAGTAACAAATCTGAAGAGGATGCTTTGCTTCTGTCTTTAGAAAGTGTTGATGATTCATGGGTTTTAGATTATGGTGCTTCATTTCATGCTACACCTCATAGAGGTTATTTCATTGATTATGTCCAAGGGGATTTTGGACTTGTTTATTTGGGGGATGACAAACCATGTTAGATTGTTGGAAAGGGAAAAATTAAGATTAAGTTGTAGAATGGGAATTATTGGCTACTATATGAGGTAAGACATGTTCCAAGGCTAAGTAGGAATTTAATCTTAGTAGGCCAACTCAGTGATGAGGGTTGTGGAGTTACTTTTAATGATAAAAATTGAAAGATTTCAAAAATTTCCCTTGTAGTGGCAAAAGGTGTGAAAGTAGGCACCTTATATCTTTGTATAGGTCATATTTTTCTTTCTACTTTAATTGTTTCAGAGAAAAATGAATGTTTAGGAACAATTGTTGCAGTTGAGCAAGGAGAACAAATAGTTGTTGTAGATTCTAATATAGCACTGTGGCACAATAGACTTGGGCACATGAGTGAGAAAGGTATGAAAGTACTTCATTCAAATAAAGTTTTACTAGGTTTGAAATGTGTTAATATGGATTTTTGTGAAAGTTGTGTGTATGGAAAACAAAAGAGAGTGAGTTTTGTGAAGACTGGGAAGGAAAACAAAAAGGAGAAATTAGAGCTTGTGCATATCGATGTATGGGGACCAGCTCAGGTATCTTCCCTTGGTTCTCATTATTATGTTACATTTATTAATGATGCAACTAGAAAAGTATGGGTTTATTTTCTTAGACAAAAATTTGATGTATTTCAAACTTTTAAGAAATGGAAATGCTTAGTTCAAAATGAGACTGGTAAGAAATTAAAATGTCTCAGATCTAATATTGGTGGTGAGTATTGCAGTCATAAATTTGAAGATTATTACTCCACTAATGGTATTTGTAGATATAAAACTATTCCAAGGACTCCATAGGAAAATGGGGTGGCTGAACGTATGAATAGGACTATAATGTAGTGCACAAGGAGCATGAGATTGCATGTTGGTTTCCCTTACACATGTGGATGGAGGCTATCAATACTATTGTATATTTGATTAATAGAGGTCCCTCTACTCCTTTGGACTATGGTATTCTAGAGGAAGCATGGACTGGTAAGAAGGTGAGTTATTCTTTTCTCAAAACCTTCAATTATAGGCTTTGGGATTTGAAAATCAAAAAATTGTAAGAACCAGGGATGTCATATTCAATGAGAATGTGTTGTACAAATATCTATTGTAGGAACATGAGAAGAAATAATATGATTATGTAGTGTTGGATGATACTCCAAAAGCTGATGTTCCAGCCATTCCTCATGATGTGCAACAACTACAACAACAAATACCACACACACCAATGAATGTTAGATGGTCAACAAGGTAAAGTAGACCTCCACAAAGATTTTCTCCCTTTGTGTAGTCTATTTTAATTATTAATGCTAGTGAACCTAAAAGTTATGATGAAGCAAGGCAAGTGGATACTAAGATTCAGTGGGAGTCTGCAATGAAAGATGAAATGGACTCTTTGCTAAAGAATAAGACATGAGATTTGTGCAAGTTGCCTACAGGTAAAAAGGCTTTATAGAACAAGTGGGTTTACAGGTTAAAAGAAGAGGAAGGAGGTAAGAAAATATTTAAAGCCAAGTTATTTGTAAAAGGATTTGCACAAAAAAAAGGAATTGATTTTGATGAGATATTTTCTCCTGTTGTTAAGATGACTTCTATCCATACTGTTTTAAGTCTTGTGGCTACTGAAGATTTGCATTTGGAGCAGCTTGATGTTAAAATAGCCTTCCTTCATGGTGATTTGGATGAAGAGATATATATGGCTCAACCAAAGGGATTTGCAGTCAAAGGTAAGGAGAACTTAGTGTGCAAATTGAAGAAAAGTTTATATGACTTGAAGCAAGAACCTCAGCAATGGTATCTAAAATTTGACAATTTTATGCATGAGCATGGTTACAATAGGTGTCATTCAGATCATTGTGTTTATTTTAAGAGGTTGAATGATGATAGCTACATTATTTTATGTTTATATGTTGATGATATGCTTGTAGCTGGGTCTAACATGGATCACATTAAGGGGCTGAAATGCCAATTAGCATATGCATTTGCTATGAAGGATTTGTGGGCAGAAAAAAAATTCTTTGGTATGAAGATTTGTAGAGATGGGAAGAATAGAACATTGATGCTATCTCAGGCTGATTATGCTAAGAAGGTGTTGCAATGTTTCTCTATGGAGAATGCTAAACCTATCAGCACACCTTTACCTAGTCATTTGAAGTTGACTAAGGAGATGTGTCCTAAGACATAAGAAGAAGAGGATAAGATGTCCAAGGTACCCTATGCTTCAGCTGTAGGAAGCTTGATGTATGTTATGGTATGTACTTCGCCAGATATTGCACATGCAGTGGGAGTCATTAGTAGGTATATGATTTATCTAGGAATTGAGCATTGGAATGTTGTCAAATGGATTCTCGGATATTTGAGAGGAACATCCACCAAGTGTTTACATTTTGCAGGCTCTACTACTGATTTACAAGTCTATGTTGACTTAGATTTGGCAAGGGATATTGATACCAGGTGGAGTACTACAGGTTGTGTCTTTACTGTTGGCGGGGTAGTTGTGAGCTGGGTTTCTAGGTTACAGAAAGATAATGCTTTATCCACTACAGAGGCAGAGTATGTAGCTGCTACAAAGGCAACCAAGGAGATGATATGGCTTCAGTTCTTGGAAAAATTGTGACATCCTCAAAAGGATAATTATTTGTTCACAAATAATTTGAGTGCCATTCATCTTGCAAAGAATTTATCTCTGCATTCAAAGACCAAACACATACAGTTGCAGTACCATTTCATTTGGTCAATTTTGGAGGATGGATAGTTAAAGCTAGAGAAGATACATAAAAATGACAATCTAGCAAATATGTTGAAAAAGGTAGTAACAAGGGAGAAGCTAAACTCCGCTTCATCTTTGGTTGGTCTTCTAAACTAAACATGAATAATAGAACAACAGAGTCCAGGGTGGTTTGATCTAGTGGGAGCCTCATGGAGTAGCAACATCACTACAGAATCAGTCTCCAAGTGGGAGATTGTTGTTTAGTGTGGATCCTAATCAGTCCCCAAGTGGGAGATTGTTATTTTTTGGTGACTGATCAAGAAAGTATTGTACATACTTCATAAATTCTTTGGAACTCGAGGTATCACCCCAAAAAAAAAATTTGGTACTATTCGTAGACTCACCACAATTTATGGTCGACATGTAGTAACCCTAAATTAATTTAATACTTGTATAAAAGGGCTTATGGTTAGGGTTGTTTCGTGGTGGTGATTCAAAATTGGTTCTTGCAGTGGTTTTGAGCTATAAGGGATTACAGATTGTAATCAGGTTGTAATCATTGGATTGTAATAATATCGGACTCGCTATTTGGTGGACATAACCCAGGGATTAGGTGAACCACATTAAATCTTGGTGCCTTGTGTTCTTTTCTATGTGATCTATTATTTTTTGTTATTGGTTACATTTGCATGTAATAGTTATTTCTATATGTGGTTTAATCCTAACAATTACATCACTAAGTAATTTTATTTAATTATCTCCTAGGATATTACTGATTAAATATTTATTATTTAAGTAATTAATTGTCATCCCCTAGTTAATTAATTAATTTAATTAACTATAGTCTAATTGATAAAATCAAATTATAACCCAAAATCAATTTATCAATAAAATCCCTGTTCTTCTATTAAATTAAATTAAATCCCAAATCTATTTAATTTAATCACATTTTCCTTATTTATTAAATAAACTATTTAATAAATCATCCAAGCCCCTAAAACATCCTTAAACCCTTTCATTACCCCTAATCCAGCCCACTCACCCATACTAACCTCACTTAGCCACCTAATTAACCTATCCCATCAATGTTGAGCCACTTGCCCCCTAACCCCCTTCCTAAGCTAAGTCTAATCTCCCTCTTAAACATGTGCACAACTCTAAGAAAAGGTTAAGACTTGCTAACCCAAGCCAAAGTTAAAAAGTCTCTCTTATCCCCTTCCATCCCTATCCAAGAGCATTAATGGCTCTTACATCCTTCTCTATGTATCTTACATCCCTCTTACACACTCATCTTCCCTCATTACCCCTCATTACTCCCTTTGACCAACCATTATCCCATCCCCTCACACTCATCCTCCTTGTAACAAGTGTCACTCTTAATTGGCTCTAAACAAGCACAATCCATGCACTTCCCTTTGAAAGCATCTTAGCCCTCCCTCACCATTCTTCCATCCTTACATCTTGACCCTCCATTTCACTATCCATTAACCTATAAATAAAGCCCTTCCCTCTCACAATCCATCATTCACTTTTATGCAACCTTATAATTCTCCACTAACTACTCCATCATAGCCATTTTACACCATCATAATGCTGAAATCCATCCATACCTCCATTGTTGAAACCCTCATCCATGTACACACTTGGTGAAAACCCCCTACCCTTTAGAAGCTTGAGCACAATGTGAGCATACATCCACTATCCATCAGGACATATCTATGTCATCATAGGTTATGTCCAAGGAGCTTACCATTCTTGGTTTGCCTTCCTTTTGGTGATAACCTTGTCCTATCATAAGTGTTTACTTATTTAGTTATTGTGAATGCTTTTGTTAGTATTAGTATTCCTTTTACACTAACTAGATTAGGTGATACAATAGGAAATCTACTATGTAAGTGGGAAAGTGTCATCGCATGAGCCAAATCTAAGGTTACCTAGCCAATCTTTTAATATGTTGGCACCCTAGTGTATGGCCCCCTAGTGTCTCTATGTGGCATTAGTATCCTTTCATACAAACAAGGCATACTAACAAAGCAAGGTCACAAATAAGCATCCTCCATACTCCCATTCTTGCCTGTACTACCACTAGAGGCATGGGAAAAGAAAAATAGTGACTCTTATTAATTCATTTTACTCTCATTTAATGTAGTTTTATTACTTATTAAAACAACCTACAATGGGTTACCCGTCAGCCTCTTTAGGGCCTCAACCTCCATTGCAAGCCACTTCCCAACATGACATAGAAATAACCTACCCTAAGCTCAGTAAAAGTAGTAGGTCTCATATGACCATAATCACTCATCAATTCTTAAATAAGCAATTGGAGAAATATTGAAAACATTACTGATCATAATCACATTTTCCACCAATATGATCCTTCTAGCAAGATTGATCCAAAATCAAGTACACATAAACAAAATCATGACATAACCTTAAAATAATAACTCATAATCACCTCAGTCCTATACAAGCAACTAGGAAGAAAACCAAAGATAATTGATCAAAGACTCAAAGGTTATAGAAAAATCACATTATTCATCTCAGATCCACACAAGAACACTAGAAAGCAATAATAATCAATAGATCAAACTCATCATAAAAACATGCATGTCACATCACCAACGTTGGGTATAAAAGATTGTATACAAAATATCATCATGACATCATAGAACAAACCCCCAAGCCTATCATAAACATCCTAATAACTAGTCAAAGAACTAAGTCAACCCTAAAAACTCCAACACCAATAAATCACACACCACATAAAGTACATACAATACAACTTTCTCAATACCCTAGGTTATGAAAACACAAAGGTTTAATTTCCACTTATAGGTTTTCAAGTTCTCTTTTCGTTTTCAAAACACAAGATTCAATAAACAAATAGCATTACAGTTTTCCATTTCAAAATATTATAGTTGATAGTGTTTTTGATTTCAAACAGGGTTCATGCTTTCATTTTTTTCTCAAAGTATAATAATTACTAAGGTTTCTAAATCATTAAATTTCCCTAGTGTTGATTTGCAAAAGTTTTTGAGTTTACAAGAATCCAGATTCATAAATCTTATTAAAAGTCAATTAGGTATGACATTGAATTGTCAACCAAAACCCAAGTTAAATAATTTCCCCAATTCACAAACAGCAATATACTGTACAAATACATTTTAATCAACAGATTAATTAAAATTTATTAAAACTAAATCAATAATCATTAAATTATTAATAGATAATAATTATTTATTTATCAGTAAAATAACTTATATTAATTTATTAATAAAATAACTATAAATATAATAATAAAATATTATTATTATTAAATAACCTTTAATATTTAATCATTAATATAATTTAATATATTCAAAGCATTTAATAACTACTAACATTTAATATTTTAATTAACATTTAATAAAATTTATTTTTAGAAAAATTAATAATAAATGCACGTGTTTAAAGGCTCATTGGCCTATACAAAAGTTGTCATAGCAGAATACTAGTGCGGCCGCAGTAGGGAACTACTACATCAGTAGTACCTATTGTTATCATAGTAGTACTGCTACCCGACCAGTAGTAAACATTGCTAGTGATAAGAGAAAACTGAGTAGAAGGGGCGTGGGGGGCGTGGTGCCCCCCCCCCCACAAAAAAAAATTTGCATCCTCTTTTTTTAATATTTAATAATGTAATTACTATGTAACTACATTATTATATATATATATAATAATGTAGTTACATAGTAATTACATTATATATATATATACATATTGATAAGTTATCCAATATGACTCTGGTATAGAAACCTAGATCAAACAGCCAAAAACTAAAAAACTAAATTGATTTTCTTTTCAAAACCCACATCCTAATTTCAACAAATGCATTTATGAATCCCCAATTCATCAAACAAGGGTTCCAAAACTAAATTCATTTACCAAAATTATCAAGAAACAAAGAGCGATAATTTCAACATGAGAATTTTCAAATTTTCAAAGCATATACAGATATTTCTCAATCAAAGAACAATAAATTTGCATACAAGGGTTTCAACCCAAATAACATTTTGAAACCATAATACACAATAAATACAGAGAAGACAGAAGTTTGAAGAACAAAAATTACTGTACAAATAAACCACGAGATCCTACCTGGATCTAATGCTAAAATGACAATCACACAGAGTACAAAAATAATCGCCTTTTTCTAAAACCCTTCTTCTCAGAAAATTACTCCTCCAAAAATCGGTTCTTACAAAATGAGCTCTAGATCTATAAGAAAGAGTTCTCCCTTAAATTTAGGGCTTTGATTGTGCAATCACATGAGAAAACTCGTTGATCTTTAACTGATATTATTTTATTATATTTTAATTTCATGCAAAACCTTTTTGCCATTTAATTAAAATATCTTTATTAAATAATTTTCTTTCTCTCTAATTATTTTTTGAGACTTTTTTTATAAAACTATTTATTAACTTAAGTAATAATAATATTTTGCATTTATTTAAAAATGATCTCCTAAATATATTATTATTAAATTAATTAAACATTATTACGCTCCAAAATTAGAACTATAACTTTATCTTTCTATTTAATCAATTTCTCAATTAATTAAATATAATTAAATATTGATTTTACCTTATAATATTTCTATTAAGTTAAATCATTAAATATTCTTTTAATTTGATTTAATTATAATAGAAAATACACCAAAGACCCACAAGACTAAAAATGAAAACCCATAATAAAATACAGAAAACTAGATCACACTCAAGGGTTATAATCATGAATTTATGTCACTTGATGAATTTGGAAGGGTAAACAACTCAGGTACTTGTCCTACTTTCTAGGACAATTGGCTTAAGGATAGGATTCGAGATCAAGAGTTATCTCCCCTCTCTTACCATTGAGATATTGTGATAGGGTGCACTCATCTTGGCAATTCAAAGAAGTTGATACCCAATACCTGTAATCTGCATAAAATCCACACATGTACATACACATATATTCTAAATTAAACAAGCAATGATGGGAAGAGATGCATTGTGTAGATCCCAACTAGCAAGTGACTACAACTCCCTCCCTCAACCATATCAAAAACATCATACATAAAATAAAACATACAGGTACACCATACACATGAAAGTATGGGGTAAGTATAAATAATCCATCTAACTATCATCATGAAATAACTAGGAATCACTATGTATAATCATCATTGAAGAGTAATCATGCATACCTAAAATAACTAGTACCAAAGTAACTCATCATATAATCAATTACATATGAAATAATATCCAACAATCTAGAAAACAATGTCACTAATCATCAAGCATAAACATAAAGCTAGCCTAAAAGAGCTTGGCAATAATATGAAAAGTCAACTATGAGTAGGCATTACAGAGGTGTTGCTTCATATGGTGGTCGAAGGAGAGAACCTACTATTGGAATATTAAGAAAGAAGGATTAAGGAGGGATGAAGGGTATAAATGCCAAGAAAAATGGAGGACTGAACCAAAGATCTATACCTACAAGTGAGTTGTTCTAGTTATCATATCAAGTCTTGTTGCTACTTTCTAACAATTGTATCAGTTTGGATAAATCTTTTAGATTAAGGTTGACCTAATAGTCATTTGTAAATCCTTTTAACTGGGTGACATTCTAATGGAATGTTTTAAAGCCCTCTAACAAGGCTCACTCCTACCAAGGTGATTGAAATCCTTTAACTAGGTCACATTTAACAATGTGCATTGTAACCTTTAACAAAGTTGGCTCCTCATAAAGCTCACTTTAGAAGAGTGAAAATTGGTAGCATATTACTGGTAGTTTTTCCCAAATTGAGTTTTTGTATTAAATCCTTGTGTCAAATTGTGTGAATGATTTTTCTATGTTTCATGTTTACATTTCTACAAAATCATTTTGACATAGGATAGTGACCTACTAAGTTATGGAGTTATTGGATGATCTAATCAATGCATGCACTTATATGTTTGGTGAGAATTGAAAAGTTTTATTTGTGCATTTAGACCTTGCGTAACTAATTCACCCCCAACCCCCCCTCCCCCTACTTATTCTAAATATTCCAAAAATTGGTATTAGAGCTATTGGTGCTTGTGAGGAAATAGTTTGAAGGTGCTAGAAGCTAAAGATCAAGATGTACAGAAAGGAGGTACCCAAGCTTAACAAGAAAAACTTTTCAGTATGGAAAAGTTTGATGAAGGTACATCTAGGAGAACTTGGAGATTTTGCAATGTCAACTATAACTACTAAATTTGTTGAAGTGATTGGAGCTATGACGACACAACAACTGAAAGATAAGAAAGAACACAATTAGGCAATGTTGGAGATTGCATTTGTCCTAAGCTATACAAAGTTTGATGACATAAAAGAGCTTCAAACCAAATGTAAGATGCCCTAAAGAAGATCTATGGAGGAGATAAGAATGTAATAAGAGCCATATCTAAAAGTCTAAGAGGAAATTTTGATGAAATGAGAATGCAAGAAGGTGAGAATATAGTTTAGTATTGTGATCAACAAAGTTTTGAGAACCCTAGTTCCTATCTATGCTATTAGGGTTTCTGCTATACAAGAACTAAGATGTACTCCTAGTGATAATTTGAACCTTGAAGGATTGGTAGGTAGACTCATTACTTTTGAGCTTTAAAATTTTGATAATTTGAAGACTAAGAATGTTGAATCTTCTTTCAAAGCTAAAATAACACTAAATGAACCTAAAGATAAGAAAAAGAAAAAGGTCAAACATGTTTTTAGCGATAGTGATACAAATGAAGATGATGTAGAAGAACTTGAAGCATTGCTAGCTAGGAGATTTTATAGAGGCAAAGGAAATTACAAAGGTAAGTTTCCTATCATATGTTTTAATTGTAATGAGGTTGGTCATATTATAGCAAGGTGTCCTAAGAAGTCAAAGAAAAGAAGTGGAGAAAAATATAGAGATAAAAGAGATGAGAACATCAAAGACTACAAAGACAAAGGAAGAAAGGCTTGCTACATTGCTAAAGATTAATCCAATGAAGAATTAGATAATCATGATGATGAAGTTGTATATGTTGTTATGAAAGATGATTCTGATGAAGATGAGGTAATTGTATTAGTATCTTATGCAAAAAAAAGTGATAGATGGATCATTGATAGTGGTTTTTCTAATTACATGATTGGAGACAAAATTAAGCTTAAATCTTGTGTGTATTATAATGGAAATAGTGTTAGATTTAGTAATGATGCACCCTATCTGATAAAAGGTAAAGGATCGATAAGTTTGATAGATAAGATGATGTGTCACAATGCTTACTATATGGAAGGACTTAATTATAATTTGTTTAGTGTGTCACAATTGAATAGTTTAGGATGCAAAGTTGAATTTGGGAACAAGAAGGCTAAGCTTTATGATGGTAATGGTGAACTCATTACTAGTGGTGATCAGACTAGAGGTAATCCATTTTATCTTGACATGAGTGAAGCTACTTGTTTTTTGTTCAATTTGATGATGTGTGGCTATTGCACAAAATATTATGTCATGTAAACTTTGACAACTTGGTTAGTATTAGTAAGATGAAGAGAGTTGGAGATTTACCAAAACTAAAGAAACTAGATAATGTGATTTGCAAACAATGTCAATTAGGAAAGATGACAAAGTCTAGTTTTAAGAGTAAGACTCATACTTCAAAAAAAAAATTGGAATTAGCTAATACTAATCTATGTGGACCAATTTATGTGCAATGCTACAAAGGTGACAAATACTTCATGTTATTTGTTGATGATTATTCTAGGATGATGACTATTATGTTTTTGACAGAGAAATCTAATGATTTTCAAATGTTTAAGTGGTACTTGGCAAGATTTGAAAAAGAAACTGGTAAAAGTTTAAAGTTTTTGAGATCTAACAGAAGTGGAGAGTTTACATCAAATGAATTTGAAATTTTTTGCAATGATAGAGGAATCAAGAGAAAAACTTCTACACTGAGGACCCCTCCACAAAATGGGATAGTTGAAAGGAGGAACAGATCTATGATGGATTGTGCTAGGAAACTGATGATGGAGAAGAATTTTTCTTTGAAATACTTGAGAGAAGTTGTCATTATAGTTCTCTATACCTTGAACTGAGTACAAGTGAAGAAAGGTACCAATATCACAACTTTTGAATTATGTTATGGATACACACCCAATGTCAAATATTTTAAGGTTTTTGGAATAAAGTGTTACATTCTAAAGGGAAAAAAAGAAAGGTAAATTTGATGTTAAAAGTGAAGAAGCATATTTCTAGGATATTCCACAAGAAGTAAATCTTATAAGTGTTTAAATACTAACACTAACAAAATTGTGGAAAGTGAAAATGTAAAAGTTGATGAGTATACTGATATACAAGAAGATGAACCAAAGAAGGAACCTTGAGATTACAAAAAATTTGTATACTACTATGACAATGTGATTGCTAATGATTTCAAAATTCAAGTTGCTAATCAGGAAGAATCAGTGATTGTTGAGTCACATCCTTTGGATGTCGAGTTACATTCAGAAGCTGAGTTGTAGTCTAATGCTGAGATCATATCACTAGAGAGGGATGTCGAGTTACCTAATAGAGATGTACACAGTCAACCTAGGATTGAAATCCATAAATGTCCTACTATTGAAGAAAGAATAATAGAGCCAAGATTATCCAAATATGTCAAAAGACATGTTCCTGAAGAATAAATCATTGGAGGAAGAGAAGACGAACCAATGAAAAGAAATAGACTAAAAAATGATACATGTTTGTTGAGCATGCATGAACCTATATCTATGAAGAATGCATTAGAAAATCAAGACTAGATTAAATCCATGAATTAAGAGATTGATTAGATTGAGAAGAAAAAAACTTGGACACTTGTACCTAGACTAGAGGATAAGAATGTTATTGGAACCAAGTGGGTGTAAAAAAATAAATTGGATGAAAATGGTAAAGTGACAAGGAATAAAGCAAGGCTATTTTGTAAAGGTTATACTCAAGAAGAGGAAATTGACTATGGAGAGATATTTTCTCCTGTTGCAAGATTGGAAGAAGTGAGAGATTGTATACAAAGGATTCAAAGTTTATCAAATGGATGTTAATTTAGTATTTATGAATGGTATACTAGAAGAGGAGGTTTACATTGAACAACTTTAAGGATTTGTTGATCCTAACAATAAGAACATTGTATGTAGATTGCACAAAGCTTTATATGGTTTAAAACAAGCTCCCAGAGCATGGTATGAAAAACTACATAACTATCTTGTGAAGATTGGTTTTGAGAAGATTGATGACAACAACAACCTATACTTGAAGACTGAAGGAAGTAAAGGAATTTTACTAGCTGAAATATGTGTTGATGATATCATATTTGAAGGATAAAATACATTGTGTAAGACATTTTCAAATGAAATGATGAAAGAGCTTGAGATGTCTATGTTTGGAGAGATTAAATTCTTTGTTAGTTTGCAAGTGTATTAGATGAAATATGGTATTTACATCACTCAATCTAAGTATGTAAAGGAAATCTTGAAGACTTTCTATCTAGTAGATTCAAAATTAGTTAGCACTCCTATGGTGACAAGTCACAAATTATCCAACATTATTGAATCTACTGAGGTAAATCAAATATTGTACAGGTCTATGATTGGGAAATTGCAATATATAGCTCATAGTAGACCTGATATTACTCTAGTTGTTGGGATTGTTGCAAGATTTTATGCAAATACTAAGGAGAACCACTTAATGGTTGTCAAAAGGATTATGAGATGTCTTAAAGAGACAAAATATTATGGTCTATACTACAAGAAGAATGACAAGTTTGAATTGAGAGCCTATACAGATGTTGATTGGGCTAGAAACATTGATGATAGGAAAAGTACAAGTGGTGGAGAATTTTTCTTAGTAAAAAGACTAGTTACATGGACTAGTAAGAAGCAAAATTGTATTTCACAATCTACTATTGAAGCTAAATATGTGGTTGTTGCAATGAATTGTATAAACATGATATGGATTAAATAGTTACTCAAAGGTATGAAGGAAGAAATTATTGAACCTATGGGAATCTAATGTGACAATACAAGTGCTATAAACATATCTAAAATCATGTTATGAATATAAAGATAAAGCACATTGTAATCACATATCATTATTTGAGAGAATTGGTTCAAGACAAAGAAGTGAGAATGGAATATGTGAATATAAAGGAACAAATAGTTGATATATTCACAAAGGCTTTACTTAAGGATACACATGAATACCTTAGAGGTAAGTTAGGGGTGATACTTCTATCTCAAGCTACTTGTGAAGAAAGAGTAGTGCCCCATATCAACTAAGTTGAATTTTATATTTTACAACTTGATGTAGTGGATCCTACTATTGACATTCCAATCATGTTTGTTATTAGTGGCATACACTTATTCAAATTGTGAGTTTATACTAAGCATATTATACAATTAATAGTGTTAACCAAGCATTTTAGTTGCTACCGAGTCCTACAGTTGTTACCAAGTCCTATGGATAGATTTCAATTTGAACCAAGTAGTTACTATAGAGTTGATGAATAGTAGTGTAAATCAAGTGTTTCAGTGTATGTTGAGTTTACCAATGCAAACTAAGTTGTGTAGTCCTTATTGAGTTCACAATTGATGTGATGTGGGTCTAGTGTTGACTGAGCTACTCAGTGTTAACCAAGAGACTCATTTTATACCAAGCTCAAGCTACTAGTGTTTACCGAGCTATGTAGTGTGAATCAAGTGATTCAGTTTCTATGTCAAATTTCATAGTATTCACTGAGTCAAAAGTGTAGACTAAGTTTAAGACTAATTGAAAGTGATCAGTATGGACTTAGCTTCTATGTCTACTAAGTGCATGATGATGTGGAGCATTGACAGTGGATGCCAAGTATTAGAACCTCACCGAGTCAATCTTCAAAGCCTAAGTTTTTACACATTGACCAACTTTGCAATATTTTTGTAAACTTTTATTATGGCCAACTTTTTAATTATGTAGTTGGATTGATATATATGTAATGTATTGTATCACATCCAAATATATTAAATCATGTAATGAAGTAATGTAATCATAAAAGAAGAGCAGAAGAGAAAATTACAAAGGCTACAATAGTATAAGGAGCAGCAAAGATTCATCTATCACAGCAACGTGATTTGTACACTCAAAGGAATCTCATTCAACAAACCAAATTAAAAATCATAGATCACCTACTATTTCATCCTAACAGGTGGATCGGTCAAATCCTTTAACAAGGTAAACCTAACAATTTTTTATTTATATCTCTTTACCGAGTGCATACTTCATTGTACGTTTGTAAATCCTTTTGCAAGGTGGACCTAACAGTCCTTATTGCTCCTAACAGGGTAGATCATCGAAAGTGATCATTATAACCCTTAACAGGCCAAATTTATACTACAGTACTAAAGCTTGTGGGTATCATCCCCACCCTAGTTTTACTTTCTATTTGGAAGGTTCCTAGGTCACCAAATCTTGTGTTAAAGTGTCGTGTATGCTTTCATGTTTTTTAGTTTCTCATGCATCCAGCTAGATCAAAAGTCATATAAAGGATTAATTGCTAATTTAGGATAAAAATTTGAGAAGTTACTGATTCACCCCTCCCCTCTCAATAACTTAGCTTGTCATAATATTTCCAACAGTTGGTATTAGAGCATTGTAGTTCTCAGTGAAAAATTTAACAAGCTTGAGCAAAGATCAAAGGCAATGGTGGTATTCACACTTAACAAGGCTATTGACAATGAGAAGCTAGATTTGGAATTAGCCATTGGAAAACTCAAGAAAGAAAAAGAGCAACTCTCTCAATCCCTTAAAAGAAGAAAAAATCTTATAATCTAGATGAATGATTCACCCTACATTGAAGAAAGAATTGAATACATCTATCTAAGCAATTCAGATGAAGCTAATGAAGCAATCAAAGAACTACTAGAAAGGAATAATACTCTTCAAGAAGAAGTAAGAGAACTAAGAAGAGAGCAAGAAATTTAGTCTGTAAGATTGTGTGAAGTCATGGAAGAGATAAACAAGATAAGAGAAGAGATAGAAGGGAAGAACAATAAAATTTAGCACATATCCCTTCAGCAAATAGACTTCATTGATCAACTCACCAATACAAATGAAGAAATCATGAACCTAAGATCAAAGAATGAAAAATTGCATAATAATCTAAACATTGAAAGGCAAACCAATGAAATAATGTTGAAATCTCAAGTAGACATGAATCAATTGAGTGAACAAAGTCATTTCAGACAAAAAGGAAAAGCAAGAATTGGATATTCAGAAGAAGAAAAATCATCCAAGCAAGGAGCTCAAAAGAACCAAAAACCTACTTGCAGTCACTGTAGTAAGATAGGTCATATATCAAACAAATTTTGGACCAATGAGAAAGTAAAATTAAATGGAAAATGTTACAATTGTAATCAGCATGGTCATAGAGCAAATGAATACAAAGAGAACCCAAGATTTGAAGGAAAATATCACAACTGTAAGAAGAATGGGAACAAGTCATTAGAATGCAAAACTAAGATATTGAATCTAGTAGAACAAATTGTGAAAGCTATATTTGGTTGGGACTATAACACCTAGTGTAGATATCATTACTGTGGAGAATTTGGACACATTGGAATGAATTGTGTAAAACATAACATGAGGAAAGGAGATACTACCAAAAGATGTGTAGTGCCTCTCGTGTTTGTAGTTTGTACCTTGTCTATTTTGATTCGAGAGATACTTGATACTCTTATTTTGTACTTTATGATGGCCTGAGGGTCAGATGTTATACTTTGATTTAGTACCATAGATGCTATATTGCTATGTTGTTCAGTTTATCATATTTGCATGTTGATGCTACTTTGAGATGATAGTAGATCTATGATGATATTTGGTTATATGATGTATTGGACATGTTGTTGATTATATTATGAGATGAATTCTATGCTATGGCTATTTACTTCATTTATGTTCTTTACACTTCTGTGAACGTGAGTGATGTAAATGGATTAAATAGGTATTTTAATACATGTTGCTTTGGCTATGATATTATGCAATTGCACTTGATCGTGTGTTTTAGTGTGTAGGAATTATATCCTTGGCAGTGGCAGATGGAGTTAGTGATTCAGCTATTCATATTTACCAATGTCGTCCCTGTGAGGTCAACGTATCCTTATTTAAATTATTTTAATTAAAACCTTTCGGTGATTGGTAAATCCAAACTCATCTGCATTATGTAACTAGACCAATAAGCGTGTCTATGCATTTAGAAGTTTTCTTTTGTCGCGAAAGTGTTTAGTGATTTTCTGTGATTTTTAGTTTTTGGGTTTTAAATCTTTTCAGATTTAATTTCTGGCAGCTTTGCCTTAGGTGAATTTCCATTTCGGATAATAACATATTTTCCTTTGGGTCAATTTGGAGTTTAGCTACTCTAGCTAGCCATTTTCTAGAATTGACTATTCACTCAAAAAGTGAATAAGTATTGGAAAAAGTAAATTCATTATTCACTTCTCACATTTTAAAAATAGAATTGTAGAGCAAATTGGGAAATCCTCTTCTAAAGGATTTTTGTTTTGTTCGTTGTGGGAGCTGTGAGTGTGGGATCTTTGCGAGATTGGTCTCGTTGGATTCATCTCGAGGAGTTCTTGCTTTGTCGTTAGTTTCAGCAGTTTTGGCGAAGTATTTATTTTATTCTACGGGTTTCAGTTTCGGCCCCTTTTGCTGTCAGGTAGGGCCTTCCTGTTTTATTGTTTTTACTCCGTTTCTGCTTCTGTTTCTTGTAGCATTATGTTAGGAGGCTGAGAACTAGTGTTCGCCTTCATTTCTATTTGCTAGTTCTGCCCAGTTGGTCGGGTATGAATGTTTTCCCTATTTTTGGAGTGGGGGTTTGGGTTTTTGGGCCATTATGCTGGCCATTTTTGCATACGATGTCTGTTTCCTTTTATTTTTTGGATTTTTGGGGGTTTTGAACCCAAAGGCCAAATGGGTTTTAATTTTGGAATTTTTCCAAAATTTGGAGTTTTTACCTCATTTTGTGTGTCGTCCTATTTTCACGAGTTTTCTCGGCACATTATGGTTCGTGGACTTGGATGATCCGTTTGGATACCAGTCAGAACACTTTTGCATCTTTTTTTGCATTGGGATGTGTGTAGTATCTGTCATCCCAATTTTGGTTCGGTTGATTGACTTCTGTTTGCATTCTCATCCTATCCTTGTGTATGATCTCTGTGATGGTAGTGTGCCACACACATGTACATCTGTCGGGTGACCTACGAGGCTCGATCTTCTGTGGTACTTTTGAAAGTTGTGATTATTGGGGTTTGGTTGGGAGTTTGCATGCCTATGGGTACTCATCGCTAGATGAGCATGGGTAGGGTAGGGTAGCATATGGAGGGGGCTTCTATCTCGTAGCCTGGTGACCTTAGTCCCACAGGGTTGGCAGAGGAAGTTTTAAGTAAGTGATAATTAAATAAAACATTGGGTGGTAGTAAAATTTAAGATAATAAAAAAGTATATGTGGGGCCCTCTGTTGAGGAGTTGAAACACATGATCCAAGCTTGGGCTTGTCAATACCAAGCAACTCTCCATGATGTCAACCCCTACGTAGTAGCCCATTGAGATGTCTAACCAGGACCTATAGTTATGCATTGTCTTTGTCTTGGGTTTAGTCATCATACTGCTTGGCATGTGTGTTAGCCATGGTTTTTGTTTTGTGTGTGTATGGTTGGATCATTATCTCCATCAGCATGGTGGGTGTGAACCTACAAGTGCCACGTGATTGGGAGGTGTAGCTACCTTCACCACTGCTAGGGATCAGTGTACAGAGACAATCTTGTATCCTAGTGTGACTATTGCTAGATGTGGTCACTTGGTACTTCGGATCATGGAGTATGATTTCTTGTGATTTATGCTTTCCTTGGGATGTTGTTTATCATGTTTAGATGATGTTAATTTTAACGCATTCCTTGTTTTGATGTTTAGCATGTGGTAGATTATGTTATTTGATTACAGGGTTATCTTATGCTTTCTACTAGCATGTTAGATTTCATTTACTTATATTGTAGCATGTTTAGTAGTGATGTCCCTATCATGACAGCACCGATGATCTGATCAGTGGCTTGGGATGTTACGCATGGTGGATGGCTAGGGTCCACGATGGCCTTATGATGCCATTGATGGTTGGGAGGAACTGCGTACCTAGTTTGGTTATTTGGTTTATTGCTTTGATATTTATACTTAATGTAAGTGGTTATTTCCATGTTCACTATGATGTTACTTTAGTTTATTGCAATGTTTCCTTTTGTTCTTCCCATGCTATTATTTTAGATGGTTAGACTTTGCTTCTAGTTTTTCATCTTTTAGCTTGGATTCAAGTGTCCATGCCTCAAAAAGTGGAACCGGTACTCCTCAGTGTGGAGGAACTTTGTTTTGTTATTTTTCTAGCCTTTTTTTTGTGATTTTTGGGTTCGTACTAATGCAAATCTTCACAGGAGAATGAATCTCTTTCACATGAGGATGAGAATCTTCGCATGAGCCATGGATTTCTTCGTGCGAGAATTCATTTCTTGGCGCAAGGATTCAAGCCTTGGCACAAGGATGAAAAGTCTTCATGCGAGCCGGTGAAAGACTTCGCGTGAGCCGGGAATGTCTTCGTGCGAGAAAAAAAATTGTTGCTCTGTCTTCGCACGAAAAATAGGGGCTAGTTAGGCTTGTCAAAATAAAGTTTGGAAGTTGGTTTTAGATACAATTTTGGTTTTCTTACCTTCCTAGTCCTTAATAGATGTTCTAAGGGTCTTAAAATATATCGTTTAAGTATATTTTAATATATGCAACGATTCATTTGGGATGGGTTTTAGACCTCTATGGGCTAAGATAAAGATTCTAGGAAATTTTAGGGCTTCAGAATTCAGACTTAGTCAATTTTTAGGAGTCTATTTTGATCTTTTAGCTTGGTCGTTATCTTATGTTTTCTTGTTTGTGTTTTGGTTAGTGGTGATGTTTGGAGATCTGTTAGGTGTCAGGATCATCGTTAAGTCTTCTGTTGCGATCTGTATGATCCGTGTTTGTTGTTGTCTTGTGCTCTTGCACTTGTTAAAAAAAAAAAAAAATTATTTTGGCTTGTTTACATCCTTGTTTCCAAGGATCTCCAGGCCGGGCATTACAAGATGTTTCATTTGTATAGAACTTGGTCAT
Source organism: Cupressus sempervirens (assembly GCA_028749045.1). NCBI lineage: Eukaryota > Viridiplantae > Streptophyta > Pinopsida > Cupressales > Cupressaceae > Cupressus > Cupressus sempervirens. The sequence goes on along the minus strand of CM053791.1, from coordinate 729,235,838 downwards.
CTTGCCAAGAACTGTATGAATATTAGAAGAATAGAAGATGAAAAGAAGGCAAAATCTGATAACATCAAAAATCAAATGAGACAACAATGGGTTCCAAAGTCTACCAAGAATGCAAGTCCAAGCAATTATGATCAAGTCACTCAAGAATTGGGTGACTCCACCATTTCCACTTGATTTCTCAAATGAGAACTGGAACTAGGCTACCAAAGAAGACATCTAAATAAGTTCTAGTTGTCAAGACAAAAGATCCATATCAGCATTCAGATGTGAAAGGGATCACTGAGTAAAAAGTACCAATTACTACCAAGTTACTTTCATTACCAAGTAAGGTCAGGTCATAGATTTTACCAAGAAAGGTTAAGAGTAACTAAATTCTAGATGGTTACCGAATGATGGAAGACTCTGCTAAGTAATCAATGCAAGCAAAGTGGATGACAGTCTGTCAAATTCATCTAATATTTGTACCAAGCATTTATGGTGAAATTTGATAAAAGGAAAGAAATAGAAATCATTTTTTACCATGAATTTTCAAGAGAAAATTGTGCAGTGCAATCTTCAAGAGCATTCAAGCAATTTGAGCAAATTGTTATCAAAGTTTTTGAATTCTCTCAAACCCTACCGAGTGAAGATGGCAACAACTAGCAGCAAAGTAAAATGAGGATCAAACATGTTGGTATGTGGTATAGAATGGAAGGCACTGGTTTTCAAGCTCACTCATGTAGTTGTTTAAACCCTAGATTTGAGTGGAGTGTAGTCACAAATCCCTCCCAAGGTACTATTGATCAACAACATCTGTTCCCATTTTAAATGTGTGATTTAGGATAGTGGCACTCTAGAAATGCATGAATGTTTAAAGGAGTTATGCATTGATGGAATTTTGAAACCTAAGCATCAACATCTTGAGGCTAAAGGTTTAACCCATATTCCTCACATGCCCCATGATTTCTAAGTGAAATGGATTAGGTATATCCTCATTCATGCACACAATGGATAGTTATGGCTAGAGAAACCAATTCTAATAACAAAGAAGATGATCCATAGGATCACTAGTCTCCCAATGTTGACTAAAGCTAAAATGACAAAAACCCTAGGTCGGGTCAAATTGGAGAAGAAAACCCTAAACAAGTGGGATGGTAGGGGAATGAAAATTAGCAGTGTCATTGACATGGAATTGAAGTTTAGTATTCATTTCATTACACACAAGATCTATAGTTCAAGTTGGTTGAATAGTGTGTCATGTGAAGTAGTTGACTTGGCATACAAGGTAGTCAAGAATAACCTATCTCTTGACCTTGCCAAGCTACTGTTGAATCAATTCAACAAGAACATGGAGAGCATCAAGACATCAAAGAATAATCTATGAGAACATCAATAATAGATATTGGATCCCCAAGAAACTAGTAAAGGACTATAAGGATGATTTATTTTTTATGGTGGATAGTGATAAGGTATACATTCAGGTAGTTAGGCCTAGAATTGCATGGGTGAAACCTCTAGGATATGAGGTAAACATTGATGAAACAAAAGATATAATTGAGGCATTTATAAATGAACCAGTTGACCCCAAGGCTACATATTTTGGCACATGTGATTATGCTAAGGCTTGAATAGAACTCAAGATCAAGCTACCTCGGGCAGTTAGCAAAGGAAAGAAAAGGATTGCCAAGTTGAAAACAAGTTCTACTCTCCTATTAATCGAGGGAAAAGATGAATATGAAGAAGCAGCGGATGAAGAATCAGAGAAAGAGGAGCCACTAAAGAAAAAGGGCAAGGTAATCATTACTAAGCCTACCAAGCCATCCACTATAGTATTCACTAGGAGATCCTCTAGAAAGAAAGTAAACAAAGAAGGGGGAGACATAATTTTCAAAAGGTCTCCACCCACATTTGAAGAGAGGATAAAGGAATTGGAATCAGGTTCTGGGATAACAAATTTCAAGACATTAAAATATGAGACTAGAATAGTTGATGAGAAAAAGTATATTAAAGATATTCTAATATCTAAAATGGGAAAATGGAAATACTCACCTGACCAGCTCACTCAGAAAATTCCAAATGCATTAATGAACGAAATGAAGCCAAGATGGAAACATGCAATGCAAACTATAAGGGAAATTCATGAGTAGACCCTAAGGAAACTTATGCCAAACCTAAGTGAAAAGGAAATGAAATAATCTTTAAAGAAAAATGAAGAAAAAATAATTGTAAGATTCAGTACTTGTCTGATTTTGTTAAAAGAAATAGAGCATGTTGTGAATAAATCAACAAATACATGAGAAAATATCTATCTTCTTCACAAATTGAGTGATTTTCTAGTTAGCATAAGTGATAAAGATGATGATGATGATCAAGAAAAGGATGAAGAAAAAGGATAATTAAGAAGTAACATATTTTGATAATGAGGATGATGAAAAGGAACAAAAGCAAGAGGCTACCAAGGAAGGAACTCAAGATGTTGAGGAAACTGACCCAGTCAAGATTGTTGCAGTAGTTATTGCCTCACTTCCTCACTTTCCAAGAAAAATAGTGACAACATCAAGCATGAAGATAATCTCAATAGGATTGATTATGTCTAGCACTACAAGCACAAGAATCCAATCAATTGTTGCACTAGTTTAGCTTAGCACATCATTGATTGAAGTGTCAACTACTTCATCTACCGAGTTGCAGACTCTTCCTTCTTCAACATTTTTGGATACATCAATTTTTCCTTCAACAAGTATATCTACTAGTATTTCTACAATGAGTACAATATCAATTTTTGTAGCAAGTCCTATTTCAACTATTGTTTCTGTTCTGAGTTCACAAGAAATAAGTGTAAGGAAAGTTGAGGCAAAGCCTCAACTGAGCACAAAATTTTTGGGTAAAGCTAAAGAAAAGGAGAAGGATGTAGATCTTGATGAGGAAATTGTGATTACCAATTAGGATATTTCAAAACTCAATCCTGATCAAATGTGTGCCTTCGGAGAATTACTCCAAAAGAAAGCCAAGCAGTAGAGGCTAAGAGAGCAAAGAGACAAAGAACTCAAAATCATTGAGGATGCCAAGAATATTTTGGCAGAGGCTATAGGTATAGAGTTTGATTCATCTCAACCAATTTTGTATCAATTGGAAGAGGCAGTCCACAAATACAATGAAGATCTAAATGGATGAGATAAATTATTATAGAGAGTAGAGAAAAATTTTGAGAATAAGGTGTTAGAACTTATTGCTCAGAAGATTGTCATTTACCAAGTAGAGTTATCTACTATTTTGAGTTCTATGGAAACCTCTTGTACTAATGTAACTTTACTTTTTGAAAAATTATGTGATATTTCAATTTTTACAAAGGAAATAAAAGACAAATTATCTAAGATTGATGAAGACCTTAAGGCGAGTGCTCAACAATTGCTGCTTGACCCAAGTTCAAGCTCTTCCCATTTCAATAGGATCAAATTTTTGACAAATATAGAAGCATAATTTCTTAGAGAAGAGGCTAGAATCATATTTGCATTGGTAGATATTAAAAATATGATTCTCCCTAACATGGATTCACTGTAAAAGCATATTGAAAATTCAAAAACCCTCATCCATGATAATAATTTCTCTATTGTAGATCATATGATTGAACTATTAACAGAAGTGCAGGTGGCATTACATACATGCAGGGTCTTGCAAGAGAACTGGAACAAGACCTTAGCACTCATACTAAAGGTACATTCATAATTCTTGTCTCATTTTGGCATTACTATGTAAATACATATAGTATAAATCTTTGGCATTAATGTCAAAAAGGGGTGAAGATATAAGAGGATATAAAGGGGGAGAAATGATAGAATTCATGACGAGAAAGATGTAAAAAGATAGGGGAGAAGATTGTAAGAAAAGTAAAGCAAATGTATATTGTATGTATAGTATATTGTATATTATACTATGAAGGAAGCATTATCATGTACACAAATGTATCTTTTACAAAAAAAAAAATTGAAAAATCTCAAAAATAGTATACTCTACCAAGTTGAAGATATAAGGTGATGAATGATTTAGTTTTGACTGATAAGTGTTTTTGTTACTAATGCCAAAGGGGGAGATTTTTGACATTCCAGTTTTGTTATTAGTGGCATATACTTACTCAGATTGTGAATTCATACTAAGCATATTGTATAGTTAACAATGTTAACCAAGCATTTTAGTTGCTACCAAGTCCTATAGTAGCTACAAAGTCCTATGGATAGATTTCAGTTTGAACTGAGCAGTTACTATAGAGTTGATGAATAGTAGTGTAAACTGAGAATTTCAATGTATGTTGAGTTTACTCATGCAAACCAAGTTGTGCAATGCTTAACGAGTTCATAGTTGATGTGATGTGTGTCTAGTGTTGACCAATCTAGTTAGTGTTAACCAAGAGACTCAGTTTATACCGAGCTTGAGGTGATAGTGTTTACCAAGCTATGCAATGTGAATCAAGTGATTTAGTTTATATGCTGAGTTTTACAGTATTTTATGAGTCACCGATGCAAACTAAGTTCAAGACTACTTGGAAGTGATTAGTATGGAACAAGCTTCTATGTCTACAAAGTGCATGATGATGTCGAGCATTGACAGTGGATGTTGAGTATTAGAACCTCACCGAGTTAGTCTTCAAAGCCCGAGTTTCTACCCTTTGGCTGTCTTTGCAATATTTGTGTAAACTTGTATTGTGGCCAACTTTGTAATTATGTATTTGGATTGATATATATGTAATTTATTGTATCACATCCAAATATATTGAATCATGTAAGGAAGTAATGTAATCATAAAAGAAGAGCAAAAGAGTGAATTATAAAGGCTACGATAGTATAAGGAGTAGAAAAGATTCATCTATCACAAAAAGGTGATTTGTACACTCAAAGGAATCTCATTCAGAAAACCAAGTTGTATATTAGAGGTCAGCTATTGTTTCATCCTAATAGGTGGATCAATTAAATCCTTTAACAAGGTAGACCTAAAAATCTTATGTAAATCACTTTACCGAGTGCATACTTCATTGTATGTTTGTAAATCCTTTTGCAAGGTTGACCTTGTAGTCCTTATGGCTCCTAACAAGGCATATCATCAGTAGTGATCATTGTAAGCCTTAATAGGCCAACTTTATACTACAATACTAAATCTTGTGGGTATCATCCTCACCCTAGTTTTACTTTCTACTTGGAAGGTTTCTGGGTCACCAAATCTTGTGTTAAAGTGTTGTGTATGCTTTCATGTTTTTTAGTTTCTCATGCATGCAGTTAGATTAGAATTCATATAAAGAATTAATTGTTAATTTGGGATAAAAGTTTGAGAAGTTACTGATTCACCCCTCCCCTCTCAGTAACTTAGCTTGTCATAATATTTCCAACACTTACTTTAGGAACTACCTAAAGTAATGAAGGAGGTGAAATAAAATATTTACAATCACAAGTAAAGTAAAAAAGGGAGAACCTAAATTGACAATACTTGTATGAATAGATGACAAATCTTTGGAATTTTTTTCAAAGATGGAGAATTTAATAAGAATAAAGAGAGAAATTGCATGAGTTTATCAGGGAGAACATACTGATAGAGGATGAGTTTCAAAGGTATTAAGTTTCTTTTTGGTATTGTTGTTGGTATTGGTTTGCCATCAATGCCAAAGACAAAGATTGGTGAAACGAAGATTGTTGAAGTGTTGGAACCTATCATGGAATAGTCATTAGTTTGTCATTGATGTCAAACATGCTACTTGCTGGTAAGACAAAAAAATTTGGTATAAATGTTATCATTTGATTAATTGATGAAGAGGATTTGAAAAGAAAGGATAACAAGAGCACCTAGAGAAAGGTTGAGTTATATGGTATATAAAAGGAGCACTAAGACTAAGAAAGACCATAAATGATATGATGTGTTGTTGATCTACATAAGGCTAAAGTGAATGGTCACTTAAGCTAAGACAAGAAGAAGTGTTTTCATAAAATGTGTCTGCCAAGCCTGACCGAGCAAATAGTATAAGCCGAGAAAATTTAGTTCGGGCTAAGCAGCAAGTTGGTATGTGTCAAGCATTAATAAAATATTGTAATTTTTGAGCATCAGGGAAATAATAGTAGTGATCAAGCAAGGAAGACTTAGTTCATGTCAAACAACCTAGTGTTGGCAAGGTATTAGAAGATTGTTATTGTTGAGTGAAGTATATAGATATTGATTGATAGCAAGACAAGTTTAATCAAAGATTTGATGAATATGATCCAACAAAGTTGATTTCTTGAATTGTGTGAAGCATTTTGAAGATAAGTATGATGAGCTGGTGGTATGAAATTCAAGATAAACCATTTTGAGTTGAATCTAAAGAGGATTGTGTGAGAAGTTTCTAGAGGGAACCTAGTGGAAAAGAGAGAGTATTCAATGAATCTAACCTAACCTTAAAATAGATGATTGTGATTAAAAGATAAAAGATAAAAATTCTCTTTATAAGGGTATACAAGGCCAGAAGTAATAAGGTTTTTGAGAATCTAGAGGTGTTGCTTCATATGGTGGCTGAAGGAGAGAACCTACTATTAGCATATTGAGAAAGAAGGTTTAAGGAGGTGAAGGCTTGAAGGGTGAACAAGTAATTAGAGATGAAGGGTATGAATGTCAAGAATAATGGAGGATTGAAAAAGAGATATGTAATATGCAAGTGAGTTGTTCTAGTTATCAGATCAAGTCATGTTGCTACTTTCTACCAATTGTATCAAACTAGATAAATCCTTTGGATTAAGGTTGATCTAACAGTCATTTGTAAATCCTTTAACCAGGTGACATTATAATGGAATGTTTTAAATTCCTCTAACAAGGCTCACTCCTAACATGGTGATTAAAATCATCTAACCAAGTCACATTTAACAGTGCGCATTGTAACCTTTAACAGGGTCGGCTCCTCATAGGGATCCCTTCAGAAGAGTGAAAATTGGTAGCATGTTATCGATGGTTTTTCCCAAATTTGGTTTCCATGTTAAATTCTTGTGTCAAATTGTATGAATGATTTTTCTATATTTCATGTTTACATTTCTTCAAATTTATTTTGACCTAGGACAATGACCTACTAAGTTCTGGAGTTATTGGATGGTCTAATCAATGCATGCACTTATATGTTTGGTGAGAACTGAAAAGTTTTATTTGTTCATTTGGACCTTGGATAATTTATTCACCCCCCACCTTCTTAATTATTCTAAATATTCCAACATGCTATGTGTACGATAGTTAATGCATTCTAAGGGGTCCTAATATGCCCTAATGGATCCTAAGTGACTAATGTCCTAATGGGTCTTAATGTGTCCTAATGGGGCCTAAAGGCTCCTAGGACCACTTAAGACCCATTAATTCCCCTCATGATACATTAGGATCACAACTTATAACCCCTTAGAACCTATTAGTGTGTCCTACAATGGTTAATATGCTCAAAAAAACTATAATGGGTTGTAAGGGTTCCCAATTGATATTAAGGTATCCTAGGGGCTTCTCAAGGGTCATAAGACTTATTAATGAGCCTTAAGAGGTTCTAAATGGTCTTAGGATACATTAATAGGTTATGTATTAGCATGATTCTAATTGTATTCTTGTGCGAGACTATCCTAGCAGTGCTAGAGACATTATTTAGTGGTTATGTGTTCCATTAATGGCAAAGTTTGTCATTGATATCAGCATACTTGCTATTCTATGAAGATTGGTAGGATAACAAAGAAGGATTGACTTTGTGTAGTTCAAGGATTAAAGATAAGATTGTGTACACTTGCAGAGATGTTTTGTAGTATGTCTATATGCTATAGTTAATAGTAAGTACAAAAATATGAAGACTAGGCATAGTTATGAATATTTTAGTAAAGGCATCTTTCAGACACTATTTCTGGAAAGCAGATATTGTTGTTTGGATTTTATCTCCTAGCAAAGACAGAATCTTTTTGAAGAATCTTAGACAGAGGTTTAAGTCATGTTGGAGACACATTGGTTAATTAGTCATAATATGATGTTCATCATGTGAAAATTTGTGAAGACTGTGAGCTGAAAATTTGATTATAATCTTCAAAAGATGTAATATTGTAATGTAATGTGTATTATAATATCTTAAGGATTTCCTTTATTATTATTATCAATTGGAAAAGCCTCAAGGCTAACTCAATAATTTTTTATAGCACTTTTTATAAAGAAAATATTTTTTCCTTGGATGCAAACTGTGATATGTGTTCATATATATGTGATGTATTGTGTGATTTTGAATGCAAATATCTTTTGATTAGAGCATGCAATAGTGCAATTGTGGCATGGTGATCTTATAATGAATTGTATTTGGAAATATAAGTTTTTTTTGTTGGATAGTTGTTGATTCACACTTGTATTATTTAGTGAAGATAGTATAGAAGTTGATTGGATAGTGGGTTCAGTTGACTTCCTTTCAACTCTTAACAAGGTTGGCTCAACTCCTAATAGGGTTGGATTCTCCTAATAGGGATTCAAAGTCTACTAGCAGGGACTGATGTGTACTAATTATAATTCATTGACTTCTAACAAGGTCTATCCTTGCAAAAGAAACTTTTATATTTGTACATCATCTTGTGGGCATCATTCCCAATGGGGTTTTCCCTTTGATAAAGGGTTTCCCTAATTAACAAATCTAGTGTTACTGTGTATGGTTATCTTTTTGTAGTTGTTTCATCTACTATTTAAATATTTTAGAATTAACAAAAATGTTGAGATTTTTTTTAATTGCATAACTAATTCACCCCCTCCCCCCTCTCAGTTATCTTAGTGGACTTTACTTTCTAACAATATTGAGTGCTAAATAGTCATATGACCCATTAATAGCTCCTATAACCTCTTAGGACCCCTAATGACACATAGTGAATCATAAAGTGGTGTAATGTGTATTAAGGGGTTACAAGGACCCATTGATGAATCCTACAAGGTGGTAAATGATCTTGAGACACATTAGTAAGTTATAAGGGGTGCTAATTTATGACTTATTAATACGTCCTACAATCACTTAAGACCCTTTATCATACATAAAGAGTCCTAGGGGGTTGTAATGCATTGTAAGGGGTTGTAGGATATATTAGTGAGTCCTTAATGATCCCAGAACTCATTAAAGGGTCCTACAATCCTTAAGGACCCCTTATGATACATAATAATCTTAACAAGTCCTAGTTTCATACAATTAGGTCTTAAGATACAATGATGGGTTCTAAAGGGTCCTAATGCATTATAAGGGGTTATAAGGGTCTAAAATGGACCTATGACCCATTAGAACCCCTTATGATACATGGTGGTGCCTCAAGGATCTTAATGTACATATTAAAGGGTTGTAAGAGGTCATAGGACCCATCAATGAGTCTTAGGACACCTCTGACATCTTATGATACATTATAGGTAATAAGTGGTCCTAATGTGTATTAAGGGAGCCTAAGAGGTACTAAAAATTATTAATGTGTATTAAGGGACCCTAAGAGGTACATTCCCATCCCCCTCTTCTATCCTTTCCTACCCCTGCATCCTGAATTTTATCTCTTCTATTTCATGGAAAATCCATTTAATGGACCAAAAATTATTCACCATACTATTGCAAGCATTGTTAAGGAGGTTCATCCCCATTTCCCTTGCATTATCACTTAGAATCACCAAAGATGGGTCAATGAGTTCCTCCAACTAAATTTTGCCATCCCTTCCCTCCAAAATCTCTAGATGGATACGCTCTCTTGCTAGACTCATTTTCATTATGCTTGTTTGAAAGTTCCTCCATGCAGTTTTCCTGCCCTTTGTGCCAAGAGTAACAGTGGTTTTTTTCCAAACCATATTTCTCTTTACTCTCTTCTTGAGCTTTGAGATTGGTCTGCTTACCCTTACCATGTGCCTTCTCTACTTCCTTATCTCCACCCCTCCTCCTTTTGGTTAGGTTTTCATCCTTCCTTATTTCTTGTGTGTTATTGGTGCCCACCTCTTTCACATTGCCCTCCCCATATGTTTTCATCCCCTCTTCCTCTTAATTTTAATCCTACACTAATTTGACCTCATGCCTTACCCTTCCCTTTGTTCCTTTCCCATACTTCTTCTTCTTCCTGTCCATGTCCTTCATAATTTTGGTTACCTCCTCTTCGTCATCTGAATGCAGTCCTTCACTATCATCCATATCAAAAGGAAGGTAATATCTTTGTGTATCTTTGAGGACTCCACCTTATGGGCTATAGCTCTTCCATGGGTTTGAGCCTTAAAGTGCTCATATATAAGTATTAATAGACCCTCATGGAAGATAGGGTTAGCATACACTTTCTTCTTAAAACCCATGATACTCTTATTTATAGAGAAGAAAAGGTAGAAGGGGATGGACATTTTTGTTCAATACCTAAAGTGGTTTAGGATAACGAAATGGTGGGTACAGATCCTTTCATACCTAGTTTCAAGCATTATGTAAGAGATAACCACCCTTAGGACAAACCTCCAAAGTTTTTTCATTGATGCAGGTTCATAGTAGGGACATGCCTTCACTAATTCCTTCATCTCCTTGGCATCATTAGCAATGTTATGATGTGGAGCCTAATCAAACTCAGTGGTTTATTCAGCATAGTTTCCCTCCAGATTATTTCTATGGGGATTTGGGGGCAGCATCCCCAAGACGGGGTCAAGAGGCAGTGCCCCAGGTGGACTTCACAATACAGGGTGGGGTCAAGGGGCAATGCCCCCACAGGGGTTTTCGAGGGCAACGCCACTAAAGCCAAAAATGCCCTTATATTGTAAATGGTGTTGGTTACTATTTTTCTATTATTCTAGCCCTAATTTTTTAAGTGGCAAAAATGTTGTATAAAAAGGGCTTAGGGTTAGGGATTTTCATAATGTGTGATGTGAAAATTGGTTCTTGTAGCAGTATTGAGTTGTAAGGGATTACGATTTGTAATCAGGTTGCAATCACTAGGTACTAATAATATTCAATTTTCTATTAGTGAACATAGCCCAGGGATTGGGTGAACCACATTAAATCTTGGAGTCTTGTGTTCTCTTTTGTGCGATCTATTATTTTTTGATATTGGTTATATTTGCATGTAATTGTTATTTATGTCTGAGGTTCATCCTAACAAGAAAAGTATTTCATAGCATTCAGGGATATTTTCTTATCCCTATAGAAATTTATGCCCTGATTAGGAGAATCTATGACCTCTGCTATGACCCCTTCATTGACCTGGAAATCAATGCCATCTATCTTCACCTTCCCATCTTTCCATGACTTAACCATAAGATCAATTATCTTAGGATCCCAACCATGAATTTTTTTAATGAAGGTTGTGATGTCGCCTTCCCTCAATTTCTCCCACACCTTTGATTCTTTGCTTCACCCTCTAGCTCTCTATGATGCCTTTCTCCCACCTTTTTGTTGTAGAAAATAGAAAAACTACTATGTTTTCCAAGTGCAAAGAGCCAAACACTAGTTTTTCTCACAAAAATTGTCCTTGCCTCTATCCTTGGTAAAGAAATTGTAATAATAATTACCGATCACCCAAAAAATGTGCCACAAAACCCCCCAATTATGATAACTTTGTTTCGGCTCGTGTCAAGCTTTCATTACTTTAAAAGTATGATTGATAGCATTAACTTCCATTATTACACTTTTATGTTTCTTGTCCTCCCTTGGATTCTCTCAATCTCAATTAAACTTTTAGTGGCTGCCGAAATCCCCTCACCACTTGGCCATCTGTGTGACGTGTCCCTACTAACCACCTCATTGACCATCCAATCAGCAACCACATTAACCTCATGGAAAACATGTGACACATAGACCCTCTCAAAGGTAAGTAATATTTGTTTCAATTTCTCCATCATATTCTTTATACTCCAAGATGGGGGATGTTCACCCCTTAGACATTTACTCATATTATTTGAATCCCCCTCAAGCCATAGGCTTTTAACCCCTACCTCTTTTGCCAGCTTGATTGTTTGAAGGGCTGTACAAGCTTCCACATAGTGATTAGTTTCAAGATAGTTAAATTATTGTTAGTTATTAGATTATAGTTTTTATAATAAAAATTATTCATTTCTACGATTTTTATTGAATGAGTTATTTGTTTCGGGTTTCAATTAAGAGTTATTAATTTAGGGGTTTTGATTCCAAGTTTTTAGTTCAAGGTTTGTATTTTAAATTTATTTTTTAAAATTATTTTATTGTGTACGTACATAAAATTTATATATTTTTTGGAAGAAAAGTAATAAAAATTATATTTATATACATGAAAAAACTATATTTTAACATTTATTTAGTAAAGTAATATGAAAAACTAAATACATTTAAAAACTATTTATTTACATTTCTACAATTAAAATTTATGAAAAAATATTTTTCTGCACGTTATTATAATAAAAATATGAAAAACTAAATACATAGAAAATTGTATTTTTTTAACATTTCTACACTATAAATATATGAAAAAATACACGAAACACCTAATTTATTTCACATTTCTACAATAAAATAAAAACATTAACATACAAATTCATTTTTTTTAATAAAAACATAAATAACTACATTCATCCCACCTTGGAAAATACTTATAAAAAAAGTGGCCCAACTTATAAACAGGGTCTCGCTATAAACATCATCATGTTTCTAAAGTGGACGATATTAGTAGTAGGCCCCATTTCCAGTGGGGCCCCATTTTTAGAAAATTAGTTAGGGATCATGCAATTGCGAGATCCTACTTAAATTTAGGCTTAGGATCCCAACCCATAATGTCACCCAATTTTTTGGAAGTGGGACCCCATTTTTGAAAAGTTATTTTTCACAAAATCGATTAAGTATAAAAGTTCTATTAAAAGTGGACTCGTCTTCTTACTTCTACCCATAAATCAACATTTAAATGTATTTCCAACCACTTTCCTTATATGTGTCATCATTTTTTCTCAACCTTGCAACATTTCTCATATTTGGGGTCCATTTCTAGGACCTTGCACCTTGAGGTCAGGGACGAGCTTGCTCTCTATGTAGGGTAAGGAATGAGATCATCCTTTACCAAGGGGAAAAGGGTGAGGTATTCCCTTATCAGGTGTATTTTCCCCATAAACTCTTGAGCCTGATGATAAATATTATTGTTTGTCACCTTATGTAGTCATCCCTTTATACTTTGGTGCCTGAAATTGGTATAAAAGGAGGCCTTCTTTCTTCATTTGACCATCTATTATTCATGCAAGAAAACCATGCTCAAGATCTTCAAGTGCATTCAAGGAGTTCTCAAGAAAGAAAGAAAGCAAGGTGTTCCTCTTCATCCATTCAATCATTAAATACCTTCATCCTACATACAAGGATTAGTAATGCAAAGAACAATAAATATCAAATCAAAAGTATTCACAAAACTAAATAAAAGTAACCTCAAAATAGACTAAGATGAGCTCTCAATTGAGAATATGAGCCATTAATAGGCTCTCTCAATGAGAAGCTCTCTTATTGAGTAGCTTTGCCTAATTAGATAGGATGTATGCTCGATTCTCCAAAGGCTTCAATGGTGTTCTTGATGGATTTTGGCTTGGGTGAATGGATGTGATGTAAAATAGCTTCTCAAAAAATGGCATTATGGCTTTACTTCATGATCAAAATGGCATTACTTTGTTACTATGGGTGATTGTATTAAAATGGCTTGGAAGAGAATTCCTTAAATAGGCAAAGGGCTTGAGGGATCAAGGGCTAGGATGCAAAGATGGGAGAAATCTTATGGAAGGTTTAGATTGAATGAGAGGAGAGCACATAGATTGTGCTTCCTTACAGCCAATCAAAGAGTGACACATGTCACAGGGTCATTGGTTAGAGCAAGAGGGGTTGAGGGGTCAACAAAGGAGGCTCAAAGCTCATAAAGATCCTCATAATGGCTTGTAAGAGCAATGAATGGGCTTGTAAGAGTCATTTATGGCTTTGTCGGGTTCATAAAGTTTTTATGGTTGGGATATTTGTGAGAGAGTCGAGATATTTTGACTTGGGTTGGATTAAGAAAGTCTTAAGCTTGACTTAGGAATGTGCAAATGATTAAGGCTTGGATTAGGCTTGGGTTAAGATTATATTAGGCTTGCTAGAGATGAGCAAGTGGATGGCATTTAATGAGGGTGGGTGAAGGAGGAGATATTTGTTGGCTTTGGCTTAGGTTAGCAAGTCTTCACCCATGTTTAGAGAATGTGACAAGGTTGGGGGGGGGGGGGGGGGGGGGCTAAGGATTAGGGTCAAAGATAAGGATTGACATCTTCTAGAAGAGTCTAGGCTTTGGATGAGGATGAAGATTTTCTAGAAGAGTCTAGAACTTCCTAGGATGAGGATAAATAAGGTTTTTAGGAAATAAATAAAGTTTTATTTATTTCAAGGGTTTGGGTTGAGGAGATATTTATTAAAATATTTTTAATAAACATGAGGATTAATATTTAATCTTAATTAAATATTTTGAGTTGGGATTAGGGGTAGGAAATGATAGGATTAGCCTTTAATCGAAATTAAAGAAGGATTAGAAGATTTTGGAAGAGGTTAGTGGTCTTAAGGAAATTGGCCAAGTTTTGGGCAAAAAATAAATTAATTACTTTTTTTGGGATTTTTGGTCAATTTATTAATTAAATAATTAATAAATAAATAAATAATGTTTAGATAAGATTTAAACATTTTTGGGAGGGATTCCTTAATTAAATATTTTTAATTAAGATAAAGGGATTTAATGGCATAAAAATAAATTAATTAATTAATAAATGATGATGACATCAGGGACTTTTTCAAAAAATAAAAATACTTTATTTTCTAAAAGATTTAGGTGTCTACATTTTTTTCTTCTTTGACATAGTGTTGAGATAACACTATTTCAAAGAAGTTTGAATATAAACGACATGAGGAAGATATTTTAGCAACAAAGTTGCCCTAGTCTTGGATAAGGAGAGACTAGACTATGAGATGCCCCCTCAAGAAGGCGGTGGGGAGAGAAAATGAGGCTCGACGGCTTTTTGAAAAATACAAGAATTTGGGATAAGCAAGGAGACTCAAATTGGCAAAGAGAAGGGGCTGAATTAGCTCAAACTCTCACTATGGGAGAATGATAAAGGAGAATCAAATGCACAAGAGGAAGCAAGCTTAAGACTTTAAGGAAGGTGGAGGATGAAGGAGTGAAGCACTATAAAGAGGAATCCAGGATAGGGAGAAGGATGAGGGGATTATAAAGCTGATGCAATAAGATTTCAAAGAGTCAGATTGGTAGGAGATGGGTTTCGGAGATCCCTAAGACTAGGATTGTGGATCTCGAAAGATGAGGCTTGGTGGATTGATTGGATGTGTGGATCCCTAAGACTAGGATTGTGGATCCCTAAAGTTGAAGATTGATTCAAAGAGATACTGATGCATAAGCTGGGGTAGGAGAGACAGATGTTGGATATGGATGGGGGATAATGGAGATGAAGGGAATCCATTGAAGCTTTTTGAGCAGGGGGATACTTCAAAGAGAAGTACCACCATGTAGTTGAGCACTAGATTTGCTATAGGACTGTTGGTTAATTGCCAAGGTTACCAAGAACATCAAGGCTGTGTCACCAACCATCCAGAGGACTGACAAACTAACTCGAAACAAACACGCAAGGATTGCCCCAGCATCACACATGAAACTTGGAGGAAACAGCATGGAACCAACACTGGGTAACCCACAAGCAAAAAAGAAACAAATGAAAGACTTGATCAAAACTCTACGCTTAGAGTGCCCCATTCGCAGCATACCATGATATGGAAGATCATGGCAACCTTGAGGAGGGAACAAAAAGATTGCTTGGAAAAGATACTTCAAGACCCAAAAGGGAAGATTTCAAATCAAAAGAAAGCGAAAATCCAAAAGAGAACCATTTGCCAATGAGATGGGTAGGATGAGGTACTAACAGACCAAGATCAGACATGAGGAAAGCTATATCCTACAAGGATCTATCAGAGAGCACCTAAGCTGGTGGATTTGGATGAGTGATGCATCTAGCAAGCTGAACTAAGAAGGATAACACTTTGGTGACAGGAGATCTAGCTAAAGGATGCATTGGAATAGCTAACCAAGATTTGTGCGATGTGTGCAAGATGCTGATCAAGGATGAACTAACATGAAAGCTAGATAGATACAATGGTACTAAGCTAAAGAGGATGTACAAGCTGACAAACCAAGATATGGTACAAATGTACAAGTTGTTTTGGAAAAGATTGGATATACAAGCTATGATACAGAGTATGATACAAGCGTTGGATACAAGATTATTTACAAGTTTTACAGGAGCTCTGGATGATAAGATAGCGGGATGGCTCAAGTTGGTGCAAGATGCAGAAGCTAAAGATGAGGTGATAGAAGAAGATATGGATTTGGCAGGATGTATCCAATGATGATGATAGATGTGCGACCAAGGATGGGGACAATGCTAAGGTTGGTGGTAGCTGAGCTGATAGATGGTGCTAGAGTGAATGGCTAATGAGAGGATGACATTGGATTTGCATGAGGATAGCCTAGATTGAGATACCAATGACAAGGGAGGATGGACAAGACAAGATCTCCAAGGAATACAGTGCCCCTAGTCAGAAGATGACATGTGGAAGGAGGTCTTACGATGGATGTGATAGGATTGAAGCTAGGATGGAAAAGCTGAAGGCACTAGGGAGATAGATGATAGTTGGGATGATGGGGTGAGGTTGCAGAAGATAAGTGGATAGTGATAGATAAAAGCTGGAGGATGAAAGATAGGTGGATAAATTGGAAGATGGAGCTAGATGGAAAGATGTGACCAAAAGCATGAGGATGATAGGCTAAGCTTGGGATGGTTGGATTACACATGACGCTTGTTTGCCAAGTTTTCATCATGGTACTTGTCCAAGGCACTTGAATTGCCAAGTTTTCACCAGTGGACGCTTTATTTTTCTTTATTTATTTGACTTTTTGACTTTGAACTTAGCTGGAATGATTTTGGCTTTCTTTAGCTTTTTTTGGCTTTTTTGGGATTTTTCACTGGCTGTTGGAATGTTCAATTTTGTTGCTAGCTGTTGGTACACCGGATGTGTGATTTATGCAATAGATCAGGTTAGATGGGATTGATGGTAGGAGATGGAGGGATGAAAAGGCTAGAAAGGAGCATGAGATGGGGATGCTTGCAGGATCAACATTGACACATGTTGGGATGGGTGTGAAAAGAACATATGGGGGATAGATGGTAGATCCAGGCTTGATGGAGGATTTGTGGAAGCACGCTTGGGGATATAGGCACCCAAGATGGAGTTAGGAGATGTGGGACATGAGTCACTGGATGGGGAATTAGCAATGGTGGATGCCATTATGCATTGGGTTTCAACTTTTTTCTTTGGGATCCACATGGTTTTGGATTTTCTTTTCATAGGCTTTTGCATTGTTTTGCATTCTTTGATTGGATTTTGCCTTTTTGGAGTATGTCTTTTAGAATAGACATATGATTGCCTAGGATGTGGATTTTTAGCTTTATGCATTTTGAAGTTGGCATTCACATTGTTGTGGTAAGCTTTGGGAAGATGGTTAGGAGAAGCTTTGCGAGATGGAGAGGATATGGAAGAGCATGTAGGGGGATGATGATGGATGATGTGCCCTGATATGTGCCTTTGTTGATCTTGCATAGGAATGGAGGGAATAGGATTTTTATGATGGCTGATAGGAGGATGGAGGATGGTAGATTTTGGGACATGGGGACCCAAAATGGATTTAGCGGATGAAGGGTGGATATGGTAGGTTGTTTTGGGTTGCAAAGATGGTGGAGGGGGGATGACATAAGATTTCTTGAAGGAGTGATGGGAGGCTGGCATGGTGGACTTGGAGATAGGCTTGGTTTGGGGATGGCGTGTACCAACACTTTTAGATGGTGAGCCTTTGGATACATATCCAAGACCATGAAATCTTGGATTCTTTTGTGCAATAATAGGCTTTCTGATTCCTTGCTCTTGTGGTCCTAAACCTTGACCTTGATAATGCCATCGATTGAGCATTTGAACAAGCTGAGGAAACTTTTTGCTTGTAGAAAATGGTAGAAGTACTTTATTAGATGTACTGCAACAGGGAGATACTATTCTTAATTCTTCTGCTAAGAGGGGGCCACCATGGATGAATGTAAGTGAACCAAGAGGGTAGATTATAGATGGTGGAATAGCTTGGATAGGTGGTAAGATGGAAGCATGGAGCAGAGGAGATGGTAGGATAGGATCTTGATTTAGCTGATGGGATGAAAAGATATCTTGCAATAGAGGAGGTATGGCTTGAGGTTTTGGAGATGGAGGGAATGGTGACTACATTATGGATGGAAGACATGGTACGATGATATCTTCATTTATGCTTTGGGGGATGTCAACATGCTTTTGGGTAGGATCTTGATAGGATTGGATTGGAGTGGATGGTGTGATAGGAGGTGAAGGGATGGATTCTTCAAAGGCAGTAGATGGATAGATCGGAGATTCGGTAGTGGAGATAAGTGAGTAGAAGATGGATGCATAAGGGTCATCACAGGAGATTTGGAAAATTCTTGGAGGTTATGTGGATAGGATTTGGAGGGATTTGATAGGTGGTGGGATTTTGATGCTTGTAGGAAGTGGAAGGATTTTAAGCAATTTGATGGATGCTATGGGGATGATAGCTATGGGGGATGGAGGTGATATCATAGATGGGGAAGCTTTAGCACTGACTACTTCACATGGTTGGATTAGATGACATGGCTTATTGACTGTTGGAAGCAACTTTTCTTGTATTTCTTCTAGGAGATTCTTGGGAGACTCGTGTGTCGGAGGTGGAGGTGGTGCATTGACAAGAATAGCTGGTGTGATGGGGGTGGAAGATTGGAAGCTTGGTTGATTGGGTGATGGAGGAGAAGCTGGGATATGAGATGGCATGACTAGATAGTTTAGAGGAATGCTTGGATTTTGGGGGATGGTTGGCGGAAGGCATCTAAGGCTCTCAAGATACCCGTCATAGTCAACAAGATTTTCATCATCATTGGAATAGGATGTAGCGGGAGAAAGGACAATGTGACCAAACTCATCATGATAGGGTTGGGATTTCATGTTTTGATGATGAGTTGGATGGGGATGAGGTCTTGCATATGGATGAACATGGAAGCTCATGGTTGGATTTGGATTAAGCACAGATTTTGGATTGGCTGATGAAAGATTTCCTAGGGAGAGTCAAAGCTGCATGATAGACCTAAGGAGGATTGGCTAGAGATTTTTGGCTTTCTTGTGGATGGAAGACTTCAAGGGTATACTGTCAAAAAGTGAGAGTTTTTCTTTCCTATGTGCAAGATTGGTGGCTTTCGGTGTCAACTTGAGGATAGACAAATGATCCTATGGGCATGACACGAGATTGACCACTTGTGGATCCCAACCTTTAGCTTAAGGTGATGAGGGATGACAAGTGACAAGGCTAGATTACCCTAGACAAAGCTCTGTCAAAGGGATAGCCTTGGGGAGATCATGATTGGATAGAAAACTCTAGTAGAGTAACAACAATTCCTTAAAGGCTTGGGTGATTTTGGATTGGGTTGCTAGCTGGCTGGGGGGATGATTTGGATGGACTTTGGATTTGGGATTGTTCTAAAGCAAAGAACAAGATAGATTCAGTTGCGGCGGGGGAGCTTGGATGATTTTCTGATGAGGCAGTGACTACACTAAGTATGCCTTGAGCTGGGAGATTTCTGCTTTTGTGGAATTTTGACCAAAGTTGGAAAATATTCATTCAAAAGCTATGAAAAAACAAGCAGACAAAAGTTTGGAGCAAGCACGTCAAACACACCAGCATCCTAGGAAGCTTTCTACAAGGATGAAATTTGGTTTAGCTAGGGAGTCCTCAATATATGCAAGGTACGTGAGGCCCAAATTCGTAGATGAAATCAAAAAGATGTCACATAGCTGAGAGGAGCAGTAACCCACTTCTCCTCTTTCACTTCTCAAGGGTATAAAGTTCCTTGAGGCTTAGCCCGAGTGACAGAATTTTGATCCCAAGAGAGGTGTCTTTGGATTCACCTCTCGATCTTTATACTCCATTGGAATGCTAGAGTTGAGGTCGTCCCAAGAGGTGATGAAATCCCTAAGCAGGCCTCCTAAAACTTAAACAAGATTTTGGATCCTATTCTTATGCACCCAAGATGGCCTCGAAAGATGACAAGGGGAGAGAAGACTTGGATGATCTTGGGCTAAAAGACAGAGTTCTTTTCCAACTGACGCTTAAGTTTTCTGATCTAGACTTTTTGAAAACACACGTGATTAAGATGCAAAGGTTCAATTCCAATTTGAAATGTGCCAACAAAAGAGAAGTGATTGAAGAATGAATACACAAAGGAGAGTTAGGGTCAACAAGAAAGTAAACCCACGCGCCCGAAGGCCCTCCACATCAAGTATCGATTAATTTCTTTTAAGGCATTCAAGAGTTGGTGTTTGTTCATTTTAAGGCCAAAACAAAGATGTGTGTAAAGCTCGATTTCAAGCGCATGCCCGGAGGCCCTCCACATCAAGATTTGTTCAATTTTTATGCCCAAATGAAGTGTTAGCGAGACTAATGTGCATTCAAGAAATTTTCTATCTTAGAAAAATCAATAAAAACTCAAGTGAGTGAAGTTTGATTTTTGTGGAGCATTTAACACCTTCTTAGGTAGACCCATCCCCATATATGGCACTGATATTGCAACCAATGGTTAGAATGATGGGTGATTAAAGAGGGTGAGTCTAACAACAAACTCACTCAAAGTGTCTTTATTTGATTTTATAAATTAGAAAGTTTCTAAAATGTGGATTCTTTTGATGCCCCAAAAGATGAAGTGTGATGTATGATAATGATTATTTAATCTGTGGCATTCAAGATTGGATTTTTTATGCATTCCAATAAATAAATAAAAACTTGATTTTAATCCATGGCACTCAAGTGTGATTTTAGCAACATGCATTCAAAGACGAGTGTTTAAACATTCAAGTTCTTTCCTTCGAGCATTCAAGATTGAGATTTTGCATGTTGTTTTAAGAACTTTGAAGTGCTTTGTTTTAATCTTAGATCATTCAAGATTGAGTTTATTTGAACTGAAATTCAAAGAGGAAGGAATAGAGATGCTTTTCTTTCCAATTTAGATCATTCAAGATTGTTTTTGACTCAAAAAATAAATGACTCTTTGGACTTTGGTTTTCATTCAAGATTTTGTGTTCTAGTTTGCATGTTTTAAGTCCAAAAATGATATTCCTAGATTGTTTTGATGCATGAAAAACTTAGGAAACATTCAAGATTTTGCAACAAGACATTTGTTTGGAATAAATAACAAAGCTTTTAGGACAATTTTGGCAACCATTTAGGACCCTTAGTTTTCATGAGATTTTAAAAGAACTTTAAAATATTTGCAAATGAAGTTCATTTTATCCCTGATTGATTTTTTTAGTTTGATTTAGATTTTTGTGTCCACTTAGTGTTGATTTTGAACTTTTTGAAATGGAAACTTGAAGTTCTTTTTAAGTTTTCAAAAATGAAGTGTTCCTAACTTTGCATGAAAGCATCTAAAACCTTGATGTTGCAAAGATGCAAATGATTGGATTGATTTAGTTTCATTTGTTAAAAGATTTCTTTGCAAATTTTTAGTTTTTTAATGGATTTAAGTATGATTTGGGGGTTGATTTTAAGCACTAAAACAAGGTGTGTATGATTTTGCTCCCTTAAAAAAAAAAATTGGCCAAGATCCCACAAGAAGAAGAAGAAGAAGTAGATGGAATAGAAGAAGAATATAGAAAAGAAGAGGAAGAAGAATTTCAAGTGCTTCGTCCACCTATAAGCTTGAAAAATCTAAAAACACTCTAAATCCCATCATAATGTTTGCAAAGAACTCTTGCTTCATCTTCTTCTTACTTCCTTGGACCTGCAAAACCTGATTAAATGCCCCTACCAATCACCAAAACATGAAAATTTTCCAAAGTTAGTACAAAACATGCAATTTTGACTACAAATGATAACAAGCATGACCCATGCGGGTTCCCACTGGGCATGCCAGAATGTATACGAGGATTAGTAATGCAAAGAACAATAAATATCAAATCAAAAGTATTCACAAAACTAAATAAACGTAACTTCAAGATAGACTAAGATGAGCTCTCAATTGAGAATATGAGCCATTAATAGGCTCTCTCAATGAGAAGCTCTCTTGTTGAGTAGCTTTGCCTAATTAGATAGGATGTATGCTTGATTCTCTAAAGGCTTCAATGGTGTTCTTGATGGATTTTGGCTTGGCTAAATGGATTTGATGTAAAATGGTTTCTCAAAAATGGCATTATGGCTTTACTTCATGATCAAAATGGCATTACTTTGTTACTATAGGTGATTGTGTTAAAATGGCTTGGGAGAGGATTCCTTAAATAGGCAAAGGGCTTGAGGGATCAAGGGCTGGTATGCAAGGATGGGAGAAAGCTTATGGAAGTTTTAGATTGAATGAGAGGAGAGCACATGGATTGTGCTTCTTTATAGCCAATCAAAGAGTGACACATGTCACAGGGTCATTGGTTAGAGCAAGAGGGGTTGAGGGGTCAACAAAGGAGGCTCAAAGCTCATAAAGATCCTCATAATGGCTTATAAGAGCAATGAATGGGCTTGTAAGAGTCATTTATGGCTTTGTGGGCTTCATAAAGTTTTATGGTTGGGATATTTGTGAGAGAGTTGAGATATTTTGACTTGGATTGGATTAAGAAAGTCTTAATCTTGACTTAGGGATGTGCAAATAATTAAGGTTTGGATTAGGCTTGGGTTAAGATTAGATTAGGCTTGTTAGAGATGGGCAAGTGGATGGCATTTAATGAGGGTGAGTGAAGGAGGAGATATTTGTTGGCTTTGGCTTGGGTTACCAAGTCTTAACCCATGTTTAGGGAATGTGACAAGGTTAGGGGGGGGATTAGGATTAAAGTCAAAGATAAGGATTGACATCTTCTAGAAGAGTCTAGGCTTTGGATGAGGATGGAGACTTTCTAGAAGAGTCTAGAACTTCCTAGGATGAGGATAAATAAGGCTTTTAGAAAATAAATAAAGTTTTATTTATTTCAAGGGTTTGGGTTGAGGAGATATTTATTAAAATATTTTTACTAAACATGAGGATTAATATTTAATCTTAATTAAATATTTTGAGTTGGGATTAGGAGTAGGAAATGATGAGATTAGCCTTTAATCGAAATTAAAGAAGGATTAGAAGATTTTGGATAAGGTTAGTGGTCTTAAGGAAATTGGCCAAGTTTTGGGCAAAAAAAAAATTATTTATTTATTTTGAGATTTTTGGTCAATTTATTAATTAAATAATTAATAAATAAGGAAATAATGTTTAGATAAGATTTAAACATTTTTGGGAGGGATTCCTTAATTAAATATTTTTAATTAAGATAAAGGGATTTAATGGCATAAAAATAAATTAATTAATAAATGATGATGTCATCAGAGACTTTTTCAGAAAATAAAAATACTTTATTTTCTAAAAGATTTAGGTGTCTACACATTCTTCATCATGCATCTTTTCTCCTAGACTAGCTTCTTTCTTTATGCATTCATCATTGAGGCATATTGCAAGAACATACATACATGAGGTTTGGTATTACACACTTTTCTTTTTATTTTGTGTTGTGTCAAAGTTATTGCATCAACATACTTGATCGTACAGTAAACATAATTACTTCAACATTGCTATGACATTCTTCATTGCTACATTTACTTTTATTGTATGTTAGCTTGTTTATCAATATTTATTTATATTTAAGGTTGATTCCTCAACCAAGGTTTGACCAAGGAAATCCTCTCGCACCAACAAAATATCCCTCTCTATTGTGTGAAGGTGCAAATTTATAAGTGCTTGGATCAGATTTGCATGTGTAGGGTTTCAACTTCTTACATAAATTTTAGGTTTTAGATTTATCTTTAGAGTAGGTCAATGTTGACCGTTACCTTGACCCAATTTGCCCTTGACCAAGGGATTCATCCCTATCCTAAGGCCTTCATATTTTTTCATTTTTCATATCCAGACTAGTATAGCATATATCTTTGACAATTTCATTTTAGGACATGGACTGAGAACCCATTTTTAGATTTGTATTTTGGAAAGAATCTTTTTCCTTTTTGTCATTTCATGCCTCTTTCTTTCAAAAATAAGATTACATAATAAGTTTCATTTCATTAAGATTCCTTATCTTAGGGAATGGAGGAATCAAGCGAAAGAAACTTCCTCATTGAGAAGATCATATATTAGTACTTCTCCTTGTGGTACTTGGATCACCCTTGTAGAGGGATCTTAATATTCATCCTTCTAACACACATTTGGTGAGTGATCTATCCAACTTGAGTGTTCACTATTTTTTATTTCACACTTTTTATCCATAATGGGAAGCCTTAATGCATATATACTTGGTGTATCTTCTTTCCAAGGGAAGTAATGTTGTTTGTATGTGTAGTCCTACCTTTTGCCTTCAAGCACATATCATCCTTGGAGGAGAGTTTACTCATTATAGGGGGATATCATGTCTTCTTGTTTCCTTCATATGGAGGGATACTTGGTTGTATACACATGGTATATGTCATAGTGGGGGTTCTTGATTACTCCATTCATTCATGCATCTTGTGTGGTTTTCATCTCTTCTTTGGGGGGAGATTTTGCCCCATGAGCTTTTCCCTGTTTCTCTTCTTTGTGAGAGATTGTATTTCTCTTAATTTTTCATATCATGCATGGGTACCTAATATGCCTAGTAGTCAAGACCCATCTTACATTGTCATCTAGCTTTATGAGCTTAGGTGCACTCACAAAAGTTGCATTTAAGGGGGGTGTTGGTGTAGTTAAATATTCCTAATTACACTTTACTTAAGTTTAATTAGGATAATTAATTTTCATATTAGTTGTCATGTGGGCACATAGGATTTTCATTTCATTTTAGCACATTACGTTGGAGAAATCCACTTGAGGTGGGGTTAGTTTTCATCTCATACCTCGGTGTGTGAGATCCATGTTTTGTGCTCCTATCACATTATCATCCTCACATTGTTGCACATACCATGTTTTATAATAGAGGATGACCCACTTTAGTAGACATGTGATTACACATTGTCTAGTTGGATCAATTGATCATGTCATTTTGTATATCCCTCTTGTGCTACCAATTGAGCTTCTAGATATTGACATTTTCTTTATTTTCCTTAGGAAAATTTTCACACATGCGATAATATCACCTCCAAATATGTAACATGTAATCACCTGGAAAATGCTTAGGACTTGCAATTTTTAATAAGTCAAATTAGGTTTTTGAATAGGTCAAAGTTTGATGAGGTCCTCTCCCCTTTCTCTCTTATCCCCTCACCTATAAATAAAGGAGGGTGCTCATTGTAATTTTTATCTTTTGGCAATGCAAGAAATCTTTGTGAGTTTGTTTGTGCACTCTACGACATTGTGTTTGGATGTAAACCATATTGATTTCAATAAAAGAGGCTGATTATTTTGAGACTATGTGCCAATTCATAGTGTTGTGTGATGACATTTTCTTGAATTGATTGCAAGTTTTATTTTCTTGTTTAGGAGGAAATTGAATTCAATTTTGTAGACTTGGATATGCATATTGTGTTCAGAGTTATAGTTTAATTTGAGCTTTTGAAGACATAGGTATACACCAAAAGTATATGCTTGAGCATGCACGTACTCTAACAATCTATACTTTGAACCTTATTAAGAATTTGTACCTCTTGACTCATCAAACTCTACAAACTAGTTAAGCCCAAGCACATAAGAGTTGCATCAAACTCTATTGAACTCATATTGAACCCCTTCAAACCCTTTTGAACCCAAATGTATGAAACTAAACTTGATTGAACCTCTATGAACCAATTCAAAAGTGTTTGAACTACACGCTCTTCCATATCATGGTTTATGATGCATACTTAGGGGAATAATATTTTCCACAACACAGTATGTGAGTGAAGTTAATCTAATTTTAAAAAATTAAAATAGGGGGACCAATAATAGGTCCACAATTGGCTCTACTAGGGGACTTCTTTTCATGGAAAAGTAGAGAACTTTCGACATCCTCTATTTGAAATGACAAGTGCCTAACACCATTGGAAAAAAGAATCACAAGAATGAGAGAATGGGGAGTTTCTTATAAGCAGGTGGAGGGGACCAGGGAAAATGAAAAACCAAAACTAAAAGCAAAAGAATGCTACACCAAAACACCTAGACTAAAGCACCTCCAAAACTTGCAAAATAAAAACATATTTACAAGTATGCTCATAGGTAAGAAGATCACACCTCAAGAAGAGAAGGAAAGAAGGACTCACACATAGCCATTAATCAATATGGATAAGTAAGAGCCTTTCTTGAGCAGTGGGGTTGTACCTAAATAGAATCTTCTTATACAACCTTGATTCGGAAAACTCTTCACTACTAGGCACTAAATTGGTTATATGCAAGGATCTCGTGAACACAACATCATACCTAAAGAGCCATCTTTCATCATAAATAGTGGTATCTCCCAAAGTCTTTTCCATAGTATCCTCCAAGCAAGATTCTACTATGAACTGAAAAAAAATGATGGACAGGAACTTCCTCAAGGAAAGTTTGTGTGATTTTTAGAATCATTTTCACCATGACTATGATCTTTAACATCATGACTATCTTTAGGAAAGAAAACTATTTCATCTAGTATAGGATCGATTCTCAGAAAGATATTTCCCTCATTTCTACCCGGAATCAAACTATCATCAAATATGCAATGCATTCCATCTTCTTGGCCGAGGAAAACATTATTCCACATTTCAACTGAGATGCCTTGTGGTTGAAAGTTAACTTCAAAATCTTTTTCTTTAATTGAAGTTTTAGCATTAAGAGAAACCTTTCCAAAGTATGGTTTCATCTTGTCATCGCCACAAATTTCATTTTTAGAGTGACAAGATACTTCTATGGGTTGCTCATAGATTTCAAAACATGAAGACTTGCCTTTATTTACCCCTTCAACAAAAATAAAAGCTTCAAATTCCTATTGCATGCTATTCTAAAAAAATTCACAAATAGGATATTCTGAAGCAAGATAACTATCACCACCTTCAAATTTAAAACTTTCTATATTAGGAGAGGAGAAATATTATGATGAACCCTTTTTATTTCTACTTGTAGGCACTTTAGTGCTATCATGATCATCAAAGACTGAAAAAATGCAAGAGATGAAGTGAGATGATATTACTAAAGGCTCTTCATCAACCGTCAATTCTTCTTTCAAATTCAGCCTTACTAACTTGCTTTCACATTCTCACAGATCTATCAGTTTGTGGAATCTTTCATAGAGGCTTCTCCATAAGAGTGTAGAAGCATGATCATCTTCCAAACTGATGTTATTTCTGACAACTCAAGAGATGCTTTCCTTGTATCGGTCCCAAAACTCATGCAACACCTTGTCATCCATTTGATGGATTTCCATGATTGAGGGATTCAACCTTGTCTTTCTTGCAACCCTCCCTTTCAGCATGATGTTTAAATTCGTCATGCATACACAAAGAACTTCAAAATTGAGGAGAACAAATTAGGTTTTGATCTTCGCTTCTACCTCCCTAGTAGAATTGCCAACAATTTGTTAGTAAATAGATTTGTCTTTCAACAAAACCCTTTCAAAAATGACTCTCAATCTCCCAAACACGAAGACAAAATCTACAACTAAAAGATCAAGCACTTATGAAATGAATGAATGACTAACCTACACACACACATATTTTACCAGAAAATACATTAGGTCACTCATGTCATCATTGGATGGAGCGCATGACACTAAAAACTAAAGAAATGACCACGAATTCAAAGAAGAAAAGTTCTCCATAACTCATAATCTGAAAATGAATTATATGACTATTGCTGACTTTTTCTTACTAAAGATGATATACGACATACAAATGAAATATTTTCAAAGAATATTCATCTAATAGATACAAACACAAAGATTTGAATATTTTCCATACATTGATTTTAATTATCACTGCCCAAAGACATGACCTAATTCTAAAAACATGCAGACATTACTTCCTATTCAAACAAAATTTCAACTCCTCTATTTTCCCTCATTTTTCAAGCAGCTCACATACCGCTGAAAAATAACCCGAACCCCACTCTCTTGAAAATTTCTTACACTAAATTGAATTCCCGAGGACCTCATTCAATTTCAATTAACTGAATCTTGAAGTGGCTATTACTCCTCTTATAATATTACAAAAAGGGTACTTTCACAATATAATATTTTGTGGACTAGCAGATGGCACTTCCATCAAGAAATTGGGGGAATGTGTCTCTTTTGTTATCCAAAATAATTCAAAACTTAATTTGATGTTATTCTTATCATTTTCTCAAATATTTATAACTCATCATTTTTTGACAACACATATAGGAATTGATAAGTAGGAGATAATTTCTACAGTAAGTCAAATTGTGATATTGCTATCAGGATTTAACTATGTGATTTTGAGTCAAACTCATTGACCCATGTTTCATGAGTAGTGATTCAACATATAGAAATGTCATCGATTTGAATTGGAAACAACTGGGCTTGAGTAAGGTGGACAAGGATATTAATTTGCAAGTCACCCCTTTTAAGATTACCTATGGCTCTCAGTGGAGTTGACCAAATCTGTAGGCCTCTATCTCATCAGAATTTCGCCCCTGAGGAATAAGTCTTCCTACTGCCAGTGAGCACATATTTGAGGTGTATTTGTGATTAATGGCTTTTAAAATTGCAATCCCTATTCAGGGTTTGTCTTTCTCATGGTTCGATATAAGCCAAGAAGATGCAAATCTTCACTAGGTATCTTCAAGATAGTCAGCTTGCCTATGAAGTCAAAACTGCCTTTTAAGGAAACTTCAAAGCACGAACCCGATCATAGTAAAGGATACTGGCTTCTATATGCAATCCCATCTCAACCATTTTCTACTGCATTATATCATCACCCAATTCCTCATACAAGTCCTCATTTTTATGATGAAATGTTTGTGTTATGTTCCTGCACACTCCCGTGTCGGTGCATCAAGATGAGGAGTTTCTTTCTAACATTTCAATTGTTGAATGCCCTGTGCACATTAGATGTCATTGATCCTGAAAATTTCTTCGGGCCCTAGAGTCGGCTACTTTTCGAATGGTTGTTGTGCAAGGGCAATTGCTAACTACTGTATTGGCATTCCATCAAACAGTTCACATGCTTCCTCATTACATAAACTTTGTAGAGATGCCAGACGGTTCAATGACCTTCAGATATAACTTGGGGATCGGTTCAAGTGTGAATGACATAGTTGCTCGATGACCCTTTAAGACGCCTTAGGAAAAGCCCAATTTTTTGTTGTTGTTTTTTCTTCTTTTGCATCACTTCTTCATTGTTTTTATGAATGTCACCTGTAGATATTTCCACGAAATCGGCTACCATCTAGATTGTATTCAGTCACATCTTGTTTTGAGAACTAATATCAGCCAATAACGATAAATCCGTCATTTCCACTTCATCAAAATTTATGTTTGCACCACGATCAAATTCCAGAGCAAAATTCAGATGGCAAAGAGAACCCTAACATTTTGTTGAACAGTTTACTTGCATCTCTGCATGAACTTCACAGACTCTGCGTTTAGATTTGGTTGTCACGGCAGAAGTTTTCATCACACATGACAATTTCCTTCCTTTATGTGTCTATCGACGAGCTCTTAGAAGTCCCGATCAAGAGAATAGGAGTGTTTCATTACCCAGATCACCGTGATAGATTTACTGCCTTTCATTGCTCAAATAATAGGGGGGACTCGATATGAGTTCTTTACTCTTATGTGCATTAATTTTGTTTCAAGCCCGATTCACAGTGCTTGTTATGCATGTTTATTGTAACTGAAACCTTGGAAATGAATACCCACCGATTTATAGATTCAAAGTGTCACTTATTTTGGATGAATATGTCACTTAGACATATTTACCCCATGAAAGTGAATAAGTTACCTCAATAAAAAAATTGGGTGTGTCACTTATTCACTTTCATGGGTAAATATATCTTTGTTCTAAGATTTTAGAGGTTACTTTACATCAAGCTATTACTAGTGTCAATAAAAGCCTTCATCCTATCAATTTATTAACAGTGATACAATTTTTTTAGGGAACTTCCTTATTCAATATATTGTATTTCTATTATCTTTTTATTTTGTTTCATCATGTCGATCATCCCAAATTATAAATCTATAAAAAACCAAGTTATTACAATGCATCTGGGTCCATTTATCAAATTCATCATAAATCATAATGCATTGGTGTATGTCGAAGGTATATACTCAAGCATGGATTTAGTCCAACAATCTATACTTTGAACCTTCTTCTAATTTTGTACTTCTTGACTCTATCAAACTTTGTGAACTAGTTGAGCACAAACTCATGAGAGTTACATCAAACCCTGTTGAACTCAGATGAACTCCTTCAAACCATTCTAAACCCAAATGTACCAAACTAAACTTGACTAAACCTGCTTGAGCCAATTCAAGAATGTTTGAACTATGTTCTCTTCCTTATCATGGTTTATCTTGCATACTTAGGGGGATAATGTTTTCTACAAGATGATATGTGAGTGAAGCTAATCTAATTTTTTAAAAATTAAATAGGGGGATTAATAGTGGACCAAGAACTAAAATCTTCATTGTAGAAGCAATAGCAAATGAATTCAATTCACGGTATTCATGTTCCTAATAATACAACTTTTCTTAGTTGTAATTTTTTGGATTGCAACCATCCTTTTATTCAAAATTCTCAAATAAATATTAAAAATGTGTTGGAGGTCCTTGATCTATATAGCGTACTCTTGGGATCAAAATTAGTGCATCACAACAAAATTCTCATGATTTTTTTTGACCGAGTCCCTTACTAGATTCCAAAAGAATGGGAACAAATTAAACATGTCCAAATCAATAAATATTTAGGTTTTCCCTTTGGCTTAGGAGTTTCTCTTTTCGACACGTGGAATTGGTTTATAATTAAATTGAAAAAGAAGATTTTTAATTGGAGACACAAGTTCCTATCCTTGGCTAGCAAAATTTTGGTGACCAATTACATATTTTGGCTTTCATGTGTATTTTTCATAAAAGGGTTATGATGACCTCACTAGAATAGTGTGGCAATTCTTATGGTCCAATTGGGATGAGAAATCAAATGCAATAGCTTCCTTTTGGTTACACTACATGCAACTAAAGGTAAAGGTGAGTTGGGGTTGTTGGATCCTAGATTCAAGGAGTTAGTTTATCAACAAAATGGATTATTAGAGTTATGAATGAGGTTGAGCCTTGAAAAATATTAGTTCATCGTTGAATTAATTGTATTGCTATTAAACTAATAAGTTTTTGATGACTCATTCATGCACTTGAAGGATTTATTTCCTTAGCGATCCATTTGGAAGGCTTGGCAACAAGTTTATGGAATTTTAACTTGGAAATAATCTATCCAACATGGGGTTACCTCTATTTTTCCTTCTATGCGGTGGAATAAGAAAATTCAATATCATGGACAACCTCTTACAGTCAACTTTTCAAAATAAGCCTATTGCTTTTTCTCCAAAAGCAGTGCAACTATTTAACAAAATTTGGGATTCTAACTCATTGGATTGGGTTAATTGTTTTAACATAAAAAAACATTTTTGGTCTAAATAAGTTTTGTAAAGGATTCTTTATCTTTGTAAAGTCTTTAATGTCTTGAGAGTTTCTTACGAAATCATGAACTACTCTTCAATGTAGTGTTTTTAGGTATTAGGTTTGGTTGGAGAGAATTATTCACTGCTACATTTGGCTCAAATTTTTAACATTCATTTTTTGCGGTAGGGCATATTATTTTTTCCAATCACCCATCGACATCATTGCAATACTGACTACTTATAACATAGTTGTCAAATTTTGACTGTTACACACTAACATTAAATAAAAAAAGATGAAGATAAATTTATTTTCATAGTTGTCTATGCAGGAAAAGCACATTTTGGCTAGCATGAGGTTTGAGCACCAAGTTCGTATGTGAATCGACACTGACTAGGTAAGGATGTCTACTGCTTCAAATTTGTGATTTGAAAAATAAATGGTTTGAAACTTGATTCATATGATTTGAAAATGAAATTGTTTGAAACCTAATTCATGTAATTTGAAAATGAAATTGTTTGAAACCTGATTTATGTGATTTGAAAATGAAATTGCTTAGCTTGAAACCTTATTTTATTTGAAAATGAAATTGCTTGAAACTACTAAAAATTTGTACAAAAATGCCATCAATTATGCCCTAAGAACATTATAACTCTTGTTGCATTTGAGAAACACACTTTATGGCTCCAATCTTTTCGGGATGGCTTCCTATCAACACTAAGTTGGAGCACAAACACAGCCCCCTACCCCAAGTGTACAATAGGCCTTTTTCCATGGCATTCATTTATTCATTTAGTATATTCGTTGACCCTAATTATGGTATTTTTTAAACTCTAGTTTGTGGGGTTTTTTATTTGTAAAGCTAGGTGGGATTTAATGAGAAATGGGGGTAAGTGCACCAAGTTGTGGTTCCAAAAGGGGTGTATAAGTGGCCACTTTTTTTTTCTAAAATCAACAATTTATGAACTTTGACAAGAATTTGAAGTTAGTTATGCTCAAAATTTTAAGATATGACAAAAACAAAAGTAGTAGTCATTTGAATCTAGTTTCTAAACTACTGATTTTTTTTCAAAATGCTTTAGTTTTAGGTCCTCAAAAAAGGGGGCCACAAAAAGTGGTACTATTTTTTAGAAAAAAATATAACATGGTGTAAAGTGTGGCCCCCCTAAAATTTGAACTTTTTTTTAAAATTCTTTAATTGCTCTGGTCAAAAGTTACCTAGCACCATGTAGTTTATCTTAGATTTTTTGGGTAATTTTATAATGTGTATTTTTTTATTTATGAATTTTGTAATTGGACACATCCCAAAAATGTGAAATTATGTGTGCTCCCCCTAGAAATGATTGAAAACTAATCTAATATCAAAACTTCATTTTTTTAAAGTGTGTAGAATAGAGTCTAGTTTCTAAAAAACAAAGTTGTGGTGAAATTTGATGAATGAGCTCAAATCTACACCCCAATTAGTACATGTTGGTTTTTGAGAGAAAATGGACATACATTCAAAAGAAATTATAGTTGAAAGGTTTGAAATAGTTCAAATTCAAAATGAATTATATCATTGTATAGCTAACACAGAGATATACAACATCATGTAACCTGATTTTATCAATGCTCAACCACGAGAAAAGTTGAAGTAGAGCACACAAAAAAAATCAATCATTTTATGTATGCTTAATACAAAACATGTCTTAGACCAGTTTAGAGACTCCAAACCTTTGGGTTGGATCCCCAAGGAAAATCCAAGTCTTAGGTTTGATAGAATCCAAATATTTATATTGTTTGTGTGCACTATTGCTATAACGTGCATGCACTATTTAAAGCATTTTTGAATTCAAGCTTAAATAGTGTGCATGCACTATAGTGCACACACACTTTATAAGCTTGAATTTCAATAGACATGGAAGGAGAGAGGGAAGGAGAGAGGGAGAGAGGGTAGAGAGTAGGAGATGGGAGAGAGAGAGAGAGAGAGAGAGAGAGAGAGAGAGAGAGTAGGGGATGGGAGAGGATGTGATATGGGGGGGGGGGGGGGGGGAGAGAGAGAGAGAGAGAGAGAGAGAGAGATGTGTGAGAAATATATAGTAAAAGAGAGGAGTTGGAGAGAGACTTAGCTAGAGAAATATAGAGATGAAGATCAAGATAGATACATGAAAATACATACATACATACATATATATATATATATATATATATATAGAGAGAGAGAGAGAGAGTAGGGGATGGGAGACAATGTGATAGAGAGAGAGGGGGGGGGGAGAGAGAGAGATGTGTGTGTGAGAAATATATAGTAAAAGAGAGGAGTGGGAGAGAGATTTAGCTAGAGAAATATGGATATCAAGATCAAGATAGATACATGAATATATATATATATATATATATATATATATATATATATATATATATATATATATATATATATATATATATATATATATATATATATATATATAGAGAGAGAGAGAGAGAGAGAGAGGAGAGATAGAGAGAGAGTAGGGGATGGGAGATGGTGGAATAGAGAGAGAGGGAGAGAGAAAGGTGGAGAGAGAAAGGGGGAGAGAGAGAGAGCGGGGGGGTGGAAGAGGAGGAGAGAAAGAGAGAGGGTAGGGGATGGGAGAGGGTGGGATAGAGAGAAATAGAGGGAGAAATGGAGAGAGAGAGAGAGAGAGAGAGAGACTAGGGGATGTGAGAGGGTGGGATAGGGGAGAGAGAGAGAGAGTGTATATGTAGGGGGTGGGAGAGGGAGAAAGAGAGAGAATGGGGGATGGGAGAGGGTGAGAGTGAGAGAGAGGGAGGGAGTAGGGATGGGAGAGTAGGGGGTGGGAGAGGGAGATAGGGAGAGGGAGGGAGGGAGGGAGGGGGAGGCGGAGAGAGAGAGAGAGAGAGAGAGAGAGAGAGATAGAGAGAGAGTAGGGGATGGGAGAGGGTGAGAGAGAGAGAGAGAGAGAGAGAGAGAGAGAGTAGGGGATAGAAAAGGGTGGGATAGGGAGAGATATTTTTCACATAGTGTGTGTGTTCTTTATAGTGAGTACATGCTATATGAAAACACCAAAAAATGGTTATTAGGAAAGTTTGGATCCCTACCAACCCATATTCTCTTTTTTGTTTGTTGTTTTTTTTGTTGTTTTGATAGAAAACGTGGGTTTCATGCTATTGGAAGCTAGAAAACACCAAATTCAATCATTCGATACACTATTTGAAGGCTTTTTGAACATTCTTTCTATAGAAAAGGTTAGTGCAATCCTTTTTAAATATTTTTTGTTACTATAGAGATAAATTTCATTATAATTTGACAAGTTGTTTAATATATAGTGAATTCATTGAAATTTGTATGTTTGAATGAATTTTTATTTGAAAATGGTTAGAAATTTGACAAGTTGTTTAATATATATTGTGTATTCATTGAAATAATTGTAATTTGTATATGTATTTGAATGATTTGTTATTTGAAAATTATAAGTAATTCAGATGTTTGAATAATTTGACATACAAAAATCATCATCATGTCAAGGAAGAAACCAAAAAATCAAAGATTGGAAAAGAGGGAGAGAGATTTAGAGATTAAAAGAGATAAAATGAAACTACTACATGAAAAAAGAAAATTGCAATGCAATAATAAAGAATTGTCTTTCAAAGAGGAACACAAACCACCAATACAAAGAAACAAAGAGGAAGAATTTGAAAGACAAAGAGAACGAATGAGACTATTATGCTCAAGAAGACAATTGAATTGTGAAGCTACACCATCTTCCAATGTTGGAGTCATATCATTATCTGATGTTGAAGAGATCTTAATTTCTATATCCGACAATGTACACACTCCATCATGTCATGTTGAAGGCACTCTTGATCTCAGATTGATTTTGACAAATGAGTGTCCACACACTTAAGTCATTTACTTAGTTCATGTCAAACAAGTAGTACGTGTTGAGCACAACATGTATATAATAGTGCATGTTGAGTCAATAGTGAGTGTCGAGCCACTCATGTGTGGAGTCACTCAAGTGTTGAGTAGACAGTGTATGTCGAGTGATTTAGGAGCCTAGTAAGCAGTGCATGCTAAGTGATACAGATGTCGAGTCTCAATATAGAAACCAATATATGTCGAGCATCAAAGACTTCAAATGTCGAGTGAGACAATTTTTTCATAGTTGTTTGTAATGGCACAAACAACTATGTAAATCATTTTTTAGCCAACTTGAAGATTGAATTATGATATTTTGGAGACAAGGATGAATCTTAAGTTGGATTCCCAATGCATTGCAAGTAGCCAATCAGGTAAAGGGAATGTTTACATGGAAAAATGGATGAATCACAGCCATTGATTCATTTCTATGTTGGAATTAACAAGTGGGAAGATTTACTTCTGAGAGAGGCGGTGAATCAGAAGTAACTAACTTTAACCTTCTCAAATCCTTTCAACTAATATTATCCACATGAATCTAATTCATCTAATAAACATAAAAGTAAAGATAGGCATGCAAACTGATAATACACAAATTTGGTAACCAAGAAACCCTCCAAAAATGAGAAGGTGAAACTATGGTGGGGATGACACCCAAAAAATATCACTGCAGTAATGTGTAATTGTTCAAGGTTACAATGTTTGACCACTTCCAATGGTTTGTCCTATGAGAGGCCTGTCTTGTTAAAGACTTTACACCCTATTAAAAGTGACCTAGTTAAAGGATTTCACTACCCTGTTAAAAGTAGGTCTGGTTAAAGGACTTTTATACATTCACTTGGAATGCCACACTATTAAAGGATTTACAAATGGCTGTTAGGCCAACCTAAGTCCATAGGATTTCCACTATCTAATACAATTGCTAGAGAGTATTAGAAAGTCTTTGACCTGATAGCTTTGCAATCTTCAATTGTTGATTCTAGATCCTTGTTCTGCTCTGACTGCTCTGATCCTTGCTTGATCTAATATGTCACTCTTCAAAGTTTTGATACTGTATTCTTAGTCAACTGAATTCTACAATGTTTCTATGTTCCTCACTAAGTCTTTTATACTCCCCTCTGAATTTTTCTATATTTCACCCATACACTTCTCTCATCCATGCATACAATGGGATTTCATCCTCCTTTTAAAGATTTTGAAGACTTACAGTTAGGTATGAATCTATGATCAATATTAAATCTTCATTTCCAGCTCAACTCTTACACTTTTCTTATTGGTTGCATGCCTTCTCCATTTTTCTTATTGGTTGCATGTTGATTGCATAGGTAATGCAAAAGATTTGTTCTTATCTTCAATATCCTTTGAGATTCATCCTATGTCGGCTCCAAAAATAGTTTACATCTGAGTTTTTGAAGGCACAAACTCATATGTCAATTTTGTGTTACTCGACACATACTACTTGTTGATGTTTGGCACATATAGGAAAATTTGCTCGCTCAGCTCCTATAGTAATTCTGTTTCACTTGACATCTATAGTGACTCGGTATCTATACTTTGCTCAGCACCTAAAGTTCACTCAGCACCTATTGAGTTCTCTAACTCAGCATACACTATAGAATTGGTTAAGTCTATTGACACTTGAATGTCAAAACCAATCTCAGACTAACAATCTCCCCCTTTGACATGAGTGGCAAAAACACTTAACTAAGCATTATAAATTTGATCTCTATGAGCATACTACATAATCTATGTATATACTTGGCATATGTACAATACTTCAAAAAACTTGTTCAAAATTTTATATACCTCAAAATTTTGTAACTCCACTGAGTTGATGTGTCATTTCCATTCCTGTAACCAAAAATCATGTGCTAAATGTGTCTCATGTTGATGTATCTAATGCTCTTTGCTTTGTCTACCTTTGTTTATGTATTTGTGTACCTTGTTTCTACTTCCTGTACTCTATATTACATCTCCAAAAACATTATATCTCCCCCTTTTTGATTACACACAATGGATTACACATTGTGTCTCCCTCTTTATTATTTCTCCCCCTTTTTGACACTTATGTCAAAGGGTCCTAAGGGTGAATAGAATACTTTTCCAAAAATGTTTTATTTACCTCCATAATCATCTTGAGAGAAGCATCCCAATTGTCTAAAGAAATTCCCAATGACTTGTGTTGGATGGTTGTCTCTGTTGCAAGATGAACAAGGCCTTATAAAGTACAAAGTTAGGATCTTTTTTAGAATATTCTCTGCATAGGCTTGTTCCTTATGGAGTACTTCCATATGTGGGATAATGGAAGATTGAATCTGCATCAATTTGGCCTTGATATTGGCCTCTTCTGCTGCCAACATAACTAACTTTTTTTGTGCGTGATGCGCAGCTCCAAAATGCTTCTCACTCTGAGCTAGATCTTTAGGTAGCTAAGTGCTAGAAATCTTTATTTCATTCCAAGCTTAGTATCCTTTAGCTAGTTTTTTGTGTGAAGTATGATGAATCACACAACTTGGTGTATAATGAGAATACATTCTCAAGTACTTTCTTCACTTTTTCAATCTTCTTTGCCAATTCAACTTGTGAAAGTGTTATTTCACTAGATATATTTTCATTCACTTTCACCTAAAATTTATTTTTTGACCATTCTAATAATTTTACATTTGTGTCAAGGTCTTCATTCTATACCTAGTCCACTATGTTGGCCAATTGTTCCATGATGGGTTGGGTTTCATCAGGTACTTGCAAGCTAAAAGCATCAAGAAATATATCTTTAATTTCCACAAGTGCTTGCTTCTGATTATACTCATTTAGGATCATCTATTGTTTCTTCCTTCTCTCTAGTGCCTTTTGTACTTCATTTATCTATTGTAGGTTCATAGTCCTTGAGTCATAATTGAGTATGACTATTTCTTCATCAAATGTAGGGTCTCCATAGTGAAGTACCCTTGCAACCTTGGTGGAGCTTGAGCCTGGTGCTGAGATCTTCAATGGTATTGCATTAGTGCTCAACATCTTATTAGGAGTCCCCAAGGTAGGTAAGTTTACCAATGTTTGTATTGCCTCCTGTTCCTTAGGGGTTTTCTCCTCTTCTCTACTGCCTTGATCAATAATGACAATCTGAGGAGGTGCACCTTGACTTTGTGTAGTAGGAACATCTTTCCCTATTTTTTCCTTTTCTTGTTCCTCAGTAATTGTTGTTGTTGTAACTATACTATCAACCTTAGCAATTTTGTCTTGTTCTTCTTGCTCTTTGGGTTGATCTGCTATAGCTATGGGAGGTTGTGTAAATTGTTCTTGTGTTCTTTCTTTCTCCCTTGTTATCTTTTCTATAGCTCTCTACAACTCATCAACACTCACCAAAACTAGATTTGTACAAAGTTGTGGGTGCAATGTAGATTGGTGAAGGATCTTTTTGAGATCCTCTACAATTGAAGGATTGATGTTATGAGCTAAAGTGTCAGGAACATCCTTTACAATTAGTGTAACTACAAATGTTGTATGTGGAGGACTTGGTGGTGGTATTTTGGTGTCTTAGACACTCTATTTAGTCTATTGCTCTTCAACTATTGCCTCTTCACCATGTGTCTTCTCCACTGTCTCATTTTCTATCTCTTTTTCTCCCTCATTTTTTTCTTTCTCTCTTTCTTCTTCTTTCTCATTCTCTTCTTCTTCTTCATCACCTCTACCCTCAAATGGGTCTTCCTATCCTTCCTTCATAGTTGTCAAACCATATATTAATTTCCACATTTGTGTGGACTTTTGGACAGCATCTACAATTTGGTTTTGCAAAATCTTAAAGGCTCTGTATTTGGGTGCAAATTTTCTCTCATGCTTCTTGCTAGCCTTAGTTATTTGACCTTTACTAAGGTTTTTCATTACATGATCCAATGTAGACTCCCTTATTTCTTTCTCCATTTTGAGACAGTAATGCCATTTATTCTCAACTAGTGAGCTTAGCTTCTTAGGCATTGTGTTGTCCAGTTCAAGTGGGGTGGTCTTGAACTTAGCCATCATAGTATAGATAGTCTCTATTGTTCCTTTGTCAACTTATTGAAATCTATGGTCTTTAGACCAGCTAAATCAGCATTGTCTCTAATATTATTACAAATGCTTTCCAATTTAGATGTGGTAGAATGGCTTACCAATCTAAATTGATCTTCATCAGACTCTATCCTTTCTTCCTCTAATTCAAGAGGTGCAACATACTTTCTTCTCTTCATTGGTTCTATAGGTCCTTCTTGTTTTTTTTCCTTCTGTTTCTCCTACTTATTTTCCCCTTGAGTTGCAACCCTGGTGTCATCCCTTGTAGTTGGCTTGGTTGGACTCGGCTTTGTAGCTTTCTTCTTTTCCTTTGGTTGTGCAACTTGTTGTTTCTTTTCCTTTCTCTTCTTTGTTTGAGCCTTGGGTGCTTCCTACTCAGCATCATCCTCTTCATCTGCATCCTCTCCCATACCTTTGGTTAAGGCAAGTGATCCTTGACTTTTCTCTTCTTCGTCATCCTCAGCATCTTCACCTTCTTCTTCTGCTTCTTCTATAGTGCCTTCCCCAAATTTATCTTTTAGCTTCTTAACAAGCTTATCCTTCATTTTCAAAGTGGAGGCAGTCTTCAAGTCCATATCCACTTTTGATCTCACCACATCATAAGCCCCAAAATGTGGTTCATCCTTGTCTATTTCCTCTACCAATAATGTAGTTATTACTCTTGATGCTTCATCTATGTCAATTTCATAAC
This sequence comes from Cupressus sempervirens, assembly GCA_028749045.1. Taxonomy (NCBI): domain Eukaryota; kingdom Viridiplantae; phylum Streptophyta; class Pinopsida; order Cupressales; family Cupressaceae; genus Cupressus; species Cupressus sempervirens. The sequence goes on along the minus strand of CM053791.1, from coordinate 729,195,584 downwards.
CAAGAGGTCTTAGCCATCTCACTCTTGGTATGGCTTCCTTGAATGTATGTATAGTCTATATCTATAAGAAAGCATACATCATTTACATGTTTTTTCACTAATGACACTGGAATCCTTAGCCTTTTCTTCATTGTCTTCTTAAAGTCCTAAAAGTAGCTAGTCATTAGGGTCTCAAAATTAGCTCCCATTTGCTCTATGCATTCATTGAATTGAGCTATGATTGACCTATTTGTTTTCCATGCTACTTTATCAAACAAAGGAAATTCATTCTAAACATTAAAAAAAATACATATCAAAATAGCACCAAATTTGCATTGGGCTCTCGTGTTTCTTCTGATTGCTACTGGATACTAATTAATCTATTCCACTTGTAGTTCTGCAAGATCATATGTGTGATCCTTCTTCACCAATTTGTATCCTACCTCCACTGCAATGCAGGGCACACTATTTAATCTACTAGATTGATAGAATTTGTGTGCTATAACCCTAACAACAAAATCAACAAGAGGGTCTTGGATGGTATCAATTTTCATCCCTCTCTTATTCCATTTTGCACCAATATTCTTCTCAATTGCCTCCTTAGAATCGCTCCTAAGGGTCTTTGGTGGATCTAGGGTTGGGTACCCTGTCACTCTATGAATAATTCTCTTAGTGATTTTTATTGGGCCATCCTCCAACCATAAACTTCCATCATGCATTCTGTTCAACAGTATCATAATCCATTTTGTCTTGAACACTGTAGGGAATTCTAGGGCAAGCGCTAAACCCTTGTTTCCAATGATTTTATACTTTTCTTTCAACACTCCATTTTCACATAATTTCTCATATTCTTCCCTCATTTCCATATCACCTATGGTTCCAATCTTGCAATTATAGCATTTCCTTACATCTTGAACCATTACAACCTTAGGGGGTATGATGGATAGGGCTCCAGCTAGGTCATTCTTATATGCAACCTCTAGTATTGGATGGAAATCAAGTTGTTTGACCTCATTGGACACTAGATAGACTTCAAATGATTCCTTATCATAATTTTTTTTGGAGCTAGAATCCATCTTACACAATCTAGGGTTTTAACACGAAGAAAACACGAAACTGCATAGCTCAGCATAGTCGTAATACCTTGAAATTGATGGAATCATACTAGAATGTTGTTGAAATCTTATTATACACTAGATTCTCTACTTTGGATTTTCTCTATGCTCTTTCTCATCTTTGCTCTTTGTTCGTAGTGAGAAAAAATGATTGAAATATGATAATATACCCCATTTTTGCTGCATTTAATGCTTAGTGCATTTACAACTATCCACTCGACTTCTAAAGAATTCTATGTTACTTGGCTTCTATTTCCTTTCCATCACTTAGCTTCCATAGAAGTATTCTTTTACTTGGCTTCAACTGTGATTTCTTCTTCACTCGGCTTCCTCTACCAACTCGGCTCCTACTAATCATTCAACTCCCACTGTTTTGACAATCAACTCAACATGTACTAAATTTTTACTCGGCTACTAGTGAAATCTTGAGATTTTAACTTTGCATCTTTTTTCATGTTGATCAGACCTTTCAGTTCTTACTTATTTAGGAACTAATGTATGATAAAACTTTGTAAATCAGTCCCTCGTGCCTTTTCTTTGCTTAGTTTGATGAAGTGTGATCATTTGACCTATTAGGTGAAGTGATCCCTTCATTTGATGTGCTGCACCCATCTTTCTTCTTCCATGTCTTATTCATTTCTCCTTTGATGTGTTCAATATCTACCTTCTCTTTACCTTTGTCTTTCTTTGAGTTGGGTTCCTTTGACCTTGTTGGGCAATTCCTGTTGATATGACTAGTCTTCAAGCAACTGAAACATGTGGTTTGGCTCAACCATCTACTATAGTTTCCTCTGAAATGTGTCCTTATGCAATTTTCAAGAATGTGTCCATATTCCTGATAGTAATGACAACTATATCTAGTTTTGTAATCCCAATTGTAGTGATGTCCATTATTTTCTCTTGCTAGCTAATTCGGTGTCCACATAGACTTTGATCTGCACTCAAAAGCTCTATGTCCATACTTCTTACAATTGTAGTAGTGACCTTCAAATTTTGGTGTTTTGATGGTCCTAGTCCTATAGTTATGTGTTTGATGTTCTTTTTTTTACACTTATGACAATAATTTGCATTCTTAGGTTTGTCATGTTGATGGGCATTCTTACTCCTACATACATTAGAGGTATATCCCTTTTTACCATAGAAATAACAAGTAGGTTTAGTGTTCTTACCTTTGTTACTCCTTTCTTCTGCAGTCTTGGATGACTCTCCTTGTTTAGTGCTAGTGTAACCAAGTCCTAAAGTATCATTACTTGCCCTTGGTGATTTCAGTAGCTTCTCAAAGTACTTGATGGCTTCATTAGGTTTTTTGAAGCTTTCTGCATTCTCCCTTTCTCTTTTTACGTCACTTTGTAGTTGATCATTTTGCATCTTTAGTGTAGTGATCTCAATATACTTGACATTTAGTTCATGATGTGCATTCATCATCTGGCTCAAGGTGTCTAGTAGCATGTTTGAAATTCTTGCAAGCTCAATTGATTTTTCTTCCAGTCTATTGGCAAGGTTTCTCTTGTCTTCTTCTAGCATAACATTATCTTCAATGGCTCTTTTCTTTTGTTTAGTCACTTCACAAAGCATCATCGCTTGTGATTCTTGTTCAATCTCGAGTATCCTGATTTCTTCTACTTGAGCTCTATTCTTCTCGATTAGGTCTGCTATTGCTACATCAAACTCTTTGGAATCTCCATTTGAAAATAGATTTGAAGTGTCAATCTCCTTGTGCTGTGTGTCAGTCTCAGCTATGGCGATATCTCTTCTTCTTTTTAAGGATTTTCTCAATTCCACTTTAGCTTCCTCCAGTGCATGTAAAGCAAGTTGTATATCAATTGTTTGATTCTCTATGATCTTCCCAAGTTTGTAGACTTCCATTTCTAGATCTTTTTCTCCAAGCTATAAGGCTCCTCCTTGTGAGAACTAAGCTCTAATACCAATTGTTGAAATTAACAAGTGGAAATATTTACTTCTGAGAGGGGGGGGGGGGTGAATCAAAAGTATCTAACTTTAACCTTTTCAAATCCTTTCAACTAATATTATCCACATGCATCTAATTCATATAATAAACATAAAAGTAAAGACATGCATGAAAAATGATAACACACAAATTTGGTAACTTAGAAATCATCCAAAAATGAGAAGGTAAAACTAGGGTGGAGATGACACCCACAAAATATCACTACAACAATGCGTAACTATTCAAGGTTACAATCTTTGACCACTTCCAATGGTTTGCTCTATGAAAGGCCTATCATGTTAAAGATTTTACACCCTATTAAAAGTGAGTTGGTTAAAGGATTTCACTACCTTGCTAAAAGTAGGCCTAGTTAAAGGACTTGTGTACATTCACTTGGAATGCCATCCTGATAAATGATTTACAAATGGCTGCTAGGCCAACCTAAGTCCATAAGATTTCCATTATCTAATACAATTGCTAGAGAGTATTAAATAGACTTTGACCTGATAGCTTTGCAATCTTCAATTGCTGATTCTAGATCCTTGTTTTGCTCTGACTGCTCTGATCCTTGCTTGATTTGATATGTCACTCTTCGAAGTTCTGATACTCTGTTCTTAGTCAACTGAACTCTTCAATGCTGCTTATTCTTCACAAAGTCTTTTAAACTCCCCTTTGAATTTTGCTATAGTTCACCCATACACTTCTCTCATCCATGCATACAATGAGATTTCATCCTCCTTTTAAAGATTTCAAAGACTTAGGGTTAGGTATGAATCTATGATCAATATTAAATCTTCATTTCCCACTCAACTCTTACACTTTTCTTATTGGTTGCATGCCTTCTCCATTTTTCTTATTGGTTGCATGTTGATTGCATAGGTAATACAAAAGATTCATTCCTATCTTCAAGATCCTTTGAGATTCATCCTATGTTGGCTCCAAAAATGGTTTACATCTGAGTTTGTGAAGGCACAAACTCATATGTTTATTCTATGTTACTCAACACATACTACTTCCTGATGCTTCGCACATATATGAAAACTGGCTCACTTAGCTCCTATAGTAATTTTGTTTCACTTGGCATCTATAGTGACTTAGCATCTATACTTTTCTCGGTACTTGAACTTTTTTCAGCACCTAAAGATTACTCGGCACGTAAAGTTCACTCGGCACCTATTGAGTTCTCTGACTTGGCATACACTACAAAATTGGTTAAGTGTATTGACACTTGAATGTCAAAACCAATCTGAGATTAAAAATCTAACCCTAAGTCACCTATATCTTCTTAAAGAGGACAAACCCTAAACTTTCTAAGGTGTATGAAGGAGAGAAGAGAGAAGTTTGCATGCACAAACACAACATTCATGGTGGATAAGGAGTTATGATCTGAGATTGCATTGCAGAATTAGTTAAAGGAGAACAAAGGAAAGAGAAGAGGATACAACAAAGAGACATTTGATAAAGAAGGATTGAGAATACATTAGTTTAGAGGTGATCTATCATCAAGAAACCAAGTTCTAGCCACAGGATCAATGTTGAGTTATTCTAGCAAGTGAATCAATTAAATCTCTTAACAAAGTAGTCCTAACAGGCTATATTGAAATCCTCTAACAAGGTGCTTACTTAATTGTGAGTTGAAGTCCTTTATCAAGGCACACTTCTAATAGGGTGTTGAAATCCTTTAACAAGGTGAGACCTAACAGTCTTTGTAAGCCTTTAACAGGGTAGACCTTTCATAGGGTAGATCATGTCTCATGATCACAACATTGTAACTTTCATTGGATACACTTTATTACTGCCGTAGTGAAGATTTGTGGGTGTCATCCCCACCCTAGTTTTACCTTCTCATTGGAGGGTTTCTCAGTAATCATATCTAGTGTGATATGTGTGTGAATGTTTACTTGATTACATGTTTTAGATGTACATGCTTTACATGGTATTTCAGTTTACTTGGTGAATGTATGAGATGGATGTGTGGTGAATGTTTTTATGGATCAAAGTTTAAACTATTGATTCACCCCCCCACCACCCCGCCTCCCACCCCCCTCCCCCCTCAAAAGTTTACCTTTTCTATTTTAATTCCAACAATTGGTATCAGAGCCTTGTTCTCTAAAAGAGAAGCCTTGCAACTTTGAGGAAAGATCTTGGAAATGAAAGTCTATAAGTTGGGAAAGATTATTGAGAATTAAGGAATTGAAATACAACTCATTCTACATCAATTGGATGAAGCAAGAGAAGAACTAAAGAAATCTTTGAAGATAAGGAAAGAAATTACTATTGAGGAGAATGACACACAATATAGAGAGATGGACACTACTAAGCTATTTGTTGATGGAGATTTCAATGAATTTGATGCAGTAGTTGTAGATCTAATAGAAAAGAATAGAGCCCAAGCCAAATGAACAAATACAAAATGACCTAAAGAAGGAAAAGGAAAAGGAATTTTCTAAAAGTTTCAACGAACCAAATGAAGCCATCAAATACTTTGAGCAATTATTGATATCCCTTAGATCCAATAATAATATGTCTAGACTGGGATACACAAATACTGAAGAAAAACCTACTTTTCTAATTGTGGTAAGAAAGGAAATACTACTAATTTGTGCAAGAGAAAAACTATAAATCAAAATGTCAAACATAATAGCATGGTTCACTGCCATAAGTGCAATAAACAAGGTCATCTAGCACATGAATGTAGAACCAAGACCATGCATACACAAAGATTTGAAGGATATTGTTACAACTATTAGAAGTATGGACATAAAGCTTTTGAGTGTAGATCCAAACCCATGTGATCATCAAATAGGAAAACAAAGGTAAGGAACAATGGTAACTCTTATAAATAGGATTACAATACAAGATATAGCTGTCATTATTGTAAAGAATATGGACATCTTCCTAAGAATTGTATTAGAACACACTTCAGAGGTGACTACAAAAGGTGGTTGAGTCAAACCACATGTTTTAGCTATTTGAAGACTGGTCACATCAGCAGATATTTTCCAACAAATTCAAAGGCACCAAGTTGTGAATTTGATAAAGGCGAAGGCAAGAAAAAATTTGAAAATATCAAAAATCAGATGAACAAGACATGGAAGAAAAAGGATGATTGTAGTACATCAAATGGAGAAGGGATCACTTCACCCAATGGGTCAAGTGATCACACCTCATCAAACTAAGAAATCAAGAGGTATGTGGGACTGATATTCATAAGTAATAACATACATCAGTTCCAAAGGAATTTAGTACTAAAAAGATTACATTAGCATGAACAAAGATGCAAGATGTGATTAGAAATCTGAGAAAAATCTTTAAGTTTTTCATGTTGTTGTTGAGCATGAAAAATTTTCTATGTGTTCTAACTAAAATGATAGATGATGTTGAGCTTGTAATGGATTTCGAGTGAATGGAATGATAATGGATTATGAGTGAGCCTGAAATTGGTTGATGTTGAGCTTATAGTTGTGTAAGCACTCAACATTAATTGCAGTGTTTCAAAGGGTATGTGATCGATTTCAACTCATTTTTCATCATTTCAAAATCAAGAAAGAGCAAGAAGAGCAAGAGGTGATCTGGAAATTCATCAGAAGTGATTGTAGAAGATTTGAGCAATGATTCATCACCGATTTGTCAGATCTTGAAAGGTATTTATCAAGTGTCGAGCTATGTTGTTTATATTTTTGTAAACCCTAGTTTTGCACAATGGCATCTAGTTCAAATAATGTAGAGGGTAAGGAGGTTTTGAATGTCCAACAGGTTAGTAATGAGGTTAAGAAACTAATATTCAAAGCCATTCCTAACATTGCTTACAAACAAGACCCCTCTGGTGCATTATCCATGATACCATCAAATGTTTTAATGGTGCAAAATGTTAGAAAGTATTATAACTACAAAATTGGAAGTATTGGTGATATGGAGATTAGGCAAGCATACGACAGATTATGTGAGAATGATGTACTAAGGGAAGAATTTAAAATTGTAGAAAAGAAAGGGTTAACACAAGCCCTAGATTTCTCGAATGTGTTCAAAACTGAATGGATAAGAATTGTATTGAGCAAAATACATGATAGTTGACTATTTCTAGATAATGGACCTATCCAAATAACCAAGAGAATAATCATAGGGTTATAGGGTATCCAAACCTAGATCGGCCTATGACATTGGGAGTGATTCAAAGGAGGTTATTGAAAAAAACACTAGAGTTGTATGGAATAAGAGAGGAATGGCTATTGACACCATTACTAATCCTTTGATAGACTTTATAGTAAGGTTTTTTCACACAAGTTTTATCAATCGAGTAGATTAAATAGTGTTATATGTATTGTAGTAGATGTAGGTTATAAAATTGCTAAGAAAGATCACACATATGATCTTGCAGAACTACAATTACAACAACTAATTGAGAACCTAGGAGCAATAAGGAAGACTAAGAGTGCTCAATGTAAATTTGGTTCTGTTATGATATGTATATTCTTTTATGTTCAAAACACTTTTCCCACATTTGGAATAGTTGCATGGAAAAAAAATAGGTTAGTGGTAGTATAGATTGGTGAATACATTGAACAATTGGGTGAGAACTTTGAGTCAGTTATGACCAGCTATTTTGAAGACTTTAAGCAATCAATGAAGAAAAGATTAAGAATACCAGTATGTTTGGTGGAAAAGCATTATGATGATGTTTTTTTACTAGTGGATGTTGATTACACATTTGTTCAAGTAGAAACACCAAGGGTAAGATGGCTAATACCCTTAGGATATGAAATCAATGTAGATGAAGCCTCTGTAGCTATTAGAACTTTACTTGCAAAAGATGTTGATAAAAGTTATAAGGCATTTGGAAACTGTGAAATGGAAAAATCCAAAATCATAGTGGAATTGAAGATTGCTTATGTTATTAAGAAGAAGGATAAGTTGGTGAAGAAGTTGAAAGATAAATTTGGAGAAGGTGTCGAGTAGGAAGAAGAAGAAGAAGAAGAGTATGAAGAGGAAGAAGACACCCAAACACAAGCACCACTCACACTTACTCAGGGAATGGGAGAAGATCAGCTAGAGGAGCAGACAAAAATTGTTGAAGGTGCCAAGGGAGAAGAAGTCGACGAAGCACCTACACCCACTAATCAAAAGAAGAGGAAGGCTAAGGCCTAATCAGTGGCAAGAACCAAGAAGATATCCAAATGAAATCAGCCCAAACCAACTACACCTACTACAAGGGCTAGTGCACATGTTATTGCACTAAAGGTAAAAGAGAAGACCAAACCCACAAAGCAAGGAGGTGAAGTGAAGAAAAGGCCAAGAAGGAAATATGTTGCACAATATAGTGAGTCACAATCCTCTATCAGATCTTGAAAACCTTTGTGAAAATGTTAAGAGTAGTGCAGATTTTTCAGGATTTACTCATGTAGATTTTGATAATCTTGGTGAAGTTGAGAAAAATCAAGTGGAGGAAGTTATTTATGCCATCATGGAAAACTTTAAGAAAACCCCACTAAAAATTGCCAACTCAATGCCTAAAAGCTTATATGAGGGAGTTGAGTAGAAATAACATTATTGCTTAAACTTGGAAAGACAAATAAGAGAGACTTCACTTGCACAAGTGATGCCTGAACTCAATAAGGCACAAATTGCTCAGGCTATAAAGAAATATGTAGTTAGGTTTGTACCTAAATATAAAGCCTTCAACATATTACAAAATAATATTGAAGATGTAGTGAAGAAGCCCACACAGATGTGGAAGATGACTTATGGGCTTGGTATAGTTAAAGAAGGTGAACAAGAGCCTATACAAGTGAAGGATGATGAAGAAAACATAGATGACAAGGCAACAACTAAGATAAAGAAGCAAGAAGAACAAAGTGTATGTCAACCCTCAACATGTAACAAATGAGAATACTAAAACTAAAATAGTAACAATGAAGGATGTTTCTGACTTACCTTCTTAGAACATTAATCCCCTTATAGAAGAAGATCTCAAGAAGATACTTGATCAGTCTATGCTATAGGAAAAACTTTGTGATAATCCTATATTGGTGAGTGTAGTGAACTACAAAAAATAATGACAAATACAACAAGGGAAGAGGTGAATACACAAGAACGACCTTCAATGATCCCTCAAGTCACTAATGTACAACCTTTGGACAAAACACCAAAAATCACATCTAAAAAGGTTGATATAGTTGAGAAGGATACAGTGGAAGCTCCAGCCACTACTGAAGAACAGAGTCAAATAGGTTAGATAATCTTATATGTGCCTATAACACAAGTACAAGGTGCATCACAAGGCATTTTGGTAGAACAGAACAAGCCTGAAGAGATAGAGTTGACACCTAAGCTGAAGGAGCAAGCAACCATCCAAGCCCTAGTAACCTTACTAGTATCTAGCACTCCTTCAAGTAATACTCTTTAGAAGACAAGCACAAATGCAACACCATTATAGATATTAGTGTCGAGTCAAAGTACATGTAAGGTAGAAGAAGTAATACAATATGGAGATGTTTGCCTTGATGAAGAGACCGTGTTACTTAAGTATGATCATGACACAATTACAATTGAGTAGATGGGCATACTCTATCAAGCCCTAGCCAGAAAGAAGCATCAGGAAATGATCAAAATGGAGCATACGAAGAAGCAAGCATTGTTGGATATCAAAGTCATCTTTTTAGATGCATTTAGTTTTCCTACTCCAAATGAGACCAAGCCACTCATTGAAAAACTGAAAAACATAGTGGAAAAGGTTAGTGATGCAAACCTTGACACAAATGCTAAATTATTAGAATAGTAAAAAAATAAATTTCAAAGCAAATTAAATGAAAAAAAATCAAGTGACATAGCACTAACACAAGTTGCATTGGAAACTAAAGTAGAAAGCGTGAAGAAGGTACTTGAGAATATTTTCTCACTATACACTAAATTGTGCAATCCAACACTCTTCACACAAGAGACAAGAAGTTACATTTTGAGTTTGGAAATTCAAATTAGTACATTAGGTGAAAAACTACCTATGACACCAACTCAAAGTGAGAAGCACTTCAAAACTTTGCTACGAACCCAGAGTCAGTTAGTTGCATTATCAACAGATGAAGCCAATATAAGGGTAAAATTGATTAGCATCCAAACAACATTGACCCCACACATGGAAATTTTGCACAAGGAACTAGGTTATGCTGAAACTCTCATGAAGAAGGACCCAAATCTTTCAACATTAGATGACCTAGTCCACCTTGTTGTCAAGCTAGCTATCCAAATCAAGTCTTTGGATGTAGCATGTGAAAATTGGGATGCAGCTCTCAAAATTATCCTAGATGGACAAACACACTATAAGTGTATAGCCCATTGACATAAGTGTCAAAAAGGGGGAGAAATAAAGATAAGAGAAAAGGGGAGATATAGATTTTGGGGGAGATAAAGAAGAGAATAAGAGCAGAGAGTAAGAAAAGGGATAGAGAAAAGAAAGAATAAGTGAAGGGGGAGCAAGAAAAGAACATCATGAAGTTTTAGAGTATCGAGGAAGAGTACAACATTTTGAGTATAGAACAAAACAATCAACTCAAGGGGAGTTATCGAATTTTGAGGTATACAAGTTGTTACAATATTTTAAAATTTTGAAGTTTTGCACATAAGCCAATTAATAGATATGTTATGCTCATAAGATTAAGGATATTAATGTATACTCAAGTTTTTTTGACACTCATGTCAAAGGGTGAGATTTTTGATCTCAAATTGGTTTTGACAAATGAGTTTCCACACACTTAAGTCTTTTACTTAGTTCAAGTTGAACAAGTAGTACATGTCGAGCACAACATGTATATAATAGTGCATCTTGAGTCAACAGTGAGCACCAAGCCACTCATGTGCTGAGTCACTCAAGTGTCGAGCAGGAAATGTATGCCGAGTGATTTAGGAGTTGAATAAGCAATGCATGTTGAGTGATATAGATGTCAAGTCTCAATATAGAAACTAGCATATGCCAAGCATCAGAGACTTCAGATGCCAAGTGAGATAGTTTTGTCATAGCTATTTGTAATGGCACAAACAACTATGTAAACCATTTTTTAGCTAACTTGAAGATTCAATTACGATATTTTGGAGATAAGGACAAATCTTAAGTTGGATTCCTAATGCATTGCATGCGGCCAATCAAGTAAAGGGAAAGTTTAAGTAGCAAAATTGATGAATCATAGCCATTGATTCATACCTAACCCTAAGTCACCTATGTCTTCTTAAAGAGGAAAAACCCTAATCTTTTTGAGGTCTATGAAGGAGCGAAGAGAGAAGTTTTTATGTGCAAATAGAGTATTCAAGGTGGCTAAGGAGTTATGATCTGAGATTGCATTGTAGAATCAATTAAAGGAGAACAAAGGAAAGAGAAGAGCATACAAAAAAGTGACATATGATCAAGAAGGATTGAGAATACATTAGTTTAAAGGTGATCTATCATCAAGCAACCAAGTGCTAACTGTAGGATCAATGTTGAGTCATTCTAGTCGGTGAATCAGTTAAATCTCTTAACAAAGTAGTCCTAATAGGTTGTATTGAAATCCTCTAACAAGGTGCTTAATTAATTGGGAGTTGAAGTCCTTTAGCAAGGCACACTTCTAGTAGGGTATTGAAATCATTTAACAGAGTGAGACCTAATAGTCTTTGTAAGCCTTTAACAGGGCAGACCTTTCACGGGGTAGATCATGTCTCATGATCAAAACATTGTAACCTTCATTGGATACACTTTATTATTGCAGTAGTGAAAATTTGTGGGTGTCATCCCCACCCCAGTTTTACCTTCTCATTGGAGGGTTTTTGGTTAATCATATATGGTCTGATATGTGTGTGAATGTTTACTTGATTACATGTTTTAAATGTACATGCTTTACATGGTATTTCAATTTACTTAGTGAAAGTATGAGATGGATGTGTGGTGAATGTTTTTATGGGTCAAAGTTTAAACTACTGATTCAAATCCCCCCCCACCCCTAACTCAAAATTTTATCTTTCTTATTGTAGTTCCAATAGGAACATCATCAACATATCAAGTAGGTGATATTCCATCTTTTGCATCTTATTGCCAAGGCATGTCATCTTCGGTTCAAGGTACACAAAACACTCAACCTTATGTTGATGTTAAAAATGTTAAGGGAATGGAAGAGATTATAACTATTAGAATTAATAATCTTTCCTTGGTTGTATTTATTTATTTATTGGGATAAACCAAGGTATCCCTTATGTATTATTTATTTGTGCTCTAGTCCACATGTAAAGGACATGTCATTCTTGTCCTATTGTCTACTTGTGAGGACGACTCATTTTTGTATTTCCTTTAATAAGGAAAATAGATATTCCTCCTTAAGAGGAACTTGACACTTTGCACACACCTTTTATGAATGTGGCATTCATAGAAATGGGAGTTACACATGCAAAGACATGCAACTCCTTTCTCATCTCTTTAAAAGAGGTGCTTCTCTCTCTCATTTTCATCTAGTTTCCATTATTCACATCAAATTTTTGATGCTATTGTAAATGAGCTATTTTGCTCCATTTCTTCTTCTTCTTCTCTCTCTCTCTCTCTCTCTCTCTCTCTCTCTCTCTCTCTCTGGCATTTGCCTCATTCATAATACTCACAAGGGGTTTTCTTTGCTTTCCTCTTATCAAATCCTTGTCTCTTGTGTTGCTTCCTCATTGGTATTGCTCCATTGATCTTATATCATTTGTATGGTAAAACTCTTTTTGCTCTCTTGTATTAAATCTATTATTTCATGCTATTTCATTTTATTATATTTTATCATTTTAATCACTTTTTCTTACATGGTATCAGAGCTACTAATCTTTGTTTTGAGCTTGTGTGAAGGGTTCATTAGAAAAGTTTGATATTGTGAAGATCTTGAAGTTTGAAATATTGAAAGTCTTATCTTATTCTTTTGCAGATTTTCTTCTTTCTTATTCATTCTAACCCTCTTTGGAAGGCTTGTTGCCAAAGAGTTTTTCATTTTTTATTTTTTCTAACCTCCTTTGGAAGGCTTGCCACCAAAGGATTCTTTATTTTTTATTTTTTTTATTGTATCTAACTCTATTTCTGTTGCAGGCTTTTTAAGTTTTTGAAATTCAAGTTTTTTTTTCTGTTTTTTGTTTTAGAAAGGAAAGTACAGCAGTTCGTATTTCTCTTATATCTCATAATCTATGATCTGGGTTTGGTTGAAATTTTAACAACATTTAGAAAATAAAAAAATAAAAAAAACTCTTTAAATTTCATTTGTCTCAGAATAGTATTGCAAAAGTTATTGTACTATATGTGCAGTATTATTTATTTTCTCAAGTTTTAAGATGGCAGATCGTATTTTTATGATATCTCTCAATCCGTGATCTGGGTTTGGCTGAAATTTTCACAACATTTAGAAGACATAAAAATGAAAAAACTTTTTAAATTTTATTGAAAATAGAGTTAAATAAAAAAATTATCATTCTCTATGTGTAACATTTTTTTTTAGATTTTCAAATTTTTATTTTTCCTGCTTCTTCAATCTGACCAGTGGGTTTGCAGGGAAAATTTTAGTTTTTAATTTTGACTCTCTAAATCTCTTAATAATTATTTGACATTCTTGTGGGTAATAAGTCTCACTTTTTTTATTTCAAATTTATTATTTAAATTTTAAACATAATTTTTAAATCATGTCGACTTTAATTCCAGAAATCAAGTTAAATAACTCAAACTATCATGCTTGGAAAACTCATTTTTTGTTTATATTCTGTTTTAAGCATATTTTAGATGTTGCTACTGACCCTTCTATAGTTTCTAGTACCTTAGCTACACAAGATGAAAAAAATGCATGGAATACTAAAAATGAGGAAGCCCTTGGCCTCATTGGTATATCTCTTAACCGAGATTTATATGTTCTAATTTCTCATTGCACTAATGCCTAGGAAGCTTGGGATATTTTAAAGCAAATGTATGACAAGCCATCTGAATCACACAAGATTCAATTGCAAGACAACTTCGAATACTTGAGGTATATTGATTTCAAAATCTATGGATGAATGTTTATTTAAATTTGATTATATTAAAAGTCAACTAATTGGATTAGGCATTACTCTCACTAATATTCAATTAATTACCATTATTTTAAAGAAATGTCTTCCTAGACAATTTCAAAAAATTTATCACTAATGTTCATTCTCAACTTGCTATTCCTACTTTGTCTAATCAATCAACGTATAGTATTTTTCAAAATTTGTTGCGTCAAGAGGAAGCTAAGTTATTGCAATTTGGTACTCTTAGATCTAATGAATATGTATTTGTGTATAAAAATTAAAATCAAAATCTTAGATCATCTTATCATGCTCCAAATAATAATCAAAATCAAAATTTTAATACTCACAATTTCAATAATAATCATAACAATCATAACTTTAATAATCGTCACAATAATAGCAACCTATTTAATTCTAGACCTTCTTTTAAAAACAATAATAATCAAAATACAAATCGTAATAATAACCATCCTAATCAATATAATAGTCCTAATAAGAAACCTCATTGTACTTATTGTGGGAAAGATGGTCATTTGACTAACAATTGTTTTCAAAAGCAAAATGATAAGCAACCTATCAATAACAATAATAAAAAATCTCATGGTAATCAATCTTGTCATGCTTTTACTATTAGTTACAATGCCTTTAAATTATTAGAATGGATAGTTGATAGTGGTGCTTCTCAACATGTTACATCTCATAAAGAAGTTTTTGATTCTTTGCAACCCGATCCTTCGAATACTCCTATTCAATTAGTTGATAATCATAGTTGCAAAGTTGAATTATTTGATGATGTTAATGTTCCAAATGGAAAGTTACATGATGTTCTTTATGTTTCTAACTTGAAAACCAATCTCCTTTCAGTTGCTAAATTATGTCAAGATTATAAAGTTGAATTTCATAAGAACATGTGTTCTATTATTGATCCTAGCACTAATGTTGTTGTTGCTAATGCTAAGTTGGGTCATGATAACTTATTCAAGTTTTATTAGTTTACCTCTTCAAGGTACTCTTTGCAAGAAAATATTGATTTTAATGTGTGGCATGAAAGGCTTGGTCATTTGAATTTTGATTATATATCATTGATGCTAAAATCTCATATGGTTGAAGGATTACCTCATATTTTTCCATCTAAGATTACATGCACTGGGTGCATGAGTGGAAAAATGCATCGGGAGCCCTTTTCCCATGGTTCATCATGGAGGGCATCTCATAAGTTACAATTGATTCATAGTGATCTTTTAGGACCTATGGAAAATATCTCCATTCAAGGATCAAGGTGTGCTCTTACTCTCATTGATGATTTTACTAGAAGAATTTGGATATATTTCTTACATAATAAAGATCAAGTACTTGATACATTTTTCGAATTTCATATGTTAGTAGAAAGGCAATCTGATTCTAAGATAAAGATTCTTCAAACTAATAATGGTACTGAATATGTTAATAATGCCTTTCATTCTTACTTAAGATCATTTGGTATTAAACATTAGCTTACTATTCTGTATACACCACAACAAAATGGTGTAGCGGAAAGGAAGAATAGAACTATTGGTGAAATGGCTAGATGCATATTACATGCAATAAATATGGATTATAAGTTTTGGACTGAAGCTATGTCTTGTGCCACTTATATTCTTAATAGAACTGCTACTAAAGCTTTGAGGGATATAACTCCTGAAGAAGCTTAGTCAGGTAGAAAGCCCAATTTACAACACTTAAGGATATTTGGATCTGTTGCTTATGTTCATACACCCAAACAAAAAAGGCATAAATTAGATGCTAAATATTCTCCATTTATATTTGTTGGGTATGATGAAAATACTAAAGGTTATAGAGTCTATAATCCTCTTACTAACAAAGTTCAAATTGCAAGAGATATTTGTATTGCAGAAAATGAAATACATGATTGTTCCAAGGTTCAAGATGATGAATTTAGTGGAAGTAATATTGTAGTAGTGGAGGACCAACCTCCTTCTCTAAACCCTACTCCTCAAGTATCTTCTTTTATTCCTCTATTTCTTCTAATTCTAGTAATGATGTTGATACTAATGATGCATTTATAGATCATGACTCTTCTTCTAGTGATGAATCTATTACTAATAAGAGAAGACCTAAATGGGTTCAAGGTTTACTTAATAAAAGAGATGATTATCTTACTAGATTTGGTGGACTTAAACCTAAGAGAATTAATTATTGTAATTATATTTTGATGACTTCTCTCATGAACTCTAATGATCCTCAAACTTTTGAACAAGCTAAGATTCAACCTCATTGGCAAAAAGCTATGCAAGAGGAATATGATACTCTAATCTCTAATGAGACTTGGGATTTAGTCTCTTTGCCTCATTGTAAGAATTTAGTTTCATGCAAGTGGTTATATAAAACCAAACTCAATGCAAATAATGAAATTAGTAAATTTAAAGCTAGACTAGTAGCTAGGGGATTTTCTCAAATTGAAGGTTTAGATTACAATGAAACTTTTGCACTAGTTGCTAAAATGCCTACTATAAAAATTGTTCTTTCTTTAGCTTCAAAAATGAATTGGCTTATTTATCAAATGGATGTTAAAAGTGCCTTTTTAAATGGTGATTTACATGAAGAAATTTATATGGCTCAACCACCAGGTTTTATCAAAGAATGTAATGAGCATTTAGTATGTAAACTAAAGAAATCTATTTATGGTTTAGAGCAATCTCCAAGAGAGTGGTATTCCAAAATTAATGCCTTTTTTATTTCTCAAGGTTTTGATAGAAGTAAAAATGATCCTAACTTATACATTAAACATATTCAAGATGATATTATCATTATTATTCTATATGTTGATGATTTGATTCTTACTTCAAGTTCTAACACCTTGATTTCTGATATTAAGTTTCAACTCAATCAAAAATTTCAAATGACTAATTTAGGAATTTTACATTACTTTTTAAGAATGCAAATATGGCAAACACCTAAGGGCATTTTTCTTTCTCAAAGAAAGTATGCTCAAGATCTTTTGGATATGTTTCAAATGAATGATTCTAACCATGTTAACCATGTTTTTATTCCATGTGAATTAGGAACTAAGTTAATGGTTGATACAAACACTCCTTTTGTTGATGCTACCTCTTATAGACAACTTGTAGGAAGTTTAAATTATCTCACCCTTACTAGACCCGATATTGCATATAGTGTTGGTTTAGTTTCAAGATTTATGTCCAAACCTCAACAAACACACTTTAAAGTAGCTAAAAGTATATTAAGATATATCAAAGGAACTCTTAAGCTAGGTTTATTTTATGATGCCAGTTCTACTTTTACTTTACAAGGATTTACTGATTCTAATTTAGGTGGAGATCCCAATGATGGGAAATCTACTTGTGGTTATTATTTCTTTGTTGGTTCAGGTGCTATATCTTGAAAAAGTAAGAAAGACACCTCTATTTCTCTATGTTCTACCAAAGCTGAATATAAAATTTTTACTTATGCATCTAAAGAAGCTCTATGGCTTAGAAGAATTCTTGAAGATTTGGGTCTACCTCAATAAGAACCTACACCTTTGTATTTTGACAATCAAAGTGCAATAGCCTTGGCAAAGAATCCTATCTACCATGCAAAGTCAAAGCATATTTCTCTCCACCACCACTTCATTAGATAACACATTGAAGAAAAGAAAGTGTCCCTCATCTATTGCAAGGGTGAAGATCAAGTTGCTAATATTTTGACAAAACCTCTTTCTAGAGAGAAATTTGAATTTCATAATAAGAACTTGGGTTTGATACCCTTTGATATAATCTCCCCAAGTAAAGATTAAAGGGGGGTGTTAGAATTAATAATCTTTCCTTGGTTGTATTTATTTATTTATTGGGATAAACTAAGGTATCCCTTATGTATTATTTATTTTTCCTCTAGTCCACATGTGAAGGATGTGTCATTCTTGTCCTATTTTCCACTTGTGAGGACAACTCATTTTTGTATTTTCTTTAATAAGGAAAATAGATATTCCTCCTTAGGAGGAACTTGACACTTTGCATACACCTTTTATGAATGTGGCATTCATAGAAATGGGAGTTACACATGCAAAGACATGCAACTCCTTTCTCATCTCTTTAAAAGAAGTGCTTCTCTCTCTCATTTTCATCTAGTCTCTATTATTCACATCAAATTTTTGATGCTATTGTAAATGAGCTATTTTGCTCCATTTCTTCTCTCTCTCTCTCTCTCTCTCTCTCTCTCTCTCTCTCTCTCTCAGGCATTTTCCTCATTCATAATACTCACAAGGGGTTTTCTTTGCTTTCCCCTTATAAATCCTTGTCTCTTGTGTTGCTTCCTCATTGGTATTGCTCCATTGATCTTGTATCATTTGTATGGTAAAACTCTTTTTGCTCTCTTGGATTAAATCTATTATTTCATGCTATTTAATTTTATTATATTTTATCATTTCAATCACTTTTTCTTACAATAACACCTTCTAGAATCCATTTTAGAAGACCAAAATATTTGATTGATACTGATACTAAAATTTTAAAATCAATGCCTGACAAGATTAGCAAATGTACTTGTCAAAGAAAAGTTAATCGTGTGTCGAGATTATTCTTTGAAGAATTAAATATTATAGGTCAATGTCAATTATTTTTTGAAATGGTGAGGAATTTGAAATTTAGGCCCATCATGAAGATTCTTGGGCTAAGAATGATGGATGATTCAAATGAAAAAAGTATTGTAAAGAATCTAATGAGTGCATATGAAAAAGTGGGTTCTAAATCATGCACCAAAGATAGTAATATCACAAGACATATACTTACATTGACAATAGTAACTACCCAAATGAAGAAAGCTCGACTCATGAGAAAGACAAGAAAAACATTGAAAATTAGTAGAGGTACTCTAAGGAGAGCCATGTAAGGCTTGAGAGAGTGGAAGATCCAACAAAATATGAGTTATGAGAATTTAGTGATAGACTACTACAAAAGGATAAAGAAATTAGTGGAGCTTTGAAATTATTGATTGAAGATTTTTGGACAAATAACATGCGGGTTTCCCCAAATCAAAGAGATGTTGTAAGAAGGAGGATTGGTAGCTGAAATCACAATCCACATGCGAAATATTTTTTGGACTCAACTCAGACACAATTTTTTGCAAAATTTATTGGTATGTATCCTCAAATTAGAACAAGTCGAAGATTTTTTGAGACTAGTAAAACTTCTTATGTGAAGATCAATCACACATGCACAACTTGTTGTTGTAGGAAAATATTGAATTTTCTAACCATTTTGATATTTTTAGGCATATATGTGTGTTTTTTCTTTCTAAGTTTGTTTTGTAGGATTGTGACATGAATGAGCCACCTAGATCTTCAAGGGGATTCATATCCAATATTTTATGTGAAATAGGAGACGGTCAACAATTTTACAAGATGTCATGCTTGGATGGTGTATGCTTATTTTGTGGTTCTTTGCAAATTTTATCAACTTGTGAACATATGAATAGTACACATGCAATTGGAAATGAAATAGTAGATTACAAAAAATATAAGATAGTGACATATGCTCTAAAATATGGAAAACAAAGTAAAAGATGTGATTTAGTCATTGAAAAGATTCTAGTGTCATGAAGATTTTATGTGAAAAGATTATAAATGAGTATGCAAGGCATACACATAGAGCTCAATGGATTGATTTGAAATTCAAATTGTGCAAGGATATATTTCCACTGGATAACATTGTCTCAGTTGTAGAATTCACAAAGAACTACACATTACAATCACAAAATGAGGTGCAAGAAAACTATTATACTTCTCAATAGGTTTCCATATTTTTTCACATAACATTCATGTATTCACCTAAAAGTACAGAGGATGATAGGAAGATATTAGGGAGTACCATTTTTACATCAGTAATGATCGATCACATTCTATGAAGTTTGTACATGGTTGTTTTCAATTATTTTATGGAGATTTGGCTAACAAGGGCATACCATATCACCAACACATTATTTGGTCAAACAATTGTGCATCTCAATTCAAGAATTCACAAATGTTCTATTGGTTGAGCAAGATGCACAGGTTGTCTATAATTCAATATATGTGGAATTTCACAGAGTTTGGTCATAGAAAGGGAGAGCATGATGGTGTAGGCGCATGCATCAAAAGAGCCTTAGCTCATGAAGAATTAAAGTACAAAGATGGAGCAACATTAACAGATGAAAAATCCATCATCTAGTGGTGTAACACTACAATGGGTCCAGGTAAGGAAGGTGAGTCTATGGTTCACATTTTTTTTGTTGATAGATAATACTAACATTGCACCATATGAGGATTGTTGAACACTGACATGATCAAGTGAGTTGTGCTCTTTTAGAAGCTTTGATGTAGGTTCATGGAGCATCCACACATGAAAAATGGCATACTTTTGTCCATCATATGTAGAGAAAAATTGGAATGAGTGTGAGTTGACTAAATGGGTAGACAAATGGGATATACGAGTTTTGGACCCAATTGACACCATCATTCCCAACAAGCACTGGAAATGGTAGAGATAGATTCATCCATTGACTTTGATCACTTGTCTAATCTAGTTCAACCTAGTAATATGTATCTCTGTAAATTCAATATGTAACTTTATAACTTTTACCTAAGTATTTTTTGAATTAATGACCGCATTTTGTATATTTATCACTGCAGGCCATGTTTTTGTTGTTATTCCACTTGAAGACAATGAAGAAGGGACATATTATTATTTGTTTCATTGTGTCTAGGCCAAAAAAAATTGGATCACTTAGTTATAGATGGTTAAGGTTTAGAGAAAAATATAGGTGTGGTGGTTGTAACCAGCACATGGCTTAGGCAATATTCTATGAAGAACCCTAACTTGTGGTTATTTGAGGATTGGCAAACAAAGAGGAAGATTCTTCATTATTTGAACCTTTTTGTTGTCTCAAATGTCCACTTGATAAAATATGGTAGAAAACCACATAATAAGACTCTTTGGAAGGTTTGTGAGTCAAACCATGAGGCAATACTTGAGACATTAAAATGTAAAGTAGATCTAGTTGGTTCATTAGATTGAATATAATTACAAAAACATGGACCTCTCTCACTTTTTGTGATGCAGAGTGCACAACTAGGTAGCTTCAAATGGAAATTCCCACTCTTTTTTGTAGGGAACCTCCCTCCAATCCTCCAATAAATAAATAAATAAAACTCTCCAAGTTCACCAAGAATTCAAGGATAAAGAACCAATCTTGCCTACTTTATGGGTTTTGCACCAATCTCCCTCAACTAGGTCAATACTAGGAAAACACCGTAGAAGTTTTTCCTAAGGATTCTAAAATGTGAAATGAACTTAGGGAATTTTTTAACACATACTAAACTAATGGTTTGAGTCAGACACTTGCACAAAGCCTCAAACCCCAATTTGGCCTAGTAGCCCTAGGAGCCCCCTTTAGCCCTCCTGAAATGGCTTTTTGGATCTAACTTCAAAAAGTTCCAAAAAAGACCCAAAAAATTTAGGTTTTTGAATACCATTTTCAAATTTTTTTTAAACCCCAAAGCACCAAGTTTTAGTCCCACTCCAACATTCCCTTCCCTTTACTAGGCAACACAGACCTAATTGATCAAGTTAGGCTTGGTTTACACAGAAACCAATAAGAAATGGGGTCATGGAAATGAAATAAATACTTAGGAATGAATGAAAACACTAAAATAACTTATTCCCAAATTTTTAGCCCTTCACCATGTCCCAAACTCCTGTCATTCACCAAACAACATGCTACAAAAACTCAAATCCCTCAAGGCACTTGACCTAGGGCTTGTTTGCAAAAATCACAAAACACATCCTCTAGTTTTGGAACCCATTAATATTCAATAGGACCCTACTAACTACCATTTCCCAAGTGGCCATGAAATTTCAACCAAGGAGATTGTAGTTAGAGGCCCATCTTTGCTTAATGCACCAAAATGTTGTCCTAAAAACCTTGCTTCACTAAAAATGCAATAACTTGAACAAGAAAGCATTTAGAAAGATGAAACCAAAATAAAATGAAATTTTATTCAATGATATATCTCAAAAATCTATTAGATATAGGATGAAAATCCATACAATATGGTCAACATCCAAAAAATAGAAAAAATGACTCCAAAACTAAATTTTATTCTTTGTAACTTCTTCCAATCTATACATTAATGCCCCCTAGACCTCATAGATGAGATATTTATCTATCCCATGTCTATTCCAATGGTTACAACCAATATTTGAATTTTTATAACCCATTTTCCACTAAATTTCATTTTTGAGGAACTTTTACAATTTTTCAACTATGCAACTTCGCACAAAAACTGCAATTTTTGCATTTTTCACCCGATTCCACTTCTAGGACTTGGAAAAGGTTCCAACATACCTAAAACCAACTAAAACTACCTAATCCTAAGATTTCTTGACCAAAAAAATTAAAAACCTCAAATTTTCCTAATGAGCAACTTTTTCTTATAAATTGCATAAAGTGTCATAGACATACAAAATGGTATCTTGCATTGACAACAATGGACTTTTCATCCAAAGTTCATTTATTCTAACCTAAGTAGGTGAAAACAAACATGAGAACCAAAATATAAACCAAGTCCCCTGGTGCTCTACACCATTGAGCAACTAAGGTATTTGATTACCTAATAGGTCCTAGGAATCCTAACTAGGATCTTAGAATGGTCTTAGATGGACCCATTTGATCAAAAGATGCAAAGAGAAAATTTGGAAGCTCTGTAAATTTGGAATCTTGGAGTGCTAGGAGATATATTTAATATTCCTAACGTCTTCCATGAGTTTTTTAGAAGAATTTGAAGAAATGGAATAAAATAGTGTTGCTAGGCCTAAAGAAAATAGGTTTAATTAGCCCTATTTGAAGATAGTGAGTTTTTAATGGTTGTTGATGTGACCAGAGGTGTTAGGCAAGGTAAAAAAGGATATGGAGGGTAACTACAACATTAGTAAAAGCAAAAAAAGGTTGAGTGAAAGATCCTAAGAAAGGGTTAGGGTTCTAGAGGAAGGAAGGGCTAGTAGGACTAGTGCCTTAACAAGAGAGATTAAGTCTACTCCAATCCAACTATACCTAGGAGGCAAGTTGGGGAAGAGTCTTCCAAGAGGCTAAGATTGGTGAGAAGATCAAGAAAATAAGAACTATACCCTCTACATCACTCTTTCACCAAACCAACAAAATACAAAATCTCCAACCTTCTCACAAGGTTTCTAATGTAGTCGACAAGTGTGATGGGGCATGACCAGGTTCACAATGTAAAAATGTGCAAGGGAAAGGTAGTGTCCCCAAACCCACAAAACAACAACTATCCTTTCTACAACTCCAACACCCTCCCAAAGGCTATGGTGGATGTATTTCACCTATCTAAGATGGATTCAAGAGATTTTAAGTGGTTTTAAACCCTAAACTCAATCCTAGCACTCAAATTCCTCAAAATTGCCTAGTAGGCCTAATTGCTCCAACTAGGTCTCCAACAAGAAAGAAGTTAAGTTTTCTCCAAAATCTCCAAAGGACTTATCAAATAAAATAGGTTTTTAGATACCCATTTTATCCTTCTTTAATATATCTCAACCTCAATATAGGTTGTTCTGGACCAACAAACAAATCCTCCAACTAGGCACCCTTTTTAAGGATAAAATAGGGTGGTTTTCAAAAGAAACTACCTATTTCCCTTGTTTCTAATGCTCCAAACTATCAACAGTCTCCTCAAATGGACCCAATCAAAGGAAAATCAGGTCAATTTGATGCTCCAACCTCTGCAAGTAAGAAACCCTCAAATTGGTCTCTTACAAACCCTCAAACCTAGGGCTTTCTCAATGTATGACTTCCCAAGCCAACTTCAATAACTAAAGGTTTATTAAACATCTCCAAGGAATACATATACATAATCTACCATAAAATACCCCACTCCAATGGATAGATCTCCTACTACTGCTCCTTAGACATGCATTTCATGCACCTACAACCACCTAAATTCCATTAGAGGCCTCCAACCATGCAAATTCCTATCCAAATTTTTTTATAAGGATTCTTTACATAGTAATATAGGTTCATTCCATGGCAATCAGATTCTTACATCCATGGAATGACCAATTGCTCCCGAAGTGCCCAAAACTTGCAAAAATTGATGAAAAGTTGCTTGCAATCAACACTTTTGGCAAAATGGATTCCTACTTGTCTTAATTCCCCTTCAGACCTCATAAATAAGGTATTAATCCATCCTAGGCATATTCCAATAGTTACAACTATTATTTGAATAGTTATGACTCCTTTCCAACCAAGTTGCATTTTTTATCAACTTTTACAACTTTCAATTTTGCAATTTTCCACAAAAAGTGCAACTTTTGCAAAGTTCACTAGATTTCACTTCTAGGACTTGGAAAATGTTCAAAATTATTCAAAAATAAATAAAAACACCTAATCCTAGGCTATCTTGACCAAAAACTCAAAAAGACCCAATTTTGCCTAATTAGCAACTTTTGCTCATGTCTTGCACAAAGTGGTCTAAGCATACATATCTCACTCATATCTCTCTAAATGTTCATCGTGGGATAAAAATGTATTCCCTATTAGGTCCAAGTGGTCAAGTAAACCCTATTCCCAAGATCATCCCATCTCATTAACCATTTGAATGTTCTCAAGCACACTGAACAAAATTGACCCTAAGAGTCATTAAATGCCATAGGGTAGCGATCTTTGATGGGGCATATCTTGGAGCTTATGTGAGGTATGGATGTAATTTTGGGTACTACACGATCATTTTTTTGATACCTAAAATAACCTCTCTCTCTTTTTGGATATTGAATTCTAGTTTGATTTTTTGACCCCATCTCGAGTGATGTTGAAACTTGTAGTGTTGGCCAATACAAAGTTGCCAACTAGTGAATCTCTCTAACCATTCGTCATGGGATCAAATTATCTTCTTTGTTAGCTTTGAGTGTCTGGGTAAACCCTAGTACCAAGCTCATCCCATCTTGTTCACCACTCAAACGTTCTTGGGCATACTGAATGGAATTGACCCTCAAAGTCACTAAATGCCATAGGGCAATGATCTTTGATAGGGAATATCTCAGAGCTCATGCAAGGTATAGATGTAATTCTAGGTGGTACAAGATCATGTTTTCAACACCTAAAATAATCTCTCTCTCTTTTTGGATATTGGACTCCATTTTGATTTTGCGGCCCCATCTCAGGTGGTGTTGAAAATTGTAGTGTTGGCTAGCACAAAATCACCAACTATTGAATCTCTCTAACCATTCAACATGGGATCAAACTGTCTACTCTATTAGCTCTAAGTGGATGAGTAAAGCATAGTCCCAAGCTCATCCCATCCCATTGACCACTTAAATATTATTAGGAAAACCAAACAAAATTGACCCTGAGAGTCACTAAATTCCATAGGGTAGTGATCTTTGACAAGTCATATCTTGGAACTCGTGCGAGGTATGGATGCAATTCTGGGTGCTATAAGATCATTTTTTCAACACCTCAATAAACTCTCTCTCTCTCTCTCTCTCTCTCTCTCTCTCTCTCTCTCTCTCTCTCTCTCTCTCTCTCTCTCTCTCTCTCTCTCTGGATATTGGATTCCATTTTGATTTTTTGGCCCCATCTCAAGTGATGCTAAAACTTAATAGTGTTGGTCAGTACAAAGTCACCAACTGGTGAATCTCTCTAACCATTTGTTGTGGGATCAAACTGTCTACTCTATTAGCTCTAAATGGCTAAGTTAACCCTAGTCTCTATCTCATCCC